>OU744800.1:2500-1202500 GCA_916614155.1 Mesoligia furuncula
AACCTAACCTAACCTAACCTAACCTAACCTAACCTAACCTAACCTAACCTAACCTAACCTAACCTAACCTAACCTAACCTAACCTAACCTAACCTAACCTAACCTAACCTAACCTAACCTAACCTAACCTAACCTAACCTAACCTAACCTAACCTAACCTAACCTAACCTAACCTAACCTAACCTAACCTAACCTAACCTAACCTAACCTAACCTAACCTAACCTAACCTAACCTAACCTAACCTAACCTAACCTAACCTAACCTAACCTAACCTAACCTAACCTAACCTAACCTAACCTAACCTAACCTAACCTAACCTAACCTAACCTAACCTAACCTAACCTAACCTAACCTAACCTAACCTAACCTAACCTAACCTAACCTAACCTAACCTAACCTAACCTAACCTAACCTAACCTAACCTAACCTAACCTAACCTAACCTAACCTAACCTAACCTAACCTAACCTAACCTAACCTAACCTAACCTAACCTAACCTAACCTAACCTAACCTAACCTAACCTAACCTAACCTAACCTAACCTAACCTAACCTAACCTAACCTAACCTAACCTAACCTAACCTAACCTAACCTAACCTAACCTAACCTAACCTAACCTAACCTAACCTAACCTAACCTAACCTAACCTAACCTAACCTAACCTAACCTAACCTAACCTAACCTAACCTAACCTAACCTAACCTAACCTAACCTAACCTAACCTAACCTAACCTAACCTAACCTAACCTAACCTAACCTAACCTATAGATAAAAACATTTTTGAAATTAGCTACATAGACTCAAACATGAAAACACAAAAATACATAAATAATATAGAAAAGTAAGATATTTATATACGAGCTAAGAAATACGTGAGCTATTAAAATAAGTTTAAGATAAAATAGTATTGGAATAAGATAGGTAGACATAAACATGTAAACACAAAAATACAAAAAAACATAATATAGGAAAATAAGTTACTTAAAAATAAATCACATATAATTAGCTATTAAAATCACCTTTATAACAACAACAACATTCAGAAAACATGAGAAAATAAGATGTAGTGAGGCGCAGAATGCTTCCAGGAACTCCCTACTTGCTAATACGGGACTGCACATAAATAAAAAATTAAAAGGATGACAAATCAGAACTCATTGTCTAAAAAGGTCTCTGATCATGTCAGAGGGACACTCAGCAAAGGCAGGAGTGTGGTTTTAGCCGGTAAGAGTCCGGCACTACCCAGACTGACCCACTAGTGAGACAGTCTGGGTGTCCATGAGGATTTCCCACTCCTGCCAAAACAAAAAAAAAAAAAAAAAAAAAAACCTAACCTAACCTAACCTAACCTAACCTAACCTAACCTAACCTAACTACCTAACCTAACCTAACCTAACCTTTTTTTTTTTTTTTTTTTTTTTTTTTTTTTTTTGCGCTGGGAAAAAATGCGTTACGCATACCCTCCCATCGGGGGATGGGGGGCTATGTGGGACTCCCCGGTATGACCCGGTATACCCACTAAAATAACCCAGCGGCACTCCCGCTTCGTCCGAGTGGCGGGGGACTGGGAAACCGGCACAGCCTTAACGTCCAGTCCTCCGCCGACGATTGCTCCTCAGGGCGGACCCCTCACACCCCCCCCGTGGGGAGGGGGACGGGCCCGGGAGTGACCGACGAAGAAGGTGGTGATGGGTGCAATGCGGGAGATGGCGCCCCCGCGCCTGTCGCCCGCCCATCGCCACCATGAGGTGGGAGAGGATTGCGCCTTCTCCGACCCCTTCTTCGTCTGCGGAGCGGCGCAGCGAGAGGGTCATCCTCCCGCGCGCGCTCCGCCTCCTCCTTTTGCGAGATTACGTCCTCGCAAAAGGAGGCAACCGCTGACCAGGCCCCCTCGCTCTCCAGCATGGCGTTGACCACGCAGGGAAGCGAGAGGTCCTGTCCGACCACCGCGGTCAGACCGCGGCGCAGCTCGGACCAAGCCGGGCACACTTCGAGAGTGTGCTGCGCCGTGTCCTCCGCCGCGCCGCAGTCGTGGCACGCTGGGGTCTCCTCCCTCCCGATCCGGTGCAGGTACGTTCCGAAGCAGCCATGGCCGGATAGCACCTGCACCAGACGGAACGAGAGGAAACCGTGGGACCGCTCGAGCCAGCTCCGCAGGACCGGACCGAGCGCGTCCAACGTTCGGCGGCCAAAGGCGGCGGTGTTGAGGTCCTCCGTCCAGTGGAGGACGATTGCGTCCCTCGCCTCCCGCCGCACGGCCTCCCGCTCTTCGGCGACGGGGCGCTCCCCGAGCGCCCTCCGGTGCGCGGTCCACTCGTAGACTCTTGCGAGCACCCAAGCCTCCAACTCCCAAGGAGGGGTACCAGCCAGAGCGCACGCCGCCGAGAAGCCCACCGACCGGTAGGCCCTCGCCACCCGCAGTGCAATGGCCCTTTGGGGCTTGCGCAAGGCGGTCGCGTTCTCCCTCCTGTGGAGAGAGTCCGCCCAGATGGGGGCCCCGTATAGGGCCATGCTCCTAAGGATGCCGGCATATAGGCGCCGGCATTTCGCCTTTGGCCCCCCCAGGTTCGGGAGGAGCCAGGAGAGGGCGTCCGCAGCTTTCAATAGGCGCGTCGACAGCCCGCTGAAATGCGGGCCGAAGCGCCACCTTTCGTCTAGCACCAGGCCCAGATACTTCATCTGGGCCTGGACCCCTATCCTGACCCCCTCCACGACAATGTGGGCGTCGGGAGGGCAGCGCTGCCGAGGTCCGTGAAAGAACACGGCCTCGGTCTTGTGCAGCGCCACCTTCAATCCCAGGCGGCGGATCCTCTCTGCAACCAAGGATCCGCCAGCCGAGGCCAGACAGGCCGCGTCACCAAAGTTCCTCCCCCGGGCAGTGAGGAGAGTGTCATCCGCGTAGCATATGACACTCGTGCCCTGGAGGAGGACTCCCCGTAGGAGCCAGTCGAAACCGATGTTCCACAGGGGGGGCCCCAGCACTGACCCCTGCGGAACACCGGACTCTGCGCCGTACCGCCTCACCGTGGCCGTCTTGTCCACGAGGAGGACCTCGCGGCCCTCCAAGTAGCTGGCCAGGAGGTTCTGCAGGTACTGGGGCGCTCCGTGATACCGGAGCGCCTCCAATATCGTCGAGTGGGGGACGGAGTTGAAGGCGTTCGCGATGTCGAACGACACCGCCAGCACCCCGTCCCCCGCCTCCACCGCCTCCCTCACCTGGCCCTTGAGTAGGGCCAGCGCATCGATCGTCGAACGCCCTCGACGGAAACCGAATTGGGCGTCCGACAGGTCCGGCCCTACCCCCCGCAAAAGGCTATCAAGCCGGGACGCGACGATCCCCTCGAACATCTTACCGACCTCATCGAGCAGCACGATGGGCCGGTATGCCGAGGGGGAGTCCACCGGGCGTCCCTCCTTTCGGAGGAGGCATAGCTGCCCCTCCTTCCATAGTCTCGGGAACCTCCCGGCCGCAAAGCATGCGCTAAAGAGGTCCCGAAACCTGTCCTCCATTTGGGAGGCGGCGATCGCCACCACCCGTGCGGGGACGCCGTCTGGTCCGGGGGCCGTCTTCTTCGCGCGGAGGCTGAGAACCCCCGCGCGGACTTCCGCCGCCGTCACCGGGGGGACGTCCTCTTCCGGCAAAGCCGCCCCTTGCGGGGGATTCATCGTCGGTGGGGTGAAGTCGGTCCTGCTCGGAAACAGGGACCGGACCACCCCATCCAGCAACGCTGGCTCGAGGGTCTCCGTCAGTGGGGGACCATAGGGGCGCAGCTGGTTCCGCGCTGCCTTGTATGGTCTCCCATAAGGATCCCTGTCGAGACCCTCCAGCATCTCGGCCCTCGCCGAGTCTTCTGCAGCGCCCATTGCAGACTTTAGGACCGTCTTCGCCTCCCGGTAAGAGGCGTATAGGCGGTCCTCCTCTGCCCGGTCTCGGTTTTGGGCGCTGCGCCGTCGGCTCCGGGCGTAGGCCCTTCTGGCCGCCACACAGGCGGCCCGGAGACCCGTCAGCTCCTCCGTCCACCAATAGACGGCGCGACGGGGAGGCGGACGGCGAGACCGAGGCATGCTGGAGTTGCACACCTCGGTCAGGGACCCCCTGAGCCGGACCGCTGCGGCGTCCACGTCCAGGACATCGACAGGGGGCGACAGCCAGTCCTGGAGAAAGGCCGCCTCCTCAGCTGCCTCCCGGTCCAGGCGGGTGAGTGCCCACCGCGGGAAGGGAGATTGCCCGGCGCGGGCCATCCTCCCCCCCTGGGTGGAGATGTCGAACCGCACATATCGGTGGTCCGACAAGGTCTCCACCATCTCTACCCGCCAGTTGACGACGCGGGCGGCTAAGACGGGGGTGGCAAACGAGACGTCCACCACCGACCCTCCCTGTTGCCGCACACACGTGTGGACCGCCCCCCTGTTGAGGAGGGACACACCGCATGAGGCCGCCCAAAACTCGACGGCGCGTCCCCGGACGTTGCAACCGGCAGCCGGGTTGCCCCAGGCCGCCGACTTGGCGTTCAGGTCGCCCAGCACCACGACCTGGCGCGGCGCCGCCCTCCCTACGACTGCGGTGAGGATCTCGAGGAAATCCTCAAAGTCCGAGAGAGAGCGGTTCGGGGAGAAGTAGACCCCAACCAGGGCCATGTCTCCCCACGCGGCGGCCACGTATCCCGGTCCCCTCTCTAAGAGCGAGAGGGGAGGGGAGTCCGTGGAAGACCGCGACACCAACGCCACCAATCCGTCCCGGTCGCCCAGCCAACGGCCAGGGACCGAGTAAGGCTCGGCGACCACCGCCAAGTCCACCAACCACTCAGCCATGGTCTGCATCAGCAGATCCTGGGCTGCCCGGCAGTGGTTGGCGTTCGCCTGGAGTATGCGATGTTCGACCCTATCCATCAGTCGGACATCGCACCCCCCTCCGCAGCCACCGCAGCCGCCGCAGTGTTTCTGGCAGCAGCAGCAGGCCCGGTCGGCGCCTGCGCTTTGCCCCGCTTAGGGGGAGGATTGCAATTCCTCCCCCTCGTGACGTGGTCGGCGGGGCAGCCACTGGCGGCACACACCGCGCAGTGCGGCGTGGCGGCCTCGCAGGAGGCGGCTTTGTGGCCCTCCTTGCCGCAGCGGAAACACGTGTCCGTCCTGTCGACCGTGGACGGACACAGGGCCCGGGTGTGTCCGATGCCGAAGCACCGGAAACACCGCAGAGGCTGGTCCTCGAGCGCCCGGACTGCACCGGAGCTGAAGCCGACTGTCAGCCGTCCCTTGGCAAGGACGGCTTTGGCAGCGGCGACCGGGCACTCGAGGCGAATGGTGCCCATGCCGCCGCGGCCGGGCCTTATGTCCCGGCCTTGGACCGCCGCGACGCCACAGCCACCTATCGCCGCGACCGCCGCCACCACCTCCTCCTTGGTGACGGAGTCGTCCAAGTCAGCCACCTCTATGGCCGCTGACTTGACCGGCCGGGCCACCTTGGCGGAATCCGCGATGACCTCCTGCAGCTTGGCTGCGAAGAGGTCCGCGTGGGTACTCCCGTCTGCCCCCGGGAACTCGAAAATTCGAGCCCCGGCTTGGGTCCGCCGGCAAGAGACGCTGCCGATCCCCAGTTGGGTGGGATCCGCATTGGCACGCGCCCGCAACAGAACGGACGCGTACGTCTCCCCCCGGTCAGCAGCCTCCGCGGTGAGGGTCACCACGACCGCCGCGGTTTTTGGGGGGACTAGTCGCCCCTTTCCCCTCCCCTTCCCTTTCCCCGTCCCCTTTCCCTTGCCAGTCGTCTGCGATTGGCTGGGAGCGGTGGTGGCGGGGACGACAGGGACGGCCGTCGTCGATTTCTTGCCCTTTCCCTTCCCCTTACGGACCACTTCCGTCCACTCGTTGGACGGGGTCGTGGAAGGGAGAAGGGCATCTTCCGCCTGGGAGGAGGACGGCCCCGGCTCGCACTGCCTCATATCCGCCGCAAGCGGCGGTCGGAGGCGTTTCTCGGGCAAGAGCCGGTCCTCAATCCCTGCTAAGCAGGCTCTAGTGAAGGCCCTCTCCTCCATTACGACCTTGCGGATGATATCCTCAAGGTTGGAGGCGGGGCCCTCTGCCGCAGGGCTCGACTTGGCCTGTTGTGGCCGGGCCGTGGCTTCGGCCAGCTTCTGATGAAGCTGGCTGACCTCCGACTGCAGGCGATCCACCTTCGCCTGCAGTTGCCGCGTCTCGTCAGTGGTCTTGCGCTGGACCAGCTCCGCGACGACACCGCGCATACTCGCGGCCCTGCATTTCAGGGCCTTCTGTAGGGTGCCCTTTAGGTTGGAGGACTTCGAGGCGACCTCCACGATCTCCCTCTCGTCCTCCTCCGCCATTCTCTCTAGCTCCGCCAGAGAATGGTCCGCGTAGAGAACGCGGGACGCACCGTACCCGGACTTGGCACGGGCGGCGTGCGCCCGCTTCTCTGTGGCGGCGACCCGCTCCTCCAGCTCTTGCTGGAGCTGAGCTCGCCGAGCCAGGTCCAGCTGGCGTTGGGCGTTCGCCAGCCCAACGACATGGGTCTCCGCGGCCACCGTCGGCTTTTTAGCCTTCGGCAACCGCGTCGACCCCGAGGCCGAGGAGCCCTCGGACCCACCGCTCCGGTGGACTCGCTTCCGCGGACGAGAGTCGTCCGCGTCCGACACACTGATCAGTGAGTCGTTGTCGGACGACTCGTCCGCCCCTCCGAAGAAACTAGCCGCAGACGGCGCGCGGCTAGTCTCTGACGCTGAAGCGTCGGAGTGGCCCTGAGAAGGGCCTTTTGGTTGGCCCTGAGAAGGGCCTTTTGGTTGGCCCTGAGAAGGGCCTTTGGGTTGGCCCTGAGAAGGGCCTTTGGGTTGGCCCTGAGAAGGGCCTTTGGGTTGGCCCTGAGAAGGGCCTTTTTGTTTTAAAAAACGCCCGCAGGCGTCCCGCGCAGGACTCGACATGTTTCCCGCGGGTTCGCAAACAAACAAGACAATTGGGTTAAAAACAAGTTGCGAATGCACAGTGCACTTTGGCCGTACCCAGTCTGCCACTCCGTTACGGTGGTCAGAACTGGGCCGTTTCCAGGGGACGCGACGTGGACGCAAGCACTGTGGGGTGGTCCCCCAACCTAACCTAACCTAACCTAACCTAACCTAACCTAACCTAACCTAACCTAACCTAACCTAACCTAACCTAACCTAACCTAACCTAACCTAACCTAACCTAACCTAACCTAACCTAACCTAACCTAACCTAACCTAACCCAGTCGCGCGGCACCCCTCACCGCGAGCAGATCAGTTTTAAGTCGCTCCGCGTTCGAAAAATCAAAAAAATCGGTTTTTTTCGTGAAAAAATACAAGTGTCATACATCATTAGATGCGCGCTGCTGCAAGGCATGCTATAGTGAAAGTTATTTGGTGAAAAGTGGAAAATCCGAAAAGTTATTGAAGAAAAACTACTTTTTGAAGACTTCGGAGCGCAACGCTGCTCGATTTTGAGTGGCAACATTAAAATCGGTGATTGCAGCCGGGTGCGCCTTGCCGAGACCTACCCCTGGACACCTCACTTGCAATTTTGCGAGTTGGGGTTCAAGAGATACAGCTGAAAAACCAAAAGCCACGTGCAACGTGGTCGAAGATCCCGAGGGATTGGACAAAATCCAGGAGTAAATCCTGGAGGCGACACGGACGAGGAGCCGGGAGCTACCTTGACCTGGAAGAAAACCACCCGGGAACACCTAAAAAATAAGGTTTTAAGTTTTATGTAAATTTAGATAATTAATAATTAGAAATCTAAAGCGGTGACCTATATTTTTTATCACCTCAAAAAATTGTATCCTAGCACCCCTATATATGTTTTAAATTTTGTCTAAATCAGTTAATTAGTTTTAAAGTTATCACATTTTTAAAGTTTCAAAAATTTGGGGGTTGGATAATTCAACCCCAATTACGCTGAAAAAATTTTTTATAGAAGAAGCTCCTGATTCTTAAGGGTATTTTATAGTTGTCATATTTTTAAGTCATTAATTAATGATAAAAACCGGCTTTATAGTATTTATTTTTGTTCCACACATTTTTAAAATTTTAAAATACACCCCTTCTGGGTTAGCAAAAAATCCAAAATTGACATCACTGGATAGGGATTTTCGTCCTCTATCTAGTAACATATATTACACCCACCCGCAACATATATATACCAAAAATTTTCGACAATAACAACAATAACAAACAGTTTTCCATAAAAATTCTTCCTTAAAGTATAAATATACACCCCTTCTGGTCTAATAAAAAATCAAAATTTAACATCACTGGATAGGGAATTTCATCCTCTATCCAGTGACATACAATAAACCCACGCGAAATATATATACACCAATAGAAATTGAGAAAAAGTAAACAATAACAAATTCTTTCTATACAAAAATTCCACTAAATATAAATCAATAGGTACATGGCAGCATACTTAACTCTGGTGTGTATCTTTGAGCCCGACTTTTGTCTGGTGGTCGTTACTCCAGATTTCGAAAATTATTTCTTATTTTCTTATTTTTCTTATTTTAATCTTCTTTTTGCAAATTTTTTTTATAATTTAATTTTAAATTTTTTATTATTTCAATTAATACATAGCTGAATAGGCCGCAAGGAGACGCGTCTTTTGACACCTCGCATGTTAGTCTAGCACCTACAGAACCCTAGGAAATCTTAAAAAATCGTTTTCACCAACCGGGAATCGAACCCGGGACTTTTAAAATCCCTAAAACGCCTGTATCTCGGGAACGGAGCGAGTTAGCCTATTTTTAACGCCACCCTGGATATCTATACTTACGTATAGATATACAGCATCACTCTCCTGTCCACCCCCTTTCGAACCCCCTTTTTGTAAATTTAAATTGTATTTTTATTAAAAATTACCAACCCCCCCCGACCCACCGCCCTCCTCTAACATCCTAAGTAAACCATCATTACTACTGTCACTATATATATATGTACACGTCATAATCCTTCAAATTCCTCCAAGACCTTCCAACCTCTCCCCCCCCCCCCTTAAAAAACCTCGAACCATACCCCTTGCCCGTCTCGGCGCTCGCCTGCACATAATATATATATACAACATTATACGTGTACGTTGCAGCCCGTCATCCATTTTTGTACCCCTTCCCTTCTCCTCCCCCCGAAATTAGTTCCCCCTCAAATATCTCAGGAACGGCTGGGAATATCAAAATTTTGAGTAAAATTTCCCCCCCCCTATAACCCCCCTCTCATCTAGAGCCTATATTCAGATAAGACCCCCAGACCCCCCTTTTGACCCCCTCCCTTATTGACCCCAAAACTTTATTTAGTTGTGTAATTATATATTATTTCTCTATAGACCACTTATACTTATATACTATATACCGCCCAAACCCCCAAACCCCCTTCCCAACTTCCCCCCCCCCCCCCCCCTTCCCGACTCCCGTGACAAGCCCTGACCCCTGGTACCCCCAGGAACCCCTTTGACTGACCCCGTGTGATCACCTGGAATCTCCAGAATCTCTTGTATACAATCCCCCCCCCCCCTCTTCACTACTACTTCACCCCCCCGGGCCTCAACTTTGTAACCGGACGCCGTAGACCAACCGAGTTTGGGGTCTTTGAAATCAGAAGAAAAAGACCTCCCCTTCGGCTCCGGTGAAGTCCCGGAATACCGCCCCTCCTATAACCCAAAATAAAAACCTTCCCCTCCTCATCCTTTATTAGGCCATACTTCGGGAAGGAGAGGACTTAGAGCCATTTTGACCTCAAAATCGGCCTTTGTGGTGTCGAAGACACCACGGCCAAAGTCGCACAAGAGGAACCCTCCCCCCCGTTTTCCTGAACCATCCCCCCCCTCATCCTTTAACGGGCCATATTTCGGGAAGGAGAGGACTTAGAGCCATTTCGACCTCAAAATCGGCCTTTGTGGTGTCGAAGACACCACGGTCAAAGTCGCACAAGAGGTACCCTCCCACTCGTTTTTGAACCACCCCCCACCCCTTATCCTTTAACGAACCATATCTCGGGAAGGAGAGGACTTAGAGCCATTTTGACCTCAAAATCAGCCTTTGTGGTGTCGAAGACACCACGGCTAAAGTCGCACTAGAGGAACCCTCTCCCCTCCTGATTGGACCCCCCCACCCTCACATAAATAAACCAGTAACTCATAAACTACGGTGGATGGGAAAACCCTGTAAAAGTGAAATTTGACTGATTGATTTTGACCCCCCTTTACAGGGTTGAAACGAGACTGCACACTATAGTGCTGTGTAGTTAAAACATTAACACTCGCCCCTATACAGGGTCAGATACTGACAAATTGACAAACCGTATGGTTTATTGACACTATAAATATTATTTATTTTATTCTTTTATGACAAACACTTAGACAACTTTCCCCGTTCGCTGTGCCCTATACACACAAGCCACACAACGTAGGTACACCACAGGCGGAACCTAAACAACAAAGAATGTTTGGAATTCGCACTCCAGTGGGGAGAGGGCCAGTGGCCGGCGCCAGCGGGTCGCGGGAGTCTCCGTCGCCTACCCGCCCGGGAAATGGGGGTCCCTCTGGAGCGCGAGAAGCGCCGAAGGGGTTATCCCTGACGTTCGGCAAAAAAGACACTGCTCGAGGAACCCTAGCGAAAACGACTGGAACGCCACCGTCGTCGTCGGCGGGGACCTCTGGCGTCGTCGTTCGCGCCGCAACTCCCAGCCCCACAGGGCCGCCTGGACAGGCGCTGGACGCCGCCAGGACCTTTATCCGGAGACCAGAACGGAAGAGGAGATCCGTAGACAATATGGAGCTTTACAAAAAGCAGACGGACACCTACGCTGCACAATCCAATGACAGTCTTCTCCAGGAGGTCATGAAGACATTTGAAGACATCCCAGCAAGAGTCAAAGATTACCCTCAGATGAGGAGAGACATAAAGACCTTCCTGGAGATTCAGTCGGATAAAAGTCTTCGGATCTTGTTCGAATTGAGCAAACGGATGAAGGACCTGGAAACAGCGCCTAAAACAGCTCCGCCCACAAGAACCAACACCACGCCTAAATCACCCGAATCACCGGAGAAACTATTGGAAAGGCTGGAAAAGGTGGAGACAAATATTAAGACGCGGCTAAACGACCTTGAACTAAAAATGTCCGAAGGCTTCCAAGTCATGACCGAGCGCTACGACGAGTGCGGTTCCGACATCCTCGACAAGGTCGCTGACGGGCTTGCCGAGATCAGCGACAAGGTTGACGCAGTGAAAGCGGACATAGACCACACGACGGAAGGGGTGAGGATCGTTGGCCATGCCGCGGCTACCATCGAGGAGCAAATCAGTGGCGTTGTCGGGGAGGTCACCGCCGGAACCGAGAAAATCAAGGAAGCCATCAGGGAAGTGGTATGCGCACAAAAAACCGACCCACAAACATACGCCGACGTTGCGGCAGCCAAACCCGGGCGTCGGCCGGCACTTCACTCGATAGCGGTCACCTCTGAAGGCAGCCAGGAAACTGCCGACGAGGTGCTCGCTGGGGTGAAGGAGGCGGTCGATGCCAGGAGAACTGGCCTAAAAATAAATAAAGTCCGTAAGGCTAAGAACCAGACAGTGATACTGGGGTGCGATTCAGAGGCCGAACTCAAGAAGGTTAAAGACAGGATTGAGAGCCGGGGTAAAGGGTTAATAGTAGCGCCCATGCAAAATAAGAACCCGCTCGTCGTCCTGAAAGACGTCTTTGTGGACAGCGATGACGACGAGATGGTTAAGGCGCTCTACTCGCAAAATGAAAATATATTCAGGGACTTAGGACAAGAAGACAAAGAAATGACCATAAAATATAAGAAGAGGACCAGAAACCCCAAGACCTCGCACGTTGTCGTCCAAGTCAGACCCAAGGTATGGCAGAGGATGACGGAGACTGGGGCTCTTTACCTTGACCTGCAAAGGGTCAGGGTGGAGGATCAGTCACCGCTCATCCAGTGCACGAAATGCTTAGCATTCGGGCATGGCCGGAAATTTTGTACCGAGAGTGCAGACAGTTGTAGTCACTGCGGAGGGCCTCATTTGCGCGAGAAGTGCCTGGAGTTTGTCGCGGGTAATGAACCGCAGTGCCGCAACTGCATGCACTCGAAGCTTCAGAAGATCGACCACAACGCGTTCAGCGTGGAGTGTCCGGTCCGCAAGAAATGGGACTATCTGGCTCGGACGACAACGGCGTACGCCTAAACAGCTCCCAAGGATGTACGTAACACACACAAGAACACACACAGGAATGCACACAGGAACACACCAGAACAGCAACACCATCAAAAAACACAAGAACACACACAGGAACGCTCACAGGAACACGCCAGAACAGCAACACCATCAAAAAACACAGATATATAAAATATATAATAAATATATACAAAGTATATATCAAAACGCACGCATATCACCAAACACGTACCCTACACAACCCCTAAAACAAATGAGAACACACACAAGAACACACACAGGAACGCACACAGGAACACACCAGAACAGCAACACCATCAAAATACACAGATATATAAAATATATAATTCATATATACAAAGTATATCAAAAACGCACGCATATCACCAAACACGTACCCTACACAACCCCTAAAACAAATGAGGAAAGTAAAAGCCCAGAATAAGAAACGACAATAAATATGTATAAACTTAGTATATATATATATTATTGCCGCAAATCACCTTGTAGTTAAAAATAATAGTAAAACGCACGCACATACACAAAACACGCATCCAAAACCGGTAATAAGAATAATAAACAGGATTTTTCATTGTGTTTTAAAAATAATAGATAACTTAAGTACAAACTAAAAATGTTAGAAAACAGGCTAGAAATATTCAGTAACCAATTTGTAATAGAATAAGGAAGTATAGGAATAGTATAAATAGAAATAAGAAATAATGTCTACGAATAAACAGTATATTATAAGTCTTGTTATAAAGAATAAATAAAAATTAGCACTTAGAAACATAATAGATATAAGAAAATAAGTATATAAATATCAAACAGTATATATAAGTCTTGTTACAAAGAATAAATAAAAATCACCATTTAGAAACATAATCATGGAGTAGATATAAGTAAATAAGCTAACTAAAACTGTCAAAAAATAGGCTCGAAATACTAAATTGTAATAGAATAAGAAAGTATAAGTATAGCATTAAATAGAAATAAGAAATAATGTCTCCGAATAAACAGTATATTATAAGTTGTTATTAAGAACAAATAATAATTTGCACGTAGAAACATAATAATGGAATAGTTATAAGATAATAAGTATATTAACGTTAATGTAAACGATAATAAAAGAAAGTTGTGTACCTAAATACCCCTGAATAAAGATAAATAAAAAAGTCAGAGTAGATAGAATAGCGGGAGTCCCACCCGGCTAAGAATGAAAGCATGAGCGAAAGAAAGATACAGTATGAAGCATGAAAGTGCGAGAGGAATAAATGCGAGAACTGGAACGAATGAGCAAATTAGAGTAACAAGATCCCGTTGTACCCATGAACGGGGAAAAGCACATAAACAAAAAAATAAAAAAAAAAAAAAAAAAAACCTAACCTAACCTAACCTAACCTAACCTAACCTAACCTAACCTAACCTAACCTAACCTAACCTAACCTAACCTAACCTAACCTAACCTAACCTAACCTAACCTAACCTAACCTAACCTAACCTAACCTAACCTAACCTAACCTAACCTAACCTAACCTAACCTAACCTAACCTAACCTAACCTAACCCAGTCTGGCTTCAACCGCCGCCCCGAACGCCACGTTTGAACCGCGCTCCGCATGTTAAAATTGTGAAAATTACCAAAAAGTGCTCCAATTTACCCGTGTCGTATATCAAAACACGCGCAATCGCGAGGCGGACACGTTGGTGAAAAAAGTTAAGTGAATAGTGCAATATTGTGCAAATTAACACCAAAAAAGTGAAAATTCGGGAACGCGGTACCTAAAAAACTGAATAACTCCGAATCCAAAGCGGTGACATAGTGATTTTATGTAACTAGCAGGACACCCTCCTCGAGACCTGCGATTCTGTGAAAAATCCAGAATTTTTCCGCGCGGGCGCGCGGAAATACAAGGAAAAACAAATATCTACAAGACGAGTTCCCGTTCCAGGGGCATAAAGTTATCCCTGACCGTCTTCCAGCACCACCTACAACTTCCCGAGAAGGGGAACAAGGAGAAGACCCTGGAGGTATTTTAAAAATTAAAATTTGAGCTAGGATTGACTAGTTTATTGAGAATACAAACTTGACGTGCAGCCGTGAAAAAGTAACACAAATTTTCCGCCTACGAAAAATACAAATCTACAGTGACGACCTAGGCTGAAACTTCTAGAGAAGATAGCTGAAACGCTCCCTAACCCGTGTAAGAAAATAAAAATTTTTTGGACTGTAACTTTAGGATAATTTTAAACTTAAGTGAGCAGTAGTAAAATTTCCGGCCGCAAAACAAGTTGTTTCCTTCGGTCTGCAAGGGAAAATATTACGTCATTGTATTTTTAATTATTTTTATTTCAATTATTTGGATTTTATCTTATTATTGTTTGTTTGTTAAAACTGTTTGCCCTAATTTAAACTTAATTTTATTAACTTGACTTTTAAAAAATTAAATTTTTTGTCACCAACTGGGAATTGAACCCGGGACTTTAGAAAATTTTAAAACGCCTATATCTCGAGAACGGAGCAAGATAGCCCATTTTTGACACCAACCAGAATATCTATACTGCGTATAGATATACTGCAGTTCTCCCCTGACCACTTTCTTTCGAACCCCCCTAATAATAATTTAAATTAATTGTAAATTTTTATTAAATAGCTCCCCCCCCCCTCCCCCACAGATATCATTCGCGGGCCTTCAATAATACTACTATATTTATGTTTATGTTACATTATATATAATCCCTCAAAGTTACCCCCCCCGCACCCGCCACCCTCCCTCTAACCATATCCCATGCCCTTCCCCGCTCCGCTCGCCCGCGCATAATATACCATACGTATAGTATAGTTGCGGCCAGTCCGTAAGTCACTCATTTTTGTACCCCGTTCCCCTCACCCCTCTCTGAAATTATTCTCCCCCCATTATCTCCGAAACGGCTGGGAATATCCAAATTTTGACCAAATCTTCCCCCCCCCTATAACCCCTCTCTCAGCTAAAATCTATATTCAGAAAAGCCCCCTTAGACCCCTTTTTGACCCCCATACTTTTTGACCCCTCAACATTAACAAATACTACATTTATATACCTATACTATATTTATATACCCCCAGTGTCCTCCATTTTTGACCCCTCTTCCCCCCCCCTTCTGTTGAGTCCCCTCAGGGTTACCTCACCCCCCCGGGTGTTAACTTCGGATCCGGAGGTCGTAGACTGACCAAGTTTGGGGTCGCTGAAATCGGTAAGAAAAACCCTACCCTTTAGCTCCGAAGAAAACACGGAAAAACGCCCCCCTTTCAATTTAGATTAAATATAATCTCAGAAAATTTCAATAACTTCACATAAACTCCCTATTATAGTGGTCTCGGAAACCTGAAAAGGTGTTGCGGCGCATACTGTGAGTGGGACGTGGGCATTAGATAGATAGAAGACTGACACTTTGCATAGAGCGACCCACTATTATTGCTGCCCGCTCTTTTTATTAGTCTAGTAATTATACCGTACTCTTATTATTTTAAAATAAATTAAAAACAAATAAGTTCGAATTCTCTCCCGGCCAAGACAGACTTTAAGTGACTAAACCCTAAAGGGTTACATAACTCAGCTTGACTGATTCTTTGACGCAGAAAAGTAAATTTGACCGTAGTAGGTTGCCGCTGGACGAGACAACAGACCGTCTGTTCAGGCGAACAGTCTGTTATAAGACATCAAACGCGACTGAAATTATTTAATAATTTCTAGACACAACATTTTTAAAATTATCAACTAACCTGACTAATATTTATTTATACTTATATTTCTATACAATTATACTTCTTTACAAATTTTTATACAAATTTTTCTACTTCTTTACAAAGTAGAAATCGTAAATATTTAAGTGTTGAAATTTTTTATCATATTTTATTTACTCGACCTTAATTCGTAATAATTTAGGCGCCCCTCTGACAATAATGAATGTCATGTTCAGAACACCTTCGAAGGACAAAATTGACAACAAGGACCCTGCCAAATCACCGGTGGGAAACAAGACTTTTATTAAAAGTACACCACCAAAAGAAGTACCAAAAATGACTTCAGTGGTTAAGAACACCATTGGAGACTGGGAGTCTGGCAGGTCAGAGACTCTAGCTCATAAGAAACCTCAGACCTCTCCCAAGGAGGCCTCGTCTTCATCTTCTAATTTGCCGGTAGACCCCAAAACATTGAAAGTAACGCCCTCAAACGCCCAAGAGGAGGAAAGGGCCACACAGAGAACATTAATGGAGTCGGACGAAAGTTCCCCTGTAGTGGTAAACAAAGCACCTAAATATGCAAACAGGATCTCGGAAGCACGAGCCTGTCTCTTAAAAGCAAAAATGCATATGAACAACTCCCGAAATACAAAAACAGAAATAAAGACAGAGGTCATCCTGGCACTGGAAAGACTTTTCCAGCTTGTCAAGGAGGCAGAGGCCGAAAAAGGGAAAAGTAAAGAACCACCAAGAGACATACAAAAGGAACAGAAAGCGGTGCAGAGTGGAGAAACAGAAAGGAAGGAAGAAGGAAATAAAGAGATTGCGGATCTCATCGGGAAACTGAAGGAGCACGCTGACCTCATCAAAGAGAACACCGAGAGCATGGGGCAGCTAAATGAGCAGATAAGAAGTATGGAAAAGCGGTCCTACGCCGGTGTAGCCGCGACTCCTATTGGTAAGCGGCTCCCGGTGCAGACAGCTCTACACTCATTTATAGTAACCGCGAATGATGACCAAGAAACAGGAGAAGAGGTCATTAATAAGATCAGGAAAGCCGTTAATGCAAAGGAAGGAGGATTCGAGGTTGAAAAAATAAGAAAAGCCAAAGACCGTAAAATAATAATCGGCTGCAAAACAGATGAGGAAAGAGAGCGAGTCAAGAATAAAATAAAAGAATCCGGCGAAAGCTTGAGAGTGGAAAACATCCAAAACAGAGACCCCCTCGTTATCCTGAAGGACGTGCTCAGTTGCAACAGTGACGAAGACATCATAAGCGCGTTAAAAAACCAAAATAAGCGAATGTTTATGAACCTGGATGAACAGGAAAATAGATTAGAAATAGCTTACAAAAAACGTACTAGGAACCCCCACACGAGTCACATAGTGATGAGGGTGTCCCCCAAAATGTGGCAGAGACTGACAGAGGCTGAGTCCGTCCACATTGACCTACAGCGTATAAGAGTAGAGGACCAATCTCCGATTGTACAGTGCTCGCTTTGCCTGGGCTATGGGCATGGCAGGCGTTTTTGCCAGGAGACCCAGGCAAAGTGTAGTCACTGCGGGGGACCCCATATGAGGACAGGGTGCCCCGACTGGCTTGAGGGTGGGGTCCCGTCATGTTGCAACTGTGTGCGTTCAAAGCTAGAAAAGACAGCCCACAACGCATTTAGCCAGGATTGCCCCATCAGGGCAAAATGGGATGCGATAGCACGATCCAGGGTGGCATATTGCTAAGGTGGTCCCAGGAGAAATCTCTGCCTCCCAAAAAAGGCCATACCTCGTGGCACAAGCTAATCTGCAGAGGAAGGCTCTGGCCACTAACGAGATTATGCTTGAAGCTCACAAAAAGGGGGTGGCTTTCGCACTGCTCCAGGAGCCGTACATCGGAAGTTTGGGCAGAATGAAAGACTACCGTGGTGCTAGAATATTTCAGCATACCGGCGATGGAGATGGCGTCATCAAGACCGCAATCGCAGTCTTTGATGGCGATATCGACGTTGTCCAGTGTCCGAACTTCACTACGCCCAACATCACAGTGGTGAAGATGAAGACGCGCGCCTGGGAGATCGCGGTGGTCTCATTCTACCTAGAACCGAAACCAACACCGATAGGGCCATACCTGGAGCAGCTTACTAAGATAGAGAAGTTCTTCGGCCAGAGAATCATCTTGGGTGGAGACGCAAACGCCAAAAACTCTTGGTGGGGTAGTCACAAAATCGATCAAAGAGGGGTCGAAATGGCAGGTGCCCTAGAAGATATGGGATTGCAGGTGCTGAACATAGGCGAAACACCGACGTTCCACACAGTGAGGGGAACCTCACTGTACACCAGCTATGTGGACATCACGGCGTGTACGGCGGATCTACTCGACCTGGTCGAGAACTGGAGAGTGGACGAAAGCATGACGAGCTCTGACCACAACACCATTCTTTTTAAAATCAATCTGAAAAGGGCGAAGGGATTTGATATTAGTAGAACAACTAGAATATTTAATAGTAAAAAAGCAAACTGGTATCAATTTCGTGAGAAATTGGGCCAGTTGCTAGAAGATAACAAAATAAACAAAATTGAATTTGATGAAATTAATAACAAAACAGATTTAGAACTTAAAATAGAAATATATATTAACGTAATAATAGAAGCATCTAATATAAGTATACCTAAGTTAAAATCAAACAACAAAGTTAAATTACCTTGGTGGTCCAATGAGCTCGCCATGATGAAAAAGGAGGTCGCCACTAGGAAGCGTAGAGTCCGCTGTGCAGCGCCGATCCGGAGGGCCAAAGTCGTCAGGGAGTACCTGCAAATTAAAGAAAAATATGAGCAAGTGGAAAGAGCAGCCCAAACAGAAAGCTGGATAAGCTTCTGTGAAAAACAGGATAAAGAGGGACTATGGGAGGGTATTTATAGGGTCATAGGTAGAACTAGCAAGAGACAGGAGGATCTGCCCCTGACCAAGGAAGGTAAAACATTGAACCATCTAGAATCAGCCACATTGCTGGCGGAAACATTTTACCCCGAGGACAAGAAGGAAGAAGATAATGAGGAACACAAGCGTATCAGGACGGTAGCCGAAAACGTAAACGAGATGAGTCATGTTGAAGAACATGACCCACCGTTTACCCAGGAAGAGCTGAACGTAGCCTTACGCAGCTTCAACCCCAAAAAAGCCCCCGGGGCAGACGGCCTTACGGCCGATATCTGCCAGCAAGCGGTAAACCATGATCCGGAACTCTTCCTATCACTGGCAAACAAATGCCTAGAACTGGGTTACTTCCCGAGGATCTGGAAGGAAGCGACGGTAGTCATCCTGAGGAAACCCGGGAAGGAGAGCTATACAGTTCCTAAATCATATAGGCCAATAGGACTGTTGCCAGTGATGGGAAAAGTCCTGGAGAAAATGCTGATAGGAAGGGTGAAATGGCACATCATACCCGGACTCAGCACACGCCAGTATGGGTTTATGCCACAAAGAAGCACCGAAGACTCCCTCTATGACCTACTAGAACTCATACGCCGTAAATTAAAAGACAAGAAATTGATCGTTATGATATCGCTGGACATAGAGGGAGCTTTTGACAGTGCATGGTGGCCGGCCATAAAAACCAGGCTCGCGGAAACTAAATGTCCGGTGAACATCAGAAGAGTGATGGACAGTTACCTGGAACACAGGAGGGTCAGGGTGAGATATGCGGGGCAGGAGGTGACCAGGGCAACAAACAAAGGCTGTGTGCAAGGATCGATAGGGGGCCCGATTCTATGGAACCTGCTACTCGACCCCCTACTCAAAGGCCTGGTACAAAGGGGAGACTACTGCCAAGCTTTTGCTGATGACGTAGTTTTGATATTCGATGGGGACTCAGCGTTGGAAGTCCAGCGACGTGCCAATGACGCTCTCGAGTATGTTTACCAGTGGGGAGCCAAAAATAAGTTAAGATTCGCACCGCATAAGACGAACGCAATGGTCATCACGCGGAAACTTAAATATGACACCCCGCTGTTGAGCATGGGCGGGATCGATATTGGTATGTCGCAGGAAATCAAAGTCCTAGGGCTGACCATTGACAACAAGCTAACTTTTAATGCCCATGCATCTAATGTATGCAAGAAGGCATTAAACCTGTACAAGCAGTTGTCAAGGGCAGCCAGGATCAGCTGGGGTCTCAATCCGGATGTCATACGCTCCATCTACACGGCAGTAGTAGAACCGACAATACTGTATGCGGCAAGTGCCTGGGCTCCAGCAGCCGAAAAGCTGATGGTGCGCAAACAGTTGAACGCGGTCCAAAGGGGATTTGCACAGAAACTGTGCAAATCCTACCGTACAGTCTCCTTGAACTCGGCACTGGTGCTGGCTGGGATATTACCCCTTGACCTCCGAATACAAGAGGCAGCGGCCCTGTATGAGGCAAGGAGGGGGGTACCTCGGCCAGCATTAGGAGATAAGGAGGTTGAGCGACGTATCGCGTTTGACACAACTCCCCACCCAGCCAAACATATAAGTCTTCAGTTCATATGCCTGGCAGACCAGGAGCAACACAAAAACCACTGTACTCAAGCAGTGCGGATATACACGGACGGCAGCAAGATCGAGGGCAAGGTTGGGGCATCATTGTCTCATTGGAGCAATGATGCCGAAATCAAAACCCAAAAACTTAAGCTGTCGCCCCACTGTACCGTCTTCCAGGCTGAACTGCTGGCTATATGCAAGGCCACGAGGGAAATTTTGCGAAGTAAAAAACACAGTTTCGGCATATATAGCGACTCCCGGTCGTCGCTGGAAGCGGTCACCAACCACCACTCTCTCCATCCCCTCGTAGTCGAAATCCGCGAAAACCTGCGACAGTGCAAGGATCGATCCAAAAAAGTTGAACTCTTTTGGATCAAAGCTCATGCAGGACTGGAGGGCAATGAGAGAGCGGACCAGCTGGCTAAGGACGCCGCCCTTACGACAAAAACAAGGCCAGATTATGACCAATGCCCGATTTCATTCGTCAAGCGGCAAATTCGTGCGGAGACGCTTGACGAATGGAATCGGAGATATAGATCTGAAGAAACAGCCGGCGTGACAAAAATATTTTTCCCGGATGCCATCCAAGCATTCAGCGTAGTTAAAAAACTGAAACCGACAGGAGTACTGACCCAACTATTGACAGGGCACGGTGGGTTTTCCGAATACCTAAACAGGTTTAAGTGCAAGGAGAGCTCATCGTGCATATGTGACTCTGACAAACAGGAAACTGTAGTACACATACTGACTGATTGCCCCGCTTACAGTCGGGAGAGGTATGAGATTGAACAGGAATTAGGTATTGAGGTAACGACAGCAAATCTGAATGCACTAATCACAAACAGGGATACCAGGAGCAAGTTTATTGGTTTCTGCATAAAAATAGCTAGCAAAACTATCACTAGGAATAAGTAAACGTACATTATGCTTAGGATTCATATTTATGTATAATATATAACAGTAGCAAAATATCAAAGGTCGTTGAAAACGTCCGAAAGTGTAGCAACTGACTAGAATAAACCAATGAACTATGCATACCTGGACTAAGATGCATATCAATTTTGGTATAATGGTGTATGTTATACGCAATAATTTAGAGTGTAAGAACATGTATTCTCTTTGTCCTTATCCCTATAATATAGTACTATATTGTAGGGATGAGGATAGAGAATATATATATAAATGTTAATTAAATATAAGGATTTTTGGATTAAGGATAGTGACCATGTAAAAGACCCGTAAAATGCAAGAATAGATAATGTAATAATTATATAAGACTATATTTTAAGAAAATTAAAAGAATGTAATAATAAATAGAAACTAAGGTCTCTGATCACGTCAGAGGGACGCTGTAAGGCAGGAGTGTGGTTTTAGCCGGTAAGAGTCCGGCACTGCCCAGACTGGCTCCTAGAGGAGGCAGCCTGGGCGTCCATGAGGATTTCCCACTCCTGCCAACAAAAAAAAAAAAAAAAAAAAAAAAAAAAAAACCTAACCTAACCTAACCTAACCTAACCCGAGCTGCAAGCAAAAGAAAATTATGAGCTACAAGCAAAAAGGGCACAGACTTCAAGCTGGAAGGAGTTCTGTGAAAAACAGGATAAGGAAGGAGTTTGGGAGGGCATCTACAGGGTTATAGGACGGACAGCAACAAGACACGAGGACTTACCTTTGTTGAAAGATGGGGAGCCACTCGATGGTGAGGATTCGGCTTTATTGCTAGCGGAGACCTTCTACCCCGAGGACCTGAAAGAGGAAGACAACGATGACCACCGTCGGACGCGAGAAGCGGCCAGTCGTGTAAACGAGTGGACGCATGATGAACACCATGACCCACCGTTTACACTTCAGGAGCTGAAAACCGCGGTGGGAAGTTTCAATCCGAAGAAGGCACCGGGGGCGGATGGTCTCACAGCCGACATCTGTGCCCAAGCCATTTTCCAGGACCCGGAGATGTTCCTTGCGCTGGCCAACAAGTGCCTCGAGCAGGGCCACTTCCCCGGGGCCTGGAAGGTGGCAACAGTGGTAATACTGAGGAAGCCGGGAAAGGACTGTTATACCACCCCGAAGTCCTACAGACCGATCGGCCTCCTACCAGTCCTGGGTAAAATGCTCGAGAAAATGTTGGTAGCAAGGCTGAAGTGGCATCTGATCCCGCGGTTGAGTACTCGTCAGTTTGGCTTCATGCCCCAGAAGAGCACCGAGGACTCCCTCTACGCCATGATACAACATATCAAAACAAAGCTGTACCAAAAGAAGCTGATCACTGTTGTATCGCTTGACATAGAGGGAGCCTTTGACAGCGCATGGTGGCCGGCAATCAGGACCAGACTGGCTGAGGAAAAGTGCCCGGTGAATCTCAGACGGATGCTGGACAGCTACCTGGCTGATAGGAGTGTCCGAGTTAGGTACGCCGGAGCAGAGTGCCACAGGAACACGAGCAAAGGTTGCGTCCAAGGGTCGATAAGCGGTCCGATCCTTTGGAACTTGGTGTTAGACCCATTGTTAAAGGAGCTGGAAGAGCGGGGGCATCACTGCCAGGCTTTCGCTGACGACGTGGTGATGATCTTCGACGGTGACACAGGATTGGAAGTTCAGGGGCATGCCAATGCCGCCCTCGAGCATGTTCGGAAGTGGGGCATCCGAAATAAGCTGAAGTTTGCGCCACACAAAACTTGCGCGATGGTAGTAACCAGGAAGTTAAAGTACGATGTCCCACTCCTGAGCATGGGCGGGGTTGACATTGGCATGTCAAAGGAAATAAAAATACTGGGGCTCACGATAGACCACCAGCTCACTTTCAACACCCACGCCGCCAACGTATGCAGAAAAGCTGCAAACATATACAAGCAGTTGTCTAGAGCGGCAAAAGTGAGCTGGGGTCTGCACCCGGAGGTCATCCGGACCATCTACACGGCGGCGGTGGAGCCGGTGGTGATGTACGCGGCGAGTGCTTGGGCGCCAGCAACAAAGAAGATTGGGGTGCAGAAAATGCTCAACACACTCCAGCGAGGATTCGCCCAGAAGCTCTGCAAATCCTACCGCACCGTCTCGCTGAACGCGTCCCTGGTGCTGGCTGGGATACTACCACTCGACCTGCGAATACAAGAAGCAGCCGCTCTGTATGAGGCAAAGAGGGGAGTACCCCAGCCAGCCCTTGCGGGCAGGGAGGTGGAGTGTGTGGTGGTATTTGCAGAGACTCCACATCCGGCGAAACATATGGCCATGGGGTTCGTGAGTCTGGAGGACCAGACCCTGGTGGATGCCCACAATAACCAGGAGGTACGAATTTTCACAGACGGCAGCAAGCTCGAGGGCAAGGTCGGAGCAGCACTGTCACTGTGGGACGGTGGGGCCGAGATCAAGTCCTTGAAGCTTAGCTTGCCGTCGTGCGGCACGGTCTACCAGGCAGAACTCCTGGCCATATGCGTAGCCACGAGGGAAATCCTCAAGCGCAAAGAGGGAACCTTCGGAATCTACAGTGACTCAAAGGCTGCACTTCAAACAGTCACAAACCAGGGTTCCCTCCACGCCCTGGCAGTTGAAGCGAGAGCAAACGTAGGAGCGGCTTTGGCCCAGAGCAAAGATGTTTCCTTGTTCTGGGTAAAGGCTCACGCTGGGTTGCAAGGCAACGAACGCGCAGACTACCTTGCGAAAGAGGCTGCGCTCAAGTCGAAAAAGAAGCCGGACTATGACCGCTGCCCGGTTTCATTCGTCAAGCGGCAAATCCGTATGGGGTCGCTCGACGAATGGAACCGGAGATACAAAAATGGCGAAACAGCCTCCGTCACGAAAATGTTTCTCCCGGACGCGATAGATGCCTACAGAATTGTAAGCAAGGTGAAGCCGACCGGAGTGCTTACACAAATCCTGACTGGGCACGGTGGGTTTTCCGAGTACCTGCATCGCTTTAAGCGTAAAGGAAGCCCATCGTGCATCTGTGAACCAGATGCTCTGGAAACAGTCCCACACATTTTGACGGAATGCCCTGCGTTCGGAACTCAAAGACTGCATGCGGAGATGGAATTGGAGACAGAAATAAATAAAAGTAATTTAAGTAAAATAATGACAAACAAAAAACATAGAACAATCTTATTAGAATACTGCACCGTAATAGCCACAAAAGTTATAAATAGAAATAAGGAAACATAAAGCTATGCTTTTAATATATAAATGTATATAAAGAAAAAGCATAGAACATATTAGTAGAAAATTTTAATAAGAAAATATTAACGTAAATATAGGATAATAAATAAAACAGATTTAAAAAAGCAAAACAGTTACAACATTATTATAATTTAGTAAAATATAAATTTAACACGCAATCACAAATTAAAACAAAATTTAAAAAGGTCTCTGACTACGTCAGGGGGACACTTAGAAAGGCAGGAGTGTGGTTTTAGCCGATAAGAGTCCGGCACTACCCAGACTGCCTCACTAGTGAGACAGTCTGGGTGTCCATGAGGATTTCCCACTCCTGCCAAAACAAAAAAAAAAAAAAAAAAAAAAAAAAAAAAACCTAACCCGAGCGAACCTAACCCGAGCGAACCTAACCCGAGCGAACCTAAGCTGAACTAACCCAGCTCTCGTGGCGATCGGATCGTTTTTAGAGCCGCTCCGCGCATAAAAATTCATTTTATTGGTATTTTTTTAACGGCAGAAAGTCGCAAAGTATATCGGAAGAACCGTCTTAGTGCCGTGCAAGTGACTGAAGACCCCGTGAGCCGGAAAGCTCCGGGGAAAAAAGTTATCAGTAAAAAACTGAAAAAGTGAGGACTAGGGAAATCTTCGGAGACCTATAACTCCGAAGAACGATCGTTGACCCAAATTTTTTTATCGCACCACATTGTGAGGCACGGGACGACGCATCCAGTGACATTATGCTGAAAAAATTGTGACTGCGGATTCCTGAGAAAACGGCTAAAAACTGCGTACAGTATGCCTCAATACTGCTTAGGCGCGCTATGGTTGAAATTTCTGTGAACATGCTTCGCGCCGTCCCCGCGCCCGCGCCGCAGGCCCGTATTTACATCTGTGTGTGTACACTTGCTAACGTCAAACGAAACAAAACATATCGTCATCGCTTTTTCACACGCGCGGCGTAATTACGTATGACCTTGGTTGGTTCATACCACTGCTAAAATTCACAACCTCATAACAAGTGCTGCTAGCGGATAACGTAGCGTGTTCAACCATGAACCATAAAAATATTAAAATATTAAATGCTGAAAGATCTCTTTTGAGTTACCAAAGAAGAAGTAATTGATAACTCAAAAGAGATCTTTCAGCATTTAATTAATAAAGAAAATGTCTTACAAACCGAATTAGATAGTACTGTCTGGAGTCAAATTAGTTCTCACACATACTTAACAACTGCAATATCTTGTATAATCATGTTCTTAATATTTGTATTTTTAGCTTGCTACGGTCCAGCCATACTGAGATGGATTAGAGTCACAGTGCAACACAAGACCAGAAGGACAAGTATCGAGACAGCTAACAAACCAGCAAAAGAACCAACCTCGCTCGCTGCCAACAAGACATCTACCCAAAGAACAACTGGCCAACCAACTACCACAACGGAACCGATGTACAGTTTACCACATCAACACGAGTCAATTGATTTATACCAACTGGAGCCCCAGTCCTGAGAGGCGCCAGAATGTTCAACCATGAACCATGAAAGTTCCACGCGCCAGCATCACAGCAGCGTCAGCATCAAAGCAACAGTTATTCCACAAACAGTTATTCCACAACAGTTATTCCATCAAAGCAACAGTTATTCCACAACTATTACAAAAATGCTACTACTCTGTAAATGACTTCTTGAATGACAAAGATTTATAACTGTACCTTGACTTTTTTCTTGTAATTGACATTTTAATTAAACACCTTTTTGCAATAATTTATAATTTGTTAACTTAATTTATAATGTAATGACTTTTTATGCGACATTTTATTTATGTGAATTAATTTTTGATGTCTTGTTATTTTAATGTCAATGTAATGTTAACCAATATTTTTGCACGCCGTAAGGTAGAATGTAGCGGAAACATTGTATTCTGTACCATCTCAAACCTGTACCTACATTGTTGGCAAATAAATATTTCTGATTCTGATTCAGGCACACCGTCAGCGCTAAGAAGTGACCTACTGAGATCTTCGCTTCATCGGCTCAATACACACACAACACACATACAAATAGGTATCAATGTGTATTGAGCACTAAAATTGTATATAATTAAGTTAACTATTGTAATAAATTAGTCATCAAGCTGGAGTCGAGTTTGATTCACCTACCATAACTCCTCTCACTGTGGCCAAGACACCTTTAGCCATCATCGGTCCTATGAGTCTGTGGGATCGGCAGTGAGAAAACCATTTCCTGTGTACATTGCACGACGTACACAAACCCCTATTCCTACCCAAATTCCGTCTGTTTCCGTAGGTCTCCTGGGAACAGACATCCCTCACGTAAAACCAGCGAAACTCACGTTTGGTGTGGTTTGTATGATAGGGTAGGGCGTTAGGGTAACTAGGGTGCTAGGCAGTTGCTGTAGGGCTAGGTTTGTATTCAGTAGGGTTTTGGTAATCATAGGTACCAGGCTCCACTGTGTCAAACTTAGCCACACTGTACGCAATTGGGATAACGGCCGTACTAAGCTGTGAAGCCCAGTGTGTACATAGCGTATAGGATTAGTAAACACGCAGGCCTGGGTTCGAATCTCGAGATGGAACTTTGAATTATCTTTTCAACAATAATCTTATCTTTTTTTATTATTCGATAAATTAATACACGAGAATAATAATGTAATATTTGTTTTATTTGTATTATTATATTGTTATTGAAATATGCGGGGTAAAAATAAAAAAAAATTTAAGTGATTTCAAAAATTTTATTCGTTATAATTTGATAAATAAACTTTTAAAACAGTTTATTTTCTCATAAAGAACAATTTATTGAAGTAAAGCAGGTAATCGGTGAGCTACGACCATTAGACTTAAAATATTGTAACTATCTTAGTACCTAATAAAATAATATTGTGCTTTAATTGCGGATATAGCTTAAGTATTCATTTTCAAAATTCATTTTGAAAAGAAGATTGAAACTATAAACCTCAAAATAATCCTTATAACGGATATGACACAATAATATTTTATTTAATATTACTAAAATCAATTTGTAATTTATAACTTAATACGTTGTATAACCCCCATTATTATCCATGCTATCAAGTAAACGCTGGCGTATGGATCCTGTAATGTTTAAACATACAATAATTATGTTGATTTGCATCCTCGTCAAAGTTCAGGAGGTTGTCATAAAATACATAAATAATCAATTGTAGTACGTTATGGGGCAATAACTAGTAAGCGCTGCTTTTTTTTTGTTGTTGAAATTTAACAGTATTTCAGAATTACACCCTTAATTCAATACAAATAAAACAGAATCACCCGACTACGCACACAGCGACAATGCATGCAGCTGTTTTTCCCCGAAATGGTAGCTCCGTCGCGCCGCGTAGCAATGACCCGACCGGTAGCAATAATTTTACCTAATTTTATTTCGAAAATCACCTACATTATTGTCATAAATTTCGCTTGATAAATAACTCATTTTTGAGCATCATTGGAATACGGAAATCTTACTAATGACAGTAATACTAGTGCGCCAAAGAAAAGTTCACTGACCTGTTATCAGATGATTAATAATATCCTTCAACCTAGTTTTCGTAGGGATTTTGTTTTTATTTGTGGATTAAATTGGTTGATTTGAAACTTTCCTTTCTACTTAACGGGCTTAGGGCCGGCAATAATACCTACCTTAGTTAGTGTACCGATCTACTAAGTCTAAAAATGATGTTTTCTAGGTTTGATGAAATGGAAAGACGTGCTAGTTAAGTGTAAGTACGTGGTATACTTACTTTCAACTCTTAGGTAAACACTCGTCCATCCACAGGATGTTGGCGTCTTGGTGTTCCAGGAACCAGCGACCAAAATGTAACCCGCACGGCATTATCACCTGGGTGAATGTCTTGTGCCTTACGGTAGTGGAATGGGTGTTGCAGCTCACGCTTCAGTAGGCGCCACACTGTAGTGTGGTGCACTCCAAAGTGTTGACCAGCCTCCCGCGTGCTTGCCCGTGGGTCTCGCTGGAAGTATTCCAGGATGTCTTCCTGCAAGGCGACAGGCAGGCCTACGCTGCCGCGAGCTTGAGCATGCCGGGGAACGTCAAACTGCCGATGATCCCGCAGTCTCTGGGTAGCAGCCAGCATGACGCTCTGTGACGGGGTTCCCGATCGGGATACATTTCCACGAACATCCGGATGGCTCCACGTAGGCTGTCTCCACTGATGGCGACCATCTCCACCAACTCGGCATTTGAGTAATTGTCCGTCATCACACTTTGTAACAACGTCTCGATATACGGAAATTCGCAAAGCGCACTCGCGAACACTTCGGCGAGTTCAATCACACTGTCGGCGCCGGCGCCGCGCCGCGCGGCGCCGGCGGGGAAAAGGGGCGTGGCTAGGAGCGGCGCGGGAGTGTGATTGGGGGATGGGATTGATTATCTACGAATTTATCGAATGAGAGTTTGCATGTATGGTTTACATTTGTGTGTGTGTGAAGCGCGGTTATAGGGCTAGTAACAGACGGGCCGCGTTTAAATACGGCTGGTTCACACTTACGGATTTCCTTAAATAAGAAAAAAAAATAAAAAAAATACCTACTCATTTTATTGTTGATTTGGGTCGAGAATCATTAGCATAATTACGTCCTTGAATTTGACTAGGATGCAAATCAACACATTGTATATCTTCATATTTCCTTGCAATGCAACTTCATCTGGTAGGTAACTGGTTGGTTAAAACCACTTGTTTCTTATTCACTGACTGTACTCTTCCTTATATCTTTTGACCCTCCGACTCACAGTAGGTAATTTCTCTAAAACAAAAAAGCAATATTGTAAGGCTACTAGCAAAATTATAAAATATTAAGTAGATACCTTCTTATTACTTTTTTAAACAAAATTATTTTGAAAATAGTTCAAATGTTACAAAATAATTATATTATAATTTATACATAGGTAATGCTATATTCATCATTCCAAAAGTAAATAAATAAACTCTTGGAAATATTATTTTTTTCTTCTATTAAGACCCTATGGTAAATATAAAACGTTTAATAAAATAACTACAAGGATCAGCAGGTAAACTTTAATTAGCTAAATGTTAGATAAAATAATTAAATCATAATAGGTACTCACAGTCAGACCGGTTTCATCAATTATTTGTGATATAATATTAAGTCCACTTTTACGCTGCGCGATAATATCCGCTTTCATCTCAAAGCTTACATTTCAAAATGAACTATTACACAGCTATTATAATAGATTAAACACACGTCACTAACCCACAATATCAAAAACCAATCAAGAACGAACAACATTCTATTAGGCGCGGTGAATGAGCCGTAAGTTACCTGCATCTGTCTACCATACCTAATTTATTTATTTAGATTTCTGTGGGTATACTCATAAAGTTTTACGAATTATGTGAACAAGACGAACATGACACGGAACCATATTCAAAAGCGTGATAATTCGAGTAATATGCGGGTGTGTGTGTCAAATTACTCATTAAAAGAAGGTCGTAAGTCAAACTAAACGTTAAGCAATTAGTTTTGAAGTTGCCTATGGACTTTTGGCGTGGATAGTACATAACCTCAAAATTGGACCACATGTTTTCCGAACGGGGTGTTGCTGGCTGCTGATTTTTTGGGAGAGAGCAGGAGGTACACGGATGAGACCAACGACACGTCGGTTGGATGTTTTAGAATCGAGAAATTATTATTTGAAGATAGACCCCCCCTTTTTGGGGAGGCCTATGTCCAGCAGTGGACGTTTTTCGGCTGAAATGATGATGATGATGACAGACTTCGGACCCCTGTCCTGAGAAATTTTCAGGCAGGACCCCTATTTTTTCTGGCAAATCCTGCTGCGCGTTCATTAGAAGAAGAGATCCAGCCTAATTTTAAATTTTTTATGTTTTTATTTTGCCCAATAACATTGTTTTTGTAATTTTTTCAGTTTTTCTATAATTTATGACCTTCAAATTACAAAATATATTTTGTTAAGTAAGCACCTAATAGAACCGTATTTTACACAAATTTTGATACTTTTTTCATATTTTTATCTGTAAGGGCTGTAAAGATATTTTAATTTCAGCGAATTTTTCATTTTTAACAGAAATAAATAGTTTTAAAAATATTTTGGTGATAGAATTGTGTTTGGAACATATATTCCAATTAGTTTAAGCCCAAACTTGCCCCCAATAACTCCAAAAACGGAGGAAATAGACTTTTTCAGCCATATTGGTTTCTGTGGTTGACAACTTCAAACACGATTATCTCCGGAGCTATAGGGCGCAGAACTTCCAGATTTTCTCAATTCCCAGGGGGGGACACTCGGGAACTTTTTCTGAAAATTTCAAGCGTTTTTCAGGCCTGAAATTTTTCTACCCTGAGTCTTATTTTGCTGGATAGGGGAGGTCAGGCCAAGTACAGCATCGAAAACCGCGTTTCTCTCCAACAAACGGGGACGGAGTTGCAACCACCTAAAGTTGACTTTGACATTAGGGCGGCCATCTTGGAATACTTCAACCCAACGTAGCTCCGGACTCGGTGGTCGTAGAGGGTCGCCGATTCAACACTGTGGTTTGTGGGGACAGGGCCTGTCGCGCGGGGTAGGTTTCAGGCTTTTTCAGGCTGAGAATTTTCAGGGTCCTGAAGGTCACCTTGCATGAAAGAACGGGTCGGGCTAAGCCTAAAGAGCCCAAACTCGCGTGTTCTACGACCGGCCAGACCGGAGATATCACCTGTCAAAGATTGACTTTGATAGCTGCGACGCCATCTTTGTGAATTTTTAACCACCCATATTTCCGCAACGGGGGGTCGTAGAGCGACGGGATTTGATTTGCGGGAATCGGCTAGCCCTTGCCTTGCGAGTAGTGTGGCTTTCAGGCGTTTTCAGGAGGAAATTTTTTTTTCAGCCTGAAAGGCTTGTTGGCATAGATCTTGTCGAGCTCGGTAAGATAAGCCCAAGAACGGGGAAATTCGGTCTGGTGATTGCTGAGCTTTCTGGTTTTAACCACATTCTGGCCGCCATCTTGGATGGTAACCAGAATCTTTAAACTGCGATTGCTCCGGAACCCTTAGTGCTAGGTACCTCGTGTTTGGTATTGTTGAATCTGGCTCGGTGGGTTCTGTCCACTGGTGACGTCGCGAAGACTCTACGTAGATAGAGCCACTCTACCAAAAAAGCTGAAAATAGGTTTTTGACAATTTTAAATTGACATTAAGGTCTCGGTAGAGCCTCCTATAACTGCCCGGGACCTTGCAACCCTGGGTAGTCATAGTAGAGACGGTTTTAACATTTTTTGTTGTTGTCTGGATCTGTGCAGTCACTGTGGTGGTCCACACCTTAGAGCTGACTGCCCAGACAGGCAAATGGGCGAAGTAGCGGTGTGCATAAATTGCACCAGAGATATCGGGAAACACTGAGCACAATGCATTCAGCACGGAATGCCCTGTAAGGCGAAAGTGGGATGCCCTCGCTCGAGCCTCAATAGCGTATTGCTAAAGTTGCCCCTGATAAGTACCCACCAGTACAAAATAGTCCAGGCCAACCTGCAACGGAGTCAGCTGGCCACCAACAAGCAGTTGCTGGAGGCTGAAAAGCGCAAACTTGCCGTAGCGCGGCTCCAGGAGCCCTGTGTGGGTGGGGTGAGAAGGATGAAGGGCTACCGGGGCGTAAGGGTCTTCCAGAGCTCTGAGGGAGAAGAAGGGACTGTAAAGGTAGCAGTAGCTGTCTTTGACCAAAGCCTGGATATATTACTGTTCTTTCCTATCTGTCAAAGCGGCAGCAAAAAGTAAACGTTAACGGGGCGACGTCATCGGGGTCTCTAGTTAAGATGGGCGTGCCTCAAGGCTCAATTCTTGGGCCTTTCCTATTTCTAGTTTATATTAATGACCTTCCTCTTACATGATGGCTTATTTGATGAGCAAATTTAGTGTGCAATTCAGTATTTTTGGTGGTAATTTCGAACATTTTGATTGAAAAAAGGGGATTTACAGTTAAAGTATTAAATACCACCCTTTTTTTATTAGGAGATAATTATCATAGTTTTAAAATAACTCCGCAAGGCGGCCGGTCATTATTACTTATCCACATTTTACAAGACCACAGTACTTTTACCCAGCGTCACTTATATTTTAGTAGGTTTCTTCCTCAAATTAACGCGGCTGAAACCGCGGGGCCCTGCTAGTGTGTAATGAACGATTTGCAAGTTCGGTACGTATTTCAGGCAACAGGCACACGGGCACACGCTACACAGGCAAGGGCAGCCAGTTCGGAATAAAAATAAAAGACAAACGAACTCTACAATACAAGCTATTTATTATAATTATCATAATTTATGTACAACGCGGCCCCGGCGTCGCGCGCGCCCGCGGCGGCGCGGCCGAGCCTGCAGCGCGCGTCAGAGCGCGGCCAGCGCGCGCGCGTGCACCGGCACGGCCAGGTGCGGCGGCGGCTCCGCCTCGTCCAGGTCCAGCGCCGCGTCGATCATCGTGGTGTCGTGCAGCAGGCGCAGGCGCGACGCGCTCAGGCCCGGCGCGCTCAGGCCCGGCGCGCTCCGGCCCGGCGCGCTCAGGCCCGGCGCGCTCCGGCCCGGCGCGCTCAGGCCCGGCGGCGGCGCGGCCAGCGCCAGCGCGGGCGGCGAGCGCGCGCGCCGGCGCTCCGGCCGCGGCGCCGGCTCCGGCTCCAGCGAGCGGTTCATGTAGGCGTGGCGCGCCGGCTCGCCCGGGAACAGCTCGGCGTAGCCGCCGCCCGCGCCCGGCGACGCGCCCGGCGAGCCGGGGCCCGGCGCCGCAGCCGGCGCCACCACCGGCGGTGCGGGCGCCGGCGGGGCCGCACTCAGCGCGCGCGCGAAGTGCGGCGGCAGCTCGTCCTTCACGTCGATCGTGAACACGCCGCGCCTGCGACACAGAGAGGTCATGAGAGCGACTGCAGCGCGCGGTGCGCCAGTAGTGCTACAGAGCGCGCACGCACCGGTCGATGAGGCTGGGCGCCAGCGGGCCGCACAGCACGTGCCAGCAGTTGGCGCACGCGTTGCCGCGCGAGTACGGGTTCGGGTTGGACACGCCGCGACGTGTCGAAAACGAGCCCTTGATCTGAAAACGGGGAATCATGTTAACGTCAGTGCAGTGTATGGCAATCCCGAGATCGATCCGTTCGGGGCGCGCGACTCACGTCCTCGTTGGTGGTCTGGTCCGTGGAGGCGAGGTAGGTGTGGAAGCCGGCCAGGCCCAGCACGGACCACACGGACAGGAAGCACACGGCCGCCACCACGGCCGACGCGGGCGTGGCCCGCAGCGCGCCCGCCAGCCCCGCGCCGCGCGCCAGCAGCGCCACGTGCGTCACCGCGCACGCGAACACGAACACCGCCAGGAACGACAGCGACACCACGAACGTGTAGAAGTAGCGGTAGTTGCGCTTGCCCACGCAGTTGCCCACCCAGGGGCAGTGGTGGTCGAAGCGGTCCACGCAGTTGTCGCACAGCGAGCAGTGCGAGGCGCGCGGCGGCCGGAACATCTTGCACGTGAAGCAGTACTTGAGCTTGACGGCGCGGCCGCGCACCAGCACCTCGCGCGCGCGCGGCGGCGGCCGGCCCGCCTCGCCCGCCTCCAGCGCCGCCGCCTCGGCCGCGGCCGCGCGCGGGATGATGCCCGGGTCCGACAGCGCCGTGCGCAGCAGCGCGGCCAGCGTCAGCGCGCACAGCGCGGCGCCGGCGGCCGGCACCGCGGCCGACACGCGCGCCGCCAGGAAGGGGCAGTCGAAGGCGAAGTGCAGCGCGCACGTGCCGCAGATGAGCGCCAGCGTGAGCGCGAACACGCCAGGCCGCGGCGCCGTCATGAGGCGCCCGTCGCACCAGAAGCGGTTGCGGCCCGCGAACACCTCCCACTTGCGCGTCACGCGCCGCGAGGCCATGGCCGCATCACCGCCCGCGCCGCCCGCCGCCGCACCGCACCCGCACCGCGCTACCTGCAACGCGATGCTGACAGCGTACAGACTTGTCCCGGCTGGCAGAGTTATTAACAGTCACCGGCTTTTATGTATATTGATAACAGCTGATATGGAGTTGTCAAGGTCTATCAATATTCCTATCAATATTAAGATTGTACATAACGATAGCAAATTCTATTTATGAGATAAATAATATTTTAAGAATTAAGATATTGACATGTTTCTGCTAAATCGTTTGTGACAAAATAGGATGACAAATCAGCTGTTAAGCGTGTGAGCACCACAGTTATGACACTCTGGTGTAAGGCGAAAACATTATGTGGCTACTACTGCTACCCAGTATTATAGTAGTAATATTATTATTTACCTAGGTCAAGTGCAAGTCGGACTCGCGCTCCGAGGGTTCCATACAAAGTAAGTATGTAACTACTTTACGGTTTTCGGATTTTTACTTGTGCTACATAACATTGCTTCTTGCCAAATTTCATGATTATAGGTCAACGGGAAGTAACCTATAAGTTTTAATTCCCTTGCTAGGGTCAAAATATTCGGCATAAACGGAACATAAACACCCATATGTTTTCATTGTGTGGACTTAGAAGTTTGATTTTTTCATTGCTTCAAGGGATCGCAGCCTTGAGTTATTTAATACTAAATTAAACTTGATAACTCTGCGCGTTTCTGAGAAAAAGGGTCTTAACAGACAGACAAGAGTCTGATCTTATAAGGGTTCCGTTTTTCCTTTTGAGGTACAGAACCCTAAAAATTAATATTATGTTAAATGGTAATGATGGTTGCACATATTATTGCTCTACAAATATCTGTAACAAATAAGATGTTACAGATATTTTTAGATTTTAACATTACACCACATTTTACACAAATAACACACCCTTACTAGATTTGGGGATATTGAAAATGTCCATCTGAATGGTTCATGGCACAAAGAACTTTTTTCTAAAAATGGCACACACTGTTTATATTGGGTCGGCATACTATTGGCACCATTGACTTGGTCTGCTAGTCCGTAAGGCTAATCTTAGGTGAAGGTCACAGAAGAAGAACAGGAAAACAGAAGAAAAGAACCAGCAAATGTAGTCACCAGCATAAATATATTACTTTGAACAGCTCTGCAATCTTATCATCCACTAATATAAGTGATAATTTGTGGAAGGCATATACAAGTGGCAGCACTCACGAAACATCAATAAACAAAACTCTCTGACAAGACAAGCAATGCTATAACACTGCATCGGCTTCCAAAATATGTGTCAATGCAATATTAACGGACATGTCTAGCAACATAAATATCTATCTAGTCAGTTAAATTCAGAAGAATGTGATACCTTGTTGTGATTGACAATATCTGGAACACTTTAGCAGCTGTGCGCTCACATTGTGAAACATAATAATATGTATTGGTGAAGTCCACCACTTCACTGATCTAACCTAAATGAGCCCCTAAGACGACCCACTGACCGAGAGTTGGCTTATGTTTCATTCAAATAAGGAAGTAAGTACTTAACTAGAATGCCCCAAGACCCAACCAACTTGACTCAATGTCTAACATCATTACAATATATTTGAGTTCTAAAAGCCCAGAAAGTTATGCTATCAACTATTACTTTTCGCCAAGCTGTTGCCAGTAGGTGTGCCCTCATTTCGTTCAGCACATCATAAAAGCTGATAACAATAATAATCATTTTCTTGCATGTTTCAATTTCTATGGGTGGAGTAACTGGCTTCTGCGAGATCTGGCCGGTAAGATTTAAAGCAACATTGCTTAGCACTAAGAATACACTCACCTTAATTACAACTATAGAAGATGTCCTGGAGATGACAAGCTGTCCATAATATAGTCCTTACGAGAATGTAAAGATTGTTTTCAACTTCGTTATTAGTCTCTTTTAATATAAACATAAACTTTATATGTAGACGTGTTATTTATAAAAACTATTTCGAAAAGTGATTAGTTAGCTCCCTATATTTGATCAAAATAACTTGCCTAGATTGATAGTTTTACTAGCAAACTAAAAACTTTCTTGTTTTCTACATTTACAATCTACATGACAGATGTAGTGCCACAGCAGATAATTTCATTTTTCTTCAGTCAGTCAGATTAGTTGTCAGACCATGGAAATAGTATTTACTACTATGTAAAACGCACAGACCGTACAGACTTGAAACCATTGACATAGAGAAATGTGTTTTTCCTACCTCAATGCTTGAAACAGACTGACTGACGTCTAAAGCAACATGGTGTGTCTACACTTGTTGCTTTAGACGTGAGTTCACGTGACATACTTAATACTATGTAATCTGGCATTTAAAATGACTTTGAGCAATGGTCATAATAAATCAATTACAGACGTAGCGTTGGAACGACTCCTAAAAGGTAGACCAATAATAACCATAAGAAGCGAGGCCTCCAGGAATCCGCTGAATGCGGGAAGCATAGAGCTGATCGAAGTGGCGGTGCTTGGCGGAGGCCTATATCCAGAACTGGACGTCTTTCGGCTGAAATCGCGATGGTCGCAATCTAAAAATGACAGATGAATGCCACCCGAGCAATAAATTATCGATCTTCTTCTTTCTTCCATGCCTTGAAATTGCACGGATCCGGCAACATTGTTTTTCGTGAAGTGCATGTTGGCAAGATGTAATAAAATGAAAATATACAATGTCTGTGGCCATGCCACATGCTAATTTTGACGTTTGTCGTTTTGGCATTTTTAGCCATTTGACGTCAGATGACCCAAGCCAGCTGTTAAAGTGTTGCAGTTGGGTTAGGAGTATCAGTAGTCGTAACATTTTTATTTACGAAAATTACTTTATAATAATACATGCTATTGAGCTGCTCGTGTTGGAAAAATTACTTACAGTCTTGTACTTAAAGCATGTATTCGTTGACTATTACTTAGCCGTTTTTACAACGCTGTGCCGAAGCTATAAATTCAAATGTTTTGCTATAGATAAGTTAATTTGAAAATTTTACTTACTTTTTATTGTACACCCAAGGGGTATGTTACAGAGACACTTTTTTCATTTTGACCATATTTATTTGTGTAATATTCTACTGTATATTCTAAAATATTCATACAAAACTCTGCCAGATGTTATGCCATCTAGCAAAATTATTTTGGAACTCAACTCATCATTCTTCTAATTTCATTACAAATGAACGCATTATGATCTTTGGAAGCGAAATATGAGGGTTGTCGAAGTGGTGGCAAGTAATAGTAGCGGGGCCGCCGGGGCGTGATCGTGAGCGCCATGGGGCTGGAGGGGTCGCGGCGCGAGTCGCTGGTGGTGGTGGCGCTGTGCCTGGCGTGGTACGCCGCCAGTTCGGCTAGCAACGTGGTAGGCAAGCTGGTGCTGACGGACTTCCCGTACCCGGTCACGGTGACCATGGTGCAGCTGCTGAGCATCGTGCTGTGCAGCGCACCCGCCTTCGCGCTGAGCGGCGTGCGGCGCGCGGCCGACTTCCCGCGCCGCTACTACTGGCGTACGCTTGTGCCGCTCGCCTTCGCCAAGTTCCTCACCACCATATGCTCGCAAGTGTCCATTTGGAAAGTGCCCATCTCCTATGCACACACAGGTTAGTTTTTATGACCATGCTTTAAGATCGTCAAAAGCAGTGGTGGTCCAGTAGTAACTAACAAGTGGCCATCGGTTCGAACCCAGGCAAGCACGCACTTTACTTTGTGCAACTTTATCACAGTGTTCACAAATCAGTGAAGGAAATCATGTCAAGGAATCTGTCACAATAATCCAGAACCAATAATTGAAACGGTGTGCGGTCTCGCAGTAAAGGCGACGACGCCGCTGTGGACGGCGGGGCTGGCATGGCTGCTGTTCGGCGAGCACCAGACGCGCGGCGTGCAGCTGGCACTCGTGCTGATTGCGCTGGGCGTGGGCGTGGCGTCGGCCACGGAGCTGCAGTTCGACGCGCTGGGGCTGGGCGCGGCGCTGGCGGCGGCGGCGTTGCTGAGCCTGCAGCACCTGTACTCCAAGCGCGTCATGCGCGACACGGGCGTGCACCACCTGCGCCTGCTGCAGACGCTGGGCCGCCTGGCGCTGCTGCTGTTCGCGCCGCTGTGGGCGTGGCACGACGGCGGCGCACTGTGGGCGGGCGCGGCACCGGGCGCTGGCTGGGCCGCGGGCGGCGCGCTGCTGGCCGCGGACGGCGTGCTGGCGTGGCTGCAGGCCGTGGCCGCGTTCAGCGTGCTGTCGCGCGTGTCGCCGCTGGCGTACGCCGTGGCGTCGGCGGCCAAGCGCGCGGCCGTGGTGGGCGCGTCGCTGCTGCTGCTGCGCAACCCGGCGCCACCGCTGAACCTGGCCGGCATGGCGCTGGCGGCGCTGGGCGTGCTGGCCTACAACCGCGCCAAGCTGCAGGCGCGCCGCCAGCCCGCGCTGCCCGTGTGACGTCACCCGCGCTGGGTGGCTTCGAGTTGGGCCACTTGAAACATTCGGAATTCAGTGCTCATTCAATAAAATAAAAGAGTGGGCCGAATTACACAATCTGATTTGCACGAGCGGGCGGCCGGCTTGTGCACTAAATCTGTTCACTATTTAAGTGTACATACTCATTTTATTATAATTTCACAACAGAGCGGCAGCTCCACGGTGGGCATTTATTCAAATTAGGCGGCCAAAATTATTTTCTTTGCTTGTATGTATTCTAAATAGTTTATTTCAATTATAAAAGATTTTGGTGAACATAATATTCATTGTTGATGAGAAAATTATGGTTTATTGAAGAAAAAAAACAACTATTTATTTTACAATGAGGAGTCTCACGTCTCTACACCAGATTTTTAATCCATTTGCATTTTAATGTATTTCACTGTCACACTCTTCTGCGGCCATTTCCTCATCCGAGGAATTCTCTTCATTGCCTCAGCGGCCTCAGCAGGCATAAGCATTTGTATTGCTTCTTCACTATGTGGCGTAGACCTCTTTTTAGGTTTTGGTCTTATGCTAGATATCAAGGGATAGCTGAGCAATAATCTGTTCATTACATCTAAATTGCATTGCTCTCTAGAAAATTTTCTAGCATAATCTTGCCGGAACAGTCGAATATGCTTGTTACGCGCCTCTGCTGCTTCTTCTGACAGTAAACCAAAGCAAAAGTTCATTTTCCGTGACAGTTGCACCACGTATTAGTATTTTATGCATTGTGGGAGTCATCGGATGCCAGGGATATAAATCAATGTATGTCTTCGCAGTCTCATACCCATATAGAGCAAACTTTTTTAAATCAACTTTATGATAGATATGACTTCCAAAATCACTTTCAGGCGTTTTACTAGATTTAAATCCACACCGGTGATTTCAGCAGCGATTTCTGGATTGGCAAAAAATTTTCTACTAGTATTGCCATCGTTGGTATTGCCAAAACCAGCTTTCGGCACATCAACTAGTAGACATATATGCTCTCTAAATTTTGTTTGTATTTCTGCCTTTTTCTGTTTGACAAGGCTTTTGCCATTTTCGGACTTTAACTGCCATTTTTGTACAGGAATCTTGTATGCCAAATGAAGTATGCTTTCGAAAAACCGAATCCTAGTGCAACACAGATAGGCCAAACTGTATTGCGTCATTATCGACATTTTTCTTTATGTTGAGGTCATTCAATTCTTTTGATATAGCACCACAGATGTAGCATCTCATGGTTGAAGTTGTTGCAGCATTACACACTTTTGCATCAACCATAGTCATAATGTGTTTTGTACCTAAGAAAATTTCGCTCAGTACGAATTCACTGGGTTTTAAAACATTTATAGCCTCTTCGAGATTTGCAAATTCAGACTTAGTAATATCCACTGTTTCTTTTACAAATTGGATCCTTATTGGTCGACAGAATTGTGGCGAAGAAGGAGTTGGATTTTACCAAACCACTTTTTTGTTTGACCCGCAACAAAGCAGCTTTGGAAAATGTTACTGTCACTCGCGTCCAAATCTTGCATTTTTTGTTTGAATTGTGATTGTTGAGACCCGTCACATCCCCATTTTGAAATAAGGGTCATCGATTGACGCTCTTCTGGACTTAAATGTTTTAATACGTCCTCTAAATATGTTGCCAAGCATTTAGCTGTATGGTCCATTATATCCTGCAAGTTAATTTCAGCACATGTTTCAGTTATCCGATAGGCATCTTTCGCCGGATAACAAGTCTTTTTAGCTTGCTGTAACAATTTGTAGCTCGGATAATACTTCTTGTTGCTATTTCTTATTATTTCATACTGTCGCCTTGAAAGATCAGCTTCCACAAACATTGAAAGGGCGGTTGTTGGATCTTGTTGTGATGGTTTTTCACACTGCTTGGTTATTTTGTATGCTTTTTACCCGACTGCGGCGAAGCCCAAAAGGAGGGTTATGTGTTTGTTGATATGCTTGAGCTGTCTGTGGAGAGTTGGTAATGTGTTTTAGAATACTGGATGCAATTCTCTCTCCCGAACTTTGAAGGCATAACTGAGCAGCATGTATTAACAATTCTTTATCAACAGCACTGCGTACTTCCTGTGTATTTCTGCGTTTACTCCTTTCACTTGATTCTAAAAATGACTTAGTTGGTCGACCAGATGAACGCAGGCATTTCGAATGTTCCTTGTAACCACTTATCATTCTTATGAAGGAAAAGCTGTGGTTTTTTATGAGCTTCCATCCACTTTTTCTTAAATTGAGTGAATAATTTATGCTTTACTTCCTTCTTTTGTTCCTCACAATACTCATCTTGTGATAAAACAAATCTCTCGAGATAATTCAACTTTTCGTCAAAATTATGCAAGTTTTGTTCCTGCATTTTGTTAAAAGGGTATCTACACGTTACTACTCGCATCCCTGAAGTACCCCCAGCTTCTGGAACAAAAGGACACTATTTTACGACTTAATAATGTGCCAATTACACATAAAACAAAATAAACTGAAAATGTTGACTTCAGCGCCATCTAGCGGGAAAACGTCCAAGAGCAGATCGTATGATTCTCCTTAAACAAAAATTATAATGAATTGCAAATTCGATGAATTTGTACTATAACTTTCATTGATGTTGAAACCTTTGTTTTCACGGGAGATCACAACCAATTTTAGCGTTTTTAATTAGCTTAAATACCCTTTTTTATATTACAACTGACAAAACCGATGGGACAAACCCTGAAGTACAACAAAAACTGGCCAAGTGCGAGTCGGACTCGCACACGAAGGGTTCCGTACCACAAGGCAAAAACGCCGAAAAAAACATGTTTGTTGTATGGTAGCCCCCCTTAAATATTTATTTTATTTTAATTTTATTATTTATTATTAAAGTTAAAATACAGTTGAGTATTTTGTGAATATTTCAAGTGCCTACCTGTTGCCGTTTTTGATATCGAGCAAAAAAGAGCAAAAAAATCGCGTTTGTTGTATGGGAGCCCCCCTTAAATATTAATTTTGTTTTGTTTTTAGTATTTGTTGTTAAAGCGGCAACAGAAATACATCATCTGTGAAAATTTCAACTGTCTAGCTATCGCGGTTCTTGAGATACAGTCTGGTGACAGACAGACAGACAGACGGACAGACAGCGAAGTCTTAGTAATAGGGTCCCGTTTTTACCCTCTGGGTACGGAACCCTAAAAACGTTTTAACTACAAAAAATAAGAATTTAATACAACAAACACGAGCATGTTTTTGTAATCTGCCTGTACGCAATATTTTTTTTACCACTGGCTTAAAACGTATTAATGTGTTTGTACTCTTACCCGTTATACTTGAATCCATCACAATTTTCTTCACAACACACTCGAAAATAAAAATATTCACTTTTAAAATAACAGTTTTGCACGAAATGTCTAAAAGCAATACGAACACTTAGAGCGACAATCAAGTTTAGACCGGAGTGGGGAAGCGGGTTGGGTTCCCCATTGTTCTACGGTTATTTACCAGTCGCAGGTAGTCGTTTTTTTTTACCTGAGACAAATTTTAGGAATTGTATTTTTGGCCGCCTCATCATCTGCCTAGCCTTTTCCCAACTATGTTGGGGTCGGCTTCCAGTCTAACCGGATGCAGCTGAATACCAGTATTTTACATGGAGCGACTGCCTATCTGACCTCCACAACCCAGGAACTGGGTAATACGATACCCCTTGGTAAGAGTGATTGTCAGACTTTCGGGCTTCTGACTACCCGTAACGACTGTCAAAGATCCACGAATGACAGCCGGGACCAACGGCTTAACGTGCTTTTCGAGGCACGGAGGGGTCTCGTTATGTAAAGATGGTCACCCATCCACAGACCAACCGCGGCAAGCGTAGCTTAACCTGATCGATCGACCAGTGCGGCTGTTATTTCTTAGCCACGGGCCCCTCATAGGTATTTTTGGCCGCCTAATTGGTAGAATTGCCCGTCCGTGCGCTCGTTTGATCACGCGGATGCAAATAACTGAAGCCTAAAATTTTATTTGGTAACTTTACTCAAGAATAAAAAAGATATCCTTTGGTAAATTACGTCTGGCGATAGAAAAATCTGCGTTATTCTATGTATAAAATGATACCATAACATAAATTATATTTTTATAACTTTGTGCAAAAATTGCAAATAATAAATAAATATTTATATTTTATACCATAACAAAATGTTGTGTTGAATAATGATAGTCTATGTTAATGTGAAGGTGACAGTTGTGGTCCTGTTGAACGCGTTAGGACAGTCAACCGCACATCAGTGGCAACAATATTATGATCGATACTATGTCACAGCAGTAAGGACGGTTCTCGTAGTGCGAGTGTCACCGATTGTGATGTGCGACTGTACATAGAGCACCGGGCTCCGGGGGCTCGGAGGTGTGGCCGGCCTGGAACACAAGTCCTCGCTAAAACTACAGTAGTCAGTGTTGCCCGCGCCTACTGCGCGTCTTCAAAGTAACAGTATTGTAACAGCGTTCGGCTTAGCCGTTTTGCTGTAATAGTAAATTGATTTTTTAAATTAAATACTTGTGATGATTTGGTTTTTCTTTGTTTTATTTATTTTTTTAATTGTTTGTATTATTGTTCGTGTTCTAAATCTTTATGGCGCCCTGTCCCCTTCGTTCGTATAAGGTCCCGATCAAGATTTTGGAGTAGGTATGCTGTGTGAAGAACTGGGTGGAAATTTCCTTATCCTCCATTGAGAAGGAGTTTTATTTCCTTATCCTCCATTGAGAAGGAGTCTTATTTCCTTATCCTCCATTGAGAAGGAGTCTTATTTCCTTATCCTCCATTGAGAAGGAGTCTTATTTCCTTATCCTCCATTGAGAAGCAGTCTTAGTTCCTTATCCTCCATTGAGAAGGAGTCTTATTTCCTTATCCTCCATTAAGAAGGAGTCTTATTTCCTTACCCTCCATTGAGAAGGAGTCTTATTTCCTTATCCTGCGCAATTGCGTAACACATTATCAATCTCAATTTGAATCATTTTGAAGTATATTGCTAATCCACTGCTTCATAATGTTAGAAAAATTTATCTGCTCAACAACATAAATAATGAATGTAGTTGAACTGTCAAAATGAAAGCCATTGCTCCCGATAGTATGTTACACAATTAACCCGCACTCCGCAGACAGGTGTTATACTATTGGCTTTGCTAATAGGCTGGTGTGGACTACTGCTCGGTGGTTGTTCAAATGAAAGCCATTGCTCCCGATAGTATGTTACACAATTACCCCGCAGACAGGTGTGTTATACTATTGGCTTTGCTAATAGGCTGGTGTGGACTACTGCTCGGTGGTTGTTCAAATGAAAGCCATTGCTCCCGATAGTATGTTACACAATTACCCCGCAGACAGGTGTGTTATACTATTGGCTTTGCTAATAGGCTGGTGTGGACTACTGCTCGGTGGTTGTTCAAATGAAAGCCATTGCTCCCGATAGTATGTTACACAATTACCCCGCAGACAGGTGTGTTATACTATTGGCTTTGCTAATAGGCTGGTGTGGACTACTGCTCGGTGGTTGTTCAAATGAAAGCCATTGCTCCCGATAGTATGTTACACAATTACCCCGCAGACAGGTGTGTTATACTATTGGCTTTGCTAATAGGCTGGTGTGGACTACTGCTCGGTGGTTGTTCAAATGAAAGCCATTGCTCCCGATAGTATGTTACACAATTACCCCGCAGACAGGTGTGTTATACTATTGGCTTTGCTAATAGGCTGGTGTGGACTACTGCTCGGTGGTTGTTCAAATGAAAGCCATTGCTCCCGATAGTATGTTACACAATTACCCTGCAGACAGGTGTGTTATACTATTGGCTTTGCTAATAGGCTGGTGTGGACTACTGCTCGGTGGTTGTTCAAATGAAAGCCATTGCTCCCGATAGTATGTTACACAATTACCCCGCAGACAGGTGTGTTATACTATTGGCTTTGCTAATAGGCTGGTGTGGACTACTGCTCGGTGGTTGTTCAAATGAAAGCCATTGCTCCCGATAGTATGTTACACAATTACCCCGCAGACAGGTGTGTTATACTATTGGCTTTGCTAATAGGCTGGTGTGGACTACTGCTCGGTGGTTGTTCAAATGAAAGCCATTGCTCCCGATAGTATGTTACACAATTACCCCGCAGACAAGTGTTATACTATTGGCTTTGCTAATAGGCTGGTGTGGACTACTGCTCGGTGGTTGTTCAAATGAAAGCCATTGCTCCCTATAGTATGTTACACAATTACCCCGCACTCCGCAGACAGGTGTTATACTATTGGCTTTGCTAATAGGCTGGTGTGGACTACTGCTCGGTGGTTGTTCAAATGAAAGCCATTGCTTCCGATAGTATGTTACACAATTACCCCGCAGACAGGTGTGTTATACTATTGGCTTTGCTAATAGGCTGGTGTGGACTACTGCTCGGTGGTTGTTCAAATGAAAGCCATTGCTCCCGATAGTATGTTACACAATTAACCCGCACTCCGCAGACAGGTGTTATACTATTGGCTTTGCTAATAGGCTGGTGTGGACTACTGCTCGGTGGTTGTTCAAATGAAAGCCATTGCTCCCGATAGTATGTTACACAATTACCCCGCAGACAAGTGTTATACTATTGGCTTTGCTAATAGGCTGGTGTGGACTACTGCTCGGTGGTTGTTCAAATGAAAGCCATTGCTCCCGATAGTATGTTACACAATTACCCCGCAGACAAGTGTTATACTATTGGCTTTGCTAATAGGCTGGTGTGGACTACTGCTCGGTGGTTGTTCAAATGAAAGCCATTGCTCCCTATAGTATGTTACACAATTACCCCGCACTCCGCAGACAGGTGTTATACTATTGGCTTTGCTAATAGGCTGGTGTGGACTACTGCTCGGTGGTTGTTCAAATGAAAGCCATTGCTCCCGATAGTATGTTACACAATTACCCCGCAGACAGGTGTGTTATACTATTGGCTTTGCTAATAGGCTGGTGTGGACTACTGCTCGGTGGTTGTTCAAATGAAAGCCATTGCTCCCGATAGTATGTTACACAATTACCCCGCAGACAAGTGTTATACTATTGGCTTTGCTAATAGGCATGGTGTGGACTACTGCTCGGTGGTTGTTCAAATGAAAGCCATTGCTCCCGATAGTATGTTACACAATTACCCCGCAGACAAGTGTTATACTATTGGCTTTGCTAATAGGCTGGTGTGGACTACTGCTCGGTGGTTGTTCAAATGAAAGCCATTGCTCCCTATAGTATGTTACACAATTACCCCGCACTCCGCAGACAGGTGTTATACTATTGGCTTTGCTAATAGGCTGGTGTGGACTACTGCTCGGTGGTTGTTCAAATGAAAGCCATTGCTCCCGATAGTATGTTACACAATTACCCCGCAGACAAGTGTTATACTATTGGCTTTGCTAATAGGCTGGTGTGGACTACTGCTCGGTGGTTGTTCAAATGAAAGCCATTGCTCCCTATAGTATGTTACACAATTACCCCGCACTCCGCAGACAGGTGTTATACTATTGGCTTTGCTAATAGGCTGGTGTGGACTACTGCTCGGTGGTTGTTCAAATGAAAGCCATTGCTCCCGATAGTATGTTACACAATTACCCCGCAGACAGGTGTGTTATACTATTGGCTTTGCTAATAGGCTGGTGTGGACTACTGCTCGGTGGTTGTTCAAATGAAAGCCATTGCTCCCGATAGTATGTTACACAATTACCCCGCAGACAAGTGTTATACTATTGGCTTTGCTAATAGGCATGGTGTGGACTACTGCTCGGTGGTTGTTCAAATGAAAGCCATTGCTCCCGATAGTATGTTACACAATTACCCCGCAGACAAGTGTTATACTATTGGCTTTGCTAATAGGCTGGTGTGGACTACTGCTCGGTGGTTGTTCAAATGAAAGCCATTGCTCCCTATAGTATGTTACACAATTACCCCGCACTCCGCAGACAGGTGTTATACTATTGGCTTTGCTAATAGGCTGGTGTGGACTACTGCTCGGTGGTTGTTCAAATGAAAGCCATTGCTCCCGATAGTATGTTACACAATTACCCCGCAGACAGGTGTGTTATACTATTGGCTTTGCTAATAGGCTGGTGTGGACTACTGCTCATTGGTTGTTCAAATGAAAGCCATTGCTCCCGATAGTATGTTACACAATTACCCCGCAGACAAGTGTTATACTATTGGCTTTGCTAATAGGCTGGTGTGGACTACTGCTCGGTGGTTGTTCAAATGAAAGCCATTGCTCCCTATAGTATGTTACACAATTACCCCGCACTCCGCAGACAGGTGTTATACTATTGGCTTTGCTAATAGGCTGGTGTGGACTACTGCTCGGTGGTTGTTCAAATGAAAGCCATTGCTCCCGATAGTATGTTACACAATTACCCCGCAGACAGGTGTGTTATACTATTGGCTTTGCTAATAGGCTGGTGTGGACTACTGCTCGGTGGTTGTTCAAATGAAAGCCATTGCTCCCGATAGTATGTTACACAATTACCCCGCAGACAGGTGTGTTATACTATTGGCTTTGCTAATAGGCTGGTGTGGACTACTGCTCGGTGGTTGTTCAAATGAAAGCCATTGCTCCCGATAGTATGTTACACAATTACCCCGCAGACAGGTGTGTTATACTATTGGCTTTGCTAATAGGCTGGTGTGGACTACTGCTCGGTGGTTGTTCAAATGAAAGCCATTGCTCCCGATAGTATGTTACACAATTACCCCGCAGACAGGTGTGTTATACTATTGGCTTTGCTAATAGGCTGGTGTGGACTACTGCTCGGTGGTTGTTCAAATGAAAGCCATTGCTCCCGATAGTATGTTACACAATTACCTCGCAGACAGGTGTGTTATACTATTGGCTTTGCTAATAGGCTGGTGTGGACTACTGCTCGGTGGTTGTTCAAATGAAAGCCATTGCTCCCGATAGTATTGTAGTGTATGCGCAGGCATTGGCGTGGCAGTCACTTACCGGCCGTAGGCGACGGCAGACGTTCTCTGGGTTTCGTATAGACTATGTCACCTCAGTGATCTGTCAAAGTGTGTTTTATTAACCCAGCGAACATTACAAGTGGCGACGAGGATAAAAGTAAGTGCTGAAAACATTTACCAAAAAAGGGGAAGAATGCACGCTGAAAAATAATGCACGTTGAAAGTTGTTTACGATCAGTTAAGCGACTATATTTCGACAAGGATCGTTTATAGTTGGATACTAAAGTAAAAACAGAACGTAGTCACGCTGCAGCTGTACCTACCTACCTACACGTAAATAAATCGTTACCAAGGTAGATGGTTACAGCTAATGATTGCTTTATAAGTTACGAAAAATAAATTCTGCTTCGACTGATGTAAACAACTTATAAGCGTAGGTAAATGTTAAAAAGGCCATGCAGTAAATATTTTTCACAACAAAACAAAAGGCCATGCCTGAATAGTACCTACGCAATTATTTTAAATGTGCTGTAATGCAAACAGTAAATTATTGTTAATTATTATTATTGAGTAAGTGCTTTCATTTAAATAACAAGATAATTGAGTTATTTGCACGCTTCTAATTTTAAATAAAAATAATAACCGATTATTATCATAAATCTTAGACATACTTAACTTTTCTGTTGTAAATAACCTACATACCCACTTATTGTAAATATAAAACAAAATCAGTAGATACTATTTTAATCAGGTCACTGGTTTTGTCAGGATTAATTGTTTGCATTTCGACACAGAAATATCAAGGTCACGCAAATACTATTCGCAATACGACCATGCTTAACGGATAAATATCAGAAAAGACCGGGAAACGTTAGTGTAAGCATCAATAATGGCTTAATTACTACCATATTTACTTCCAACTAGTTAATAAACCTAATTTGTTAATAGATAAAGCTTACTATCAGTCAATTTCCATAATAATAGTAAAGTATAACACTTAATATCGTGTCCTGCGTGTCCTGTCAGCTGCACGTTACAGGAACTGATGGACGCTGGTGAAGGCGCCAAACAAGTAGCCGAATTCTGGGCCGAGTCCATTTAGATTGCTATTCTGGGCCGAGTTCACTAAGATTGCTATCGACACACTAAAAAGAAGATTGTAAAGTAACGTTACTGAATAAAGTTATTCAGTATATTTAGTTACCTAGTCATACTTACGATTACGTCAAAGGTCATGCTGAATCCGAAATGCTCTAATGAGCACGCACACGAGTCTCAAAATCCTGTTACAGGACGCCACAAAAAATGACTCACGCAATAAGTACTTACATAACATACATACATAATCAGCCTATAATGTTCCCACTGCTGGGACACAGGCCTCCTCTCGGTGGGAGGGAGTGGGCCGTAATCCACCACGCGGGCCCAGTGCGGGTTGGCAGATGTCACATGTCTTCAATAAGTACTTACAAAAATATAATAGGGCATGCAGTTGTGATACTGTTACTGATTTTCAGTAAAAGCCACGCAAAAATAAGAATCAATACTGAGTAATGTATTCATTGTAATACTTACGAAACATAACAAATAAAAAAACCGTCCCACAGAGGATAATTTCCTGCATCTAGGAAGAACTACCTAATGAGTACTACTGATAATGACATGTGTACCCGAGTTCTAGGGTGACATAATTTAGATTGCTACCTATCAACAGACTAAGGAAAAGACAAAAGCTATGCAATTGTTACTATAATTAAATACTACTAGTACCAACCAGTTAAAATAATAAGTATATGTCGTGGATAAATGGCAACACAGTACAGCGAACAGCGCCATCTAACAATTTGATTGGTAAACGAAGAATCATGTGAAGGCTCGTACACACAGGCGCGACTTGTCGCGCGACACGTCGCGTGGCGATTCTGCGATATTATCGCGCCGCAACACCTTTCACACAAGCGCGACGCGAATCGCGGCGCGACGAGTAGCGCGACACCGTGTAGCCGCGATATCGCCGCGACGCCATACAAAATGAACATTTAGTATGGTGTCGCGGCGATATCGCGGCCGCGACGCGACACGAGAGTTCGAGACTATAAAAGGCAGTGCAATCCAAGCTGAGCTCAGTAGCAGACGATCTTCGTCAGAGGAGGAAGGCAGGTCTGTGCGTGTTTGCCCCGCGGGGGTCCTAGGTTCGATTCCCCGGTCCGCCAACATAACCCAACCTAACCTAAGTAGGTACCTACTTAGGTTATGGTTTAGGTACCTAAGCTTGACCACACAAGCACGAACGACGACACTGGTGAATTCAGACGTACCTACTTTTACGAAGTATTTGTTTACTAACCAAGATTGTTTAATTATAATTATTAAGATTTATTTTACGGATTTCTTGGTTTCAAATTTATGTGATTTCGGAAAAATAACTATAATTTCTACTTATTAGGTAATGCGTACTTTCGGCTGCAACACATTTGTATGGCTTTTATGAGTAGGAGGGTAGGTGGGTGGATTTTGAAATCAGTGGATATTTGTTTAAGTGGAAACAACATACGAGTACTTAAATTGAAACAAACCTAGGTAGGTTCTTACTAGATACTAATTAACCTACTTAGCAAACTAATTCGGTAGGTATCTACGTGAATTCTTCTCCAGTAAAATTATGCTCAATACCTATTTCTCTAATAAAGTGTAGGTATCTACTACAGTTTGCGGGGATTACAGGCGTGATGTTATGTATGTGTGTATGTTTAAGAAATAATCAATTATAACTTATTATGTGTATAGAATGATTAACCGCTTGTGTGCCGTAATTACTGACACAATTAAAAAGCCATTGGTGTGTGCCATTGTGTCATTGTGTGTTGTGTCAAAAACTCAGTGGTCGTAAGTACAGTCGGTGACCAACATTGTCTGACCCACCCAACATTGCCTGACTCACCGGCATATCTTGTTAAGCCATTTTAATCTTCTTGTCGTTAAAGTTGAAAAGCTTTTAAGTAGCACGGCAATACTTACTACACAATCTTTAATTTCGCGTATTCTCAACAATTCATTGTGGCTTCGCGGTTCGATGCTGGATTGGCGACGAACAATATGTGGGTTCGAAAACACAATCCATCTATTATCAATTTCTTTTTTATTTGTTTTCATTTATGATTTCTACAATATTTCTTGCATTATTAAAAACGACCAATATGATTTTTGCCTAACAACTTGTCTGGAAAACAAGTGGGTAAATTAAAAAAAACTGGCTTAGTGCGAGTCGGACTCGCACACGAAGGGTTCCGTACCACAAGGCAAAAACGCCGAAAAAAACATGTTTGTTGTATGGGAGCCTCCCTTAAATATTTATTTTATTTTAATTTTATTATTTATTATTAAAGTTAAAATACAACTGAGTATTTTGTGAATATTTCAAGTGCCTACCTGTTGCCATTTTGGATATCGAATAAAAAAGGGCAAAAATATCGCGTTTGTTGTATGGGAGCCCCCCTTAAATATTTATTTTATTTTGTTTTTAGTATTTGTTGTTATGGCGGCAACAGAAATACATAATTTGTGAAAATTTCAACTGTCTAGCTATCGCGGTTCTTGAGATACAGCCTGGTGACAGACAGACAGACAGACGGACAGACAGCGAAGTCTTAGTAATAGGGTCCCGTTTTTACCCTTTGGGTACGGAACCCTAAAAACAAATGAGTAGGACGAAGTAAAAGTTTACTTCGTGAGGTAGATGGATACTAAATTGATCTAAGTGACATAAGTCAGTCTACCTACGCCTAAACAGTGACTGCGCACAAACATTTCTAAAACGTTTAACGTAAATCGTGAAAAGTATTTTTAATGAATTTGGTGTTATCATAGATATCCGGTGGAGTCATGTCGCAACATAATGACTATACAAAACATTGCTGGCTGAATGTCATCTATGGGAATTGGTAGAAGTTGGTGATCGATTTAATCGAAGTCAGTATTTGGAGATTCTGCGTGACGTCCTACTGCCGACTGTGCGAATTGCCTATCCAAATACAGATATTTACTTCGTGCAAAATAACTGCTCCATCCACCGTGCAGGCATTGTGAAGAATTGGTTAGCTGCTCAAGAAGGTGTAACTGTTATTTACTGGCCATCTAAAACTCCCGATTTGAACCCTATAGAAAACCTATGGGGTCAAATGATTTTACATTGGGACACATCCAAAGTGCGAAATAAAAACAATTTGGCTAAGATCGTATCATCGACTTAGGAGCACATGAGAGGAAAAGATTTGTGTTGGAACATGGTTTGCGGTATACGTAGCCACTTACAGCAAGTTATAGAAGGAGACGGTGCGCCACTCCGCTACTAACTAATCTACTTATAAGTATTTTGAAACTCATTATGTAAGTAAATGCTCAATTGAATCAATGCTAAACCATTAAAAGTTGCAGATTCTGTGGTGATGTTATTGTTATAAATGGAAATGCATTTTTCTATTTAAATAACATGTTGATTCACTACATAATTACTTATACTTAGCTATAAATCTGTAAAACATTTCACAAATTCGTTCATTTTCTCGCATTTATACAACAATGTTTTCTCGGTAATAAACTTCCAAGCATTAGCATGACTTTTTTAAATGGTTATAAATAAAAATTAAATTAATTAGGTAAGTAATTAATTTTTATTAATTAATTAAATTATTACATTTTATAATATAATATTCAAACCTAACCAGATTTGAATATGATATTATAAAATTTAATAATTTTGAACTATAAGCATTTACTTACTTTATCTGACTTATGTATATTTTAATGAAATAATAAACATTTTTATTACTTGCAATGATTTTGTTTCATTCCTATACAAACTGCCCATTTAAAAGATATTTCTCGATTTCGTTCGTTAAAAAAAGTGAAAAAAGGGTAATAATTAAAAACAAAACATTGCTACAAAAAGCTTAGTTAGGTTTTTCCTGGTTTCGAACGCAGAAACCGACGACTATCGACCTGCCTAATTGACCACGAGACCAACTCAACTGTAGTAATATGTTTTGAAATTTGACCTTAGTTGGGATGACAGAAGCAATATTCTAAAGAATTTGAACCATATCGTATATTTTCATAAAGTTCATTATCGCACAATCACAACCAGCTATTAAAATGAATCACGTAAACTTTAAAATGTTACTGATGCGCGATATTTTTTTTATTCATCCACCCTCGCCTTGGTTTTTTTTTTTAGTAGTCGTGAAACTCATTAGCCTTTCAACCTTAACAACAACAACATAATTATTAAAATCGCTTAACAACATTATTTATCGAAATGCTTGCACGGAGTATTTCAAATTTTCACGATAAGGATCAAATTCGCTATCACTCAAGTGGGTCACTTTCCTCATCAATTTAGGGCATTGATCAGACAAAAAAATAATTTACAAGTTTTTAGTTTTCATTTCGTTAGTTAATAGTTGCATTTGATACCCATGTCCCTTATTAAAGGAGTCGTTAAAAAAAAATGTAATTCGCCATTTTGTGGTGGCGGACATATTGGATTTTAAAGGAGATTGGCGAGTTGGGTACCTCATCAAAATCCAAACGTTTCAAAATCTAGTTAGATGCAAATTATAGGTCTTATATCCGTAATTATTTTCCAAGCTAAAATGTTTTAATAGTTGTTGGGAGTAATTAAAAAAACTATGATTTTAGGGTGCAGCCCCGTTACGGAAATAAAACGCACTAATGCAAAACAAAACGCATTAAAAAGATCTAACTATATTATTATACGTATTACGCGCCAGTGTTTGTCACTTATGTCAAATACAAAAAATATTTATCTAATAGAGTCATTGTCATGATATTTTTCTACTTCACTTTTGACATTGGCAGAATGGTCGACATCGGCTTTGCTTGCCACATTATGAAATAGAATCGTCATGATATTTTTGTAAATGTATGATCTGTGAATGTTGTTCATGCTATTACAATGTCGACAGTTGATCTTCGGTGTATATAGGTACTGCGATTGGCGCTTATCACGCCTTCGGCTTCGCCGGCATTGTCTTGTCTGCCGAGGATGATAACCTGAGGCCTGAGGTTATGTTTATATCAATTTAATATCCCCAAGTCTATTGTATGTCTTACCATTATATATTTTGATAGACTATTGTAGCATTCAAATCCATATATTCTTTCTCTGAAACGGTAAGCCGGTATGTGATACTGAAAATACATGGGTTTCTGCCAATCTCCTTTGTAATAGTGTATATATTCCTTTGTAATAGTGTATATAGTATTCTACTATTCAAGCCCTTTCATTTGATACCCATATTGATGGGAGTTGTGAAAAAAAAAATGTAATTCGCCGCTTTGTGGTGGCGGCCATCTTGGATTTGAAATTTATCATAGTGTATTAGTATTCTACTATTCAAGCCCTTTCATTTGATACCCATATTGAGGGAGTTGTGAAAAAATATGTAAACCGCCATTTTGTGGCAGCGGCCATCTTGGACCGATTTTCATCAAACATAGCTAAGAACACTCCCGACTAATTCACCTTTCAAACAAAAAAAACAAAATCAAAATCGATTTATCCGTTCAGGAGCTATGATGCCACAGACAGACACACACACACCCCGACACGTCAAACTTATAACACCCCGTCGTTTTTGCGTCGGGGGTTAAAAAGCGTTGTTTCACAAAGGGCACAAGGCACATGAGTAGATAAACGGTACGCATGTGGCTTAGGGGAGTAGTCTCAGTTTACCAGGACCAACCGTTCCATGTCTTTACCCGACTGTTCCTAAAGGAGGTTTATGATTCCTTGAGTGTATTCATTTGAAAGAAATAGAAAAATACCGCAAAAGGCCGCCGGAAATGTTACTTTATTTAGGTAGTTAGGTAGGTATAGGGACTTTTTTACTTTATAATGATTAATGAAATAATGACCGACCATTGCATTTTTTTCAATTGCCCGGTTTCGATTGAAGTTAATTTTTAACCCCCGACGCAAAAACGACGGGGTGTTATAAGTTTGACGTGTCGGGGTGTGTGTGTGTCTGTCTGTGGCATCATAGCTCCCGAACGGATAAATCGATTTTGATTTTGTTTTTTTTGTTTGAAAGGTGAATTAGTCGGGAGTGTTCTTAGCTATGTTTGATGAAAATCGGTCCAAGATGGCCGCTGCCACAAAATGGCGGTTTACATATTTTTTCACAACTCCCTCAATATGGGTATCAAATGAAAGGGCTTGAATAGTAGAATACTAATACACTATGATAAATTTCAAATCCAAGATGGCCGCCACCACAAAGGGGCGAATTACATTTTTTTTTCAACTAAGTATCTCAATATGGGTATCAAATGAAAGGGCTTGACTAGTAGAATACTATATACACTATTACAAAGGAATATATACACTATTACAAAGGAGATTGGCAGAAACCCATGTATTTTCAGTATCACATACCGGCTTACCGTTTCAGAGAAAGAATATATGGATTTGAATGCTACAATAGTCTATCAAAATATATAATGGTAAGACATACAATAGACTTGGGGATATTAAATTGATATAAACATAACCTCAGGCCTCAGGTTATCATCCTCGGCAGACAAGACAATACCGGCGAAGCCGAAGGCGTGATAAGCGCCAATCGCAGTACCTATATACACCGAAGATCAACTGTCGACATTGTAATAGCATGAACAACATTCACAGATCATACATTTACAAAAATATCATGACGATTCTATTTCATAATGTGGCAAGCAAAGCCGATGTCGACCATTGTTGGAGCGCCTGCGCAATTGGTCTTAGCTTTAAGTGTTCCGTCCTTTCTAAACTATTGTTTTTGTTAAGTGCTTTACGCACATCATTATTCATGTGTCATTCCCTTCACAATTATTAAAAACTCACACACGTTACATGTTCCTGCTGTCTTTTTTTATTTAAATCACGCTAATTTCCGCACATATTGGTCCATTACGAGCTGGATTGATTAAATAGCAAGGATCTGCTATTACTTCAAGAAGATCAAGAAGTTAATGGTGAAATTAGCGAATATTAATTAAATAGTTCAACGACGTTACCGACCGGCAGTGTGGTATGTGAATCAAGTACATAAAATAAAGCGGTGTTAAGTCTAATGTATTGATAATATCGTCACCCAACACTCAATCAGGTAGTATATTACGCCAATTAAGGATATAAAAGGTTAGTAATTAGATACCATTGTGTTTTGCGTAATTAATTTGTTCCGTCATTTACCCTACCATTTGCATTGTGATAGTTTTATTGTCGTTATTGTGTATTCGCAGCAATTAAATTAGACATCATTTTTATATAAGTGGAGTAATATTGATTTATTACATTATATTGTTTTAATTTAATTGTTTTTGCTAAAGTAATCACTAATCACGTTAAGTATTTTTGCATAGGTAGTAGGTACTTAGGAGCAATATAATTTAAGAGTGTTAGATATTGTTAATTAATGTTTACTGTTAATGTAATTACCGTATTAAGTATTTTAGTTATTGTGCTGTTGTACTTTAATTATACAAGTCATTGTTAGTTTATTGAGTTTTGTTTATGAATAGAAACGAGTTACATTACTTAGGTAGGTAGGTATCATCTGTAGGTTGAATCGTAAGACATACGTACTTATAATATTGTTTAAACTTTCTTGTATAAATTCCAGATTTACGCTCGAATCCCAGAATGACCGAGGAAAGGGAGTTAATAAAGAAACGAGGTAGCTTCAAAGGCCGATTAACAGCTTTTGTCAATTATCTGGACGGGCTGGATGATAAAACGTTATCTAGTTCCAATATAACGGAACTACAGCTGCGTATAGGCAAGATGGAATTGTTATACCAACAATATGATGAGGTACAGTTACGTATGGAGTGTATTGCTGATGATATCAAGGCACAGTTTTCTGAGCGTTCTGATTTTGAGTCCCTGTATTTTAAATCACTGTCTAGGGCTCAGGAATTTGGAAATACCTATAATAAAGATAATGAATCTGTCTCTAGAAATAAAAGTGAGTTTGGTAGTAGTTATAAGCCAGTTAAGTTGCCCACAATCCAATTGCCAAAGTTTAGTGGATCTTACAATAACTGGTTGGAGTTTCATGACACCTTCACGAGTCTCATTCATTCCAACGATGCTATAGACGAAATCAACAAATTCCACTACCTTCGAACGTCTCTGGAAGGATCCGCTGCCGTAGTGATCCAGTCGATCGAGTTTTCGTCTAGCAATTACTCTGTGGCATGGAAAGTATTATGCGAGCGGTATGATAATAAGAGATTATTAATTCACAATCATGTTTCGGCTATTTTTAACCTAGAAACAATAACAAAAGAATCCTCTGTCACTTTAAAGAATTTAATTGACCAAATAAATAAACACTTACGAGCATTAGACACCTTAGGTGAGCCTGTTAAGTATTGGGATACCCTTTTAATTTACATTGTTACTCGCAAGTTGGATAGCAGAACGTTCCGTGAGTGGGAGGAGTACAAAGGTCGTATTGACAAAGATAGCAAGATTCCCTTCGATGCATTCCTTAAATTCATACGTGAACGCGCTGAGTTAATTGAAACTTTGGAATTGTCGCGTAATAATCAACCTCAATCTGGTAATAAATCAGGGGCTAAGCTGAAGTCTATGGTTACCGTCCAAAGTGGTGGTAATTCTAGTTCAGAGTCAGGTACAAAGGTCTGTCCCAAATGCAAAGGTGACCATAATTTGAGTGAGTGTGCACAGTTTCTTGCACTAAGTAACGAAGCCTGTATTAAATTGCTGCCAAATTTTAAAGTGTGTTATAACTGCTTTCGTACGGGTCATTTCGCGAATCATTGTAAAAGACCAGGTTGCAAGCTGTGTAAGCGCAGACATAATACTCTTATCCATATCGTTGATTTTAAACCTACTGCAAATAGTCATAATAATACGAATAACTCGTCTGATAACTTGTCGCCGCAATCGTCTTCGACGTCTCCTGTGACTGAGACGAATAATGTCGCGTTGTCGGCCAACGTCACATCTTCGCACAGCAGTATGAGTCATGATGTGTTATTGTCAACCGCATTAATTAAATTACATGATCGTAATGGTCGAGAACATGTTGTTCGTGCAGTTCTTGACAGCGGTAGTACATCGTGCTTTGTGACGGAAAGATTATGTCGACAGTTAAATTTAGAGACTAGGCAGATAGACAGATCGATATTCGGCATTAATAACGTGACTTCTCACGTAGGTAAAACGTGTCGCATTAACATGACGTCATTACACGATAATTTTAGTACTGAACTTTATTGTTTCGTTTTACCATCAATAACTAGTGATGTGCCATGTCGTGAAGTAAATCTATCTATTCTGAACATTCCGTCTCATATCTGTTTAGCAGACCCTACTTTTTATAAGCCCGCTCATGTAGATATTCTGATTGGTGCTGATGTCTTCTGGGACTTGCTAGGGTCTCAAAGAGTCAAGTTAGGTACTGGTAAGCCAATTTTATGTGAAACTAGATTAGGCTGGATTGTCTCCGGTCCTATTAGTCGTAATTACGTTGCATTGCTTTCTAGTAACATTATGTGTAACTTTACTAAAATCAATTCTTCATCTGACGACGATTCCGATAAAATCCGAAGCGATTTAACTCGCTTCTGGCAGTTAGAAGAAGTAAATAACAAGTCTTCTCATTATTCGCCAGAAGAGAAGTTATGTGAAAGGCATTTTCTCACGAATACGAGCAGATTGCCTGATGGTCGTTTTTGTGTTCGTATTCCTCTCAAACAAGATCCTTCTATTTTGGGAGATTCAATTAACAAAGCTACTCATTGCTTACAGTCGTTAGAACGTAGGTTAAAAACAAAATCTGATTTTAGTAAAATGTATCACGAATTCATGTCTGAGTATGAGTTACTAGGTCATATGACTGAATGCAAACAATCCGACTTAAGCCCTTCTGGCTATTTTATTCCGCATCACGGCGTATTACGTGAAAGTAGTACCACTACGAAACTTCGAGTGGTATTCAACGCAAGTTGTCCTTCTTCAACTGGCGTTTCATTTAACGATTTACAGATGGTTGGCCCTACCATTCAGGACGATCTGTTGTCCATTCTTCTCCGTTTCAGGCAGCACAAGTATGTCTTGTCAGCAGACGTCGAGAAGATGTACAGACAAATAGTCGTCCATCCGTCTGACAGATATCTGCAGCAGATATTATGGCGAGGTAAGGCATCTGACCCCGTTAAAGTTTATAAATTAAACACCGTCACCTATGGTACGGCTAGTGCGCCATTTTTAGCTTTTCGATGCCTTCATCAATTAGGGCTCGATTGTAAGAATCAGAAGGTTGCTGAGGTCATAAAGCACGATTTCTATGCCGATGACCTCCTATCTGGCGGTGATGACTTAGATGAGGTTAGATTTATTCGTCAGGAAGTCACAAATATACTTTCATCGGCTGGCATGCCATTGCGTAAGTGGAAATCAAACGAACCTCAATTATTGTCTGAAGTTGCTCAGTCTTCGCTTGACTTAAATATAGGTTCCAGTGAGCCTGACAAGTTGCTCGGACTAGGTTGGTATGCAAGTTCAGATGAACTAGTATTTTCCATAGGCTCAACTATATCCTGCAATAGTAACACTAAACGTGATTTACTTTCTGCGATTGCAAAGATCTTCGATCCTTTGGGGCTGTTGTCACCATTTGTAATCACAATGAAAATGTTACTACAGAGAATGTGGTTGGATAAATTATCATGGGATGATCCATTGACCCCTGAAATTAAATTGCAATGGCAGACCATTATTAAAACTCTGCCTTTTTTAAATGAAGTTCGTATTCCTCGAATTGTTGTGTGTCATTCATACAAGGAGTTGGAACTACATATATTTACTGATGCGTCTGAGCGCGCGTATGGTGCGTGCGTTTATGTTCGCAGTATTAATGATGCAGGTAAGTGCATCGTTCGGTTACTTATGGCCAAAAGTCGAGTGGCGCCAATTAAACCCACTACAATTCCAAGGTTGGAGTTGTGTGGCGCCGTAGTGGGAGCTCGTCTATATGAGAAGGTGTTAAACTCACTTCGTCTTAAGTTCTCGCGCGTCTTTTGTTGGACTGACTCGACCATCGTATTGGGATGGCTACAGATATTGCCTTCGAAACTTCAGCCATTTGTACGCAATCGCGTTGCTGAAATTTTAGATCAGGCGGGTCACTGCACCTGGCGGCACGTCCCAACCAATGAAAACCCAGCAGACCTACTATCTCGTGGTATGGATAGTAGTCATCTGCAGGGTTTAGATATGTGGTGGTCTGGTCCTGACTTTCTCCAACAAGACTCAAGTTGTTGGCCTTCGCAATTTAAATGTTCAGAATTAGGCTTACTCCCCGAAACTCGAACTGATGTCACTTTAAATGTCGTCCTTGACACTAACGATAAGGCATCTATTATAGATTTCAATCGTTATTCTAATTATTTAAGACTTTTACGTTCCATGGCATTCGTGTTGCGATTCATTAAGGTGTGTAAATACCAATCGCCACACAGTAAATTTTTATCTGATGACGAATTAAAGAAAGCTTTAAACATTTTAATCTATCAGAGTCAACAGGAATCCTTTCCCGAACATAAATTACTTTTAAATAAACACAGTTTGCCAAAAAAGAGCGTCCTATTAAAATTTAATGTGTATTTAGATGATAACAATCTAATGCGTGTCGGAGGACGTCTCGATAATTCAGATTTTGCACATAATAAACGGCACCCTATAATTTTACAGTCCACTCATACTTTCACTAAATTATTATTTGATTTTGAGCACAAAAGGTTAATGCACGCAGGCCCACAACTATTATTAGCCTCGATTAGAGAATCCTATTGGCCTATAGGAGGACGAAATTTAGCCAAAGCCTGTTATCATAGATGCGTTCTGTGCCGACGTATGCAGGGTAAGACTGTTACTCCATTGATGGGTAACCTACCGCGGCAACGCCTTCTTCCAGGTGGGTATCCGTTTGAAAGTACCGGAGTTGATTATGCAGGCCCTATTATGAGCGCTAGTCGTCAAGGTCGCGGATGTAGACTCGTCAAGGTGTACATTGCAATTTTTATCTGTTTTACCACGAAGGCTGTGCATCTGGAGCTTGTGAGTGACTTGACGAGCCATAATTATTTATTAGCCTTGTATCGGTTCATCTCACGCAGGGGTAAGCCAGCTCACATATACTCCGATAACGGTACCTCATTTGTTGGTGCGTATAACGAGCTATCTAAATTTTTGAAAATTAATTCTGATGCTTTAAGTGAAAGCATAGCTAATGATGGAATCAAATTCCATTTCATTCCCGCGTATACTCCACATTTTGGCGGTCTCTGGGAAGCGGGTGTCAAATCGGCAAAATATCACTTAAAGCGAGTGTTGGGACAATGTAATTTAACTTTTGAGGAACTTAACACCACACTAGCCCAAATAGAAGCAATATTAAATTCACGCCCACTAACGCCGCTGTCTTCCGACCCTGCCGATTGCACTCCATTGACACCAGGTCATTTTCTCGTCGGCCGGCCACTAACTTCATTACCACAGAAGAATTGTGAAGACCAAACTGCAACCCATCTTAGTCGTTACCAACGTATTGAGCAGCTCCGCCAACACTTTTGGACTAGATGGACTAAGGAATATGTTGCAGAGTTGCAGCAACGGACAAAGTGGCGTTCTTGCAAAAATGGCTTAAAGTTGGATACCTTGGTAGTCATCAAAGAGGAGAATCTTCCACCTCTGAAGTGGAGACTAGGAAGAATCATCGCCGTACACCCAGGTACTGATGGAATTGCCCGTGTAGCAGATATCAAGACCTCTACTGGAGTCATCCGGAGGGCATTCAACAGGATATGCCCATTACCTGTGTCTTCAGAATCGAAGTCTGGTTGAAAGCACGACTTTCAACGCCCGGGGGCATGTTGGAGCGCCTGCGCAATTGGTCTTAGCTTTAAGTGTTCCGTCCTTTCTAAACTATTGTTTTTGTTAAGTGCTTTACGCACATCATTATTCATGTGTCATTCCCTTCACAATTATTAAAAACTCACACACGTTACATGTTCCTGCTGTCTTTTTTTATTTAAATCACGCTAATTTCCGCACAACCATTCTGCCAATGTCAAAAGTGAAGTAGAAAAATATCATGACAATGACTCTATTAGATAAATATTTTTTGTATTTGACATAAGTGACAAACACTGGCGCGTAATACGTATAATAATATAGTTAGATCTTTTTAATTCGTTTTGTTTTGCATTAGTGCGTTTTATTTCCGTAACGGGGCTGCACCCTAAAATCATAGTTTTTTTAATTACTCCCAACAACTATTAAAACATTTTAGCTTGGAAAATAATTACGGATATAAGACCTATAATTTGCATCTAACTAGATTTTGAAACGTTTGGATTTTGATGAGGTACCCAACTCGCCAATCTCCTTTAAAATCCAATATGTCCGCCACCACAAAATGGCGAATTACATTTTTTTTTAACGACTCCTTTAATAAGGGACATGGGTATATTATTATAATATTGAAAGGGAATGAGGAATATTAACTAACGAAATGAAAACTAAAAACTTGAAAATATTTTTTTGTCCGAATGATGAGGAAAGTGGAGTGATGACTGATACCTACGACCACTGAGTTTGACTATTTTTATTACGAATGGAATTACCCTACTTAAAAAGCGTAGGTATTTCTACATTAGATAGTGTCGCAGTCCCATTTTATACACTAGATCTGAAATACCTAAGATATCTAACAGCTATGAAATACTTGTACGTAAGTTGAATAACTAAAGAAAGAACTAGAAAAAGGATAATTATAATAAAACAAAAGAGTCTGTTTAGTTTAGTCTTAAAAATTATTCTTCAACTATAAATTAATAATTATTTTTTGACGGATAAAAACCTGATTCAACACCAAATTACCTGAATTTTAAAACGCAAGAAAATAAAAGAAATGAAATACAAACATTTAGGAGTCCCTACAAAAAGCATGAAATAAAAAATTAAATTAAAAATTTAAAAAACCCCCGACACAAAAAAATAATAAAATTAAATGTAAGTAATTGGAAAGGGATCAAATAATTTAAAAACCCCCAATTTAAAGAATCTAGGTAACGAGACTAAAAGACATAAATTCATATGGAAGTCGGGGGACCGTTCTGTGGAACACCTTCTATGCTAAGAGGTCCCCCGACTGCCATATGAATTTATCTGTTTTAGTCTCGTTACCTAGATTCTTTAAGTTGGGGGTTTTTAAATTATTTGATCCTTTTCCAATTACTTACATTTAATTTTATTATTTTTTTGTGTCGGGGGTTTTTTAAATTTTTAATTTAATTTTAACTACATAATTAAGTATCCCTAAGTAATTAAAAAATCTTGATTTATTTAAGTATCATAAAAGCACGTCCGAATTCGCTAGTTTTCTTGTTCGTGCTTGTGTGGTCAAGCTTAGGTACAGTTGTTCTCACGCGCATTGTGTGCATAACTGCATGTAGCGTTAGCAAGTTCATCATTATTAAACAAAATAATATAAGTAGTACCTACCTAGTTAAATTTGTGTTTCGTTTAGTTTAAGATACATTCGGTACCTATCACAGTATTTAATATATTAATAAAATGCAAATTTGCTAATTGCATGTATGTACAGACGCCAGCACATCAAGCTACTACAATCTGTCAAATTTCTTTAATGGGAAAACTTGACAGTTTCGGGCAGCTTGATGTGCTGGCGTCTGTACTACGCCAGGTTTCGCTAGTTGTGTTTTCAAAACTTTCTGGAATAAGCTTTTCTGTATTTTCATATTTCGTTGGTTTCTTAAAACAACATAGCTCTAAGAACCCCATTATGTTCTCTATAGCATTTGAAGACTCTAAAACAAACAATGCATCATTAGAATCACGTAGGTATTAAATGTTACAATTAAATATTTAAACATTGTTTACTGACCTCACTGTGAACAGCTTTTCTCTGTTTACTTTCTATGTTGACGGTAGGTACGCGACGGAAAATTTTGGCGCGAAACAAGTGCAGTAGTAGCCCGACCGGGCGACCGGCATCGGCAGTTCGGGCGGTAGTTGATACTGACACAACCAACGGCTGACCAACCCGCCTTCGTGAGATACATAGAACAACTGTACCTTCTTAGGTTAGGTTGGGTTATGTTGGCGCCCCCCCGGTGGGTTCCCGCATTGTCGAGGCGGGGGGGCTCAGTAGCCGTGGCTTGGACACCCACGGTGAAGCGAAGAGGAACCCGAGGAGGGGCCGCTCGTCAGGGCTTTTGCCTGTAAGCCGACGACGTAGCGGCCAACAAGTAGGTTGCGGTGCCGCTTCGGCGACACCGCAACTGAGGCGGGCCGCGATGTCGTACCGGAGGCATCGCGGCTGAGGGTTGAAGGCCGCGGCGGGAGAGGAGTGCCGGTATTGCGGTGCGCCGCTCTCCCTACCTTCCGCGGCCTTGACGGGGTCGCCACCGTTCGATGGCCGACGCGGTGGGGCCGCAGGGGAGGAGGAGTGTCGGTATGACGTTGGCCGCTCTCCCTATCCTCTGCGGCCGAAAATTGGCAGGCGGCGGGGCCAATGTCCTGACCCGTCGCAGGGGGACCAAGGGTGCCCAGACACGGGGTCGTCTGGCGCCCATGTGCTGGTTTGGTCCCTGGGGTGGTCACGGCGTGCTATGTGTTCTGGTGCGCCGGTGATGGGGAGTACTCCCCAGAGGAGGGTCCGGTAACGGACAGCCGCGGCGGGTTCACGGATGAGTGCTAACGCGTGCCCGTGTTCCCGCCGTAAGCGGCAGAGGAGGACACCGTGGAGTTTTAGTGGGTTAGAGTCCCACATAACTGCACTATCTCCCCGTGGTAGTGCAGAATGCATGAGCATTTCTCCAAGTTAAAAAAAAAAAAAAAAAAAAAAAAAGGGTTATGTTGGCGAACCTGGGAATCGAACCTAGGACCCCCGCGGGGCAAACACGCACAGACCTGCCTTCCTCCTCTGACGAAGATCGTCTGCTACTGAGCTCAGCTTGGATTGCACTGCCTTTTATAGTCTCGAACTCTCGTGTCGCGTCGCGGCCGCGATATCGCCGCGACACCATACTAAATGTTCATTTTGTATGGCGTCGCGGCGATATCGCGGCTACACGGTGTCGCGCTACTCGTCGCGCCGCGACCGAGTCGCGGCGCGACAAGTCGCTCCAGTGTGAAGTGTCGCGCGCGTTTCCATAGAAATTGTTCTACGGATTTAAGGCTCGTACACACAGGCGCGACGCGACACTGCGACGCGATTCTGCGATATATATCCGTAGAACAATTTCTATGGAAACGCGCGCGACACTTCACACTGGAGCGACTTGTCGCGCCGCGACACGGTCGCGGCGCGACGAGTAGCGCGACACCGTGTAGCCGCGATATCGCCGCGACACCATACAAAATGAACATTTAGTATGGTGTCGCGGCGATATCGCGGCCGCGACGCGACACGAGAGTTCGAGAGTATAAAAGGCAGTGCAATCCAAGCTGAGCTCAGTAGCAGACGATCTTCGTCAGAGGACGAAGGCAGGTCTGTGCGTGTTTGCCCCGCGGGGGTCCTAGGTTCGATTCCCCGGTCCGCCAACATAACCCAACCTAACCTAAGTAGGTACAGTTGTTCTATGTATCTCACGAAGGCGGGTTGGTCAGCCGTTGGTTGTGTCCTTCTCTTCTTAGTCTGTGGATGTGTCAGTATTGACTCCCGCCCGAACTGTCGCCCGGTCGCTACTACTGCACTTGTTTCGCGCCAAAATTTTCCGTCGCGTACCATCAACATAGAAAAACGTAAACAGAGAAAAGCTGTTCACAGTGAGGTCAGTAAGCAATGTTTAAATATTTAATTGCAACATTTAATACCTACGTGATTCTAATGATGCATTGTTTGTTTTAGAGTCTTCAAATGCCTATAGAGAACATAATGGGGTTCTTAGAGCTATGTTGTTTTAAGAAACCAACGAAATATGACATACAGGAAAGCTTGCTCCAGAAAGTTTTGAAAACACAACTAGCGAAACCTGGCGTAGTACATACATGCAATTAGCAAATTTGCATTTTATTAATAAAGAAGCTGAATATATTAAATACTGTGATAGGTACCGAATGTATCTTAATTTTATTTGTTAATATATTTAAATAAATATAGATCACGAAAAAAATATTTCATCACCAAACGAAACACAAATTTAACTAGGTAGGTGCCTACTTATATTATTTTGTTCAATAACGATGAACTTGCTAACGCTACATGCAGTTACGCACACAATGCGCGTGTTTGTCTATATTACTTACACAACTACAAGTATTGCTCACCCTCCTTCGTGAGATAGAACAAAGTAACTGTACCTAAGCTTGACCACACAAGCATGAACAAGGAAACTATCGAACTCGGACGTGCTTTTATGATACTTAAATATTAATAAAAAATTCAAGATTTTTTAATTACTTAGGGATACTTAATTATGTAGTTAAAATAACTTCAATCGAAACCGGGCAATTGAAAAAAATTGCAATGGTCGGTCATTACTTCATTAATCATTATAAAGTAAAAAGTCCCTATACCTACCTAACTACTTGTTGATTGCAATTCCGTTGCAATTTGCCTCCATAACCTGTCTTTTAATCTGTTGTCTTTGTAGGAAACACACTTACATCATAAAGTACAGGCCCTGTACTTACAGGAAAACAAATAATTTTGTGAAACAACGCTTTTTTTGGTTTGACGCTTTGATTATATAATTTCTAGATGGAGCGTCGCCCTACAATCAAAACAAAGAAAACGAGCCAACAATTTCAAGCATGTGTGTGTGCAGGCGGTGTTTTACATTGTGCGTCTATGTCTCTGTGTGCGTGAATAATGATACTAGCTACTACACTTCTCCCATAAATCACATATTAAAAAATAGACTAATTAAATAAGATAAGTTTTAAGTAGGTGTATGTATGTAGTATTATTCAGTTTTAGTAGTTTCTTTTTTATTAAGTAGTTACTTTCTTAAATAAATAAAAAAACACAATTTAAAGTTAATAAGAGATGTGATATTCTATTGAATCAGCTAAGTTAATTTAATTAGTATTACAATAATTAACTTTTAAGCAGTTTTTATTTTAAATTTGACATGAAAGATCACAAATATTAGGAAACAAAAAAGTTATACGCGAGCATTATGTTATTATAAAAAAGTACAGACGAATTGAAAAACTCCACCTTTTTTTTTTAAATCGATTTATAAAAGTACACCAACTAAATATTACAAACGTACCTAACCATAAATCAATTAATTTACCCACAAAAAAATGACGTTAAGTTGGGAGAATGAAACAAGAAACTGGCAACACTGATAAAATATACGCCATATTTTGGCGCCATATGTTGGCGCCATATTTTTCGCCATAATTTGGTGTTAATAAAAACAAAAAATAAATATATAGTCTTTTGGTTACTTATCGATGATAGGTATGATAGTAGGTGTTTGGTATTTTTTACCCTTCCTTTATAATTCCGGTACAGTTTAATAGCACATACCGTCATTTTATCGCTGTTATTTGTTTATTACTTAGCGCGCGTAATACGTGGGTAGAGACACCAAAGCGGCACGATCGGCACTAATCGGCGGGTAAGAATAAGTTCTTACCCGCCGATTAGTGCCGATCGTGGCCAACAGTTGGCCGATATTTTTTGACACGTTTGCGCGCATTTGATGCTCTATCTAGACATTATACAATAATCAAAGGTGTGACGGTAAGTAGTTAGCGTTATTTTTAAGTGACCGTGAAACAACCCGTCCTAAGTAATTTGGGCTCCGCTAGCAGTCGAGTGCTATAGTGATAGCAGCTGTGCGTGAGTCAGTTCGAGTTCGACGTCTGAATGCGAACGGCTGTGTTAGGTACATTCAGGTACATTACAGCTCCCACAGAACCTCACGAGCAATTGCACTTGCGACCACTACACCAACGAGGCAGTCTGTTAGTTTATCACTACTATATTTATAATTAGGTCACTCATTCATTAACCCTTAGTCTGCCGGAACGTAGATCTACGCGAGACACAATTGCTTTTTAATTGTGTCTGTAATTATAATTACGGCACAAGCGGTTAATCATTACACATAATAAGTTATAATTGATTATTTCTTAAACATACACACATACATAACATCACGCGTGTAATCCCCCCAAAGGGTTAGTAGATACACTCACATTTCACCAGTTATGCTTAAACATAGGTATTGAGCATAATTTTACTGGAGAAGAATTCACGTAGATACCTACCGAATTAGTTAGCCAAGTAGGTTAATTAGAAGTAAGTACCTACCTAGGTTAATTCCAATTTAAGTACCTACTCGTATGTTGTTTCCACTTTAACAAATATCCACTGATTTCAAAATGATAAGTAAGTACCTATACCCATCTACTCATAAAGGCCATACATCGTGTTGCAGACGAAAGTACGCATTACCTAATAAGTAGAAATTAATAGTACATTATGATACATGTGTGCTATGTTGATCATTATGCTCGAGGCGGTATTATTCGCGCGAGCCGCAGGCGAGTGCGATAAGAAAGCCGAGAGTCTAATGATCAATGCACACGCGTTTCATACGACGTTTTTCAACACACTTGTGAGGAAAAAAACAGACTTTTATCGTTAAATATTAACTTGTTTGGAAAATGGCGCGCTAGTTTTGTTTTTCCGCGCGCCGTGCTAGCCAGCACTAGCGATGCGCGCGCAGGTGTAAATAAAAGCACCACAGACTTCTTAGACATACTACGTAAAAAGCACTGAATCTCATTTTAAATATATTAGTCTGTGGCACTGACCAAAACCTCTAAACAGCCTATAGAAAAAATATAATAAACACAAAATAATGTGTAGACTTTACCATACTAAACTGCGATCGCCAACCCGCCTGCCAAGCGTGGCGATTATGGCAAACCCCCCAATTTGGGGGAGGCCTAAGTCCAGCAGTGAACGTCTTTCGGCTGAAATGATGATGATGATGAATGTGTAGACTGATCGTAGTGTTGTCGTATGTCAAATTGTAGTTAGTATGGAATTAGAAAGTACTATTGGCATAGAGAAATATACATTAGTTCAGTGAGAATCGTCACGGTCTTTTCCGTTTGGTTTCGGAAGGGACCACGGACAATTTAAGGTGGATAATTAAAATTTTCTTACGTTTTTTTGTAATTTGCAGGTCAGTATCAGATTGTATCTTGATCAAATATGATTGCGACTATAATATATAATAATATGTATTTACATAATTATAATCATTAGAATATTTTCCTAAGAACTTTTCCATAAGAAAGATGTATTAATGATTCGAATGATTATCATTCTGTAAAGACGTACCTGTTATAGTCGCAAATAATATTTTGATCAAGACACAACCTGACAACTGATCTGAAAATTGCAAAAAACCTAAGAAAATTAGAATTTCGCGGTCTACTACTGCGCATTCTCCTTAAATTGTCCGTGGTCGCTGCGCTTTCACCTTAAGGTAAATAAATATTAGTTAATTTAGGGACCAAGGACAATACAGACTATTTAAAAAAAAAGTGAATTGATGAGATTAAAAAAGCGCGCATCTCCGACTAGTAAATAGTTATCTGTGGAAATAAAGCACTTGTGGATTAAAGTAAAGAAAAAGCACGCGTTTTTAATACACTGCATTATGGACCTAAAAGCGGTTCAATAAGAGCCACTTTACGAGCAAGTGTGTTGAAAAGTTATTTTTCCGAAATCACATAAATTTGAAACCGAGAAATCCGTAAAAAATAAATCTTAACAATTATAATTAAAAATCTTGGTTAGTAAACAAATACTTCGTAAAAGTAGTTACGTCTGAATTCACCAGTGTCGTCGCTCGTGGTCAAGCTTAGGTACCTAAACCCTAACCTAAGTAGGTACCCACTTAGGTTAGGTTGGGTTATGTTGGCGGACCGGGGAATCTAACCTAGGACCCCCGCGGGGCAAACACGCACAGACTTGCCTTCGTCCTCTGACGAAGATCGTCTGCTACTGAGCTCAGCTTGGATTGCACTGCCTTTTATACTCTCGAACTCTCGTGTCGCGTCGCGGCCGCGATATCGCCGCGACACCATACTAAATGTTCATTTTGTATGGCGTCGCGGCGATATCGCGGCTACACGGTGTCGCGCTACTCGTCGCGCCGCGATTCGCGTCGCGCCTTGTGTGAAAGGTGTTGCGGCGCGATAATATCGCAGAATCGCCACGCGACGTGTCGCGCGACAAGTCGCGCCTGTGTGTACGAGCCTATATATCGCAGAATTGCGTCGCGCTGTCGCGTCGCGCCTGTGTGTACGATCCTTGATCGGAAACGCAAGCGAGCCCTACCGCTTGGACACGATCGTCGGTAGAGGGGATGCAGCGAGGACTGGTGGAGAGACCGAGTGCTGCGACAGTCTACAGTGGACAGTCGTCGAGCTCGGACAGTCTCGGCAAACGCTCAATACCAACGCACGTGTTTGTTTCCGACGCACGTGTGCGTTTCGGTTGTTAATAGCTAGTTTATTAAAGTTACTGTAAATTCAAATAATCTTTTCGTTCGAGTACCCACTGTAGTGCCCACACCTATCTAAACTATGTCGGATCGTGAAGAAGACCCGATGTATCGCATCTCGGCCACCCGGTGATGCGACATCAGAACTGGGATACACTCGAGCTGAAAAATTATGGAGAATTGAGCGTTGACGTCACGGTGCGATATTTCTTTGACTGGATTTCACCTGGATAAGGACATGGAGTGACTTTGAGAATCGAGCCAAGCAGCCTCGCAGCCGTCATTGATACTCTTCGTGTGCTGCAAGTGAGAAACCAGGACATATCGCGGCCCTGCACGAGCAGTGGCAGCCAAGCTGATGGTAGACAACATGCTAGAAGTAGTGAAGGGCGAGTGGATGACGTTTATCTGCCCTCAGGCACGTTACAAAATAAAGGTGAGCTGTATTGTTTTGTTTACCATTCTGGTGCTGAATGCTCGTTAGTAAAAGCGAGTTGTGCAGCCAAATTAAGTGGCAATCGAGTTAATACCGTTGTTGTGTTGACGGGTATTGGTCAAACGCGTGTATTCAGCACTGAACAAATCATATGTAGCGTTGCGATTAGTGAGCAACAAATTGAGATTTTATTACATTTTTACCTGACATTTACTTGCAAAGTAAAATTATGATAGAACAAAGGCAGCTATAACAACATTGGCGATTGAGTGTCAGTAGAAAATGAGTAGCAAAATCAGATACTAAGTTCAGATCATCAGAATTAGATCGGAAGTTCAGAGGTCCGCTTAAGTTAGTTGATGTTTTGGATGGTGACCCCATACGTTAAAAGATTTAAATTCTAACCGTACTTACAAGTACCTATGCTCACGGTCGCATACGAAAGATGCCTCTAAGTAGTGTTCCTAACGAGTTAAACGTAGAAGACGGTTAAGTCGCACTGTACGCACTTGTCTGTAGTCGTAACTGCAACTCACTTGTGAGTTGTTCAGGGAGCGATGGGCAGCTGGTGGTGCAGCGGGGACCAAGGTCTCAATGGAGACTATTGTTGTGTTGGTCTTGTAGTGACCTGGGAGTTGTGGACTCTATGTTAAGTGAAGTGTGTTGGTCGTATCACTTGAGGTGATGACGATATGGGTGGCATGAGTGTCACTAGCTGCTGCGGCAGCAGGGCCATGAGCGTTGTATGTGATCTAAATTGATATAGTTCCTGACCTGTCCCTGTTATTACTAAGGCTTAGAGGAATCTTTTGTTGTCGATGATTGCTATCGTTTTTACAAAATTAAGTAATGCGTTTCGATAACAATGTGTAAACAGAATTGGTAAACAGAATTGGCCAAGTGGAACATGCACTGCTGTTGGTTTGTTTTTGTGGTTACAGGTTAACACACACGGACGTGTACAAGCAGAATGGTCGTGTCGGAGAACGCTGCACTCTGTGGATCTCCTGTATGAATAATCGCTGATCAAGGACGGTGTTTTCCGTGCAAGAAGCTTCGCGATTTCTGCCAAGGAGGCAGTGACAGCGAGTGAATGTCTGTACCATTAAGCCAGCTACAGATCTATTGTCTACCGAATCTGGTGAGTCGTTTTCATTTTGTTATGACTCGGGTACTGAGTGCTTCCCTTGTTAACAACAGCAAAAACAGTTACATTGAGAAGTAAAGCCCAGTCTAGTTTAAAATGCAATTTTTAAAGACGCTCACTATAGATTACGAATGATGCCAGTAGGTCATGTACCAGTCGGAGTAGATGGTGATCACAGTGGTGATGAGCAAGCCTAAGTAGTGGGAACCACACGAGTAGGGGTTCTCTATCGGCCGTAGTAAAAAGTGTGTAGTCACAGGGTGATGCACACGGATCCATGCGCTGGATGTGTAAGAGCAATGCGATTGCTAGTCGGCCGGAGAGCCGTGGCGTTAGAGTGGTTTACTCGTGTGTGGGTTTCCAGGTGTCTAAGGCTCTTAATGAAAAAGATTATTGTTGTAATGTGGATAACGATGGTACATGGCTCTGGTTGGTGTTTTTTTGGTCAGTAGGTTGACTTAGATGCGTACTTACAAATACGCTCTATGACCGTGTTCGGAAGATGCCCGAGCGCCAAGTACCAATTGAAATAGTAGACGAAATGGATGATGAGTTGGCATCACTTTAGTTTGTGTACTCAGGTCCTCGGTTCATTGGGTCGGAGACCGTACCAGAGTATCGTGGGTACGTGGTATACGCGGTAGCTCTGGGTAGTATGGTCGGGTCTGGCGTTGAAGCCAAGACCGTAGAGTCAAGGATGACTCTGCATTACTGCGGGAAGTGCGTATGTGACAAATGTGTGGGACCGTGAATGGGATACCTGAGGTTTTGTTTTCTTTGACTAACGTAGTGTGAAAACGTTGTACTTGGTCTCCGTAATCTCGAAACTAGATAGTTCAAATTCTTAGATTAGCCTGATTTTTGGTTTCTAATTTGAATGCTTATTGCAAAATGATCGTAAACTAAAACAGATTTTATAGAGTCGAGTCGAGTCCCTTTTAATTATCTCATCAGTCTTCATAAAGGAGGCTGCGAAAAATTACAGAAAATCAGAGTATTACTGACGAACTTGAGGAAAGCCAAGAAAAAGTCTTGTTGACCAAACAGAGTAGAGATTAAGTCGAGTGATAGTTGTGAATCTTAGGTCGGCTGTTCGGGACCGTACCAGTAGCCATTTCGTAGCCGTAGTCCGTTACAAGTCGGTATCTGCGTTTAGTAGTCCGTGGATACGCGGTGCGCGGGTGGCTCTGGCGGAGGTCGGGTCTTGTAGAGACCATTGAGTCCGTGGGACTCTGAATTCACAGGAATTCATAGAAACAAACGTGAGGTTTGTTGGGCTTGATGAAAAGCCACAGGCCACGAATAAGATTCCTGCTTTGTATTTTGTGATGCTCTATAAGGATGTTTTATTGGCTTAGTTGATTGTTTACTTTGTGATCTTGAGATTTGGGAATCAAATAATGAGTAATGCTCTGAACTCTGCAATTTTTTTTAATTTGTTCAAATTTTCATTGTGTTTTTTTCCTGTACCATATTTGGTCAGGAGTGACCGAGCTATGTGATACTTTGCGGGTATGTTTGTTGACAGATTAACACACAAGAACGTGTGCAAGCAGGATGGCAGTGCCCCACAGCATCTGTTTTCGATGCGGCAACACCAGACATTTTGATTCGAGATGTCTACGAAGCAATAATGGAGGTGCCAGTATGGCGGGGGTCCCAGGCGGTTCCGTGCCAGCGCCTGCAGCAGCGGCTAGTATCGAATGATACGGTTCAAGTTTACTATGTCAGCAATCCGAGCAGTGTACTGATGAATACTGGGTGAGTCACATCCATTTTATTATGATTCTGTCACTCTATCATCAAAGATTGTTTTGCGTCGAAGTGTATTGGCTTAGTTTAGTGACAACTGATGATGAGTTGACTGATATTCACTTAAATGAGATAGTAGGCCACGCGATACAGGGTATTAAAAAAAATGCAATTACTATAGCATTCGATTTGACTAAAGTAAAGTTAGCCTCTAAGTTTGCTTTTAATTATTGTTTTAAAGGCGCTTGATTCAGCGAACCCAAGAATACCCTCATGATTGTGTGAGGAGAGTACCCGATCACCAAGTTACTCGAGAATTAGATATTATAGTTGAGGACAGTAATAGTGAAACCACCTCTGATTAAGAATGGCTTGTACACTCAAACTCAAAACTTAAGACCGCACCTCATGAGTAACATGTGGCGATGGGTCTATAAGAAATCGTTGGTGCCATTCTTTTCTGTGTTGGTGCACAGAGCCCCTCATGTGTTGTAGCACATGTGGCGGCAGATATCTAAAGAGTCGTTGGTGCGATTCTTTTCTGTGTTGGTGCACAGAGCCCCTCATGTGTTGTAGCACGTGTGGCGGCAGATGTCTAAGGAGTCGTTGGTGCGATTCTTTTCTGTGTTGGTGCACAGAGCTCCTCATGTGTTGTAGCATATGTGGCGGCAGATGTCTAAAGAGTCGTTGGTGCGATTCTTTTCTGTGTTGATGCACAGAGCCCCTCATGTGTTGTAGCATATGCGGCGGTAGATATGTAAAGAGTCGTAGGTGCGATTCTGACCTGTGTTGGTGCACAGTTTAAACAAAAGTTTCAAGAGTTGAGTATACATTGCCTATGAATTTTATTTCGGTAAATTCTAACTGATTTGTCACAACAATTGTGATGGTACAACTTGTTGATCGGTCGAGTCCTGTCTGTGTTGGTGCACAGAGCGTTTCATGTGTTGTAGCACATATTGCGCAAGTATTCTTTTTCTGAGAATCAATGGGTCGATTCTAGTCTGTGTTGATGCACAGAGCACCTCATGTGTAGGAAGCACATGTCGTGACTAGTCTCCACCGCACCTTATGTGCAGTAGCAAATGTGACAACTGATCTGGTAAGAATCATTGGTGTGGTTCTGGACTGTGTTTTTGCACAGATTTTGGTAAATAGTAACTGAATCGTTACAATTTTGATTTTCTTTGGTTCAACTTAATGATCGAACCTTTTCTAATGAATAATGTTGTATGGGGTGCGAAACCTTGACAACAAGGCATTGCAAATTAAGACTAGAGAAATTAAAGTAACAATGAGATACAGTTACCTTAGTTATTAGGTATTGGCAGGATAGGCCGAGCTACCTTAGTTATTAGGTATTGGCAGGATAGCCGAGCTTGTTTACTCTGTGAGTATATTTGGTCCACAGGTACTACACCCGAGGACGGGTGCTAGTCAGGGATGGCCGTGTCGTGGATAAATGGCAACACAGTACAGCGAACAGCGCCATCTAACAATTTGATTGGTAAACGAAGAATCATGTGATCGGAAACGCAAGCGAGCCCTACCGCTTGGACACGATCGTCGGTAGAGGGGATGCAGCGAGGACTGGTGGAGAGACCGAGTGCTGCGACAGTCTACAGTGGACAGTCGTCGAGCTCGGACAGTCTCGGCAAACGCTCAATACCAACGCACGTGTTTGTTTCCGACGCACGTGTGCGTTTCGGTTGTTAATAGCTAGTTTATTAAAGTTACTGTAAATTCAAATAATCTTTTCGTTCGAGTACCCACTGTAGTGCCCACACCTATCTAAACTATGTCGGATCGTGAAGAAGACCGATGTATCGCATCTCGGCCACCCGGTGATGCGACATATACATACTTTGAAATAAAATGTGGGCAAAGTGAAAATAAAAAGTCACAATAACAGCAAACTGCTGTTTGATGTTATTGCAATGTTAATTAATAATAATAACAGAAAGCTGCCATCTTAAACACCTGCAGAATAGTTAGGAAATTCATGCAGTTAGAGGAAGAAAACACACTCTAATACACACCACACGTTGCATTTACTTAGCTTTGGCCCGTAAATGTAGCTAAAACCAGCCAAAGAGGTGAGAAAAAAAAGACACAAAAATAATAAAAATAATGTTTATTTCCAGAAAAATGTTCACAAAGGTTACAAGTACAGTAATATGGTACAACATATAGTACATTGAGTATTATCTCCTGGCACCCAAACTAGGTTTATAGCCTGTGACTTGGGGACAGATAGATGAACAAAATGTTTTAGTAAAACTGTTTACACCAGTAACATGAATTAGAATGACATAATATTTTCTTATGATATGATGAATCGGTAAATCAATTTTGTAGAAGAGAAGTTCCCTTCTGTTGGAGTTTTGTGGTAGTACCTTCAAAGGTCACTAAGTTACAGGTGCCATGTAACATTATGTGAAAACAAGACAATAATGTACATAAAACAATAAAGATTGCTTACCTATTCAAACATAGGTGGGAGAACAGGCGTGATGTGGTTATGAGATTATAATTCTTATTTATCATAAAGTTGATAATACTGCCCTATGTGAGGTAATTAAAATGTATTTGTGATGTACCATTATTGATGTAGCACACAACTCAGTGGCAACACTGCTTGAGTCAGTCACGGCTTACCCCCGTGTCGACCCCTTATGTAAATAATATCGAGAAAATATTATTCGATCAAATAAAAAAAAATGTTCCAGCGAAAATATCGTTAATGTACCAGTTTTAACAGAAGTTCCACTTCGGTGAAATCGAAGTAAAGTAAGAAATTATTACCTTTCTGTTAAAACTAGTGTTAAAAAAAAATGTAGCGAAAATATCGTAGCTTAACAAAAGTTCCACTTCGGTAAAATCGAAGTTATGTAACAAATAAAATTATTATCTTACCTACCGTTAAAACTAACTAGTGTCATAAAATCTGTTATGGTTAATGATTGAACTAATCTTAGTCAAATCAAATGAATTTTGCACTGGCTATGGTAATTTGTAATCAACAAAAGAATTCATAGAATTCATTACTGTGTTGTAATATCAAGTGAACATTTGCTTTAAGCACATAGCACACGTCGTCAAAGGACCTTTGTACGACTTGCTGGCTAGTCAAATATGAACGGCGGTGATTTAGTTTAAAATAAACTTTAATTACAATTATAGGACAAAAAACATTGTGCAACTGTACTGGGTACAACAAGACATATTTTGATATACATTAAAATTCGTGCGTGTGTGTGTGAAAGACACAAATGGAACAAGTTCCAACAAAACAACCTAATGGTTGCGAAAAACACAAATGGAACAAGTTCCAACAAAACAACCTAATGGTTGCGAAAAACACAAATGGAACAAGTTCCAACAAAACAACCTAACGGTTGCGAAAAACACAAATGGAACAAGTTCCAACAAAACAACCTAATGGTTGCGATTAATACTGGCAAGTTAACGAATGAGGTTTATTTAGTTAATAAAATTGTTTCTCCAAATAGTGGCAAAATATAGCATTATTGATTGACTATTTGGGAAACACGGGACGTACTGGTGGCTAATATCTCGAAAACGGTGCGTCCTATCGAAAAAATAATGGAAAATTTGCCCCCCTTTTAGAAATCCCTTGTCGCAAAATTCGCGACATGGACAAAAAAAAAATATATATACAGGAAAAGTTTTTAACCAGTGCGCAAATTTTGACATAATAAACTTGAATATATTTTAATAAACACGTATTTTTTGTTTTGATATGTTTCAATAGTAAAAAATTAAGTTAACGCTTACGAGACTTGTTTACTCAGAAATTTATTTTATGGACGTCGCTTGCCAGTCCGTCGACCGGTCGCCCGATTCACGCCGCGCGTCGACCGGTCGCCTGACGCGCCAGCTGCTATCAGAAGTACTCACGCGCGCTCGCTCTATGCGACGGCGGATTATTGACCCCAGTTTAGCGCTACAATTTTTTAACTTTAGACTGTGTAAAGTTATTTGTAAACGTAATTTTTCGTAAATTCCAATTTATCCTTCATACTTTCATGGGCTTAGGACCATCAAAATGCAGAAATAAATCATAATAAGTAAGAAAGTAATACGTTTTAGTCCATTCAAAATAAAACATTTAGGTATGATAGGTACTTAGACATGATACAATTTGCGTCAATGTCTAATCAAAGAGAACCTAAGACACTAAGATTGTTTATAATTTCTTCTTACCTCTACATTTTATTAATCACAATTATTTTAGGTATTGTTCGAAGTGACCTCCTCCTTTTTCAAGGCATAAACGTGCACGTTTAACTTACTTATGTAAGCATTTAGTTTGTTTAGACACTTTTTACTTCATTGAAAGCGTTAATTATTTTTTCTTTCAAGTCATCTAGGCTCTGAGCCTCTTCTACATACACCCGGCATTTCACTTGTATCATACACCTTGGTTTGCTGCTAAAATTGTCCTCTCATTAGGGACCGTGGGGTCCCTTGGGCTCGCATACGAGGTACGCTCTCCCTTTCGTATCTTCTTCGTGCTGCTCGTAAATTTTCATTGCTTAACAAATACACTCGCACCATTTCATAATACTCGCGGTGAGTAAAAAGAGACATTGTCACTACGCTAGTCTAGTACGCGGCACGCGCGCAGGGACGGCGAAGGGACATCCGACCTCCGCTTCCGCAAGTGACGTACTGCATGTCAAAGAGTAAAGTAACTATACTGCATGTGCATGCGTTTTGTTTATCAAACGCCGGCGCCGCGCCCGCCGCGCCGCATGCCCCCGCACCCCCGTCTCGTGCGCTGGGCGTGATCCGGCGGCCGGCGGGCGGCCTTCGCGTTTTCATTCTTGCTCATTCATAGTATTACTATTAAATTATATCCATGTCTTGCTTATTTCAAATTGGGACAAAGTGGAAAAATGAAAAAAAAAAGTCATAAACTAAAAATGGAAATGTGTTCTATTGCTTACACTGAGCCACCAAAAAAAATTTGCGCACTGGTTAAAAACCTTTCCTGTATAAGACTATGTTATTTGTACAGCGTTTTAACTTTCTTATGCTTAATATGTACAGTGAATTTATAGTTTTACTTTTATTTCGTATAACCTCATTTGTTGATAGGTGCCAAACTGCCAACTCAACTAAGCCATTAAAAATATTAGGCAAATAAAATCGCGGAAGTCGCGATACTGATAGATTATGTGGTTAATCGGTATCAAAACATTACGAAGTAATTTGAAGAGGTAAACAATCAAATGAATAGTGGGTACCTAAAAGTTAACAATAACTTATACATTGGTATAACCAACCAGTGTATGCAATCAAAGGGTGAAAACTCATCAAGTTCATACATTGGAACCGACTAGTTTACGCAATTTACAAAATAAATCATGGTTAGACATTAAAAAGATTTTGATCTCTATTGCCAATCCTAGGTATGAGGGGCACGTGGCTAAATAATAACAGCCGCATAGGTCGATCGCTCAGGTTAAGCTACGCTTGCCACGGTTGGTCTATGGATGGGTGACCATCTTTACATACCGTGTCCCCTCCGTGCCTCGGAAAGCACGTTAAGCCGTTGGTCCCGGCGGTCATTCGTGAATCTTTGACAGTCGTTATGGGTAGTCAGAAGCCCGGAAAGTCTGACAACCAGTCTTACCAAGGGGTATCGTATTACCCAGTAACTGGGTTGTGGAGGTCAGATAGGCAGTCGCTCCATGTAAAATACTGGTATTCAGCTGCATCCGCTAAGACTGGAAGCCGACCCCAACATAGTTGGGAAAAAGGCTAGGCTGATGATGATGATTACCAGTACCTAGGTATGGCAGTAGAAATCACAAAAGAGACAAAATTTCCTGATCTGTAAATAATGCAAATTGCATAAAAGGGTAAAGGTTTCCTGCCCTGTAATTAATGCAAATTGCATAAGAGGGTAAAAGTAAAAGATGTAACTTCAGTAAAAATCACAAATGAGATAATAATTCCTTGTCCTGTAATTAATCCAAATTGCAAAAAAGGGCAAACGAAAAACGGTAAACTTAGTAAAAATCGAAAAGTAATAGACTAAGTAAAAATCACAAAAAAAAAAATAATAATAATAATCTTTATTTCAAAAAGCCAAGTACAATTTGTCCATCTCAATCAAGCAAAAAAAAAAAAAAAAAAACGAAGTACAACGCAATGCATTATTTGAGACAGAGTGAACGTCTGTGTCTGTGCTAGTATAAACTGTGTTACAGACACAGGCTGCAAAAGTGATAATAGTTCGTGCCCTAAAATAATGCTAATTGCAAAATTACCTTTAATCTCACTACATTTTGACAAGTTTTGACATTTGTTTATCGCCGAGATGAGACTGAGACTAGATTTTGAACGTTTTAAATTAGTAGAATTGGCGTTCTGGTGTCATACCGCACCGTGTCATACGTAGGCACATACACATAATAATAGCATTTAATTTCAGCACGACAGTGGTGGTGGTCTAGCCCGACTAAGTTCGTGGGTTCGAAACCAGGCAGGCATTTTGTGTATTTTCACTCATCACCACTGTTCATCAATGGTGAAGGAAAACACCGTGAGGAAACCGGCATGTCTGAGAACCAATACTTCGAAGACATGTGATTCATTAAATTGGACGCAATGGGCATCCATTAGATTGGACGCATTTGGACATCCATTAAATTGGACATTACAAAATGGTGAAGGAAAACATCGTGAGGACATCGATCGGACATCATCGTGAGGATCGTGCCATATGTAACACTCCATTAAATTGGATTTATCAAAGCGAAAATTCTAGGAAAATCATCTACTTTTACAATATTTGTAAATAATTTGTAAATATGTGAGCACCTGTATCTATCACATAATTGATTTACCTGCCATTGCTTCATTTTAATTCTTTTACCTTTTGTGGTAGACTAATTTTATTCTAGGTGCATCGTCTTCACATATAATTATATTATATAAACAAGACCTTGTAAAACATTTTAAAAGGGTAACGGTGGAGTTTCTTGCCCATTCTTCTCCATACGAAAATTACCTTTTGGAATGGGCGACTAGAATCAATTCAACATTTCCATAAACATGACAACAACAAACATTTCAATTCAATAAAAATAAAGGAGGGATGTAGTGTATGCGCAGGCATTGGCGTGGCAGTCGCTTACCGGCCGTAGGCGACGGCAGACGTTCTCTGGGTTTCGTATAGACTATGTCACCTCAGTGATCTGTCAAAGTGTGTTTTATTAACCCAGCGAACATTACAAGTATGTTACACAATTACGCCGCAGACAGGTGTGTTATACTATTGGCTTTGCTAATAGGCTGGTGTGGACTACTGCTCGGTGGTTGTTCAAATGAAAGCCATTGCTCCCGATAGTATGTTACACAATTACCCCGCAGACAGGTGTGTTATACTATTGGCTTTGCTAATAGGCTGGTGTGGACTACTGCTCGGTGGTTGTTCAAATGAAAGCCATTGCTCCCGATAGTATGTTACACAATTAACCCGCACTCCGCAGACAGGTGTTATACTATTGGCTTTGCTAATAGGCTGGTGTGGACTACTGCTCGGTGGTTGTTCAAATGAAAGCCATTGCTCCCAATAGTATGTTACACAATTACCCCGCAGACAGGTGTGTTATACTATTGGCTTTGCTAATAGGCTGGTGTGGACTACTGCTCGGTGGTTGTTCAAATTTTGTTCAAAGTTCCCTTCCCCTCGGACAGCCATTGCGCACGGACGTGTTTACCTAAATAGTCTATTTAATTAAATCAATATTTAAATTTTAATACAAAAATTAAAATAAATCGTAAAGTCTAATTTTCGAAAAGTACCAGGCGCGCAAAGTGTTACAAGAGATCGAGTCACGCGGCGAGCGAGGCGAGATAGCAAGTTGGTGTCCACGCTACCCATCTCTGTCGACTACGCGTGAGTCATTACCACCTGACTCCGCCCTCTTCAAGGACTACTAGCAATTGCAAGCGCCTAACAAATTACACTAAGCAACGTGTGTCAAAGCGTCAATTCACTTGTCATCTCCAGACGTAAGGTACATATCTTTTCTTTTTTTTAACTTTTCAATATGATGAACCGGACGCCACCTAAATCTGGCAGTGAACCTCTTCTTCACCACAGTTCTGAGCCCGATTTGACAACACCAGTTTCGGAACTAACGGTTGACAGAGTCACTTTACGTCAGAAACGTAAACATGATTCTGAGCAAGCAATTGAGATGAAATCTCTCCGGGAAGACATTATGTCATCACTTGATGCCTTGAGAAAGGAGCAGCAAGAGAAATTTAGTTTGATGCAATGTAATTTAGACGAAATAAAGGTTCAAAATACAGAATTGAGAAAAACGGTTGAGTTTTTGAGTGGTAAATATGACGATCTCATGGCTAAACTGGCCCATTTGGAAAAAGAAAAGAGGAACACATTGGAGTATGTAGGACATTTAGAAGAAAAAGTCGAGATCATGGAACGAAATTCAAAATCATCAAGTCTAGAAATTCGCAATGTACCTAAAAAACCGAACGAGTCCAAGGATGACCTTATAAATCTTGTAAAAAATCTGGGAACTGCTGTGAGCACCGAAATACAAACAGGCGAGCTCAGAGATGTTTTTCGTCTTACCAGTAACAGGAAACCCCAAACTGATGGGCCTATTACTGTCGAATTTACGTCAACCATAATCAAGGATAAACTTCTAGCTAACATTAAAACCTATAATCGCGACCACAAGACCAACCGACTTAACAGCTCGCACATTAAAATGCCGGGAAATAGTCCCGTATTTATCTCTGAGAGTCTTACAACTAAAGCCAGAAAGCTGTTCTATCACGCAAGAGAGTTTACAAAGCAAAATGCCTATGCGTACCACTGGACATCACATGGCAAAGTCTACATAAAAAAGGAAGACGGAGCGCCGGCAAAGAGGATATTACAGGAATCCGACTTTGAAGGTCTGAAACAACTAGAAAAATGACTTGATACACTTAATAACACCCAACAACGCGTGCTACCTAAAACATTTATGCTCTGTCTGAAAATTGCATGCCTTGTTAAATTTTCTGTATTTACTATAGTTTTAATTTTTATTTTCTTTCTTTTGATTTTTATATTTTTATACGTGTATGCCAACACACTAAAACCAATGTACATTAAAATCCTATTTACACTATACAAACAATCACTACATAAAACAACAACCAACAACCATAATATATTTAATGCATTATATCAGTTTTTACAATACATATTCACATTTATCTGTCTGTATTTTCTACATCACATTCAAATATACGTCACTACCTCTTACCCATGGCTCCGCCCGCGTGGAACTGACATATTTAGTAGCCCATGTGTTGTTCCAGGTTGTAGAATGTCTGTCTGCCAAGTTTCTTTAGTAGCACTAGCAACCATCCATCCATCCATACATTCACTCATCCTCATAAGCTTTCACACTTGTAGTATTAAAAAGATTACTGCACGCTACCATACATGCTTGTTTACTTTGTGCTTGTTTAAAATCGTTATCGATATTGCAGATGATTTAGGTACAGGATACCTTATGACTCCCCAGTCCGGTACACCCATAAAAAAACTATTTAACAGTGGATAGCGTGTCAGAAATTATTAGCAATATAGATCAGCTCTCAGTCTCTGCCACTCTAAATTGTGACCCTGAAGAATGCACTCGCTATGTCACTAACCCTTCCAAGCAATTAAAAATAATTACTCAGAACATTCGCTCTATTCATGCAAACTTCGACTCTTTCTTAACCCTCCTCCACAGAATAAATCTTGACTGCGAAATACTAGTACTGACTGAGTGCTGGCTGAAACGTTATAATGATTCAATCCCTACTATCGATAACTACTCCTATTATCAAACAACAAAACACTTAAACCAGAACGATGGTGTAGTCCTTTATGTAAAAAATATAGAAAACTACACAGTCGAAGAACCTGACGTCTCAGATGCCAGTTGTCTAGTGCTAAAAATTGGCACCGATAAGGCAATAATATGCATCTATAGATCCCCGTCTTTTAGAGACGTAAGTAACTTCCTACAATCCCTAAACGCTCTTTTAACAAGCCTGGTTACATATAAAAACATAGCAATAGTTGGTGACATTAATCTAGACATCGCATGTACTATATCTTCAAACCAAACCTCGGACTATCTCGATCTCATAGCTTCCCATGGCCTGCTATCTGCTCACTCACTTCCCACTCGTGAGAATGCCTGTCTTGACCACATAATGCTTAAAACTAAATTGACTGCACTCACCATAGTATTACACGCTTCCGTCTCCGACCATTACGCTGTAATGCTGTGCCTTAGTCTAAACAAATTTGTGAATCCACGGCCATGCACCATTTCGAAGACTAATTACGAAACTCTTGATAGTGAGATGAAGGCCACTAATTTCCAACTAGTTTACGAGCATACCGACGCTAATGAAGCGACAAAAAGTTTAGTTACTATTCTAGCTAGACTCATAAATACTCACACTTTTATAATCGAGATTCCAAATAAAAAACGCTTACTCAAACCGTGGATGACTATTGGTATGCTCCGCTGTATGCGTAATAAAGATGCAATGCACAAAAAACTCAAGCTGTCTCCGAGCAATGTTATATTAAGTATTACATATAAAAGATATAGGAACTACTGCACAAAAATCTTAAAAAAACTAAAAAGAGATTATGATAGGAGAGAATTGAGTGAGGCTTCAAAAGACAATAAAAAGATTTGGAAGGTGATAAAGAGAGTAACAAATACAGGCAAGCCAAACATACCCAGCACTGATTTATTGGCTTCTTCTACTTCACCTCAGGCCTCGGTTGACGGGGTAAACAACTTTTTTGCCAACATCGGCAAGGAACTTGCAGATAAATTTTCTTGTCCACCTGATAGTCAAAAAATCCCACCAGACATTGCCTCCACATCCTCACCTTTACAATCATTCGTCATGTTAGACACCGATGAAGCGGAAGTCGGGGAGGTATTAATGTCATTGAAATCAGATTCTGCTATAGGCTGGGACCACATTCCAACACAGTTCTTAAAACGCTATTCATTGACACTGGTCCCCATTCTCACACATATTTTTAATCTCTGCTTCCATACCGGCACTTTCCCCCTGTACTTCAAGAAGGCCATCATACACCCCATTCATAAAAATGGGAGCAAAAAGCTTGTAAATAATTACCGTCCTATTGCAGTATTACCTTCTATTTCTAAAGTTCTAGAACGCCTAATCAACAAAAGACTTGTGACTTATATGGAAGATAAAAAGCTTTTTTCTCCCAATCAATTCGGCTTTAGACGCAACAAATCCACTAGCTGTGCTGTAAATGATTTAATCGACCATGTTACAAAAAATATTGATAGTAAAAATAAAGTATTGTCAATTTTTTTGGACCTAAAAAAAGCTTTCGATACGGTTTCAATTTCTGACTTATTAATAAAGCTGGAGGAACTCGGGATTCGCGGCCATACACTTAATATCTTTAGGGACTACCTTCAAAACCGAACTCAGTGTGTAAAAATACAAAATTACCTCAGTAGAGAGGAACCAGTGACATTCGGCGTTCCCCAAGGCAGTGTGCTTGGCCCAACCCTTTTTCTGATTTATGTTAATCAATTATGTAATATGAATTTGGAAAGTGGAAGAATCGTGGCGTTTGCTGATGACACCGTCCTTACCTTCTCTGGCGTGACTTGGGATGACACCTTCGCTTCCGCACAAAAAGGACTAAATAGTGTTCTACAATGGCTCAAAAGACACCTTCTCACAATCAACACCGACAAAACTAAAATTCTTACGTACAGCTTGCGACATTCCACTCAACCTCCTGATTCATACGCTTTGGTAGCGCACTCATGTTTACTGTCTGGTTCTGCGACATGTACATGCCCAAAATTAGAACGTTGTCGAACCATAATATACCTCGGTGTGACTCTTGATGATGGCCTGAGCTTTGCACCTCATATAGAGCTACTGACAAGAAGAATCAGAAAGTTAATTTTTGTCTTTAGTACTCTTCGCAACATTGCAGAACCTCAAACTATCAGGTGTACATATTTTGCTCTTTGCCAGTCTCTCTTAACGTACTGTATATGCGCTTGGGGTGGTGCACCCAAGACGGTACTGTTGAAACTAGAACGAGCTCAGAGAGCAGTGCTGAAAATTAGTACCTTTCGGCCCATCCTTTTCCCAACTGAAGAACTATATAAGAACTGTAAAGTCCTCACAGTCAGACAATTATTTGTATTACACATATTACTATATCAGCATCAAAGAACCTCCTACGAAATAATTACCACAAGACGCAAAGACAAAGTATGTCAACCCTTCCGCTGTAAATACTCTTTCACAAGAAGATTTCCCTGTTTCCAAGGTCCTCATCTCTACAATAGTCTTAACAGAATACTGAACTTTTACTCACTCCCTATAATATCATTTAAAAAGAAGCTAAATAATTGGCTACAAACCCTTAATTACAATAACACAGAAAGCTTATTGTTGAGTCAATACAGCTCCCGTTAAACCCCTTTTCCTCATTTGAACATCGCTAGCTACCATTACCCACAAATATACGAATAATAATTCACACACACACACCCTCACACACACACACACACACACCCTTACACACCCCACACACACCCTCACACACCCCACACTCACACCCTCACACACCCCACACACACACCCTCACACACCCTTTCACACACCACTACACGCAATACTCTTTATATTTCTTTGTTTTTTTTTTTTATATTACTTTGTTATATTACCTTTCATAATTAGTTTATTTGTTCGTTTACCTACGCCATATAATGAACTACTCACATAATTGCAAAATGGCATGTATGTACCTAAATGCAATTAAGAAACATCTCATAGAGGGTCGGGCCCAGCATCTTTAACACAAGTTGCCTTGGCAACTTAGCAAGGGTGCTGGTGTCGCCACACTATTGTATAATTTACTTTTAAACTGTATGTACTACCATGTGTTTAATGTAAAATGTAAAACTTGATGCAAATAAATTATTATTATTATTATTATTAAATGAAAGCCATTGCTCCCGATAGTATGTTACACAATTACCCCGCACTCCGCAGACAGGTGTTATACTATTGGCTTTGCTAATAGGCTGGTGTGGACTACTGCTCGGTGGTTGTTCAAATGAAAGCCATTGCTCCCGATAGTATGTTACACAATTACCCCGCACTCCGCAGACAGGTGTTATACTATTGGCTTTGCTAATAGGCTGGTGTGGACTACTGCTCGGTTGTTGCTAAAATGTAATGTAATGACGTCAGATGTCATGCTTACGGTCTGTTCCAAATTGTCTTTTTTTTGCGGATGGGAAATCATCAAATGACCCGCTCTGGGTGGAGCGGAAGGGAGTGTCAGACTCTTACCGACTAAAACCCACCCGTGTTCCTTCCTTAGCCCTTCTTTCGGACAATCCCGCTGGCCCGGTTCCAAAATGTCTAACGTAAACATTGTGCAATAAAAATACATAATAATTAGTGATTAAACGAACTTACCTGTAAGCGAAGTTCGATCATAATTATACGAAGCGCTTCGTCCGAAGAGATTAGAACATAATACACATGTAGTAACACATAAGTGACACCACTCAGACACTGTAGTTGAGTTTCTTTTTTTTTTTTTTTATGCGGGTATCTCTGTTTTCCTGATAACTTGGCTTGGAATCTCTCGTCATTTAGTGCTTAATATTTCCTGAAAGAGAAGTAAGGGTGTAGCGGAAGCGTGGGTGGGAGGGAGCTAATCTCTTCGGACGAAGCGCTTCGTATAATTATGATCGAACTTCGCTTACAGGTAAGTTCGTTTAATCACTAATTATACTAGCGCTTCGTCCTCGAGATTAGAACATAATACACATGTACATTTTGAGAGTTTTTTTTTTTTTTTTCTGGAAATATTAAAAACGCACTGTTATCATTTTAGAATCATTTATTCGGGAAACCAAAAATCAAATAACAAAAATGAATGAAATCTTGGATTATAAAGGTTTCAATACTTAATTAAAGTTTCATATCTATACTATCACAAAAAATAAATTAATTCTATTTTTGTGCATGAGTACAATTTATTTTTATATTAAGAAATTGCAACAGCGACAATTATTGAGAAATGAAGACTATTCTGTTCCTTATTGATTGATTATTGACCTAGCTAGAGAACTTTCATCATAATCAGTGATGGTACGATTATAAAATCTAGCAAACGTTTCAGAACTACCGCTCCAGCCGGCAGTCCTGCGAATTTCATCAATATTAACCCCAAGGGCATGCGCTCGCGACGTAGCCGCGTGACGCGTGCTATGCGCCGAGAACATAGACACATCTAACCCACTATCGCCTAATGTACACTTAATCCAGCGGCTAAGTGTTTGCGTACTTACAGGGCTGTGTGGCTTTTTTGGATTTATGAAAAGAATGCCAGATTTGCGAAGATCTTTGGTTTTATTTAGGTAAAATACTAATGTGTTAGCGGGGCATATTTCTACACTCTCATTAAAAAAGGGGAAAATTAATAGGGGTTGCTTAGACCCCACTTGAGAAGTTTTTATTAAATCGGGAATTTTTATAATAATTTTGGATGGCATTATACTGATATTTTCTATATTAATTTTTGACAATGTTTGAACCCTATGTGCCGTGGTAAGGGCCAGTAGGTAATGTTACACATTTTTTTGAAATTTCATCGAGTGACAGTTGATCATTGGGGAATTTAGAGCGTAAAAAATTTAGCACACAATTAGTATCCCACGTTACATTATATTTCGGCCTAGGTGGGCGTAGGCGAAAAACACCTTTAAAAAATCTAAGAATTCGATCTTCTTTAGACATATTTTGGCCCAAAATCAGTGATAAAGCTGATCGATATGAATTTAAAGTCCCATATTGACTACCGTTATTCAAAATTTGCGTAAGGAAATATATTACTGATGGAACCGAGGCTTCGTATTTATTAATACCTGATTCTTTGCAGAAGCTCCACCATTTTTTTAGACATACGTCATATTGTTTCATCGAGTTATTTGATAGAGAAGCCATCATGATATCTATCGATGAAGGCGGCAGGCATCGTCGTGAGAACGCCTCCCGGATAACACCCCGGCAACCAGGGTAAGCGTCGAGTGCACCTGGCGGTTGCTAGAATGAGATATCAAAACGTTTTCATTAGGGGTGAATATAATTGGGTCTGATATAAGCAGAGACCTATATAAAGGATACCACGGTTGCGTAGGCCATAAAGGAGCAATAAAAATTCCCTGAGCGTTATCGTTAATAATTTTCCTAAGACTTTTTAAAATAACTGAGAAGGGGGGAAATGCATAGAAATAACATAAACCCCAATCGATTGTAAATGAGTTAATGGCATAGGCGTCCGGATCTTTATGCCAGGAGACGTATTTTGCACATTTTTTATTGATACGGCTGGCAAACAAATCTATATCGGGTTGCCCAAACCTACACGTAAGAGTATTGAAGGCGGGGTCTGACAATTCCCATTCTATGTCTGGGTGATTACGACGCGACTCAGCGTCCGCGATGGTGTTATCACAAGATCGTATATATGAGGCAAATATGTAAAGTTTGCGTTCCTCGCACCATTTCCAGACCTCCCTTGATATACCAGTTAAGTGGGGAAATTGGACCCCACCCATGCGATTGATGTACGCTATAGCAGTCGAATTGTCTTTACGAAGTAGTAGGTACTTGACAGTCGTTTAAGTCCTTAGCAAATATTTTTAGAGCGATGAAAGCGGCTAATAGCTCTAGATAATTTATGTGCTCACCGCGTTCGCTATTCGACCACTGACCACTTGCATTTTCACCATCACAGGAAGCGCCCCATCCCGTTGTTGAGGCGTCAGAAAATATTTCGATGCTATAGTTGTCATGTCTAATACGGTGCTTTGAATTATCAATAACCTTTAACCACCAATGAAAATCAGGCTGTAATGAGTCAGGGAGAATCATTTGCTTGTTATAATCCTCATCACCCATAAGATTTAAAAATTTGCAGCGTTCGAATTGTTTAGTGTGTACCCAGCCGTATTCCACTGCTGGGCAGGCTGATACTAAAATACCTACTAATTGTGCAAAGGTTCTAATTTTGCAACTTCTCTTATTAATAAATTTACGGATTTCGTTTTTAATACGTACTTTTTTATCTGTGGGTAAACTAATTTCTAAGTTTGCCGAGTTTATGAATACTCCTAAGAATTTACACATATTAGAAGGATACAGACTGCTTTTATCATCATTGATTATAAAACCTAAGGAACAAAGAAGTTTCTTTGTGATTGCAACATTTGTTTTGCAATTTTTATATGTATCTGCTAATAATAACCAATCATCTAAATAGACGGTAGATAAAAAACCCGCCGATCGCAATAATTTTATAACCGGTTTCATTATTTTTGTAAACAAGTATGGAGCTGTATTCAAACCGAATGGCAACGCATTGAATTCGAATAATTGGTTATTAAACGAGAATCTAAGATATTTACGAGAACTTTCATGGATTTTAATAGAAAAATAAGCATCTTTTAAGTCTAAGGTCGTCATAAAGCAGTCCTTAGTAACAAGTTTTATAGCGGTTCTTAGGTCCTCTAATTTAAAATGGTGTGTAACAATGTACCTACTTATTTAAATTTTTGAGGTTTAATATGAACCTCATTTTTCCATTTGGTTTAGGAGTGAGGAACACGCTAGATACGAATTGACCTGGGCATGAGTCACATTTCGATATGGCTCCTATATCTAATAGGCTATTAATAGCTTCGGTAAAATTAGCGAACTCAGAAGTGGAATAACTTTGCTCAGCAGGTACTACCTTCTGGATTACTTGAGAGGAAAATGTAAGTTTGTATCCGTCAATCCACGATAGTATCGATTGATCACTGGTTATAAGCGACCATTGTTTATAAAAGTATGTTAAGCGACCCGCATACTTAACTGGGTCTAATAGCGGCGCTGTGGCTGGCGCTGTGGCGGCAACCTCTTCGATGAGCTGGCGGGCGGCGGCGGCGGCCGCGGCGCTGCAGGCTCGCGGCTCCTCGGCGCGGCTCCCAGCGGCCTGCGCGCTGGAGCAGGAGCTCTTCGGTTTAAATATCTCTGAGGCAATGGGTTGTTTGGTCGTTTTGGTAGGTTTTTATTGACAGTATCGGGCTTCAGTTCAGTACCCGATTTTGTTACGGCTTTAGCCGATTTTATCGTTTCTGACAGGTTATCGCCAAATAAAAATGAATCAATCTTAGTGCTACTTAAAGCGTCCTTCATGTCCCTTTTTAACGCAGATAAAATAAAGTTTCTGCGGGTAAGTGAGTCATAATGTTGGATGTCGCAAAGGATTCGAGCAGCATCCATTAGTTTCGGTAGTAACTCATTGTTTTTTGAAATGAGTTGACTAGTGATCACCTGGCCTAAGCAGGAGATAGCACTCGCCATTTGTTCTTGTTTGACAACTATGGCCTTGTCACGCTTTGCTGCGGCTTCGGGTATTGCTGCTTTTAACTCCGCGTTCAACGCCGGGGCAGCAATATAACTACAGTTTGATGGAACCAAATATTTAGCTATTAATGCTTTCCTACAATCCTTGTCGAAACCCTCGGTAGCGATGTGCTGGAAGCGTTTAGTAATTTCTTTATGTAAATCTGGGCCGTACTTCACAGTTGTTGACGGGTCTTCTCCCAGGATGACCATCGTGTCCTGGTCTAGGTCCGTGTCGATGATGTCACCTGACGCTTCTTGGGAGGTACTAGGTTTGTCGTTCGGATTTGCAGGGTCGATTGATATGACGGGATCCAGTGATACGATAGGATCAACCGAAATTTCAGGATCAGTTGGGTCATTAGGCACCGCGATAGTCTCGTCAAGTGGATTACTGATTTCCGGAGAGTCTTGTAACCAATCTTCGGGCTCAATACCCGTGTATTCTAGAAAGCATAGGTTACCTAAGTAATATATTTTTTATTTTGCTCGTAGGTAGAAGGAATGTAGATAAATATCTACTTTTATATTTTAACGTTAAATTAGATTTCAACTTATTATTGTTTGGAATTTTTTCCGCACAGCAATAAAGGCCCAATGATAAGTACGTTAAATATTTATACGTTATAACGTACGTTTAACGAGTAGTTACCGTAAAACGTAATCGGGTGTTTTATAATTAGTCCTTGCGTCGGGACAGCCCACAGACAGCCCGGAGTGCAAGACATTTAAATGTAAATACATTTAGTAATACGACTGTGTTATTGAGTATCGGTAGTAAAGTTTGTGCGTCGGAAAACCCATAGGTAGCCCGGAGTGCAAAACTTAAATTTTAACGTGAATACGTTATTTTAATACTCGGTAGAAACACGTGCACACTGTTACTAACCTGTTTGTTCATACGAAGTCCTCTCGATCGGAGGCGTTGAGTCTTGTGAAGGCGGATATAGACGCCGTAATCTGCGTTCATATTTTTTTATTTTCTTCGTTAGTTGTTCATAATCAAAAACACTCTTCCTTTTTGACATGATGTTTTAAACGTGTTGAGCGGCTGAACACTAAAATGTGAATGACGAGAGATTCCAAGCCAAGTTATCAGGAAAACAGAGATACCCGCATAAAAAAAAAAAAAAAGAAACTCTCAACTACAGTGTCTGAGTGGTGTCACTTATGTGTTACTACATGTGTATTGTGTTCTAATCTCGAGGACGAAGCGCTAGTATAATTAAATATGAATAAGTAGTACAGTGGCGTAGCTAGCATAGGTTTCACCCGGTGCGGTCGTCACGGTGTCACCCGGTGCGGTCGTGACGGTGTCACCCGGTGCGGCCGTCACGGTGTCACCCCGACACAGAAAGCTGTCTATGAACGTAAGACGCGTTGAAGAAGCGACTGGCCGAGTGGTACAAGCGTCCGACTTCCGAGCTGGAGGTTCGGAGTTCGATCATCGGCACCCTTGAGATTCGTATTTTCTCATCACCGTTCGCTGTCCGTGCTTCGGTGTTCGTGTTCTTAGCCCTTCGTCCTGGTTACCATCACAGATAACTATACTTACTCCTGCTGGTCCACTAGTCGTTTAGCTAATTTCAGAGAGATGCAAAACTCTGACGCCTAAACAGGAATGGATATGATTTTCCCTTCTGGTCCATCGATAGATTTATCGATCACTTGTTCTTTTTGGTTGTTTTTTAAGGTTTGTGTAAGTAGGTTACATTATTTCACGGTCAGGTGTCACCGCTGACCTCTATTGTATAATACAAGTCAGTGGTTGTCACCCTCCTCGAATGGGTGCACAGAACACTATTACTCCTAGCGGAGTATTGGGTGGCACCCGGGACGAGCCGCCCTTCCCTAGCGTCACGACTGGCACACAGTAATGAGTGACACCCGGGCCGAGCCGCCCTTCCCTAGCGTCGCGACTGGCACATAGTAATGAGTGGCACCCGGGCCGAGCCGCCCTTCCCTAGCGTCGCGACTGGCACATAGTAATGAGTGGCACCCGGGCCGAGCCGCCCTTCCCTAGCGTCGCGACTGGCACATAGTAATGAGTGGCACCCGAGCCGAGCCGCCCTTCCCTAGCGTCGCGACTGGCACATAGTAATGAGTGGCATCCGGGCCGAGCCGCCCTTCCCTAGCGTCGCGACTGGCACATAGTCTTGACGAAATATGGGTTACTTTTTTTTTCGGAGAGCTTCCCCCCAGTTTTAAGGTCATAGCACACGTATCAAACGGGAAAGGGATCGGCACCGTATCAACTCGTGCCGTTCAGTATTTTATCTATGAAACTCCCTACTGCAACGTAGACTAATCGGCATCGCAACGTAATCGCCGCGCCTTTGGACAAGTTCACGAACCGCGGTGCGGTGCGTCACGGCTCGTCGTCCCCGCGCTTACGTCTTGTGTACCCGAGTTTATGTCTTCGTCTACCCTTGCTCCTCCCCCCTCCGGCCTGCCTGCTGCACCATCAACCAGTAGTCGGCAAGCCGTAAGCGCGGCGTCGTCGCCTAGCTAGCCGTAGCCGAGTCGACAAATCGGAGCTTGTGATTCGCTTTGGTTACGTGCTTAAATTAGGTTGACGCCCGTTTGACGACGACGTGAAAGGCGATACGGTGCCGATCCCTTTCGGACGTGTACTATATGCGGACCTTTAGTCTTTTAACATCTTTGGCGACACATGGGTCCCCGTATTTTTGCAGTCAACAGCTGCGCAAAGGTACATATTAATTAATAATGCGTAAAAGAAGTCACTTGTTTACAAAAATTCGTACATTTAGTATTTTGATCTATGCAAAAAATGTATGGATAATGACAGCTGTCAAATTCTTGGTACTGTTGCGCGCCACAATTAATGCCTAGTACATGGCGACAGTAGTTACCACTAGCGCCATCTAGTATCGAGTAGCGGAACTAGTAGTGAAGACCCTTCTAGAAATTTCGATGCAAGACTTTCTAGAACATTCCCGAACTTTCGACATCTGGTCGATTGGGGCCTGTATGTACTCGAACATTCTAGATGTTTCTACAATGGAAGGTTCTAGAACTCTCTTTGGCGCTATATAAGGCCGAGACGCGCCACGACCGACACAGTTTGGATAAAGCGATCGAAGTGAAAGCATCGAAGCGATATTCAAGTGCGACTTAAAGCGATCAGTAGTGCAATTGTGTTTTGTAATTAGTGTGTTTGACTTGTAATTAGTGTTGATTATTAAAGTGTCATTTTTTTTTGGTTATTAAATCGGCAGTTTTTATTGTCACGAACCCGAAGCTCGTAACAATTGGTGTCAGAAGAGGGGATTAAAATGCCGGTTTTACCCAAAGAGGACACGGAGGGTATCCGTACCCGGAGTCAACGCCAGCAGGAGACGGACCAAAGGCGATTCGGTGGAACAACGCCAATGGGGTCGGAAGGCCAGCTACCGACCGCGGAAGCCGGCCCGTCCACAGCTGCTCCAGCATCATCAGCGCCAGATTTTGCTGCCCTGATGATGATGCTGCAGGAACAGGCCCGCCGACAGGAGGAACAGGCCCGGCGACAGGAGGAACAGGCTCGTCGACTGGAAGAACAGCTCCAACGGGACAAGGAGGAACAAGCCCGTCGGTTGGAAGAACAGCTGCTGCGTGACAGGGAGGAACAGGCTCGTCGACAGGAGGAACAGGCTCGCCGACAGGAGGAACAGGCTCGTCGGTTGGAAGAACAGCTCCAACGTGATAAGGAGGAGCAGGCGCGCCGCCAGGAAGAGCAGATGCTCCTTATGAAGGACCTTCACGCTACCTTCGGGAAAGACATGAAGGAGGTGAAGGATAAGGTTGCTCAACATGACAACCGCCTGTCGGAAGCTGAAACCCGAATCGACCAAGTAAATAATCGGGTTGACAATGTGATGGCTGACGTGAAGCTAACCGTGATGGCTGACGTGAATAAAACGCTGGATTACCTTAAACTTGGGGATGGAATCGCAGCCCCCGTAGCTACAACACCTTCGCTACGTGGATTTAAAGTGCCACCGTTCGACGGAACTTCTTCCTGGTCGGCCTACAAAATCCAATTTGAGGCTGTCATGAAGGCTAACGGGTGGAATAAAAGCCAGGCCATGACTGCTCTCACCCTAGGCCTGCGTGACCAGGCCTTAACTGTCCTGGAAGCTCTCGGTAAGGAAGTGGAACTGACGCTAGGCAACAGAATCTACCTGCATAATGTCATCGTGGCTGATATAATGGACGATTGCATCCTGGGCCTTGACTTTATGAGGAAGAATTATTGCGAGATTGACGTCAAGCAAGGTGTTTTGAAATGTGGAGAAGAGGAACTTTTCATGGAAGGGGCGTTACCTGGGAATGTGTACAGCCTTAAGAAGATTGTTCTTCCGCCGAGATCGGAAACGATTGTGCCGGTTAGTCTTCCTCGGAATCCTGGGCAAACTCATCGTTGTGTACTCGTGGAAAGGGTAGACAATGACCTTCCATGGAAAGTGGCACGGACTTTGGTCAGAGCCACTGACATCTCAGGGGTACGTGTGCTGAACCTTTGTGATCAGGAACAGATAATAGAAAAAGGCACTCTTGTTGGTACTTGCGAGGAAGTGGATTGGTTGCGTCGATGCCAACATCTATCGACTGGGACCCTCAGCAAGGATGCACAAACAAAAGTGACCACACTTTTAGAAGACTGCCGCAGCGCTTTGTCCCAAAATGAAATGGTCAAGGCGAAGAAGATGTTACTCAAGTTCGCCGATGTTTTCTCGTCAAACGATGCCGACATCGGGAAGACTGGTTTAGTTCAACACAAAATAAACACGGGAGAAGAATCGCCTATCCGTCAGCGGCCAAGGAGATTGCCGGTAGCACGTGAAAAGGAAGTGGAAACCATGATTGAGGGAATGGTGAAGGATGGTGTTATTGAACCTTCATCCAGTCCATGGTGTTCACCTGTAGTGCTGGTAAGAAAGAAGGACGGCAGCATGCGGTTTTGTGTTGACTATCGTCGTCTGAACGACGTTACAAAGAAGGACAGCTATCCTTTGCCAAGAACTGATGACACGCTGGACATGCTTACTGGAGTAAAGTGGTTTAGCACGCTGGACCTGAAAAGTGGCTACTGGCAAGTCGAAATTGATCCCAAGGACAAGGAGAAAACTGCATTCTCGACAGGAAAGGGTCTGTGGCAATTTAAAGTTATGCCGTTTGGATTGTGCAATGCTCCGGCAACATTTGAGAGGTTGATGGAACTTGTACTTACTGGGTTAATTGGCGATGCCTGCTTGGTCTACTTGGATGACATCATCATCGTAGGCCGCACGTTTGAAGAACATCTTCAAAACCTGGAACGCGTGCTCATGAAGATCCAGGGTGCCAACCTCAAGTTAAGTCCGAAAAAGTGTTCACTATTCAAACGGCAAGTTAGTTTTTTGGGATATGTAGTGTCTGAAGAAGGTATCCGTACGGATCCAGAGAAAATCGCCGCTGTCAAAGATTGGCCAGTTCCAAAAGACAAGACGCAGGTCAGAGCATTTTTGGATTTGTGCTCCTATTATCGGCGATTTGTCAAGAACTTTGCAGATATAGCCAAACCCCTGCATAAACTAACCGAGGAGAAGCGACATTTCTGCTGGGATGACAGTTGCGACATCGCATTCCAGGAGCTAAAGGACCGTCTGTGCAAAACACCTATTTTAGGGTACCCTGATGCGGGCAAGGAATTTATAGTTGACACAGACGCAAGTGACATAGGACTTGGCGGTGTATTGTCTCAACGTAATGGTGATCAAGAGGTTGTGATAGCGTACTTCAGCAAGTCATTGTCAAAACCTGAAAGGAACTATTGTGTTACGAGACGGGAATTGCTTGCTGTGGTAAAGTCATTGCAGCACTTTAGCAAATATCTTCTGGGACGGAAATTCCACCTACGAACTGACCACGCTGCACTGAAATGGCTATTGCAGTTCAAAAATCCAGAAGGACAAGTTGCGAGATGGATTGAACTACTGCAGGAATACAACTTCGAGGTCGAACATCGCAGCGGGAAATCTCATGGCAACGCAGATGCATTGTCAAGAAGACCTTGTCCTGAAGACTGCAAGCATTGTACTAGGCAAGAAAGTAAAGAAGTCGTACCTGTGAGGATGCTCAAGACAGACCTCAGTAACGAGTGGAAGGAAAGCCTACAACGTGCACAGCAGGAAGATTCGGACATCAAGCCGATTCTGGAGTGGATGAAGGCCAGAGCTCCTAAGCCCAGGTGGAGCGACGTCTCAGCAATGAGTTCGATCACAAAAAGCTATTGGGCCCAATGGGACAGTTTGGTGATTCAGGATGGAGTCCTGTGCCGTAAATGGGAAAACGCTCGGGGAGACAGCTGTCATTTGCAAATGGTTGTCCCTAAAGCTCAAGTACCGGACGTTCTACAGCTGTACCATAATGGTTGTTCAGGAGGCCATCTGGGAGTAAAACGGACTCTATTGAAGATACGAGAACGGTTTTACTGGGTCCACTGTCGGGACGATGTCGAGGACTGGTGTCGCAAATGTACAAGTTGTGCAGCTGTAAAGGGACCTCAGACTCGTAGTAGAGGTGCATTGAAATTGTACAATGTTGGTGCACCATGGGAGAGGATAGCCCTTGACGTTGCGGGACCGTTTCCGGAAAGTGAAAGTGGTAACAAGTATTTCATGGTTGTGATGGATTACTTCACTAAGTGGCCGGAAGTCTTCGCCATTCCAAATCAAGAAGCCTCAACAGTTGCAGATAAACTGGTTCATGAAGTCTTCTGCCGTTTTGGAGTACCCTTGGAGATTCACAGCGATCAGGGAAGGAATTTTGAGTCCCAAATATTTCAGGAAACTTGCCGAGTAATGGGTACTCATAAAACGAGAACAACTTCTTACCACCCGCAATCGGATGGAATGGTGGAACGATTTAATCAGACACTGGAGAGATACCTAGCCAAAGTTGTGGAAAATCGGCAACGAGATTGGGACAAGCACATACAACCGTTTTTGTTGTCATATCGAAGCGCTGTTCACGAAAGTACATCGGTGACACCAGCTTTCGCAAACATTGGAAGAGAATTACGGCTGCCTGCAGACCTGATCACCGGAGTACCACCTGATGCCCCACGCAGTATAACCGAGTATGTAAATGACTTGCGGAACAAAATGAATGACATTTAAGAGCACGTCAGACAATCAGGCCAGCAAATGTCTGAAAAGATGAAAACCCGTTATGACCGTAAAATGAACAATAAAGGGTTCGACGAAGGTTCACTAGTGTGGTTGCACAATCCAGTCCGCAGCAAAGGGAAATCGCCTAAGCTTCAAGCTAAATGGGACGGACCGTACCGGATTGTGACAAAGATCAATGACGTAACCTACCGGATACAGAAAGGTGCAAGAGGTACTCCTAAGATCGTCCACGTGGATCGACTGGCGCGTTATTATGGGGCCGATAATGCTCGGGACGAGCATGTCTTAGGAGGGGGCAGTGTTGCGCGCCACAATTAATGCCTAGTACAGTCGGTGACCAACATTGTCTGACCCACCCAACATTGCCTGACCCACCGGCATATCTTGTTAAGCCATTTTAATCATTATCTTCTTGTCGTTAAAGTTGAAAAGCTTTTAAATAACACGGCCATACTTACTACCTAATCTTTAATTTCGCGTATTCTCAACCAGTCATTGTGACTTCGCGGTGCGATACTGGATTCGCGACGAACAACATGTGGGTTCGAAACCACAATCCACCTTTTATCAATTTCAATTTCTTTATAATTTCTTTTTCTTTATTTGTTTTCATTTATGATTTCTACAATATTTCTTGCATTATTATAGAACGACCAATATGATTTTTGCCTAACAACTTTTCTGGAAAACAAGTGGGTAAATAAAAAAAAACTATAAGTCCTCAAATAAGTAGGACGAAGTAAAAGTTTACGTCGTGGGGTAGATGGATACTAAATTGATTTAAGTGACAAAAGTCAGTCTAGTCTACCTACGCCTAAACAGTGACTGCGGAGCACAAACATTTCTAAAACGTTTGACGTAAATCGTGAAAAGTATTTTTAATGGATTTGGTGTAATCAAAGCGTCATGTCGCAACTTAATGACTATACAAAACATTGCTGGCTGGATGGTGACGTCCTGCTGCCGATTGTGCGAATTGCCTATCCAAATACAGATATTTACTTCGTGCAAGATAATTGCTCCATCCACCGTGCAGGCATTGTGAAGAATTGGTTAGCTGCTCAAGAAGGTGTAACTGTTATTTACTGGCCATCATCATCTAAAACTCCCGATTTGAACCCTATAGAAAACCTATGGGGTCAAATGGTTTTAAATTGGGACACATCCGAAGTGCGAAATAAAAGCAATTTGGCTGAAATCGTGTCATCGACATGGGAGCACATGAGAGGAAAAGATTTGTGTCGGAACATGGTGTGCGGTATGCGTAGCCGCTTACAGCAAGTTATAGAAGGAGACGGTGCGCCACTTCGCTACTAACTAATCTACTTACAAGTATTTTGAAACACACTATGTAAGTAAATGCTCAATTGAATGAATGCTAAACCATTAAAATGTAAGATTCTGTGGTGATGTTATTGTTATAAATGGAAATGCATTTTTCTATTTAAATAACATGTTGATTCACTACATATACTTAGCTATAAATCTGTAAAACATTTCACAAATTCATTCATTTTCTCGCATTTAAACATCAATGTTTTCTCGATAACACACTTCCAAGCAATTACCATTAGCATGACTTTTTTTAAATGTTTATAAATGGTTAGGTTTGATTATGATATTATAAAATGTATTAATTTTGAACTAAAGAGCATTTACTTACTTTGTCTTACTTGTATATTTTAATGAATTAATAAACATTTTTATTACTTGCAATGATTTTGCTTCATTTCTATACAAACTGCCCATTTAAAAAGATATTTTCCGACTTCGTTCGTAAAAAAAAAGTAAAAAAATAGATACTTAATAATTAAAAACAAAACATTGCTAACAAAAAAATTTTAGGTTTTTCCTGGTTTCGAACGCAGACAACGATAAATATCGAGCTGCCTTAGTGACCACGAGACCAACTCAACTCTTGTAATATGTTTTGAAATTCGATCTTAGTTGTGATGACAGACGCAATATTCTAAAGAATTTGAACCATATCGTATATTTTCATAAAGTTCATTATCGCACAATCACAACCAGCTATTAAAATGAATTACGGAATTTAGCTATTAACCGTAGACACCTTTAAAATGTTACTGATGCGCGATATTTTTTTTTATTCATCCACCCTCGCCTTGGTTTTTTTTTAGTAGTCTTGAAACTCATTAGCCTTTCAACCTTAACAACAACAATATAATGATTAAAATCGCCTAACAACATGATTTATCGAAATGCTTGCACGGAGTATTCCAAATGTTCACGATAAGGTTCAAATTCGCTATCATTCAAGTGGGTCAGATAATGTTGGCCACCGACTGTACATGGCGACAGTAGTTACCACTAGCGCCATCTAGTATCGAGTACCGGAACTAGTAGTGAAGACCCTTCTAGAAATTTCGATGCAAGAACTTTCTAGAACATTCCCGAACTTTCGACATCTGGTCGATCGGGGCCTGTATGTACTAGAACATTCTCGATGTTTCTACAATGGAAGGTTCTAGAACTCTCTTTGGCGCTATATAAGGCCGAGACGCGCCACGACCGACACAGTTTGGATAAAGCGATCGAAGTGAAAGCATCGAAGCGATATTCAAGTGCGACTTAAAGCGATCAGTAGTGCAATTGTGTTTTGTAATTAGTGTGTTTGACTTGTAATTAGTGTTGATTATTAAAGTGTCATTTTTTTTTGGTTATTAAATCGGCAGTTTTTATTGTCACGAACCCGAAGCTCGTAACAGTACGTTGGAGCGCGACATCTGAAGGGAGCAATAGGCAGTTTTAGTCCCCATTTTATAAAATACGAGCTTCGCGACTTGGATAGGTTACATTTCCGCACCCGTAGCTTGAAGCCTTTGTAATGTTTGAATAAATTATGTCACTCTTCATACTTTGATTACGCGCCTCATAAAAGTAGGAATCGTCGTTATGGATAGGTATTGCAATAAAAGATTACACCTAATAAATATATAATTTATTTACAGTAAACTATCAATTCATAATCTCACACGTTACATGCCAGCAAGTATAAAAAGTCGTCATCGTCCTCACACACGGAACATTCACTCTCTCGTCGCGCGCCTACAGCTCCTCGTGCTCGGCCGCCAGCTCCTCGGCGTCGGCCTCCGGCTCGTCGGCGTCGGGCGCGGCGTCGGCCTCCAGCTCGTCGTCGTCGTCGGCGGGCGCGGCGCCGGGCGGCACGCCCAGCGACTGCTGCAGCATGTCCTCCACGGCCTCGGCGAAGGCCGTGGCCTGCCCGTCCTGCAGCAGGTAGCCCGAGCGGATGGCGGCCGTGCGGTACAGCGTGTGGGCCGCGCGGGCCGTGGCGGGCGCGTCCGGCGCCTCGCGCACGCGCCGCAGCAGCTCCACGATGAGCGGGTGGCGCGGGTTGATCTCCAGCATCTTCTTCTGCGTCAGGTGGTGCTTGCGCTGGGCGTCGTCGGCCTGCGGGCAGAGCGGGGGTGAGTGCGAGCTCCGTGTTGCCGGTCAGAGCGCGAGCGAGCGACACGTACCTTCTGGTGCGCGTTGGACATCGCGAGGCGCTCCATGTTGCCGGTCCAGCCGAAGGCGGTCGCGGCCAGCGCGGCCGGCGAGCGGTCCAGACGCCGCGACACTACGCAGCGCGTCACCCACTCGCTCAGCTTGTTGCCGAGCCACGTCGTCAGCGGCTCGAACTGCTTCTTGTACGCCTCCATGCGCTCCTTCTGCTGATCGTCTGCGGAACACGTACTCAAACTCAAAGCATTGATTTCAATCGAGTCAAGAAGTCGGTCAGTCAGAAAATATGAAGCTAGTTGCCCATTCTAAAGCGTAGGTACGATACCGTCAGTCCCGTTACTCTAACGATATGCGGAGAGCGCGGGAATGAGTACTCACTCTCTTCCAAGTCGAAGATCTCCTTGGCGATGTTCTGGAACTTCTTGCCGTCGTACTCGGGCAGCGAGGACAGGCAGTACTCGTCCACGGCCTCCGTGAGGTACAGCACTTCGTAACCGCGACGCACTAGACGCTCCGCAAACGGAGACTTCTCAACCTGTACAAGTACAACTCTGGTTATTGTTGAACGTTATATATATAATTAACTGATGTGGCGACATGTTAAAACAGTTCAATATAAACCTTCCGGAATAAATTCTCCAAATGATGGTGAAAACCGCATCTAAATTCATTGTGCAGTTTAAAGGAACTAATAACCGGTCACAGAACAAGATAGTATCTATAAATACAATAATCAAAATGCGGTTACCTCGGCGCGGCTGGAGCCGGCGATGTAGTAGATGTGGTTCTGGTTGGGCTTCATGCGCGCCACGTAGTCAGCCAGGAACGTCATGGCCTCGCCGCGCGACGACTGGAAGCGCAGCAGCTTGGCCAGGCGCGAGCGGTTGCTGGGGTCCTCGATCACGCCCAGCTTGATGCTGCGGGAACACACAGTTACACTCTCTGCTGCACTCGATTACCGACACGGTACGGTCGAATCGTGAACTAACTTGGTGGAGTACTCCTTCCAGAAGCCGTCGTACTCGGCGTCGGGGATCTTCTTGAGCATGTCCAGCACCTTGCGCACCAGCTTCTTCTTGATGATCTTGATGAGCTTGTGCTGCTGCAGCGTCTCGCGGCTCACGTTGAGCGGCAGGTCGTCGCTGTCCACGATGCCCTACACACACACACACACACGCACGGTCAGTGCCGGGCGCTGCACACACTCGCACGGTCGGTACAGCGGCCGGCCCGGTGCCTACCTGTATGAAGGCGAGGTAGTTGGGCATGAGGTCGTTGAACTCGTCGGTGATGAAGACGCGCCGCACGTAGAGCTTGATGTGATCGGTCTTGGTGCCGTAGCGGTTGAAGGAGTCTGCGGGCTGCACACGCGGCACGAACAGCAGCGCGCGGAACGTCACCTCGCCCTCGGCCACGAAGTGCGCCCTGAACACCGACACAGTCACGACGTGCACCAGGGTGCATTGTGGAAACAAATCATACAAACAAAAATAATATTTCCAACTAGGTTTCATAAAAAAAAAAGATTTAACAGTTACAATGCCCACAGAAGTCATTTAAAGTCACAACTCACAATTATATTTTGTCAATGTCACAACTAAAGCGTGTTGGAATATTATTTACGATCAAGTTCGGGGCACAGTGCACAGACAATGCAGAGACAGGGGCGCACGTACTTGGCCAGCTGTGGCGAGGTGTCCTTGGTGAGGCTCTTGTAGAACTGCGTGTACTCGTCATCGTTGACCTCGTTAGGCTTGCGCGTCCAGATGGGCTTGTTGTCGTTCATCAGCTCCCAGTCCCACACGGTCTTCTCGGTCTTCTTGGCCTCGCGCTTATCTTCGGCAGCGTCCTCGACCTGCCGGAAACATTAATTAATTGATTACTTCAGCTTTATTTATAGAAGTATAGATTCAACTAGCACCAGCACATACCTGCGCATCGTCGTCGGCGTCGGCCTTGTCGTCGGCGTCGGCGTCGGGCTCCTCCACGGTCTCGGTGCGCGAGGCCCACAGGTAGATGGGGAAGTTAATGAACTGCGAGTACTTCTTCACGAGGTTGCGGATGGTGTCGGGCTGCAGGTAGTCGGCCGCCTCCTCCTTCACGTGCAGCCTGCAACACAGAGAAGTCAACAAGTGCTCCCGCGCGGGCGGCCCTCAGTGCAACCGTGCGGCGAGAGGTACTGACGTGATGTGCGTGCCGCGCTTGAGCGTGTCGCCGCGCGGGTCCTCGGCCACGCTGAAGGAGTTGGCGTCCGACTCCCACACGTGCTGCTTGTCGGCGTTGTTCTTGGACACCACGGTCACCTTGTCGGCCACCAGGAAGGCGGAGTAGAAGCCCACGCCGAACTGGCCGATCATGTCGTTCATCTCGTGCGCCTCGCTCTGCAAGCAGTAGGACATAGTGACTGGTACCGGTGCGCTACAGACTGCAGTACCTACGCGTGCGAGACACACGTACCTTCTCCGCGTCCTGCATCTTGGACAGAAACTCGGCGGTGCCAGACTTGGCGATGGTGCCGAGGTTGTTGATGAGCTCGTTGCGCGACATGCCGATGCCGGAGTCGAGGATGTGCAGCAGGCGCTTCTCGGGCTCGGCCTTGATGCGGATGCTGAGGTCGGAGTTGGTCTCCAGCACGTCTCGGTCTGTCAGCGACATCAGCCGGATCTTGTCCAGCGCGTCCGAGCCGTTCGAGATCAACTCTCGCAAGAATATCTGAAACGACGCTTTCGTTACTACCGTTCACTACTCGCCATCGCTACTTGGAGCTCCATCAGACGGAATCAAACTAAAACTCAAAGCATTTATTTCAATTAAACCAATTACATGCACTTTTGAATTGTCAAGGGGTCGCGGTCGGTCAGTTCCCAAAGAGTAGGTACCTATCCAAAGAGTAGGTACCTATGGAGAAGAACGGGCAACAAAACTCTATGGACACTCTTTTAAATCAAAATAATATGGTTACAAGTCCAGTTTACATCATTCATGTTCAAAAATTATGCATGTGAGAACGATGCAGAATGTTAAAAGCGTCCATAATGAAAAGACGAAAAAAAATTTTTAATATTAAATTAAAATGTCATGGCAGCAAAGAGATGACCAGTCCTTATTGACGGCGCCCGTTCACGAACATGACGCATGCACCCACGAATGAGACGGACAGCACCTCTTTGTTCCTGTACAGCGAGTTGATGATGAGTTTCATCATGCGGTTGACTTCTGTCTGGAAGGTGTAGTTCTGCGCGTGCTCCTTGATCTCTCGCATCTGCGCGACGCTCAGCTCATCCGGCGAGATGGCCTCCTCCTCTCGTAACACTGCCTCAGCATCTAAAGAAAGCAAATTTATGAGATTTTTGTTGTTCTCCATGTTGTAAGAAATGAACAATGATAAAATACCAAAACTTTGAAGCGAATTTAGTTTAAAACAAATTCAGAAATTGCATGGACTCTTTACAAAAACATAAAAAAAAAGTAATTTAAAAAATAAAAAAACCCGACTGCGAAACTGAAAAGCTACAAACAAGCCCATTTTAAATTATAAAAGTTGGAAGCAGGCGGGACCCATTTGAATTTGAAAATATAAGTAATAAAAATGATATGGGTCCCGGCTGCGTCCAACTTTTTTTTTTTAAATTACTTTTTTTATTTCCAGCTTTTTAGTTTACAAATGATTTTGATATTTTGCAAACGATTTAGTTCTTGGTACGTGTTTTTTACGATTTGTCACTTCGAATTACTTTTAACCATATAAGTTATATATATTTTTGTAATCACCTTTTAAAACCCTTTATTTTGATACCCCACTCGATAGGTTCCGAGAAAAAAAAAATTTTTTTTGAAGACAAAATCGGCCATTTTAATTTTTTTTCAATTTTGATATACTCAGTGTCACTCTCACGATTAAGACGAATCTAACGGCACCTCTCAAGCTGAAATCGATCAAGCCGTTTAGGCTACAGAGCGTGCCAAAGAAATATACATACATACATACAATCGAAAAACATAACCCTCCTTCTGACGCAGTCGGGTAACAATTAATTTATTTATATAATAATATAACAAATAATTTCTTTATTTTACTCTTTACCCGTTATAAACAAGCAACTACTTCATCTTAGTCACTTTAAAGGATTAATGCTAAGGATTTTGTATTTGGTACAAAATTATCCAACACTCAAGTTCAACGACTATGACTGCTAAATGAATAAAGTTATTTTAACTGTTATAATTAACCCCCGACGCAAAAACAATGGGGTGTTATGTGACCGTTCTGTGGAACACCTTCTATTCTAAGAGGTCCCCCGACTGCCGTATGAATTTATCTGTTTTAGTCTCGTTACCTAGATTCTTTAAGTTGGGGGTTTTTAAATTATTTGATCCTTTTCCAATTACTTACATTTAATTTTATTATTTTTTGCGTCGGGGGTTTTTTAAATTTTTAATTTAATTTTCCTTTAAAGATCATGAAATGCACTATCATAGTGAATTTTTCCAGATTTTTCAAGCCAGCAGTTTAGCTTTTAGAGGGGGGGGGACGCCCCACTGGAACAAAAATGTGCACTTTAAAAGTTTAATATTTCGTAAAGGGAGCATTAAATCGAAAAATAATTTTAGCAACCCTCCAAAGACACACGTGACACTTTGATAGACACACATGTCTATCGAATAAAAAATAGGACAACGTCTGTCGGGTCAGCTAGTTAAAAATAAAAGTAATTTATAGAATTAGTACTTTACTTACCTAACAATAAAAAGAAAGAAGTATTGTAAGAAGTATTGCAATTCAATACATTTTGTTTGTTTTTAGGAAATGGAAATGTATTGTTTCCTTTTTCTCAAATTAAAATAAATATCTGTAATCTTAAATCATTCATGATTGTGATGTATACAATGCGATTCAAATAAGAATAGGAACGTCAATGACCTCTATCTGTCAATTGTTGATTGAAAAGTACGGTTTGCAAAGAAAACTTATTTGCGTATCAATAACTTTTTTTTTTTGTTTAACCGAGTCTTAAATAAATCAAAGTGAAAAAACATCTAAAAATTAGTCATAATTAGTTTTTTTTTTAATTATGCTACTTTCTTTCTTACTTTCATTGTTGCAGTTGCTGTCAGACTGTTGTCAGAAGCACATACGCTCCACAATTAATTTCGCGAATTGTGATAAATACTGTGAAGTTGTGTCCCAAATCATTATAAAAGTGTAGTTGAAGTGTCTCGGAAACTGTGTTAGAGTTATCTAGTGTTTTCCTATCCTAAAAACGATAAAAAAACCCATCTTAACAATATGAAAATAACAGTGAAAAAAATTCTACCCACAATAAGATTAATAATTTTCTGCCACTTGTCAAACTTTCTTAATATGTCATTTATGTTGCCGTTAAAAGGGTTGCCATCTTCAAACCAGTGTTACCACATAAAAACTTAAATTACCCCGGAAATTACGGATCACGTTACTGAAAACCGCACAGGAGTAGGTGACCAGGCTCCTGTGCTGGTAAATACTACTGGCAACAACATTAATAATAGAAAACTCGTGCAACAAGCTTTCCATCCAAGTTTGTTTATATCGCGACCAAGGTCCTCGTCAGTAGGAAGTACCTCAACTCAGACAGCTCCGCCTAGATATGAGCCTGATAACACCAAGATAGGTAATCCACGTGATGAACCTAATGTACCTCGCCCTCCAACATGGCAAAGGGTGCCAATAAAAGACAACCCTAAAAAACGGAAGATATCATCCAGTCCATCCCCGGATGCTGTCAAAACATCCAACAGGTTTAGCGAATTACCAATCGACCTAACTGAAAACGAACCTGATCAAGAAGTAAAGAAACCCAGCAAGCCTCCACCTATTATCCTATATGGAATAGAAGACCTGAATAAACTAACTGAACTGTTAGAATCAGTTGCTGAAAGAGACCAATTTACATACAAATGTGTAAACAGAAATCAACTTCGAGTAAGTAGCGCAGACGTGGTGGTCTACAAGAAGCTTATATCCCTTGTTCGAGAAAATGGACTCATAGGCCATACTTTTAACACAAAAGACATGAGACCCTACAGAGTGGTAATACGAAACCTCCATCCGTCCACACCAACTTGTATTATCAAGGAAGAAATAGAGGCAACGGGGAACACAGTTGTTGGGGAAATAATCAACGCCAAATTCGGCCCTGAGAAAAAACCTACCTCAACATTTTTTGTTAACCTAACCGCAGGCTCAAATAATAGAGCGGTAAAGGACCTCAGGTACATCTATCACCAGTCAATTGTCATTGAGGACCCGAAAAAGAGGAAATCGATTGTTCAATGCCAACGATGTCAACAGTATGGGCATTCCAAGAACTATTGCATGCGCCCGTACCGTTGCGTAAAATGTGGATTATCTCATAAGACCTCGGAGTGCCAAAAGCGTGATCGTCTTACCCCCGCAATGTGTGCCCTTTGCAATGGGCCTCATCCAGCAAACTACAAAGGATGTGAAGTTTATAAAGAAATACTGGCCCGAAGAACCAGAATGCAATCACACAACGCACACATGCCCCGGAAAGTCCATAACAGTGGTGATGGAACTTCTACCAATATGCCTGGCACCTCTACCAAGGAGAGAACCCAAAGCGCCAAAACTACCTTCGCTGATGTTTTGCGGCAGAACAAAGAACAACATTCAGTTGAGATAAAGACCGGACCTAGCCCAACCTTAGAACAGCTACTCCATAAACAGACTGAAAAGTTTGAGTGCATCTTCCAACAAATGAGTACTTTAATAAGTCTCATCACCAAGCTCGTCGATCGACTTACAAAATGAATGCTCTAAGAATAGCTACCTGGAACATTAACGGACTAGCCCCCAACAAACAAGAGGTTGAGCTTCTAATCTCTGAACACAAGATTGATATTCTTCTCGTAGCTGAAGCTCATGGTACCCGCAACACAAATATCAAATTCAAAGAACATCAATGCTATATGACAAACCATCCAGATGGCACTGGGCATGGTGGAACAGCGATCATCGTCCACAAGAAGGTGAAACACCATTTAATGCCAGAATACAGAACTGTACACCTTCAGGCAACAACAATTGCTGTGGAGGATAGCACAGGCTACATTAATGTGTCGGCGTTATACTGCCCCCCTAAACATAAAATAGACGAAAATATGTTCACACGATACTTCCACCAGCTCGGCAATCGTTTCATTGCGGGTGGTGACTGGAATGCTAAACATATTAGCTGGGGCTCTAGACTCACTACAACGCGAGGAAGACAGCTTAAAACAAGCATAGACAAAGGCCACCTATTGGTATCCTCTACCTGTGAACCCACGTACTGGCCAACAGACTCTAACAAAATCCCGGACCTCCTTGACTTCTTTGTACTAAAAGGACTACCAAGGCATTATCTCAAGCCTGAATCCTGCTACGATAGCTCCTCGGACCACACCCCAGTTATATTAACAATAAGCACTATGCTGATAGAATCGGAAACAGTTAAAATGCTTACGTCCAAGCACACGGACTGGGAATCCCTCAGAGATTACATTGACAATAACATACAACTAAATATACCATTAAAAACTCCGGATGACATAGAAGACGCGACAAAATATATAACAGCACTTATTCAGGAAGCTTGTTGGATCAATACCCCGGAGAACAAAATAAAAGATCAGCATAGTAACTATCCATTAGATATTAAAAATGCTCTACTAGATAAACGCCGACTTCGTAGAATTTGGCATCAAAGTAGGTTACCAGCGGATAAAACTTTATTTAATAAAGCTTGTGGAGACCTGAAAGAAATTCTATACAATTGGAACAATGAGACGTTGGAACACCAATTGGAGTCTTTAACAGCCACTGCTTCAACGAACTATTCTTTGTGGAAGTTCACTAAAAACTATAACAGGCCTCATAATGCTAGGCCTCCTCTTAAGACCGCATCAGGATGGGCGCGAACATCCCAGGAAAAGGTAGACGCATTTGCATCGCACCTCGAAAAAGTCTTTACACCAAATCAAGCCATAGACTTGGCAAATGAAGAACTAGTTGATAGCGTCCTACAACAAGATTTTCAAATGTCGCCACCTCCGCGCCCTATTACAGTACGCGAAGTCTGGCGGCTTATAACAAAGCTTCAAGACAAGAAAGCTCCTGGGTACGATCTCCTCACCAAAGAAATACTGAAGCAGCTGCCCAGAAAAGCCATTGTGTTTCTTACATCACTCTTTAATGCCATTTTGAGAATCCAGTACTTTCCGCTGGCGTGGAAGGAGTCCCAAATCATAATGATACACAAGATAGGTAAACCTCCTAATGAAGTATCTTCATACAGACCCATAAGCCTTCTACCAATTCTCTCCAAAGTCTTTGAGAAGCTATTGATGTACAGAATATCACCAATCCTAAATAACGAGAAAATTATTCCCGACCACCAATTTGGCTTCAGACAGGAGCATTCTACTACTGAACAAGTCCATCGAGTCTACGACAAGATAAGGATAAGCCTAGAAGAAAAGCTATACTGCTCCTCTGTGTTTCTGGACATCCAACAGGCCTTCGATAAGGTTTTTTGGCACAAGGGTCTGTTATATAAGCTGAAAATCAACTTTCCCCACCAGTACTACTCACTAATGAAATCCTACTTGTCGGAAAGAATATTTCAAGTGAAAGAAGCAGATGTGACGTCACGATTCTGCAATATAACTGCTGGAGTACCGCAAGGATCAGTTTTGGGACCGGTGTTGTACACTGTTTACACTGCAGATCTCCCGCAGGTTGATGAAGTTACTACAGCAACATTTGCTGATGACACTGCAATACTGGCAAGCCACACAGATCCTGCTATGGCCTCACACATGCTGCAAGGGAGTCTCGACAAAATAACCACATGGTTACAAAAGTGGCGGATAAAGACGAGCGCTAGCAAATCAGTCCACGTCACATTTACGCTGCGAAAAGGTGACTGTCCACCAGTACACCTCGAGAATGTCACACTATCTCATCACGAAAGCGTAAGATACCTAGGGTTACATCTTGACCGACGTCTAACGTGGAAGAAACATCTTAAGACCAAGAGACACGAACTTAATATCCGTTACAAGAACTTACACTGGATCATGGGACGAAACAGTAAACTGAGTACCGACAACAAACTTTTAATATATAAAGTGATCTTGAAGCCAGTGTGGCTTTATGGAATCCAACTTTGGGGCAGCGCCTGTAACTCAAGCATTAGCATCATACAGAGAATGCAAAACTCTATTTTGAGGTCAATTAGTGGCGTTCCTTGGCTTATCACGAACGCTGAAATACACAAGGAGTTATCTATGAATTATGTCATAGACGAGATCAAGAACATCACAAAAAGGTACCAGGAAAAACTGCAAAGGCACCCCAACGATCTGGCTGCCGCACTGAAAACAAGAAGTTACAGGAAAAGACTTAAAAGGAAAGACATCGTGTAGTTCACCCACACCTGTGTGGACCTAAGCACGAACACGTACGAGTAGATGGCTCGCTGGAGTCACGCTCTTCCCGTCAATGTTTACCCCCAACTCATCCGCTAAAAGTACAACTGATCGCGGATTACAATGAACAAAAAAAAAAAAAAAAAAAAAAAAACTTTCATTGTTGACAACAATTCACCAGAAAGTAAAGAAGATGCCAGCCGCCATCTTGTCGTTGTTGGGTGTTACATGCTCTGTGGTTGTTGGTGTGCTAGTTCGTGAGACTGGGTGCTTGTGGAGTGTTACTGTTTCTTTCGTTAATTCTGTATGTTACGTGGTTGTTTCCTGTTAAATTTTATATTGTTGTTATTTGTTGACGATGACCACTCAAACAGTGATGCAGACATGAGCGGAATTGAAAAAAATATATTTTCGTAATTAATGTTATTAAAAAAATATCTTGTTTTGCTCACCCTACCCAATTTATTAGATTTGACAGCTATGACGTCACAACATGGCGCTGAGTCGATCCGATTCTTATTTAAAACGCATTGTACTAACTCAGTATGGAAAATTCAGCTTAGCCCTTCATCAAATATTTACAGGCTCTCTGTTATGTTATGGAAAAGTCAGCAACTTAGAAAAGAGTCCAAGCTCCCAGTGGTCTGGCTCTAGGCTTCTACAGAGAGCAACCTGTTCCCTGTGTGCCGTATCCAGGAGCACACAAGCATAATATTAAGTTTTTTAATCTGGTGATGCCCTCGCAGTCCGGAACCAGGAGGTTGACTAAATAAATACATTTCTTAATCTAAAAGTACTTGAATTCCAATCTACTTTCCTAAAATTAATTATCAGTGTGTTTAATGTATTAGATAAACTGATAAAATAATATGGAAAATTAAACCTTTAGATTATTTTATTTTATCAATTAATATAGTACAATCAGGTTAAACCACGCTTGTATGACCATCTGTCGCTATTGTGGAAGGAAGAATAGTCAGTTATAAGTATTTCTTTTCTTGATTCAAATAAAGAGCCCTTAATTTTTTTGTGGGAGTCCATTTTTTGATTTATGGATGTAAAACTGTTTCTGTTATTTCTTGTAGTACCTACTGCTGAACTGAATCCAAAGAAAATAAAAAGAAATAAAAAGTTGTGCTCCAAGAATACGAGTGAAATTGCAAGCAACAAGCCTGTGGTATCATTCAATTCTAAATAGGTAGTGTTAAAGAAGATGGTTTTGAAGTAGATTTTGTCATCACTCCTGACTAGTCCTGACACTGATTCAAAGTAGGTATGGAATCAGTATGTCAATAGTGTACTGTAGCCAGTCATGCACTAGTTTCTCAATGACTGATAAGATTAACTGAACTATGTGTACCAACCAGCACAGTGGCAGAACAGTCTGCATGTGAATGGACAAGCCACAGCAGCCGAGGCTGCGTTGGGGGACTAGTTACCGGTGCGGGATCCCTCGCGCGACGCGCCCAGGTCGGCGTCCACGGTCATCTCCTCCACCGAGCCCACGCCCGCACCCGTCTCCTGCGCCACGGACCATCCTGTAACATTTTGAACATTACACATTTGCTATAAAAAAAACCACAACACAATGCAAACTACAAACACATACCAAATAACATAACTGACTTCCAAATCAAACACATACCTACGGAGTGCCGCAGAAAATTCTAGTCGCAACTGGACAAATTAAATCTACGAAAGTACGAAGATTTTCTAAACTTTTAATGGGTTATTACATTTTTAGACTTTGATCATAATGTATGTCTTTCATAAATCACAGGAAACTTATTCATTGATTATCAAAATCCGTGAAATAAATATACGCGCTACCTACGTAGACAAAACAACAGCTCACCTGCAAGTAACAGGACGCCGACAACTAACAAATTAAAATACTTCATCGTATTCCAAAACCTAACAACACGAACTTAGTTGAGTTCTTCCCAGTATAGTTTCTCACAGGCAGGAATACATTACTTGGCGGTCCACGTTCACCAAAAGCATGTGAACTCCGCTTGCTTTCTTTAAAATGAGTTTTGGAAGTAATTTGACGTTTCACATTAATTACACGTTACTCCCTATTGGTAAGATTAGAATGAGTACTAACAAATGGACAAATAGCATACACACACGCCAATATATCAGCAAATAGTAGATAATGAAATACAAATGTCGTTATTTCATTGGTCGACAGAACTAAGTAGTGGTATCTGCGTCATCGTCATTACAAGAAATCATAGACAATACAAAGGAAACCATAGAGTAGTGGATATTCTCATCATCAAATTCTATCGGCTAGACGGCTAGAGTGTCTGTCTAGCCTTTTTCCATGCGAGTTCAACTGTGACTAATGAGACACAATTTTATTATACTTTTTCTATTGTTATCAATGATATTTTTATTAGAATATCATTGATTGTTATAAATCAAATTTTGATTTTCCCAGAGATGAGAGGCTGTTGGGGTCGGCTTCCAGTCTAATCTAACCGGGAGCAGCTGAATACCAGTATTTTACACGGAGCGGAGATTTTACAACGGTTCCAGAATTTAAGGTCTAAGACCGCTTTCACATTTAGGCGACTTTAGCAGCGCGACAGTCGCGCGACCGTCACCCATTCAGAATTTCATAATAAAAACAGAAGCGCACCAGCCGTGCGTCCGCTGCGCTTCTGTTTTTATTATGAAATTTGAATGGGTGACGGTCGCGCGACTGTCGCGCTGCTAAAGTCGCCTATATGTGAAAGCGGCCTTAAGATTAAATGTACATACTTGTAAGATTATAGGCACGGATCTTGAGCTCTGACCTTCACCTGCGCAAAAGTGAGTTATTGGGTCCCTTTGGTGGTATGAAGTGAGGCGCGCGAGCGGGGTATTTATATTGTTGTACAGTGATTATGATAATAATAATATTAATTAAGAAATAAATATAATAAATAATAATAATTAATAATAAATAATATTAATTATATTCTAATAATAATATTAATAATAATATTATAAGCTGGCAACACCAACCCAGCAACGTCAACAAATCAATTCGTTCTGATAATTTACAGTTTAATTAAATTTTAGAAGCAGTTTTATTGTGAAATCCTACAACCAAAACCCAAATACCATTTCAATACAATTTAAATTTATATCAATAGGAAAAATACCATGAACAATATTTCAATGTTTCGTCAAAAACTGCCGAACCGGAGGTGACATCTGTCATGTCACCTCCGGTAAAATCAAACAAATAAAACGAAAATATGTTGACAAGGTCAGCCTTACGTAAAGCACGCCTACCACCTCCGGACTCTTCGCTCAGCTCCGCCTCGCCGCCGCCGGTACCCAGTCTCACTGTGAGCGCTGTGACGACACCGGCCGCGGCAGTTGCGTCGAGCTCGAGCGACGAGTACTTCTCTCCGCCCACGACGCCACCACCTGCTCGTCGACGGGGAGGACGCCGGCCGCCGGACGGCTTAGGACCTCGAGGCCCACCGGCCTCTGATAGGGTCCCAGCTTCCGGCGGAAGTGTGCAGCGCATGAGATGGACTCAATCCATCAATGAAAATGTCATGCGCTCATACTATGGGGCTACAGAGGGGGGAAACAATCTGACCGCGTACCGTGTTCGGATGCTCTCTCTTTTTCAGGTGCTTGAACCAACTGTCAACGTTTCGGCACAACGACTATCGGATCAGGTGCGGGTCATCCAGCGTAATCATATGTTGGATGACACTGTACTTGATCGCCTGCGAAATGAAATGCAGAGTAGCCATGTCATCGCCCCTCAGTCGCAGACTGCTGTAGTACTACCACAGTCTAATACGAGTCATGCTGACGAGGGGAGTAATGACAGGGCTACAAACGTAAGTACCCAATGTAATGAGGAATTGAGGAGTACTTTGGAGGATGCGATTCAGGAATATCGCTTCATGTCGCCCGAACTTAGGCCACGCTTACCTCGTTTGCCCATGCATAACAAAAATAGGGCGCTGGTGGCGGTTCTGGATTCGCAGTTGTCAAACTATTTAGATGGCTGCGAAGACCTCACCGATACTCATTCGATTCTGTACTGCGCGGCTGTAGCGGCATGTCGTGTAGCTCACGTCAAATTTGCTTATGACTCTAGAGCTACACGACCGAAACCAGCCGTACCAGCTTGGCAGTGCAGAGTTGAACGCCGTATTGGTGAGGCCAGAGCGCTCATCGGCAAACTAACCTGCTTCAGGGAGGGCAATACTCGCCCTAGAGTGATGCGCTTTGTGAGACGGGCATTCTTGGGGACTGATATCAGTCCTCAAGACTATATGTCTTGTGTCACGGAGCGCATCGACTTCCTGAAGCAGAAAGTCTATGCATGGGCAAACCGTATCCGTCGGTATAAGCGGCGAGTAGAGCGATACACTCAGAATCGCACCTTCCAGAGTGATCAAAGGTGGGTTTATAGGGATTGGGAGCGACCGGACCAAAGTGTGACTGACACGTGCCTGCCAGATGATGATGCCATGTGTTCTTTCTGGCGCAGTATCTGGTCGGTGCCTGTCAGTCACACCGAAAGTGACTGGACTCGGGAAGTCGAGCGAGCCTGTGATCCAATACCAGAAATGGGGGCTATTACCATCTGCCCCCAAGATGTAGCTCGTGCAGTCCGTCCGTTGCCTAACTGGAAATCTCCAGGGCCGGATGGACTGCACAACTTTTGGATCAAGTGGTTCATAAGGTCACACGCTCGCTTGGCATCTCAGTTCCAGACTGCTTTGGAGTCTGGTTCGCTACCCCAGTTCCTAACGACAGGAATTACCCACCTGCTCCATAAATCAGGTAGCACCGCGGAACCCAAAAATTATAGACCGATCACGTGTTTACCGACGGTCTATAAAGTTCTTACATCCATTTTGAGAGTTAAAATTGACAAACATATAAACACCAACTCCATCATGTCTGCCTCTCAAAATGGATGCAGGAACGGGTCCCGCGGTACTAAGGAGCTACTCCTCATTGATATGACCATTAGCCAACAGGTTCGTCGTTTCCGAAAGGATCTGTCGACATGTTGGATAGATTATAAGAAGGCCTATGACTTGGCTCGGTGGTACATGGCTCATGAGGGTGCTGGGGTTGTATAAAGTAGATACAACTCTACGCACCTTCCTGATGTCGTGTATGGGGCAATGGAGGACGGTCCTTCGCTATCCAGGATGTCGAAATATCCAGAGGAATAGCGAGCCGATAAGGATCGAGCGAGGCATATTCCAGGGCGACAGCTTGAGTCCGCTTTGGTTCTGCTTAGCTTTGAATCCTCTAAGCACACTGCTGGAGGATTCAGGTCTAGGCTATCGGCTGAGGAGAGGTGGTCAGGTTATATCTCACCTCCTTTACATGGATGACCTAAAACTCTTTGCTCCCAACAATTTGCAACTGATGGAGCTACTGAAAATTACTGAAACTTTCAGTAGCGCCATCAGGATGGAATTTGGTGTGGACAAATGTGCGGTCATGCATGTAAAGCGAGGGGAGATTGTGGAATCCGTGGGGACCCAACTCTCGGACTCCACAAACCTTCGAGCCCTCTCCGCATCCGAAACCTATAAGTATTTGGGTATGTCGGAAGCGTTGGGCATCAATGTTACTGACATGAAGCAATCATTGAAAGAGCGCTTCTTTGGCCGCCTGAAAAAAGTATTTAATAGTCTTCTTTCAGGCGGAAACAAGGTGCGCGCCTTCAATGGTTGGGTCATGCCGGTTCTGATGTACTCTTTCGGCATACTCAAATGGACTCAGACCGAACTCGACGCCCTGGATAGGAAGGTCCGTACACTGCTGACTGCAAATCGAATGCATCACCCACGGTCATCGGTAATGAGGCTGTATATCCCGCGAAAGTGTGGAGGTCGAGGCTTTTTAAATGCTAAGACTCTCCACAATCGCGAGATATGCAGTCTCAGGGAATATTTCTTAGAAACCGACGTGGGGATGCATCGGGATGTAGTCGCGGTGGACAAGGGCCTCACCCCGCTCTCCTTGGGTAAAGAGAACTGGCGCAAACCAGTAGTGCTTGACACTAATGATCGCATGGAGGTATGGCAGAGTAAGGAGCTTCACGGACGCTTTTTCCGGGCCCTACATGGACCCGATGTAGATTTACTAGCGTCCGTAGCCTGGCTGCGTTTCGGTGACCTCTTTGGAGAAACCGAAGGTTTTGTCTGTGCAATTATGGACGAAGTTATGATGACGAACAATTACCGGAGATTTATTGTGAAAGACGGCACGGTTGACATCTGTCGGGCATGCCACCGGCCGGGAGAATCAATCAGGCATATTATCTCCGGGTGTTCTCGTCTAGCTAACGGAGAGTAGGTACTTGCATAGACACAACCTTGTAGCCAGGATAATCCATCAGCAACTTGCTCTGAAATACAGCCTTGTGGAATCGGAGGTGCCGTACTACAGGTATGTGCCCGACCCAGTTCTCGAAAATGGTAATATCACATTATATTGGGATCGATCCATCATCACTGACAGGACTATTATTGCCAATAAGCCTGATATAGTGGTGGTGGATCGATCAGAGCGACGCGCAATGATTGTTGATATAACCGTCCCGCATGATGAGAACCTCGTGAAAGCCGAGAAAGATAAACAGATCAAGTATCTTGACTTGGCTCACGAGGTTGTCGACATGTGGGATGTTGACTCAGCAATCATTGTGCCGATAGTCGTAACAGCCAATGGACTAATAGCCAAGAGCCTCGACCAACACCTGAAGAGGCTCTCGTTGGGCAGCTGGATCAAGGGCTTGATTCAGAAAGCGGTACTTCTGGACACGGCTCGCATTGTCAGGAGGTTCCTCTCTCTGGAGCCCTGATCGCCGGTAGCTTGGACCCTGTTCCCGATACCGGTGGGCTACTATTTTTTATATTTTTAAATGTTTTTATGTTTTTATATTCTAATATTTAAAAATATAATTTATATGTACATACAATGAGGGATTTTCTTTTTCTTTTTTTTTTAACGCTTCCCTAGTCGCTGGATAGATGGCGCTGAACTTGGTAAGTTACTGCAAGGAACGGAAGTCACATAATTTTTTTATTAATTCACTTGGATGTAATTTTGAGATCGTAAAACGAAAGCAAACGAAACTGTCACTCAACGAGCGTATATGACGTGACGCAATGTTTTTTTTTCCAAGCGTTTTGACTTTGGCATCTAGTAACGTAGTCAGTTCAACGCCATCTTCAGGGTTCTTGGGAACTATTTTTTTTTTTTAATACTGAAAAGAAAAACCTCTCATTAAATAAAGGGAATATTAATTAATTGGCAACACTGATACGTCAACAACGTACATTTTTCTCTTTTATCTTATATTTCCTGTTTTTATTAATTTCCCATCTTTATTGATATCAAGCATATTGCAAAAAACCTTTTCGAATAAAACATAAATTAAATCTATAAACAATAAACCAAAAATAAAATGAAAAAGCTAAAGAAACATAGAAAAATTAAAAATGACGGCTGTCAAATTTGGCCTCCGAACAAAATAAATCTATGTGAGATAAGAAGATTATAATAGAATGTTGACGAGATCAGCAGCACGCCGTGCACATCTACCACCTCCGGACTCGTCGCTAAGCCCCGCCCCGCCGCCGCCGGAACCCAGCCCCATCGAGAGTGCTGTGACACCGGCCGTGGCAGTTGCGTCAAGCTCGAGCGACGAATATTTTTCCCCACCGACGTCGCCAACACCCGTACGTCGGCAGGGGAGAGGCCGGCCACCGAACAGCTTGGGACTTAGGGGCCATCCGGCCCCGAGTCGGGTCCCCGCTACCGGTGGTTGTGTGCAGCGCATGAGATGGACTCAGTCTATGAACGAGAACGTCATGCGCGCATATTACGGGTCTACAGAGGGGGGAATTAACCTCACTGCGTACCGCGATAGGATGCTGTCGCTGTTCCAGGAACTGGAACCAACCGTCAACGTTTCGGCCCAACGACTGTCGGATCAGGTGCGGGTCATCCAACGCAATCACAGGTTGGACGATATCGCACTTGATAGGCTGCGCTCAGAGGTACTGAGCAACCATATCGTCTCGACTTCGGCACAAACTGCGGCACAAGTGTCAGCTGTTGATGCCATCCCGCCGCGGTTCAATCGTGTTGAAGAAGAAGATGATAGGGTTGACACAGTAAGTAGCCAGTGCAACGTTCGACTGAGGAGCGCACTGGAGGATGCATTACGCGAGTATAGTTCCACTCCAACCGAACTTAGGCCCCGATTACCACGGTTACCCATGCACAAAAAAAATAGGGCGCTGGTGTGTGCTTTGGACTCGCAGCTCAAGAATTTCTTCGAGAGCAGCGAGGATCTCGTTGATACACACTCGATCCTGTACTGTGCGGCTGTTGCGGCATGTCGTTTAGCTAACGTCAAATTTTCAAGTTGTGACGGAGCTACTCGACCAAAACCAGCCGTACCAGCCTGGCAGCGCAGGATCGAGCGTCGTATCGATGGGGCCAGGGTACTCATCGGCAAACTATACTGCTTCAGGGAGGGCAATACACGACCACGAGTGATGCGCTTTGTAAGGCGGGCATTCTCGGGGACTGGAATCAGCCCTCGAGAATACATGTCCCGTGTCACAGAGCGCATCGACTTCCTGAAGCAGAAAGTTTGTGCATGCGCGAGCCGAATTCGGCGGTATAAACGGCGGGTGGATCGATACACGCAGAATCGCATGTTCCAGAGCGATGAAAGGTGGGTGTATAGAGCTTGGGAGCGACCTGAACAAAATGTGACAGACGTATGCCGCCCAGATGATGCCGCCACAAGTGCATTCTGGTGCAGCATCTGGTCGGTGCCCGTCTGTCACACTGAGGCTGGCTGGATGCAGGATGTCGAGCGAGTGTGTGAGTCTGTACCAGAAATGGAAAAAGTCCTGATTACGCCATCAGACGTTGCCAGAGCAGTCCGTCCGTTATCGAATTGGAAATCACCGGGACCGGACGGACTGCACAACTTTTGGCTGAAATGGCTAATTAGTTCACACACTTGCCTGGCATCTCAGTTCCAGTCATCCTTAGAGTCTGGGTCGCTACCGCAGTTTCTAACAACAGGCGTTACCCACCTGCTCCATAAATCAGGTAGTCCCGCGGAACCCAAGAATTATAGACCGATCACGTGTTTATCGACGGTTTATAAACTTCTTACACAACTTCCTAATTCCAAACCCTTCCTCCGTTCATTCATTTCCTTCCGGAACCAATCAATCCCTTAACAACTCACTCAAGAGAACTCAACGGAAAAGCCGTCGACCGGGAAAACCAGTGAGTACCTTTCCTTCAATCCCAGTTTTCCAAGTGATTGTGCACGACTAGAGGCTCGCCTATGGCCACAGTTCCATCGAAGGGTTTTATTCATCAATAACATTAACATTTTGGTACATTTTGGTTTGGCTTCTATTCTTACATCCATTTTGAGAGCGAAAATTAATAAGCACATTGAGAATAACTCGATTATGTCTGCTTCTCAAAATGGATGTAGGAACGGGTCCCGCGGTACTAAGGAGCTACTCCTCATTGATATGGCCATTAGCCAACAGGTTCGTCGATCCCGCAAGGATTTGTCGACATGTTGGATAGATTACAAGAAGGCCTATGACTCAGTGCCACATACATGGCTCATGAGGGTACTGGAGTTGTACAAGATAGATGCAACTCTACGCACCTTCCTTGAGTCGTGTATGGGGCAATGGAAGACGGTCCTTCGTTATCCAGGATGTCGACAGATCCAGGAAAATGATGAGCCTGTATGGATTAAACGGGGAATATTTCAGGGCGACAGTTTGAGTCCACTTTGGTTATGCTTAGCCCTGAATCCTCTAAGTAGACTACTGGAGGATTCAGGTCTAGGCTATCGGTTGAGGAGAGGTGGTCAGGTCATATCTCACCTCCTTTACATGGATGATTTGAAACTCTTTGCCCCCAACAAATTGCGTCTGATGGAGCTACTTAAGGTAACTAAAATTTTCAGTAGCGCCATCAAGATGGAATTTGGTGTCGACAAATGTGCAGTCATGCATGTAAAGCGAGGGGAGATTATGGAATCCGAGGGAATTCAACTCTCGGATTCCATAAGCCTCAGATCCCTCTCCTCATCCGAAAGCTATAAGTATTTGGGTATGTCGGAAGCGTTAGGCATCAACGATGCTGACATGAAGCAATCGTTGAAGGAGCGCTTCTTTTGTCGCCTGAAGAAGGTATTAATTAGTCTTCTTTCGGGCGGAAATAAGGTGCGCGCCTTCAACGGTTGGGTCATGCCGGTTTTGATGTACTCTTTCGGCATACTCAAATGGACTCAGACCGAACTCGACGCCCTGGATAGAAGAGTCCGTACACTACTGACCGCAAACCGGATGCATCACCCACGATCATCGGTGATGAGACTGTATATCCCGCGGAAGTGCGGGGGTCGAGGCTTTTTAAATGCGAAGACCCTCCACAACCGCAAGGTGTGCAGTCTCAGGGAATATTTTTTAAAAGCCGAAGTGGGTATGCACCATGATGTGGTCGCAGTGGACAAGGGGCTCACCCCGCTCTCCATGGCTAAAGAGAACTGGCGCAAACCTGTAGTACTTTCTACTGATGACCGCAAGAGGGTATGGCAAAGCAAGGAGCTTCACGGGCGCTTCTATCGGGCTCTTCATGAGCCCGGTGTAGATTTCATAGCGTCCGTATCCTGGCTACGTTTTGGTGACCTTTTCGGGGAAACTGAAGGTTTTGTCTGTGCAATTATGGACGAAGTTATCTTAACGAATAACTACCGGAGACATATTATGAAGGACGGGACTGTTGACGTGTGTCGGGCATGCCACCGTCCGGGCCAGTCTATCAGACATATTATCTCTGGTTGTTCTCGTCTGGCTAACGGTGAGTACTTGCACAGGCATAACCAAGTGGCTAGGATTATTCACCAGCAACTTGCTCTGAAATATAAGCTTGTGGATTCTGAGGTACCGTATTACAAGTATGTGCCCGACCCAGTTCTTGAAAATGACCATGTCACGTTGTACTGGGATCGGTCTATCATTACTGACAGGACTATTGTTGCCAATAAGCCTGATATAGTGGTGATAGATCGATTAGCGCGCCGCACAATGATTATCGATGTTACCATTCCACATGACGGGAACCTCGTGAAAGCTGAGAAAGAAAAACAAATTAAGTATCTAGACTTAGTACACGAGGTTGTTGACATGTGGAATGTGAGCTCGGCTATCATTGTGCCGATTGTCGTATCAGCCAGTGGACTGATGGCCGAAAGCCTCGATCAACATCTATCGAGGCTCTCGTTAGGTGGTTGGATCAAGGGCCTGATTCAGAAGGCAGTACTCCTCGATACGGCTCGCATTGTGAGGAGGTTCCTGTCTCTGGAGCCCTAACCACCGGTAGCTTGGACTCTGCTCCCGACACCGGCGGATCACTATTTTTTATATTTTTAAATGTTTTTTTATAGTTATTTTTTATATTGAAATATTTAAAAATGTAATTAATGAGGAATGTAAACGAATAAACGAAATAATAATATTAAGTATATTATTATTATTTATTTTTTTATACTTACTTATTTTTTATATTTTAAGAAATATTTAAAAATGTAAGAAAGTAAGTTAGCTAAATAAATGAACGGAATATTAAGTATTATTATATAATATTGTTTTATTTTGCCATAGGTGTATGATGCGCAAAGCGATCCCCACTCTACCGCCGAGCGCTCAAGATCCGTGCCGGTAACTATAACCGTTCTGTGGAACACCTTCTATTCTAAGAGGTCCCCTGACTGCCATATGCATTTATTTGTTTTAGTCTCGTAGTCGTTAGATACATAATTTTTTTAAGTCGGGGTTTTTAAATTATTTTATCCTTTTCCAATTACATTAAACCATCATGGGCTTTTCAAAATTTTTAATTTTGCTTTTTATTTCAAACTTTTTAAAGAGCATAGGTTCATTATACACACAAAGAGAAGAAAAGGAATGAAAACCGCATCAAAATCGGACTAGTAGTTTTGGAAATAAATGGCAACATTGACAAACATCTCCACCAAATGTTTACTGCAGCTCCCCCTGGTGAGTTGTCACCGCAACACCTATCTAAGAACATGCACCAATCAAATCAAAACCCATCACTGAAAACCGCATCAAAATCCGACTATAATTTGGAGATAAATGGCAACATTGGTTTGCACACACATCCTCTCACCCCAAAAGCATAATAATATACCGTCTCTGTACCGTCGTGGGTAATGATAACTAATTGGTACACAATACACATCTCTAACCCGAGGGCCACGAAATGCGACGCTCCAAGCGAATTCGCCTTGCGCTGCAAGCGTCAGCGTCGAGCGTCAAAAACAAATGTATGTCTAATAACTACGAGGCCACAAAGAAGCGCTGCAAGCAGCAGCGAAGTTTGCTACGAGCGTATTTGCACGAGCGTTGGATGATCCGAGTCGAAAACAATTGTATGAGAACATTCCACAGTGTGCACGAAACAGACGCTCCACGCGCTCCGATAGAAGCGGTCGCTCCGCGCGTCGGCGTGTAAAACAAATTGTTTTGTTTTTGTCGCGTTTATAGTAACTAATCCAATATGAATATTGAAGAATTTATCACTGCAATCCAAAATCGACCTGTGCAGATCCAATCCAGACCAATAACATCAGTTAATTTAAATAAATTTAATAGCACTTTAATTTGTAAATTAAGTAATCAGAACCTAGTGAACAATGTTAATACTTTGTATAATGAATTCTTCTCGGTAGTCCAAACCGAGTTCAATAATTATTTTAAGAAGAACACTAAAAGTATCAGCCCCAAGTTTTTATTTTGTGACTGGGCAACTAAAGGGCTTAGGAAAAGTAGGGAAAGACTTTTCGAACTGTATGGATTTAAGCCTTATATTAACACGGAAACTTTTAATAAGTATGTTGCTACTTACTCTAGAACTTTTAAGAACGCTTGTAGGGCAGCTAAAGCCTTATATATTAGCTACAAGGTTAAATTAGCAGACAATAAAATAAAGACGGTTTGGAAAATTATAAATAATGAAACAAACAGGAATAAAAAGCATAATTCTGATTACACACTGCAGACGTCAAGCGGTCTCATTTGCGATAACAAAGAAGTGGCTCAAGAATTTGTGAATTTCTTTACTAGTATCCCACGCAAAACAACTGAAACCTTAAATTCCTCGCCCTCGCTCGCTTTTGATTTAGTAAGGGCGAACGTTTCAGCCTCCCCGATTGAATTTAACTTGAGGCATGTTAACCCCTTAATTGTAATTAAAGCTTTTAAGCAAATTAAGATCAAATTGACCGAAGATCTTTGGGGAATGTCCATTAAGATCTGTACCTCCATAATTGAGACTATTGCACCTTACTTAGCCTTAGTATTTAATTCATGTGTGGATCAAGGAGTCTTCCCCGATTTAATGAAATACAGTAAGGTTACACCACTTTACAAATCCGGAGACAGTAAAGACACCAATAATTATAGACCCGTATCCGTTTTGCCGGTTTTCAGCAAGGTGTTTGAAAAGATAATGCTTAATCAAATGCTCAATCATTTTAACACGAATAAAATCCTACACGATCAACAGTACGGTTTCACCAAAGGACGTTGTACGACCGACGCCGGCGTAACTTTATTAAAACACATTTTTAACGCGTGGGAAAAGGCCCAAGATGCCATAGGAATCTTTTGTGACCTCTCCAAGGCATTTGATTGCGTCGATCACCAAACCTTGCTTTGAAACTTGAGCATTACGGACTTGGAAAACTTGCGCTCAGTTTAGTTAGTTCTTATTTAAATGATAGACAACAACAAGTTCAAATAAATGGTGTCAATTCACTTGGTTTAATAGTAAAAATTGGTGTGCCACAAGGCTCGATATTGGGTCCTTTCCTCTTTTTAGTATATATTAATGATCTACTCCATTTATTAAAAAATCAACCACAAATGGTGTTATTTGCTGATGACACTTCCTTAATTTTTACGGTAAATAGACGTGCTACAAATTTTGACGACGTAAATAACGCCCTACTGCAGGTCCAAAATTGGTTCACTGCTAATAATCTAGTATTAAATGGATAAAAAACTAAGTGCATAAGATTTTCTTTACCAAATGTCAAGGGTAGTGATTGTGAGATAATATTGAATCAAGAGAAACTAGAATTCGTCGATGAACCTGTTTTCCTAGGGATCACGCTCGACTCAAGGCTACAATGGGGTCCTCATTTAACATCTCTTGCAGGACGGCTAAGTTCAGCAGCTTATGCTGTCAGAAAAATCCGTCAATTTACTGATGTAGATACCGCGAGACTAGTCTATTTTAGTTACTTTCATAGTATCATGTCTTACGGTATTTTACTTTGGGGACGGGCTGCAGACAACGATTCTATTTTTATTCTGCAGAAAAGAGCCATCAGAGCCATATATAATCTCCTCAGGCGCGATTCTCTAAGGGAACTCTTTAAGGAAATTAACATCATGACGGTGCCTTGTCAATATGATGTTTTCATAGATATATTGACACTAAAAAGAGGTGAAAGACATAATTATAGTACTAGAAATAGGGACCTATTAGTTCAACCAGGTTTCAGACTGGCTAAAGTAGATTCATCTTTTATGGGGTACTGTCTAAAATGTTATAATAAAATACCTCCCCATATTCTTCAACTGAATGAGACTAAATTTAAATCTTGTATAAAACACACACTATGCAATCAGGCATATTATAAGTTAGGGGATTACATCGCTGACAAAAATGCCTGGCTCAATGCTAGTCCTGCTCCACAACCACAACTAATTGACTAACACTTGAAAATACTGTTGGTGCTGCTGAAGATTGTAAGACTATCTTTGCATTGTATAAACTCAATTTCCTTTGTATTGTATAATTGCATAGCACAGATGTGAGTTCTATGTAACCTATAGCTACCATTTACCGGGTAATAATATATCTTTCATTGACTTGAATATTCCCTGGCGGCTGATAGTGTGTCATGCTCACTCAAATGTCTCGCTGACGGTGGCGTGTGTGTTGGATCATTTAGCTCCCTTTAAAGTGGTTGAGCTGAATGGTGCTGATATATACGTCATGTTCGTGAACGGGCGCCGTCAGTTGGGGCTGGTCATCACTTAGCCGCCTGGGCTTATTTTAATGAGAGGTCTTTCTTTTCAGTATTAAAAAAAAAATAGTTCCCAAGAACCCTTAAGATGGCGTTGAACTGACTACGTTACTAGATGCCAAAGTCAAAACGCTTGAAAAAAAAACATTGCGTCACGTCATATACGCTCGTTGAGTGACAGTTTCGTTCGCTTTCGTTTTACGATCTCAAAATTACATCCAAGTGAATTAATAAAAAAATTATGTGACTTCCGTTCCTTGCAGTAACTTACCAAGTTCAGCGCCATCTATCCAGCGACTAGGGAAGCGTTAAAAAAAAAAGAAAAAGAAAATCCCTCATTGTTTTAATTTTGGATTGTTGTTTTGTTACTATTTGTTGTATTCTGGACGCTTTTAACGCGGACGCCTTTTTTTTTGTTTTTTACATCGTTCTCACATAATAATAAGTTCAAAAGTAATGATGTAACAAATATTTTTGTAAAATGTAATTTAAAAAGAGTGTCCATGGAGTTTCTTGCCCGTTCTTCTCCATAGGTACCTACGCTTTGGAATTGGCAACTAGCTTCATATTTTCTGACTGACCGACTTCTTCACAATTCAAAAGTGCCTGTTAAAGGTTTAATTGAAATAAATGCTTTGAGTTTTGAGTTTTGACTACATTGTGCTGTTGTTGATTGCTTGAACTCGCCAATAAGTTTTTTAATAAATCTACTTACCTGATAATTAAAAAAGAATGTGTTTGTATTGAACTCTTCCTATTTCATTCACAACAAATTTCATTTTTTTTTTATTAAAAAATTTTACAATCGCAAAAATATAAAGAAACTCAAGTAGTGTAGTGTATGCGCAGGCATTGGCGTGGCAGTCGCTTACCGGCCGTAGGCGAATGCAGACGTTCTCTGGGTTTCGGATAGACTATGTACCTCAGTGATCTGTCAAAGTGTGTTTTATTAACCCAGCGAACATTACAAGTGGCGACGAGGATAAAAGTAAGTGCTGAAAACATTTACCAAAAAAAAGGGGAAGAATGCACGCTGAAAAATAATGCACGTTGAAAGTTGTTTACGATCAGTTAAGCGACTATATTTCGACAAGGATCGTTTATAGTTGGATACTAAAGTAAAAACAGAACGTAGTAACACTGTACCTACCTACCAACACGTAAATAAATCGTTACCAAGGTAGATGGTTACAGCTAATGATTGCTTTATAAGTTACGAAAAATAAATTCTACTTCGACTGATGTAAACAACTTATAAGCGTAGGTAAATGTTAAAAAGGCCATGCAGTAAATATTTATCACAACAAAACAAAAGGCCATGCCTGAATAGTACGCAATTATTTTAAATGTGCTGTAATGCAAACAGTAAATTATTGTTAATTATTATTATTGAGTAAGTGCTTTCATTTAAATAGCAAGATAATTGAGTTATTTGCACGCTTCTAATTTTAAATAAAAATAATAACCGATTATTATCATAAATCTTGGACATACTTAACTTTTCTGTTGTAAATAACCTACATACCCACTTATTGTAAATATAAAACAAAATCAGTAGATACTATTTTAATCAGGTCACTGGTTTTGCCAGGATCAATTGTTTGCATTTCGATACAGAAATATCAAGGTCACGCAAATACTATTCGCAATACGACCATGCTTAATGGATAAATATCAGAAAAGACCGGGAAACGTTAGTGTAAGCATCAATAATGGCTTAATTACTAGCATATTTACTGCCAACTGGTTAATAAACCTAATTTGTTAATAGATAATGGTTATTATCAGTCAATTCCCATAATAATAATATAAATGTTATAGTAAAGTATAACACTTAATATCGTGTCCTGCGTGTCCTGTCAGCTGCACGTTACAGGAACTGATGGACGCTGGTGAAGGCGCCAAACAAGTATCCGAATTCTGGGCCATTTAGATTGCTATTCTGGGCCGAGTTCACTTAGATTGCTATCGACACACTAAAAAGAAGATTGTAAAGTAACGTTACTGAATAAAGTTATTCAGTTTATTTAGTTAGTCATACTTACGCTTACGTCAAAGGTCATGCTGAATCCGAAATACTCTAATGAGCACGCATACGAGTCTCAAAATCCTGTTACAGGACGCCACAAAAAATGACTCACGCAATAAGTACTTACATAACATACATACATAATCAGCCTATAATGTTCCCACTGCTGGGACACAGACCTCTCGGTGAGAGGGAGTGGGCCGTAATCCACCACGCGGGCCCAGTGCGGGTTGGCAGATGTCACATGTCTTCTTGTCTTCAATAAGTACTTACAAAAATATAATAGGGCATGCAGTTGTGATACTGTTACTGATTTTCAGTAAAAGCCACGCAAAAATAAGAATCAATACAGAGTAATGTATTCATTGTAATACTTACGAAAGATAACAAAAATAAAAATTAAAAAAACCGTCCCACAGAGGATAATTTCCTGCATGTAGGAAGAACTACCTAATGAGTACTACTGATAATGACATATGTACCCGAGTTCTAGGGTGACATAATTTAGATTGCTACCTATCAACAGACTAAGGAAAAGACAAAAGCTATGTAATTGTTACTATAATTAAATACTAGTACCAACCAGTTAAAATAATAAGTATACTTTGAAATAAAATGTGGGCAAAGTGAAAATAAAAAGTCACAATAACAACAAACTGCTGTTTGATGTTATTGCAATGTTAATTAATAATAATAACAGAAAGCTGCCATCTTAAACACCTGCAGAATAGTTAGGAAATTCATGCAGTTAGAGGAAGAAAAACACACTCTAATACACACCACACGTTGCATTTACTTGGTTTTGGCCCGTAAATGTAGCTAAAACCAGCCTAAGAGGTGAGAAAAAAAGACACAAAAATAATAAAAATAATGTTTATTTCCAGAACAATGTTCACAAAGGTTACACGTACGGTAATATGGTACAACATATAGTACATTGAGTATTATCTCCTGGCACCCAAACTAGGTTTATAGCCTGTGACTTGGGGACAGATAGATGAACAAAATGTTTTAGTAAAACTCTTTTCACCAGTAACATGAATTAGAATGACATAATATTTTCTTATGATAATATGATGAATCGGTAAATCAATTTTGTAGAAGAGAAGTTCCCTTCTTCTGTTGGAATTTTGTGGTAGTACCTTCAAAGGTCACTAAGTTACAGGTGCCATGTAACATTATGTGAAACCAAGACAATAATGTACAATAAAGCAATAAAGATTGCTTATCTATTCAAACATAGGTGGGAGAACAGGCGTGATGTGGTTATGAGATTATAATTCTTATTTATCATAAAGTTGATAATACTGCCCTATGTGAGGTAATTAAAATGTATTTGTGATGTACCTACCATTATTGATGTAGCACACAACTCAGTGGCAACACTGCTCGAGTCAGTCACGGCTTACCCCCGTGTCGACCCCTTATGTAAATAATATCGAGAAAATATTATTCGATCAAATAAAAAAATGTTCCAGCAAAAATATCGTTAATGTACCAGTTTTAACAGAAGTTCCACTTCGGTAAAATCGAAGTTAAGTAACAAATAAAATTATTATCTTACCTACTGTTAAAACTAACTAGTGTAATAAAATCTGTTATGGTTAATGATTGAACTAATCGTAGTCAAATCAAATGCATTTTGCACTGGCTATTGTAATTTGTAATCAACAAAATAATTCATAGAATTCATTACAGTGTTGTAATATCAAGTGAACATTTGCTTTAATCACTTAGCACACGTCGTCAAAGGACCTTTGTTCGACTTGCTGGCTAGTCAAATATGAACGGCGGTGATTTAGTTTAAAATAAACTTTAATTACAATTATTACAATTATAGGACAAAAAACATTGAGCAACTGTACTGGGTATGGTACAACAAGACATATTTTGATATACGTTAAAATATGTGCGTGTGTGTGTGAAAGACACAAATGGAACAAGTTCCAACAAAACAACCGAATGGTTGCGAAAAACACAAATGGAACAAGTTCCAACAAAACAACCTAATGGTTGCGAAAAACACAAATGGAACAAGTTCCAACAAAACAACCTAATGGTTGCGAAAAACACAAATGGAACAAGTTCCAACAAAACAACCTAATGGTTGCGAGAAACACAAATGGAACAAGTTCCAATAAAACAACCTAATGGTTGCGATTAATACTGGCAAGTTAACGAATGAGGTTTATTTAATTAATAAAATTGTTTCTCCAAATAGTTAGTGGCAAAATATAGCATTATTGATTGACTATTTGGGAAACACGGGACGTACTGGTGTTATTTTCGGGAACATGCGAGTGTAAAATCTAATAATTCTAAGTTTGCTTATATCTCGAAAACGGTGCGTCCTATCGAAAAAATAATGGAAAATTTGCCCCCCTTTTTAGGAACCCCTTGTCGCAAAATTAGCGACATGGACAAAAAAAAAACGACTATGTTATTTGTACAGCGTTTTAACTTTCTTATGCTTAATATGTACAGTGAATTTATAGTTTTACTTTTATTTCGTATAACCTCATTTGTTGATAGGTGCCAACCCAACTGTTGGTTAACAGATTTGCCTAATATTAGGCAAATAAGATCGCGGAAATCGCGATACTGATAGATTATGTGGTTAATCGGTACATTACGAAGTAATTTGAAGAGGTAAACAATCAAATGAATAGTGGGTACCTAAAAGTTAACAATAACTTATACATTGGTATAACCAACCAGTGTATGCAATCAATGGGTGAAAACTCATCAAGTTCATACATTGGAACCGACTAGATTATGCAATTTACAAAATAAATCATGGTTAGACATTAAAAAGATTTTGATCTCTATTGCCAATCCTAGGTATGAGGGGCACGTGGCTAAATAATAACAGCCGCATAGGTCGATCGATCAGGTTAAGCTACGCTTGCCGCGGTTGGTCTATGGATGGGTGACCATCTTTACATACCGTGTCCCCTCCGTGCCTCGGAAAGCACGTTAAGCCGTTGGTCCCGGCTGTCATTCGTGAATCTTTGACAGTCGTTACGGGTAGTCAGAAGCCCGGAAAGTCTGACAACCAGTCTTATCAAGCGGTATCGTACCCAGTAACTGGGCTGTGGAGGTCAGATAGGCAGTCGCTCCATGTAAAATACTGGTATTCAGCTGCATCCGCTAAGACTGGAAGCCGACCCCAACATAGTTGGGAAAAAGGCTAGGCAGATGCCAATACCTAGGTATGGCAGTAGAAATCACAAAAGAGATAAAATTTCCTGACCTGTAAATAATGCAAATTGCATAAAAGGGTAAAAGTTTCCTGCCCTGTAATTAATGCAAATTGCATAAAAGGGTAAAAGTAAAAGATGTAACTTCAGTAAAAATCACAAATGAGATAATAATTCCTTGCCCTGTAATTAATCCAAATTGCAAAAAAGGGTAAACGAAAAACGGTAAACTTAGTAAAAACCGAAAAGTAATAGACTAAGTAAAAATCACAAAATAATAATAACAATAATAATAATCTTTATTTCAAAAAGCCAAGTACAATTTGTCCATCTCAAACAAGCAAAAAAAAAAAACAAAACAAAACAATGAAGTACAACGCTATGCATTATTTGAGACAGAGTGAACGTCTGTGTCTGTGCTAGTATAAACTGTGTTACAGACACAGGCTGCAAATGTGATAATAGTTCGTGCCCTAAAATAATGCTACTTGCAAAATTACCTTTAATCTCACTACATTTTGACAAGTTTTGACATTTGTTTGTCGCCGATATGAGACTGAGACTAGATTTTGAACGTTTTAAATTAGTAGAATTGGCCTTCTGGTGTCATACCGCACCGTGTCATACGTAGGCACATACACATAATAATAGCATTTAATTTCAGTACAACAGTGGTGGTGGTCTAGCCCGACTAAGTTCGTGGGTTCGAAACGAGGCAGGCATTTTGTGTATTTTCACTCATCACCACTGTTCATCAATGGTGAAGGAAAACACCGTGAGGAAACCGGCATGTCTGAGAACCAATACTTCGAAGACATGTGATTCATTAAATTGGACGCAATGGGCATCCATTATATTGGACGCATTTGGACATCCATTAAATTGGACATTACAAAATGGTGAAGAAAAACATCGTGAGGACATCGGGAGGACATCATCGTGAGGACATCGTGAGGACATCATCGTGTGGATCGTGCCATATGTAACACTCCATTAAATTGGATTTATCAAAGCGAAAATTCTAGGAAAATCATCTACTTTTACAATATTTGTAAATAATTTGTAAATATGTGAGCACCTGTATCTATCACATAATTGATTTACCTGCCATTGCTTCATTTTAATTCTTTTTACCTTTTGTGGTAGACTAATTTTATTCTAAGTGCATTGTCTTCACATATAATTATATTATATAAACAAGACATTGTAAAACATTTTAAAAGGGTAACGGTGGAGTTTCTTGCCCATTCTTCTCCATACGAAAACTACCTTTTGGAATGGGCGACTAGAATCAATTCAATATTTCAATAAACATGACAACAACAAACATATCAATTCAATAAAAATAAAGGAGGGATGTAGTGTATGCGCAGGCATTGGCGTGGCAGTCGCTTACCGGCCGTAGGCGAATGCAGACGTTCTCTGGGTTTCGGATAGACTATGTACCTCAGTGATCTGTCAAAGTGTGTTTTATTAACCCAGCGAACATTACAAGTAGGTTGAACGGTTGTTGTTTTACACCCGCACACCCCAACGGACCAGTTTAACTGAACTGCAACACACACACAAACATTCCGCACAATTAGCTTCTTCTAAGCCCCTTTAATAAATAAGTATGTTAGCATCGGTGTTAATAAGCAGATAAGAAAATATTGTAAAATGTGTCAATCCCCAGTACACTGTCCTTCAAAATACAGGATTTTCCTAGTTTGAAGGGCAGGGTCTTCTCATATGTAATAGCCATTCTCATCCCTTATTGAATTAACACTGATGTTATCAAGGCTAAGTCTTTTAGTAAAATAACTATTTACTTACTTACCTACTTGAAGAAATTAAAATACTATAGGCGGGCAGCCCTATAGCGAGTTTATGTACCGCGCGGCTGTAGGTAATTATTTCTAGAACTAGCTTCCGCCCGCGACTCCGTCCGCGCGGATGTCGGTCTTCGCGTGGATGGTTTATTTCTCCGTTTTGAGTAACTGACAATGACATCTTATAAATATCTATTGGACCCAAATACGGCCAAGCCTATAATAATTTACGATGAAAACTTAAACTACGTACGTACTATAATATTTACAAAAGTATTTACAAATAACTGATCAGAACAGTAATCAAAAAGGTCGCGCTGAAAAGCACGGTTTAAAATTACACGCATACAATAAGTATTAATTCCACGGACGACCGCTCGCCACACTGGACACGTCCGCTCGCATCAAAATTCAGATTTTTTTTTTTTTTTTGAAAAGCGCCTCTCGCAGTTCAACCTGAGGGGTTGTCGACTGCTTAACCGGGCGATCCTGTGGATGCCTCAATAAATTAAGGCCTCCAGCCAGGGGGGCATCGAGCGGCGCGGAACGCGGCTCCTTATATAGGAGTCGGGGAGGCGTGGCTCGCGTGTGCCGCAAACGGTTCAAGCCAAATCCGACTTTGCGCGCTACAGGTTACGGCGCTGAATCCACTGCGGGTAATGCAACGTGTGTTCGCGGTTCTACAGAACAACGTCTATGAATAAAACGGAAAAATAAGATTTTTTTTTTCTACGTATTTTTCCAGGATAAAAAGTATCCCATTTTATGCCCAGGATAATAAGGTATAATAATACCAAGTTTCATCGAAATCGAACCGTTAGTTTTCACGTGATGCCTGCATATACAGACAGACAGACAAAAAATTTTTTAATCACATATTTGGGTTTGGTATCGATCCAGCAACACCCCCCGCTATTTATTTTTTCAATATTTTCAATGTACAGAATTGACCCTTCTACAGATTTATTATATGTATAGATAGGGCCGAGCAAGAAGCTTATAGATAAAAGTGGAGGCAACACTCTAAATACCTGAGTGAAAACTACTGTGGTCAGACACTCTCTTTCTAAATACATACATATGACAAAGAAAACACATATCACTGTCTCGTTCGTATGTGTGTATTTAGAAAGAGAGTGTCCGACCACAGTCGTCTTCACTTAGGCATTTAGAGTGTTGCCTCCACTTTTATCTATAAGCTTCTTGGGGCCGAGTCACAATACTGTATAGATAATCACCGTGCTGTGGTGTAGTGTTGGTAGTGTCCGAGCACACTAAGAACAGAACAGTTGGGGCAGAATGGAGAGCTTTTGAATCGGAAGTTGGACTTAGGTTAAAAGATGTTGGTATGTGTAATTTGATCTTGTATATGTTTACATAAATATAATATCATTATAAACATCTTATGTATTACTTTCCGCGACTTTCTATTTATTTTGTAAAACTACGAGGCTGACATAATCGCTTCACGATTAAAACCTTTTTTCCAAATAAAGGGAAAACAGGGACAAATATGAATGTGTAAAAAAAAATACATAATGGATTTTAACCGATATTAGTAGAAGTTCTTAACATTTTTTTAGTTATTTGCTCAAATGAGGTATCAAAATGTAGCACTTGAAGAGAGGATTGCAAAATATTATACCTACCCTAAGCGTGCGTCCAGACTGGGGCGCGGGGCGGGCGCGGCGCAGGCGCAGGCGCGGCGCGGGCGCGGGTGCGGGTGCGGAAACGCGCGCGGGCTGCCTTATAGTTACTTTCTCCGCTTGGAGTATATGTGTTCTGTGGTTACTTTACTCTTTGGGGTGCCTGTCTGCACTGGAGCGCGGCTGCGTTTTGCGTGTTAAGGCTCGTACACACAGGCGCGACTTGTCGCGCGACACGTCGCGTGGCGATTCTGCGATATTATCGCGCCGCAACACCTTTCACACAAGCGCGACGCGAATCGCGGCGCGACGCCATACAAAATGAACATTTAGTATGGTGTCGCGGCGATATCGCGGTTACACGGTGTCGCGGCGATATCGCGGCTACACGGTGTCGCGCTACTCGTCGCGCCGCGACTGTGTCGCGGCGCGACAAGTCGCTCCAGTGTGAACTGTTGCGCGCGTTTCCATAGAAATTGTTCTACGGATATATATCGGAGAATCGCGTCGCATTGTCGCGTCGCGCCTGTGTGTACGAGCCTTTATCGTGTCCAGAGCAGTGTGACCAGACGAAAAAACCGAAGCACCACAAAAAATACTGAATATCTTATCTGAATGAATAGAATAAAAAAAAAAAATTAGACTAAATCCGGGTAAATTCCCTGAACATCAACGTTCGCGGGGACGATCGCTACGGTGTTACCATAGCTTTGTATCCAAAATACACTTCATTATTTCAGCCAAAAGACGTCCACTGGTGGACATAGGCCTCCCTCAAGCACCTCCACTTCGACCGGTTATACTATACTTATAAATATACTTACTTCCGCCAATATACCTACAAAAATAGTTTGTAAATTAATGATGCTCGGAAAAGTCGATAAATTATATCGACGTCTATTATATGTGACGTCTATAGGGGATCTTTATGGGGACTTGACAACACAGAACATAATACTCCGAGAGCTTGACAATGTGGTGTACACTGGCAACCACAGAGAACTTTTTGATAGACTGAAACAAAAAGTAACTGCTGGCAACAAAAAATTCTGTGACTGGCAAACTGGCAACTAATGACTGACAGTGACAGCCTCTGTGGTGACAGCCATCGCCATGCCATTGTAAAAATTAATGTAAATAAACATTTCTGAATTTTTGGCTCAATCACAATGACATGCATTAATTAAAATTGCTTTGTAATAATATACACCTTCCGCTGGTGTTGTCAAAACGTTGTGTTCCAAGGAGTTTATTTTATTTTTATTTTTGTACTAAAATGGAAATCGGTTCCTCTCCTCGAGTCACAAGTTCTCGAAAACGGATTACTTATAAGCCTAGTGGATGGCGCGTTCATCAGTTTGAAATATGGAGTGGCGAGTTGGTATGCAGAGCTGTGGCGTTGCGCGTGGCGGGCGCTCTGCTGCTGTGGGTAGGCGGCGGCGGTGCAGCTGACCTGACCGAGGTAGCTCTGGGCATGCCGGCGCCCGAGGAAGGTGGAGGCCGCGCCGCGCTGGCCAGCACGCTGCTGGGGGCGGAGGTCGCGGCGGCGGCGCTAGCTCGCCGGCTGTCCGCGGCGCTGGCCCGCCCCGTGTACGTGTGCAGCGGGCTGGTGTTCGACCGCTTTACGATGCCGCTCATTGAACGCGGACTTATCACAGAAATTAAAAGCAGGCCTGAATGCTTTTAACCATTGAGTTCCTGTAAACCCATTGATCTACTGTCAAAAGAAAACTGACTAGAGGCCAGCAGCAGATAAACTTGAAAGTGTTATTACTTGTGATTATAATTGTGTTACTCTGTGAATGTGTAATAGGCTATGCTGATGCAATTATTTGATCCCTTGTTCAATATAATAAATAGTGGTGGAGCCAGAATTTCACTCTCTGCATGTGGTAACTATATGTGAATAATTGTTACTCAGTAGAGAGGACAGGAGATTGTGGCTCAGTACTTGTAGAAGTTTTGTTATCACCAATTTGCTACAGTTAATAGATACATCAAGTACATGTTAACTTTACAATAATAAAAAAATAATTAATGCTTTATTATAGTATTCCTTTATGTTTATTTTTGAAAAATAGTTTAAGATGCATTAAAACATCTTTTGATTTTATGGTAGTCCAGAGAATTTTTGAGAAAGTATAATTATGCAGGGTGAATAGTTGATAGCCGAGTAGGTGCAGCATTTAAAGGGAACACCGAAAATACATTTGAAAAGTTTCCGACAGGAGCCCCATGGTCAGGAGACCACTTTCATATTTTGAAAACGGACCAAAAATAAAGTGATCTTCAGAGCCCTCGATTTTGGTATGATCGTGTGCGGCCTAACCCCTAAGACTTAAATAGGCAAATCTGAAAAAGAAATTGCAGGCTTTTCCTAAATCTGACGACTTTGAAAACTCAGATTTGAACAATTTTGAAAGGATCCTCAGGGTGAATAAAGGTTTATTTTGTAAATATCTGACGGATTGATGAAGCCTTCTGGCAAATATGGCGAAATTTCATTGATTCACAAAAGTACCCAGTAAGTGGTTATAATTTTGTATTTATCTCTAAATCAATGAACAAGTAGCCTTGATAGCTATTTGAATTTGAAGCTGACCACGGAGTCAGCAATATTCACAAAAGTGTAAAGATTTGTTTTCGTGATGATTCAGAAGTTTGAAAATATCAAACGCTTAGTAATGATTAAAGTTAAGAGTGTTTACGTCATATATGGCATTTCATACAAAGTTTCAAGCCCTTGTTTTTCGAATAAAAAGATACTTATCAACATTTTCGAAATGTCTTATTTTAAAAACCGGGCAAGAGCGAGTCGGACTCGAGCACCGAAGGTTCCGTAACATCCGGGTTTATGCATAAGGTTTATGTTTATGAAATTAAATGTTTTTTTTTTAAATATTTGAGTTCATTGAATGAAAGGTAAATTGCGGTTTATGACGTATTAAAAAAAAAACTACTTACTAGATCTCGTTCAAACCAATTTTCGGTGGAAGTTTACATGGTAATGTACATCATATATTTTTTTTAGTTTTATCTTTCTCTTATTTTAGAAGTTACAGGGGGAGGGGGGGGACACATTTTACCACTTTGGAAGTGTCTCTCTCTTAAACTATTCAGTTTAGAAAAAAATGATATCAGAAACCTCAATATCATTTTTGAAGACCTATCCATTGATACCCCACACGTATGGATTTGATAAAAAAAAATTTGAGTTACAGTTCTTATTATGGGGAACCCCCAAACTTTATTGTTATTTTCCTATTTTTGTGTGAAAACCTTAAGGACGCGTTTACGAAATGACGCGCTTCAATTTTAGGTATTGAGTCTTACTACTACACGTGCACGGCTCACACACACAGCGACATGCGCGAAGCGGTGAAATTATGAGTAAACTGACACGACTTGATACTTGAGCCTAATTTTATTTTATTTTTGCCATGTATTTTTTTTAAGTTTACGGTGATTTGTTTTCAAACAGTTTGTAGGTAATGTGAAGTGTTCATATAAGTAGAATGCTATTTACTTAATTTCACTGGACAGTGATTAATCAAGTACAAGTTGCCAAAGTACCTATGTATTAACAATTTGCGGACGAGCTTATTGAAAACAAATATAAAACAGGCTTGTTTTATTCGGTTTATTTCGTATTTTATATAATAAATTTGCTATGGTATCAAATGCAAGTAGGTTCTCGAAAACTGGAAAGAAAATACGTGTATTTGGCACACACCCTACAAGGCAAACAGTACAAATGCTACAATATTCATAACGCTAATATTATAAAGGCGAAAGTTTGTGAGTGTGTTTGTATGTTTATATGTTTGTTCTTCACGCTCAAACGGCTTCACCAATTTTGATAAAATTTTGTATAGAGGTAGCTGACTCATATAGGCTACTTTTTATCCGATATTCCCACGGGATCGAAACGTATGCGGGTGAAACCGCGGGGCACAGCTAGTTGCTTCATATATGTATATTTAAAAAATTCGTAAAACAAAAACAGCGCAATGGATATTGTTGAACTGTCAAATCGGAATGGATTGCCATTCCAAGTGTGTTACGCAATTAGGATAACGTACTAAGCAGTGTCGTGCATTGCATAAAGGCATATTAGCAGTGGCTACCTCGATAAATCACCATAAGCCTGTCAATTACATTTTTGGCCGTGCAAAGTGACGGATATTGAGATCGCCGATAGTGAAATAAAAATGAATATCCAAGATAGCGGCGGATAGTGGCGGTTGTAGTTTTTTTTAATTTTTCATCATGGGTGATGATGGGTGTCGTTTTTATGGTTTTCAAGGGCGCTAAAGCCGATAGTGAGGTCTAAATAAAAATCCAAGATGGCCGCTGTATTTTTTTTTTATACAATGTGTTGATTTGCATCCTAGTCAAATTCAAGGACGTAATTATGCTAATGATTCTCGACCCAAATCAACAATAAAATGAGTAGGTATTTTTTTATTTTATTTGGAAATCCGTAAGTGTGAACCAGCCGTATTTAAACGCGGCCCGTCTGTTACTAGCCCTATAACCGCGCTTCACACACACACAAATGCAAACCATTCATGCAATTCTCATTCGATAAATTCGTAGGTAATCAATCCCATCCTCCAATCACACTCTCCCGCGCTGCTCCTAGCCACGCCCCTTTTCCCCGCAGGCGCCGCGCGCCGCGGCGCCGGCGCCGACAGTGTGATTGATCTCGCCGAAATGTTCGCAAGTGCGCTTTGCGAATTTCCGTACATCGAGACGTAGTTACAAAGTGTGATGACGGACAATTACTCAAATGCCGAGTTGGTGGAGATGGTCGCCATCAGTGGAGACAGCCTACGTGGAGCCATCCGGATGTTCGTGGAAATGTATCCCGATCGGGCACAAGACATTCACCCAGGTGATAATGCTGTGCGGGTTACATTTTGGTCGCTGGTTCCTGGAACACCAAGACGCCAACATCCTGTGGATGGACGAGTGTTTACCTAAGAGTTGAAAGTAAGTACACCACGTACTTATACTTAACTAGCACGTCTTTCCATTTCATCAAACGTAGAAAACATCATTTTTAGACTTAGTAGATCGGTACACTAACTAAGGTAGGTATTATTGCCGGCCCCAAGCCCGTTATGTAGGAAGGAAAGTTTCAAATCAACCAATTTAATCCACAAATAAAAACAAAATCATTTAATCATCTGATAACAGGTCAGTGAACTTTTCTTTGGCGCACTAGTATTACTGTCATTAGTAAGATTTCCGTATTCCAATGATGCTCAAAAATGAGTTAATTATCAAGCGAAATTTATGACAATCATCATCATCATCATCATTTCAGCCGAAAGACGTCCACTGCTGGACATAGGCCTCCCCCAAGCACCTCCACTTCGACCGGTCCTGTGCTTCCCGCATCCAACGGGTCCCTGCGGCCTTCACAAGGTCATCGGTCCACCTTGTGGGAGGCCTTCCAACGCTACGTCTTCCGGTACGCGGTCGCCACTCCAGAACCTTTCGGCCCCATCGGCCATCTGTTCTGCGAGCAATGTGCCCTGCCCACTGCCACTTAAGTTTGGCAATTCTTCGGGCTATGTCGGTTACCTTGGTTCTCCTGCGGATCTCCTCATTCCTGATTCGATCACGCAGGGAAACTCCAAGCATAGCCCTCTCCATTGCCCTTTGGGTGACTTTTAGCCTTCTTATAAGGCCCATTGTGAGCGACCACGTTTCCGTTCCATAAGTCATCACTGGCAACACACACTGGTCAAAGACTTTCGTCTTGAGACACTGCGGTATGTGGGACGAGAAGATATTGCGTAGCTTCCCGAACGCTGCCCAGCCGAGTCGGATTCGTCGATTTACCTCTTTCTCGAAATTAGACCTACCTAACTGGACGGTTTGTCCTAGGTAAACGTACTCGTCCACGACTTCGAGTGTAGCGTCTCCGATTTTTATGAGAGTGGGTGTTACATGGGCATTTGACATGACCTTCGTTTTGTCCATGTTCATTTTAAGACCCACTCTTTCGGAGGCTCTACTGAGGTCATCGAGCATTGTACTGAGGTCCTCCATAGTCTCAGCCATGACTACGATGTCGTCGGCAAACCGAAGGTGAGTTATGTACTCGCCATTGATGTTGATGCCAGCCCCTTTCCAGTCCAGAACCTTGAAGACATCCTCCAGTGCAGCGGTGAACAGTTTCGGAGAGATAACGTCTCCCTGTCCCACACCTCGCTGCAGAAGGATAGGTTTCGAGGCCTGATCCTGGAGTCTGACTGACATAGTGGCGTTTTCGTACAGACACTTCAGCACTTCGATGTACCGATAGTCGATCTGGCACCGTTGAAGAGACTGCAGCACAGCCCATGTCTCGATCGAATCAAAGGCTTTCTCGTAGTCCACAAACGCTAAGCAGAGAGGCAGGTTATACTCTTCGGTCTTCTGTATAACCTGTCGCAGCGTATGTATGTGGTCTACGGTGCTAAAGCCTTTACGGAATCCGGCTTGTTCGGGAGGCTGGAAGTCGTCAAACCTGCGCGCGAGACGGTTCGTGATGACTCTCGAAAACAGCTTGTAGACATGGCTCAGGAGTGAGATGGGCCTATAATTCTTAAGGAGGGCATTATCGCCCTTCTTAAAGAAAAGTATCACCACACCCCTGTTCCATGCCTGTGGTGTTTTGCCCTCGAGTATGACGGAACCAAACAGCTTCTGAAGGGCCTTCAGAACGGGTTTTCCGCCGGCCTTCAGCAACTCGGCCGTAATTCCGTCATCACCCGGTGCCTTGTTGTTTTTGAGCTGCTTCAGAGCCATCCTAATCTTTATGACAATAATGTAGGTGAATAACGAAATAAAATTAGGTAAAATTATTGCTACCGGTCATGGCACGCGCATTGGCGCGACGGCGACGGCGCGTACCATTTCGGGGAAAAACAGCTGCATGCATTGTCGCTGTGTGCGTAGTCGGGTGATTCTGTTTTATTTGTATTGAATTAAGGGTGTAATTCTGAAATACTGTTAAATTTCAACAACAAAAAAAAAGCAGCGCTTACTAGTTATTGCCCCATAACGTACTTCAATTGATTATTTATGTATTTTATGACAACCTCCTGAACTTTGACGAGGATGCAAATCAACACATTGTATATTTCATCATGGGTGTCGTTTTCATGGTTTTCGAGGGTGTTGGAGCCAATAATTAGGTCAAAATGAAAATCTAAGATGGCGGCTGTAATTTATTTTTTATTTTTATCATGGGTGTCGTTTTTATGGTTTTCAAGGGCGCTAAAGCAGATAGTGAGGTCAAAATGAAAATCCAAGATGGCGGCTGTAATCTTTTTTTTTTTAGATACTTTTGTTTTATAGACTAGACCCGGCCTAGTGCCTGCCTACCTATTCTTAAGGTCTCAACAAAACTAACAAAAGAAGCCCAAACTTGGCACACCTAGCTCAGCTCGGCTATTAGTTCTAGTAGCAGTCTTCGGAGTACACCTGCAGGTCACTCCATCAAGTCCGGAGGTAAGGTCTCAACATAACTAAGAAAACGAGCCCATACTCGGCACACCTAGATCAGCTCGGCTGTTAGTTCCAGTAGGAGTCTTCGAAGTACACCTGCAGGTCACTCCATCAAGTCCGGAGGTAAGGTCTCAACATAACTAAGAAAACGAGCCCATACTCGGCACACCTGACTCAGCTCGAATTATTCCGTTCCGATCCCCTGAACCCCCCCTCCACCCCCCCCCCCCCCCCGCCTCGATCCCCTCCTAGATCGTCTTCTGTTTTAATCTCTGTCTTATCCACTAAAAACTTTCTCATACCGGTTTGAACCGCTTTTTCTTTTGTTTTTGATCCTGAAGGATCGTCAGCAACAAAAATAAGCACAGGGTTTATTGAAATACATAAGTTCGTAATTTATTATTATAACGGATACGTGTATGTTAGTATTGAGGAACAACGACTCCACATTTTCGTCTTTGTCAAGTCACCGCACCCGGTTTGAACCCTTTTTAATAATTTTACAGATGGCAGATGTGAAAAATGTTACAATTTTTCATGATGTGTGTCAATTTCGTGGTTTTCGAGGGTGCTGAAACCGATGGTGAGGTCAAAATGAGAATCCAAGATGGCGGATGTGAAAAATGTTACAATTTTTCATGATGGGTGTCAATTTCGTGGTTTTCGAGGGTGCTGAAACCGACGGTGGGGTCAAAATAAAAATCCAAGATGGCGGATGTGACAAATGTTACAATTTTTCATGATGGGTGTCAATTTCGTGGTTTTCGAGGGTGCTGAAACCGATGGTTGGGTCAAAATAAAAATCCAAGATGGCGGATGTGAAAAATTTTATAATTTTTCATGATGGGTGTCAATTTCGTGGTTTTCGAGGGTGCTGAAACCGATGGTTGGATTTTTATTTTGACCCACCATCGGTTTCAGCACCCTCGAAAACCACGAAATTGACACCCATCATGAAAAATTGTAACATTTTTCACATCCGCCATCTTGGATTTTCATTTGACCCCACCGTCGGTTTCAGCACCCTCGAAAACCACGAAATTGACACCCATCATGAAAAATTGTAACATTTTTCACATCCGCCATCTTGGATTTTCATTTCGACCCCACCGTCGGTTTCAGCACCCTCGAAAACCACGAAATTGACACCCATCATGAAAAATTGTAACATTTTTCACATCCGCCATCTTGTATTTTCATTTTGACCCCACCGTCGGTTTCAGCACCCTCGAAAACCACGAAATTGACACCCATCATGAAAAATTATAACATTTTTCACATCCGCCATCTTGGATTTTTATTTTGACCCCACCATCGGTTTCAGCACCCTCGAAAACCACGAAATTGACACCCATCATGAAAAATTGTAACATTTTTCACATCGGCCATCTTGGATTTTTATTTTGACCCCACCATCGGTTTCAGCACCCTCGAAAACCACGAAATTGACACCCATCATGAAAAATTGTAACATTTTTCACATCCGCCATCTTGGATTTTTATTTTGACCCCACCATCGGTTTCAGCACCCTCGAAAACCACGAAATTGACACCCATCATGAAAAATTGTAACATTTTTCACATCCGCCATCTTGGATTTTTATTTTGACCCCACCATCGGTTTCAGCACCCTCGAAAACCACGAAATTGACACCCATCATGAAAAATTATAAAAATTTTCACATCCGCCATCTTGGATTTTTATTTTGACCCAACCATCGGTTTCAGCACCCTCGAAAACCACGAAATTGACACCCATCATGAAAAATTGTAACATTTGTCACATCCGCCATCTTGGATTTTTATTTTGACCCCACCCTCGGTTTCAGCACCCTCGAAAACCACGAAATTGACACCCATCATGAAAAATTGTAACATTTTTCACATCCGCCATCTTGGATTCTCATTTGGACCTCACCATCGGTTTCAGCACCCTCGAAAACCACGAAATTGACACCCATCATGAAATATTGTAAGTCTTCAGGGGATCAGACCGGAATAACTCCTCAGCTCGGCTGTTAGTTCCAGTAGCAGTCTTCGAAGTACACCTGCTGTGCAGGTCACTCCAGCAAGGCCGGAACGAAATATGAATTTATAAACCCTACTTACTTCTAGAAAAATTATAAGACTGTGAATCAAATCTTTCCTTGGGTAATAGGTACATACAGAATGCGTGAAGTATCAAGGTTTGTGTGTCAAATATTTTGTATCCGTACAGCGATCTTCTTTTAGCACAAGCTGCTGCTTACAACCGACACAGAGTCCACTCACAACGGCGGCCGAGCGCAGACTAATATTTCATTACACATTTTTGTGCAATAAACCGAGACAGTGACCAGTAAAATAACCTTTATTTCAATCCAATAAGATTCACATATTACAGCTAAATATGTGAAAAAATAGACTCCGATTTTTATTTTTTTCTGAGCTTATTTTTAACATTTTGATAGTTCTTTGGGCTACCTTTTTGAGTTGAACATGTCTGCTTACATAAAATATTTTAAAATAAATATGTTTATGTTATTAAATAGAAGAAAAATGATCCCAAAGACAGCACGATATCGTCGATTTTGTGTGAAGAGGCAACGGAAATTATTTTTTACTATATTATAAACCAACATTTTCGAATAAAAAATGGCTACCATTTGGAGATGAAAGAGTAATCTATCTGTGGTAATTATTAGTTACATTTGGTTTTGTCTCATTTTGCCGCAAAATGCACCGAAAAACGGCTTATTTTGGTCAGATTCGTAAAGGCGTCCTTAATGCGGTTCACAGAATACATCTACTTACCAAGTTTCAACAGCATGGGTAGTTTTTATAGTTTCGGAAAAAAGTGGCTGTAACATACGGACGGACAGACAGACAGACATGACGAATTCATAAGGGTTCCGTTTTTTGCCATTTGGCTACGGAACCCTGAAAAGATAACTGGAAATATCTGTTTCTATGGAAAAATTTAAATCAGTCTGATTTGGCTGTAACACTATTTTTAGAAAATGTCACAGATTAGGTAGAGATGCTACGCATGGAAAATGTCAATTGTTTGGTAAGGTAAAGCTCTAAGAAGCACAGAGTACACTATAGTATACTGAAGTTACCTTGTTACATGCTCTGTGGTGTTACCTTGTAAAGCTGGCAATATTGAAAAGTCGTACTAAAATTTACGAAAACAACGACAACTAAAGACTTGCCCTGCATAATCAACTATCACCCTGCGTTATGCTTGCTCAAAAATAAAACCCTCCCCGGACTCTCTCCTACCAATAGTAATTGAGAGATTGTATGGCTGAGACGCCTTGTAACAACAGTTTTTCTATTCGATAAGAGATGGCGCTAGACGTTGCATGGTGGGTGGTTTTAAGTTAGATTTAAGTAATTTTTTTCTAAGGATATTGTGGTGAGAAAATAAATAAATAATATTATTATTTATTTTTATGATTTTACATATCTCGGGACCAGGTCCTTTGGAAGGCGTACGAGGGGCCAAAGCCAACCCGCAGAGGCCCCTTAGGAAATTTTAATGAAAGGCACAGACCCTCGGTTGCTGTAGGACTATTGCAGAATATGGAAAAATAATAAGTTGGACTAGGACCCTATCTCCTGGAAGTACGGTCAAGATCTCTACCAGCATCTTACTGGATTAGGTACTTCCTTCCTCTGAGCACGTTTACTCTTGCGAATCTCCACTCAAGCCGGCCAATAAAGGCAATAATGAGGTGGGAGCTCTGTTCCTCGTCATTGTTCACTCCAGCCGGCCAATAAAGGCAAGCCAGAGGTGAGGAACAACACTTCTCCCGGGAGATAGGGTCCGTGGGGTCGCTACTGCACCTAAGCTGCTCTACTAACCGCACTGAAACAAAAATTTCAAAGTGCGGTTCGTTTCGCCAGATAATTATGTTTAAGTCTCAGTCATAGGTATGGAGCCTTTTGCCATGAACCGGCCACAGAATGTAGACTCCGGCGTAATAACGTAACATACTTGCTGTGACAATGCCTTTCTACAATACCTATTCGTATTCATTGCGTTATGTACGTAAGCTAAACAAGGGGTTGAAATTTGAAAGTGGGGTAGGAACCCAGGAGCCCTTTCTTAAAAGCAAAATAAACAGCAGCAATGCAGCAAATAAAAACCCCTTTCAAACAAACCTAAATAATTTGCTGTGCATTTTACACAAAAACATTTTTTGATGCCAATCGATCCTGTTTCTAATACTGATCAAGAACTTCTATGGGACCAACCATCGTTGGAGTACTCAAAAAGTCACAAATTGCAGAAAACTTTCCCTTACATTTTGTAAAGAATTTGTGTAACAGAAATAAAAAAAATAAAATAAAAGAAATGATCACGTAGAATTTTACACATATCAAAAAGAAGGCGTATTAATTTTCTTTTTTTATTAACTAACATAACTTGATGATGTTATGCTTATTTAAAATCTTGCTGTTTCTTGCCGTACGATATCAAGTGCTCGAAGTGACCGCCATTTTGGCGAATACATAAATTGATACGTTTCTGTACCGACCTAGTAGCTGCTAACAATTTATTTGTATAAGACTTATTTACTTACGTGTAGGTGCGTTGTTTTGCAAATGAATAATCTATTGAGTAAGGATTGAATTTGGAAAAACTCAATATGATTTTATAGTGGACGGTGAGTATAAGTAGGTAGTTTACCTATATACTTCTTTGCCACGATAAACCTATAAGATTAAGGAATATAGCACAAATAAAGGCTAGTTATTGGAGTAGAGGTATTTTAGAAAGGATTATGTATGGAATTTGGAGATTGGTTGTATTTTGGTGAGGTAGAACGGAACACAAGGAGGCACTTAACTTGCTGATACTGATGAATTCCTGGAATCCCGTTACGATCTTTAGCTGACTCGTTGGCACGGAAGACCAGACTGGCTGCTTGTACTGTAGTAGCTTCCAATTTCGTTCTCCTTTGGCTCTTCAGTATCGCCGAGTATGACGCAACTTGAGTTCTATACACTACCTAGCTCTATCTGATCACGAAACAGGACAATCTATATGCTTTGAGGTAACGGTAGACACCACGAATTTTAGAAGGTCATTTTATTTTGAACAAAGACGCGATTTTAATCAAGATAACATAGACAAGTTTGTAAACTGTCTGTCTTCATTGTCTTTCTCAGATATTTACCAGACTGAAGATACTGACATTGCATTTAATTATTTCCATGACATTCTACTATTATTTTATAATTTATGTTTCCCCAAAATCAAGTTTAAAGTTACTATTAAGCCACTAAAGCATAATTGGATGACAAAAGGCATAAAAAAATGTTGTATAAACAAACGTCGTCTATTTCTAAAAAATCGTCTCTCAACGGCAAATAAAAACCGTCATAAAAACACCTACTGTAAATATACTGCTCTTCTAAAAAGATGCATGTTGCAGGCACAAAAAGGCGAAAACACGCGTTATTTATCTCAGTCCAGCAACAAATGTAAGGCTGCCTGGAAAGTAATAAAAAGTAATACCATCGAAAAACAAAATTCTCATGACATAAATAAAATTCAATTAGACAATCATACTTACACTCAACCTGAACAGATAGCTGAAATTTTTAACAATTTTTTTATTGACATAACGAATGACGCCATTAATCCATCTATTGACTACACACCACCAATGACTTATCATCCAAATACTATGTATTTGACCCCAACTAATGACTCCGATGTATGTAAAATAATAAACTCTTTAAAATCAACCAACTCTACAGGCTACGATGACATTAACACAAAAATTCTTAAATTATGCTCTACATTTTTATCAACTCATATTGCCCATATTATTAATTTGTCATTTATGCAAGGTTTATTCCCTTCACGGTTAAAATTTTCAATTGTTAAACCAATCCACAAGAAAGGTGACAGAAGTGATATGAATAATTACCGTCCCATAACACTCATACCAATATTATCAAAGATCTTTGAAAAGGTCATGCATGAAAAACTCTCCGAGTTCTTATCCAAATACAAAATTCTGAATGAAGATCAATTTGGTTTCAGAAAAAATAAATCAACCACAACAGCTTGTTTTGCTCTAAGTATTAAAATTAATAACTAAAAGCCTTAATAATAAACTACCAATTGTCTCCATTTTTTTAGATATGTCCAAGGCTTTTGATTTCGTGAACCATACACTGTTAATTTATAAATTAGAAAGATATGGCATAAGGGGAAACACGTTGAAATGGCTCGAAAGCTACCTCACACATCGACAGCAATGTGTTGAGATTTCGAGACAAACAGGAAATCAAAAGCTCGCATATAGATCTCAGTTTCGTGAAAATAACTGCGGTGTTCCCCAAGGGACCATACTAGGGCCGCCTTTATTCTTGATATATGTTAATGACTTGCCTACTGTAACTTCCCACAATTGCATACCATACGCTGACGATACGACCCTCAGTATTATAAATGAAAATGACGACATTGTTGAGTACCAAAATGAAATAAACATGACATTGAATAAAATTATTACATGGCTTGAACACAATAATCTTCATATTAATATTAACAAAACAAAAATGATACAATTCCAGACATATAACAGTACGCGTCCACGGCTTAAAATACAATATGGAAATGAGACAATAGAAGAGGTCGAATACGCAAAATTCTTGGGGATAATAATTGACAAAAACTGTAACTGGAAATCTCATATTGATAATCTATGTAAGAAGATAGATAGATTTGTATTCGTTTTGTATAGACTAACACGTGTGGCTAGTGTTGATGCGGCACTATGTGCCTACCACGGCTATGTCTCATCAATTTTGCGCTATGGCATTATAATGTGGGGTAATTCGGTTGAACTTAAAAGAGTGTTTAAAGCTCAGAAAAAATGCGTGCGCTCAATTTGTGGAGCGCACCCACTGGACAGTTGTGTTCCATTATTTAAAAAACTTAAAATACTGCCACTTCCAGCATTATACATATTTGAAATTTGTGTCTTTGTACACCAAAACAGAAATGAATTTGACTTGTTTAATGATGTTGTATCCAGACCCAGCCGCAAAGTGCATATGCTTAATGTTCCTAGGCGTAGAATTAAATTGTTTTCTAATAATGTATACTGCATGTCCATTACTGTTTATAACAAATTACCTGATGGCTTCAAAACTCTCAGCCTCAGAACATTTAAGTGTAAATTATTTAACTTTCTCTTAAGCAAATGCTATTACTCGACTGAAGATTTTATGAATGAAAAATTAACCTAAATATTTGACATTATTGCCTAGAAATCATATTTTATCTCCTTGACGTTATTTAATTTTGACTTATATAATTAATGTCTTTTACAACTATTGTTCAATATATTTATTTTATTTGTAATTCTAATTCTAATGATTGTAATTTAATTTTAATGTAATGATGACCCACAATTTCACAAACCATATTTGTACGCCGGAAACGGCAGAATATTATGATCGTAATACATAATGCAGGCTAAATGCACATAAAAACTTTGTACAATATTCTGACAAATAAATGCATTCTATTCTATTCTATTCTACTATATTACTCAATTTTCCATTGAACGCGTCCTGTCACGGTCGCCAAAATCTTTGTTTATGCACAAGATTGGAATTTCTTTAGAAAAACTCATGGAGAAATTGGAACTTCTATAATTTAGATAATTTTGAACATTTATAGCGGAGCCGAACAATGAATCTGTATAAAGTCTTTTCTTCCCGTCTACCGACACACCAACAAAAATAAAAAAATATAATAATTGCATGTAGACGCAAAACACGCGGGTGATGATTTGCCCAAACAAAATGAGCAGGCGCCAACATGTAGCTTTAAGTTTAGCTGTTAGCCAAGCATGTTGGTTGAAAAATCTTTTTGAATATTTTGAAGGTAAAACTGGTTGTGTAAAATTGTTTGAAGACAATCAGTCTGTAATTAAACTCTGTAAAAATCCGCAATTTCATCATAAAATTAAACACATTGATATTAAAGTAGTGCGTGATATGGTGAATAATAATATTGTAAGTGTTGATTACATCAGCACAGGTGATCAAGTGGCAGATATTTTAACTAAACCCTTGGGTAAAGTAAAGTTTGAAAAATTCAAAGATTGTTTAGCATTGCGTTAGTTAATTTTAATTTTTGTTCAACCAAAAGTAATATTGTATAATTTCTAGAGAGTTTTAACATTGAGGGAGGGTGTTGTGAAATATTGAGTGTTGCAATGTTAATAAAATATTTATTGTGGTATGGTGTATGACAACACCAACTTCCTCTTCCCTTTTCCAACAACGACGCCACTGTGTAAGCATGTTAATTTTGTGTGTCCTATTTTTAATATCAATAAACCAAGTCAAACAATACCTGGGACTCTTTCAATAACTTCCATTTGCAACAATGTTCTTCAAACGTGCGGCCTACGATGATAATGTCATCCAAGTAGACCAGGCAGGCATCGCCAATTAGTCCGGTAAGTACAAGTTCCATCAACCTCTCAAATGTTGCCGGAGCATTGCACAATCCAAACGGCATAACTTTAAATTGCCACAGACCCTTTCCTGTCGAGAATGCAGTTTTCTCCTTGTCGTTAGGATCAATTTCAACTTGCCAGTAGCCACTTTTCAGGTCCAGCGTGCTAAACCACTTTACTCCAGTAAGCATGTCCAGCGTGTCATCAATTCTTGGCAAAGAATAGCTGTCCTTCTTTGTAACGTCGTTCAGACGACGATAGTCAACACAAAACCGCATGCTGCCGTCCTTCTTTCTTACCAGCACTACAGGTGAACACCATGGACTAGATGAAGGTTCAATAACACCATCCTTCACCATTCCCTCAATCATGGTTTCCACTTCTTTTTCACGTGCTACCGGCAATCTCCTTGGCCGCTGACGGATAGGCAATTCTTCTCCTGTATTTATTTTGTGTTGAACTATGCCAGTCTTCCCGATGTCAGCCTCGTTTGACGAGAAAACATCGGCGAACTTGAATAACATCTTCTTCGCCTTGACCATTTCATTTTGGGACAAAGCGCTGCGGCAGTCTTCTAAAAGTGTGGTCACTTTTGTTTGTGCATCCTTGCTGAGGGTCCCAGTCGGTAGATGTTGGCATCGACGCAACCAATCCACTTCCTAGCAAGTACCAACAAGTGTGCCTTTTTCTATTATCTGTTCCTGATCACAAAGGTTCAGCACACGTACCCCTGAGATGTCAGTGGCTCTGACCAAAGTCCGTGCCACTTTCCATGGAAGGTCATTGTCTATCCTTTCCATGAGTACACAACGATGAGTTTTCCCAGGATTCCGAGGAAGACTAACCGGCACAATCGTTTCCGATCTCGGCGGAAGAACAATCTTCTTAAGGCTGTACACATTCCCAGGTAACGCCCCTTCCATGAAAAGTTCCTCTTCTCCACATTTCAAAACACCTTGCTTGACGTCAATCTCGCAACAATTCTTCCTCATAAAGTCAAGGCCCAGGATGCAATCGTCCATTATATCAGCCACGATGACATTATGCAGGTAGATTCTGTTGCCTAGCGTCAATTCCATTTTCTTCTCTCCATGGACGGGTATGCGCTGACCGGTGGCTGTTACCAAATTAATGCGTTCCCGGTTGTATGCGGAGTCCCCAAGGGACCGACTTGTAAGTTGGGAACTGACAACCGTGCGAGAAGCTCCAGTGTCTATGGTCAGCTTACACGGCGTTCCGTTGACCTCGCCCTTGATGATTAGGCTGTTCCCGTCATGGGTTTGTGTGATCGAAACCCTTGGGGCTCTTTGAACATCAGCCAGCACCTGCCCCGCAGTCCTGGCTATTACTCGTTTCCCTGTTGCTGGTGCTGGGCGGTGCTGTTAGCCGCACTGCCCTCTGGAGATCGGCCGTCTTCTCTTTCTGCAGTTCGCTTAGGGCAACTGGATCGAAGGTGGCCCCTTTCCCCACAGCCCCAGCACAGGCCCCGTAGCACCTAGGGCTGTATCCTTTATTGCGATCTCGAATTGTAACCGCTGCAACCTCCCTGACGCGATGGGAACGATGATCCTGCCGCACAGCTTCCACCTCCAGTGCATGAGATAAGGCATCCTTAAGCGTCCCGTGGTGCCCGAGCATCACAGCAGCTCTCACTTCAAGGTCGCGGATGCCGTCGATGAATGCCTGCACCAGGTTTCCATCAATAAGCGCAGGTACGGACTGGTAAGCTTTACGAAACAGCTTCTCCACTTCAAGGGCCCACTGCTGCAAGTTTTCGTTACTGCGTTGCACGTGATCCTTGAGCTGCGCACGAAACACGTGTTTCAGGTGAGCGTCGCCATACCGAGCCTCCAATGCCTTAAGGAGCTGCTCGTAAGTCACTTCCTTACCGAGAGCTTCCAGAACGGTTAAGGCCTGGTCGCGCAGGCCTAGGGTGAGGGCAGTCATGGCCTGACTTTTATTCCACCCATTCGCCTTCATGACAGGCTCAAACTGGATTTTGTAGGCCGACCAGGAAGAAGTTCCGTCGAACGGTGGCACTTTGAATCCACGTAGCGAAGGCGTTGTAGCTACGGGAGCTGCGATTCCATCCCCAAGTTTGAGGTAATCCAGCGTTTTCTTCACGTCAGCCATCACGGTTAGCTTCACGTCAGCCATCACGTTTTCAACCCGATTATTTACATGGTCGATTCGGGTTTCAGCTTCCGACAGGCGGTTGTCATGTTGAGCAACCTTATCCTTCACCTCCTTCATGTCTTTCCCGAAGTTAGCGTGAAGGTCCTTCATAAGGATCATCTGCTCTTCCTGGCGGCGCGCCTGCTCCTCCTTATCACGTTGGAGCTGTTCTTCCAGCCGACGAGCCTGTTCCTCCTATCGATGGGCCTGTTCCTCCTGTCGACGGGCCTGTTCCTCCTGTCGACGGGCCTGTTCCTTCTGTCGGCGAGCCTGTTCCTCCTGTCGGCGGGCCTGCTCCTGCAGCATCATCATCAGAGCAGCCAAATCTGGTGCTGCTGATGCTGCAGCTGCTGCGGACGGGCCGGCCTCCACGGTCGGTAGCTGGCCCTCCGACCTCTGTGGCGTAGCTCCACCAAATCGTCTCTGGTCCGTCTCTTGCTGGCGTTGACTCCGGGTACGGATACCCTCTGCGTCGTCTTTGGGTAAAACCGGCATGATTTTTAATCCCCTTTTCTGACACCAATTGTTACGAGCTTCGGGTTCGTGACAATAAAAACTGCCGATTTAAAAACCAAAAATTGACACTTTAATTAACAACACTAATTACAACTCAAACACACTAATTACATAACACAATTGCACTACTGATCGCTCTAAGTCGCATTTGAATATCGCTTGATGTTTTCGCTTCGATCGCTGTATCCAAACTGTGTCGGTCGTGGCGCGTCTCGGCCTTATATAGCGCCAAAGAGAGTTCTAGAACCTTCCATTTTAGTAACATCTAGAATGTTCGAGTACATACAGGCCCCGATTGACCAGATGTCAATAGTTCAGGAATGTTCTAGAAAGTTCTCGCATCGAAATTTCTAGAAGGGTCTTGACTATTAGTTCCGCTACTCGATACTAGATGGCGCTAGTGGTAACTACCACAGATATAGATATACCTAGATAACACAAGAGTAACTACTTCGCGTGCCAAAAATTGCACCAACTTATGATTACAAATCGTAAGCCGCCCCTTTCGCGCTCAGTCCTTTGTACTGCTGGCTGGGTAAGTGTGAGCGAGAGCGCGAGCTTGTGACGTCATAGTAGGTAGTCAAAAAATGGCACGCTTGGTTTTCATACAGTTCGTGATACTTGCGTTATCTAGGTATATCTATATCTGTGGTAACTACTGTCGCCATGTACTAGGCATTATTTGTGGCGCGCAACAGTATGTATATTTCTTTGGCACGCTTTGTAGCCTAAACGGCTTGATCGATTTCAGCTTGAGAGGTGCCGTTAGATTCGTCTTAATTGTGAAAGTGACACTGGGTATATCAAAATTGAAAAAAAAAATTAAGATGGCCGATTTTTGGCACAATATTACGTGTCTTCAAAAAAAAATTTTTTTTTCAAAACCTGTCGAGTGAGGTATCAAAATAAAGGGTTTCAAAAGGTGATTACAAAAATATATTCAACTTATACGGTTAAAAGTCATTCGAAGTGACAAATCGTTAAAACACGTACAGTCGGTGGCCAACATTATCTGACCCACTTGAGTGATAGCGAATTTGAACCTTATCGTGAACATTTTGAATACTCCGTACAAGCATTTCGATAAATCATGTTGTTAGGCGATTTTAATCATTATATTGTTGTTGTTAAGGTTGACAGGCTAATGAGTTTCAAGACTACTAAAAAAAAACCAAGGCGAGGGTGGATGAATAAAAAAAAATATCGCGCATCAGTAACATTTTAAAGGTGTCTACGGTTAATAGCTAAATTCCGTGATTCATTTTAATAGCTGGTTGTGATTGTGCGATAATGAACTTTATGAAAATATACGATATGGTTCAAATTCTTTAGAATATTGCGTCTGTCATCACAACTAAGATCAAATTTCAAAACATATTACAAGAGTTGAGTTGGTCTCGTGGTCACTAAGGCAGCTCGATAGTCGATACTCATCGTTGTCTGCGTTCGAAACCAGGAAAAACCTAACAGTTTTTTGTAAGCAATGTTTTGTTTTTAATTATTATCTATTTTTTTACTTTTTTTTTACGAACGAAGTCGCGAAATATCTTTTTAAATGGGCAGTTTGTATAGAAATGAAACAAAATCATTGCTACATTTTATAATATCATATTCAAACCTAACCATTTATAAACATTTAAAAAAAGTCATGCTAATGGTAATTGCTTGGAAATGTGTTATCGAGAAAACATTGATGTATAAATGCGAGAAAATGAATGAATTTGTGAAATGTTTTACAGATTTATAGCTAAGTATATGTTATAGTGAATCAACATGTTATTTAAATAGAAAAATGCATTTCCATTTATAACAATAACATCACCACAGAATCTTACATTTTAATGGTTTAGCATTAATTCAATTGAGCATTTACTTACATAGTAAAATGAAATAGACCCTTTTCTAGCTAATACTTTTTAATCGCACAACTGTACTCTTTCACAATCCAACAACGACTGGCTTTGCACTACATTTTACCATTTTAAAACGACATTTGCCCCACCCAGAAATAACGCTCAGTAATATCATCACCGTTATTTCCAAGTGTTGCCAAAGTAAAATAATACATTTAGTTGCCATAGCGGAAATACATTTTAAAAGTTTGTTACAATATTAATAATTTGTACTTTGATAGTGTTGCCACAGTGGATATTATAATGCGGTATTAAAATAATGCTTGTTTTTTTAAAATTAAATCAATGAAATCACGACAACTCGGCCACCCGACGGCGTGCTAACTCCGAAGCACGCGCTAATCACGACCACTGAGGCAATATATCAAATAGCAACAATATTGGAAATTTATTTTGATATGCTGGTTTACTGGGAAGCTAAATAATTGAACTAACCATCTGTATGTGCCTGCGCACCGTTTCTATTAGAATTATTATTGATCCCATTAAGTCACAACCTACTGCCATTCGGCCATCAATTTCACACCTACTGTGCAATGCTAACTTATCATAAAAATAGTCCAAAAGTTTCATCCATACAGGACTTTCATTTAAGCATCTCTAAAAGTTTTCTGAAATTTTCATCAATACCATTTATTTCCACGAGTAATTGAGCGTTAGCAAAGTTTCATACCGCTTTTTGGCCAATCCAAAAACTTTTTAAAGGGCATAGTGTTTTATTTGTTTTCATTCCAATCAAACATTGGCGTATTAACTATCTTAGCTATCGCTCAATATCTTGGAATCTACTATCAGGGTCAAAATCTGGGACTCATTGCAGCATATCTACATGGCTTATTAACAGCACACAAATGGCGTACTAACAGCACACCCACATGGTTGCATAAAATCACATTAGCGCCTACGTTAAACTCAGACTACAGTTTTGAACTACAGCTCACTTACATGGCTGCGCAAGATCACATAAGTACCTACGTTAAGCTTTGAACTGCAGCTCACCTACATGGCTGCGCAAGATCACATAAGTACCTACGTTAAGCTTTGAACTGCAGCTCACCTACATGGCTGCGCAAGATCACATAAGTACCTACGTTAAGCTTTGAACTGCAGCTCACCTACATGGCTGCGCAAGATCACATAAGTACCTACGTTAAGCTTTGAACTGCAGCTCACCTACATGGCTGCGCAAGATCACATAGGTACCTACGTTAAACTTTGAAGTGCAGCTGACCTACATGGTTGCATAAGATCATATAAGTACCTTCGTTAAACTTTGAACCGCAGCTCACCTACATGGCTGCATAAGATCACATAAGTACCTACGTTAAACTTTGAACTGCAGCTCACCTACATGGCTGCATAAGATCACATAAGTACCTACGTTAAACTTTGAACCGCAGCTCACCTACATGGCTGCATAAGATCACATAAGTACCTACGTTAAACTTTGAACTGCAGCTCACCTACATGGCTGCATAAGATCACATAAGTACCTACGTTAAACTTTGAACTGCAGCTCACCTACATGGCTGCATAAGATCACATAAGTACCTACGTTAAACTTTGAACTGCAGCTCACCTACATGGCTGCATAAGATCACATAAGTACCGACGTTGAACTACGAACTACCGGCTCACTCACATGGTTGCAACAAACTATACGCATACATCACCCATGATTGAACTAGAGTGTAAGCCGCATAGAACTCTAAACTATTCTCCTATATCATTATCTTTATTTTTAAAATCTGAACTACAGCTCGCTTATGTGGCTGCTATAAACTATACGCATACATCTCCATAAAGCTCACTTGCATGGCTGAACTAGAGTGTAAGCCGCATAGAACTCTAAACTATACTCGTACATCTTCATTTTTAAATCTGAACTATAGCTATGGCTGCAATAAGCTATACGCATACATCTCCATAAAGCTCACTTACATGGCTGAAATAGAGTGTAAGCCGCATAGAATTCTAAACTATACTCGTACATCTTCATTTTTAAATCTGAACTATAGCTGGCCTACATGGCTGCAATAAACTATACGCATACATCTCCATAAAGCTCACTCACATGGCTGAAATAGAGTGTAAGCCGCATAGAACTCTGAACTATACTCGTACATCTTCGTCCTTAAATCTGAACTACAGCTGGCCTACATGGCTGCAATAAACTATACGCATACATCCCCATAAAGCTCAATAACATGGCTAAACTAGAGTGTAAGCCGCATAGTAATCTAAACTATACTCGTACATCTCTGAACAGCTCACCTCGTGGCTGGACCCGAGTGCACGCCGCATAGAGGTCTAAACTATACTCGTACATCTCTGAACAGCTCACCTCGTGGCTGGACCCGAGTGCACGCCGCATAGAGGTCTAAACTATACTCGTACATCTCTGAACAGCTCACCTCGTGGCTGGACCCGAGTGCACGCCGCATAGAGGTCTAAACTATACTCGTACATCTCTGAACAGCTCACCTCGTGGCTGAACCCGAGTGCACGCCGCATAGATAAAGGTCAAAGTCACTATACTCGTACATCTCTGAACAGCTCACCTCGTGGCTGGACCCGAGTGCACGCCGCATAGAGGTCTAAACTATACTCGTACATCTCTGAACAGCTCACCTCGTGGCTGGACCCGAGTGCACGCCGCATAGATAAAGGTCAAAGTCACTATACTCGTACATCTCTGAACAGCTCACCTCGTGGCTGGACCCGAGTGCACGCCGCATAGAGGTCTAAACTATACTCGTACATCTCTGAACAGCTCACCTCGTGGCTGGACCCGAGTGCACGCCGCATAGATAAAGGTCAAAGTCACTATACTCGTACATCTCTGAACAGCTCACCCTCGTGGCTGGACCCGAGTGCACGCCGCATAGAGGTCTAAACTATACTCGTACATCTCTGAACAGCTCACCTCGTGGCTGGACCCGAGTGCACGCCGCATAGATAAAGGTCAAAGTCACTATACTCGTACATCTCTGAACAGCTCACCCTCGTGGCTGGACCCGAGTGCACGCCGCATAGAGGTCTAAACTATACTCGTACATCTCTGAACAGCTCACCTCGTGGCTGGACCCGAGTGCACGCCGCATAGAGGTCTAAACTATACTCGTACATCTCTGAACAGCTCACCTCGTGGCTGGACCCGAGTGCACGCCGCATAGATAAAGGTCAAAGTCACTATACTCGTACATCTCTGAACAGCTCACCTCGTGGCTGGACCCGAGTGCACGCCGCATAGAGGTCTTAACTATACTCGTACATCTCTGAACAGCTCACCTCGTGGCTGGACCCGAGTGCACGCCGCATAGATAAAGGTCAAAGTCACTATACTCGTACATCTCTGAACAGCTCACCCTCGTGGCTGGACCCGAGTGCACGCCGCATAGAGGTCTAAACTATACTCGTACATCTCTGAACAGCTCACCTCGTGGCTGGACCCGAGTGCACGCCGCATAGATAGAGGTCAAAGGTCTAAGTCACTATACTCGTACATCTCTGAACAGCTCACCTTGTGGCTGGACCCGAGTGCACGCCGCATAGAGGTCTAAACTATACTCGTACATCTCTGAACAGCTCACCTCGTGGCTGGACCCGAGTGCACGCCGCATAGATAGAGGTTAAAGTCAAAGACCAAAGTCGGAGGTCTAAACTATACATTTTACTATACATATGCATGCTCATACAGTCATTAGACATTACCGCAACCAACATGATCAAACTTTTAGCTTAGCTATCAAACTATATACCTGCTCAGAAAATCCAATGAACGGTACAGACCTCTAAAATATCATTGTTCAGAGTGAATCTTGTAGCGAAATTCCCAACATTTACTTCAAGTTGTCCAATGCAATGATAACTCTATCGAGGAGTTGCCCCGACCAAGAGTAACACGTGCACTGGCTCAACTATTGACTTATTGTTTATAATTAGTCCAAGGCCACGATAACCCTATCGAGGAGTTGCCTCGACCAAAGGTACCATGTGCATCGGCCCAACCATTTACTTACATAATTATGCCAACACAGCTACAACCCTATCGAGGAGTTGCCTCGACCAAAGGCAGCACGTGCGTCGGCCTAACTATTTACTTATTATATTATTATAATTAGTCCAACGCAACGATAACCCTATCGAGGAGTTGCCTCGACCAAAGGTAGCACGTGCATCGGCCCAATTACTATTAACTATGATTTAAATATTAACCGTCAGGGAAATACGCCACAACGATTGCTACCGAATCAAAAACTACGTAACAACCACACTTACCGCTCACTGAACTTATCTGGGACTAAAACAATGAAGTAAGGTAAAGAATTCATAAGACTACTTACGATTTTGCCGAGACATGGCTCGTGGTCCATAGCACTTCTGAATTAAAATGAAATAGACCCTTTTCTAGCTAATACTTTTTAATCGCACAACTGTACTCTTTCACAATCCAACAACGACTGGCTTTGCACTACATTTTACCATTTTAAAACGACATTTGCCCCACCCAGAAATAACGCTCAGTAATATCATCACCGTTATTTCCAAGTGTTGCCAAAGTAAAATAATACATTTAGTTGCCATAGCGGAAATACATTTTAAAAGTTTGTTACAATATTAATAATTTGTACTTTGATAGTGTTGCCACAGTGGATATTATAATGCGGTATTAAAATAATGCTTGTTTTTTTTAAATTAAATCAATGAAATCACGACAATAGTGTGTTTCAAAATACTTATAAGTAGATTAGTTAGTAGCGAAGTGGCCGTCTCCTTCTATAGCTTGCTGTAAGCGGCTACGCATACCGCACACCATGTTCCAACACAAATCTTTTCCTCTCATGTGCTCCCATGTCGATGACACGATCTCAGCCAAATTGTTTTTATTTCGCACTTCGAACGTGTCCCAATTTAAAACCATCTGACCCCATAGGTTTTCTATAGGGTTCAAATCGCGAGTTTTAGATGATGATGGCCAGTAAATAACAGTTACACCTTCTTGAGCAGCTAACCAATTCTTCACAATGCCTGCACGGTGGATGGAGCAGTTATCTTGCACGAAGTAAATATCTGTATTTGGATAGGCAATTCGCACAGTCGGCAGCAGGACGTCACCATCCAGCCAGCAATGTTTTGTATAGTCATTAAGTTGCGACATGACGCTTTGATTACACCAAATTCATTAAAAATACTTTTCACGATTTACGTCAAACATTTTAGAAATGTTTGTGCGCCGCAATCACTGTTTAGGCGTAGGTAGACTGACTTTTATCACTTAAATCAGTTTAGTATCCATCTACCCAACGACGTAAACTTTTACTTCGTCCTACTTATTTGAGGACTTATTGTTTTTTTTTATTTACCCACTTGTTTTCCAGAAAAGTTGTTAGGCAAAAATCATATTGGTCGTTCTATAATAATGCAAGAAATATTGTAGAAATCATAAATAAAAACAAATATCTAAAAAGAAATTATAAAGAAATTGAAATTGATAAAAGGTGGATTGTGTTTTCGAACCCACATGTTGTTCGTCGCGAATCCAGCATCGAACCGCGAAGCCACAATGTCTGGCTGAGAATACGCGAAATTAAAGATTAGGTAGTAAGTATGGTCGTGTTATGCTAAGCTAAGCTTTTCAACTTTAACGACAAGAAGATAATGATTAAAATGGCTTAACAAGATATGCCGGTGGGTCAGGCAATGTTGGGTGGGGCAGACAATGTTGGTCACCGACTGTACCAAGAACTAAATCGTCTGCGAAATCTTTCACATTTATTTTGTAAACTAAAAAGCTGGAAATAAAAAAAGTTATTTAAAAAAATAAAAAACCCGACTGCGGTAAAAAACTGAAAAGCTAAAAACAAGCCTATTTTAAACTAAATACAGTAGTGGGGATACGCTGGTTCGTCATTGTGTGCTACTGCACCCTCATTAGCGTTTCATTGTTCGCCTAATCCTTGCATTCCTTGGCGTTCTTATCTATTACTCATTGTTAACCCTCATTATGACTGCTTTTCTGAATCATCAATAAAACACATTCCTTCATTTTATTTCTACATTTTATTTTTATTTTCTACAAAATATGAGCGGAACATCTCATCCACTAAAATATCATTGTACAATGATATTTTAGTTTAGCGGAACATCTCATCTACTAAAATGTCATTGTACAATGATATTTTAGTGGATGAGATGTTTGTACAATGATATTTTACTGGATGAGATGTTCCGCTAATATTTTGTAGAAAAAAGAAATAAAATGAAGGAATGTGTTTTATTGATGATTCAGAAAAGCAGTCATAATGAGGGCTAACAATGAGTAATAGATAAGAAAGCCAAGGAATGCAAGGATTAGGCGAACAATGAAACGCTAATGAGGGTGCAGTAGCACACAATGACGGTGCCCGAGGTAGAATAGATAAGAGGATTAGGCGAACAATGAAACGCTAATGAGGGTGTAGTAGTTCATCTTTGCCAACATTTTATATATTAGGCAAAATATACACTTGTATACTAAAAACAGTGATATTCACAATGTTAACACTAGAAATAAGGACAAACTACGCGCTCCCTTTCACCGGCTTCATAAGGTTCATAACTCATTTGTTGGGCTTGGTATAACCTTTTATAACAAGCTACCTTCTTCATTACTAGATTTGCCCTTTAATACATTTAACGCTCAAATAAAATCCAACCTTTGTTCAAAGGCATACTATTCCATCAACGATTACTTAAACGATAAGAATAGTTGGTCGCCCTGATTAACTCAAGACAATGTTTATGTTCTTTCTCCAGAATTAGTTTACTGACAAGTTATATGAGTTCATATAATTGTTTTTTATTATTTTTTTAAATTCTATTAACCTCTTAAATAAATTGCAAACTATAGTTTTGTATAATTTAGAAGCATTTTTTAATTTTGTAAATGTAAGAACCATGTTTCCGTTTATTATGATTTAATTTTGATGTTGACTTGAAAGAGCATGGCAGTTGAGAACTTGTCATGCTCACTTAAATGTCTCACCGATGGTGGCGCGTGTGTTGGATCATTCGGTTCCCTACAAACTGGTTGAGCTGGATGGTGCTGATCCACGCGTCATGTTCGTGAACGGGCGCCGTCGGTTGAGACTGGTCATCTCTTAACTGCCAATGCTTATTTTTAATCTTATATTTTGAATTGTTTCTTCATTTGTGTCTTTTTTTTACATTGTTCTCACATATAGAAGCAACAAGAATAATGTACCCAGGATTTTGTAATATCTTGATTTAAAAGAGTGTCCATGGAGTTTCTTGCCCGTTCTTCTCCATAGAGATCTACGTTTTGGAATGGGCAACTAGCTTCAACTTTCGGACTAACTGACAGACTATTTAATTTTAATTTTGACAATTCAAAAGTGCCTGTACAAGGTCTAATTGAAATAAATGCTTTGAATTTTTTTTTTTTTTTTTGAATTTTTTTTTTGTAGCATCGGAAATCAATTAGATTAATCAGTTAATTGATTTGCACATCTCCGGAACCGCGCATCCTACGCAAAAACGGACCGCAGAAACGTGATCAGAGCACCCCAAAACTTTTTTTTTTTTTTAGGTTCTGGCACACTCGCCCTCGAGATCGTTGCGCCAGAACCAGCGTATCCCCACTACTAATAAAAGTTGGAAGCAGGCGGGACCCATATCATTTTATTATGTTTTCAAATTCAAATGGGTCCCGCCTGCTTCCAACTTTTATTTAATTTAAAATGGGCTTGTTTTTAGCTTTTCAGTTTTTTACCGCAGTCGGGTTTTTTATTTTTCTCTTATCAATAGCTGTCCAATTATGCACTTAATTTAAAATTCACAATACACTCAGAGCTTTTCGGACGCAACAAACTGTCAGATTGTTTTTTATTTAATAATAACGAGTTCGAAATTTGAAAATTGTTTTTAAACTTATCGTTTTATTCAGTCAACAAAAAAGTCTCAACAGTGACTAAAAAAGCTTTTGCATAAAATTTTCATACAAAATGCACGGGAAAAGTTTTTTGCAATTTGTGACTTTTTCGATGGTTGGTCCCATACGAGTTTTTGATCAGTATTACAGGCCCCAGCCACCGCGCATTCACTGTGGACTCTGGTGTGGCGTGTGTGTGGTGGTGTGTGTGTGGCGCTGTGGAAACAGGATCGATTGGCATCAAAATTTTTTGGTGTAAAATGGCTATTTTCTTGCCAACTGTAATTTTTTTTTTTTGTTAAGGACATTCTGCGAACTGGACATTCTGCGAATTGGACATTTTGCGACCGCTGGACATTCTGCGCCTAAACGATCGGCTTCAGAACCTCGAAAACCATGAAAACTTTCTATTGTTTCACTTTCACTTGTTTTTAATTGCGTTACAAAGAGATTTAAGATAGGTACCTACAAATAATTTAATCTTTTCATCTCTCATACTCGGAAAGTAGTGTTTGTTTGATCCGAATAGCGGGTGGAAAACGCAGCTTCCCACCCTTGGGCGGGAAATACTCATAGTAATTGCTTCCCTCCCTAGGGCGGGAATGAAATTTAAAAATAGAACAAAATTTAGTTAGGTAGTCAGCTCAGTCAGACATACGACACCCTTAATTGATTATGTAAATTTATTTATTATGCTACCCATCAAATCTTATGAATGTGCGTTAATTAGGAGAGTTGGATAAAAAGCTCATATGTTAACGCCATTAAATCTTTCATATTTAGCGCAAAAGTTAATAATTTACCTTCAATAAATTCAACATACATAGGTACGATAATCGCCATTTTGATGTCAGTTGTGGTCGAGGCTAAAAAACATAAAAATTGAGGATTTCGAACATCCTGACTTTACCATATGGGGCTGTGAATATACATCATTTAATTATTTGACGAATTTATCCATAGTTTAAGGTAAATAAGTAGTGGTTATGAAGTTTTTTTGATATCTAATGTCGAAGTTTCGCGCCAATCGTGTGTGTTTACATTTTTACTTTTCACAAATTTCACACACACAGATGCAGATAAGATTTAAAATGTGACAAATGTTATTGATAATATTATAAACAATACGAAAATGCCCAGGTTTTAACGTAATATTCAAGCACAGGTTCAATAATACGTATTAATCATTACCACTACTCAATTTGTGTTCAAAATCGCCGACCATTATTGTTTTTTTTATTGCAATGATGCGTGAAAGCGATTATTCCAATAATTTATTTTTTTTAAATTTCGATTGACTCGAGTAATTAATATGACGAATGTAATCGATATTTGAAAATAAAATAAAATTAGTTTAAGCAATAAATACAATAAGCATTGTTTATAATAATGATTTATATCATGTCAATAACAGATAGGCCATAGGCACTTACCTCATTTACTGAATTTCGCGCCGAAATGCTTCTATAATTGAATTTATATTCGGAATGCGCTCGCTGTTTAAAATTATTTTAATTTAAGTATTGGACAATTATTTATTGTCGATTTTATTGTTGATACTTTCTAATAGTTTACTACAGAATTCCCAGTAGACATTTTTTAGGTAGGCTTACCAGAAGTTTTTTTGAGAATGATGATAATTAATTAGTTCTATAGATTGGATATTCTGCAAACACTTTACATTTCAATACATTTTATTAGTTTAAAGAGTTTTTATTCAGTTTCTACAATTTTTCTCATTTTTTTTATTGCGAGTATCGATTAGGCTGTATGCAAGTTTTGAATCGAAATAAGAAGGTTGGGTGGACGGTCAGCACTAAAAAGTCGTCGCAACACAATTTTTAGTATTTTTTATCAAGATTATCGTGTTTTCTAAGTAATTTATGAAAAATGGTAAAAGTAAGAATACAGACAGAATGATAATAATACGGGCCCTAGTAAGCGGGACGGCCCGCGGTGGTGACACAGAATCTACTCATGTGGCGGTGACGAAGACCTTATTCATGTAATTATTATCAATAAATATTTTAGAAAAACTACTATATTTTACTTTCCTTAAATTCGAAATGAAAAGTAGAGTGTTTAACGCGGGTAAAAGTCATCAATTCCCACTCGGACTATAGCCGCCCTCGCTGCGCTCGGGCGTCTAAATGCCTCGTATGGGAATTGATTCCTTCCGACCCTTGTATAACAATCTACTATTGTTGCGTTATGCCTCCTCATGGAAAAGGCATGCGCATGGAAGAAGCATAACGCTTTTTCGTTACGTGACGATTTCCACCAGTTTACTCCTACTAAATAATAAATAAAATTTATTAAAAAAATATAAAGATTAACGTTAAATACAGTTTTTCTTAAATGTATGTCGAGTTCAGCCATGATTTGTGCCTGAACTAGGTAATCCTGTGTTTCAGGCGATTGGAGGTAACAATTGATTAAATACCTATTTATATTGATTAAATACCTAATCACATACTTATCATAAATTGTTACTTGTGTCTTGCTGTGCTGTGTCACGCTGAACAGTCAATAATTCAATCTGCCTCTTCTCTCTCTATTGGGCCACCAAGATACAGGCTGTGCCTAGTTTGGGGCCCACGGCTACTACTACTTATCCACTCTTTTAACTATAATTGTTACTGTTTGTAACTTTGTATGTTTCCTAACTTGTGTGTGTCAATAAATTGATTATTAAATTGATTTATCTTATTGGTACATATGTAAAAAGGTGTATAAAATTATATAATACGAACATACGAAAATTAACAAACGAATATTTTTACTTTAGCACAAGTAATAACTTCTCTGTATCTTCAAAGGACATAGTTTGAAGAGCGTAAGGATAAGAATTTTCTTGCAGTTACTATGATTTAAGGAGTAGGTAGATGTTTCCTTTATCCATTAAGCCTATTAGGTATAGAGTAGCGGTCAGTACCTACATATAAAATTTGGCTGTGAAAGCATGTTTTGTACTTTTTTGAGGGCAAACTACCTATATCTTTCCGTCTCCTTTTTGTAAATTCAGTGCTGTATGGAAGCGCTGCGTGTTTGTTTTAGTACAGTGCTCATTCTAAATAACTGTCGAACTGTAAGTACTTTACAAGCTTTATACAGGATGTTAGTGGGGAAAAGAAAAGGGCGGCAAGTAGCCACCTTGAGAATAGCTTTTTGAGCTCTTTCAATGGTTGTTATTGCCCATTGAAAGAGCTCAAAGAGCTATTCTTGGTTTTACTTGCCCCACCCCTTGATGTAATACAGTAAGTCAAAATTGACTAAGAGCAAAGTATACCTGCCTAATTATTTTTGGATCTGCAATAAATCGTAACTTTTTGAATTCTTTTTCTTTTTCAGTTTACGAATTCTAGATATTATTTAGAGCTTCCATATGTGGTTTGAAGGAAAGGGTTTCACCTACCTATTAGGTATAATATCCAGGTATTTTATTTTATCTGTCTTTTTAATATTAGGACAGTTACACTGGCTATCTGCAGGGACTGGGCAACAATGAGCATGCAACGCTGATGGGGATCTTCGATATTTGCTTGCGCATCGAAAACTTAATGTAATTAGTCTTATCTGCGTTTAGGGTTCGTGAGTTAATTTGAAACCATTTATTTACAATGTTGAATCCGTGTTGCGCAAGATTGTAGACTTCATTTTCTGAGTCAGCCGAAAAAAGTAGAGCAGTGTCGTCAGCGTAAGTTATAATAGTGCCATGCTCTAGCTTTAGATTGCAAAGGTCATTTATGTACCTAGATCAAAAACAGAGTGGGCCCTAAAATACTTCCTTGAGGAACACCAAAAAATGTGTTTTTTTGAACATTAGGTAGGTACTGCAACTTTAAAGATCTTCGTTCATAACTTGGGGCAAAGATACGCAGTTTGGTTTGACCAAGCCACATTTTAGTTTAGTATAGGTTATAAAATACCAAAAAAAGTAAAATAAAAAACTTTTTCAAAAAAAAAAAAAACTTAAACCGCCGGCTTCTGAAAAATGCTTTTGAACAAAGCCGTGGGTGTGCTGATGTCGTTCTACTTAGCCTGAGGGGCGTCTTCGTTCTTCGTTCTCCGTTCTTCACTCAAGAACACGTCTGACCCCAACGGTCATCGGTCATACGGCTGTTATGGCCGGCCCATTGCTACTTCAGCTTGCTTCATCTGTAGGCTATGTCGACAACTTTGGTTCCTTGTCGGATCACCAAGTTGCTGATCCGATACCTTGGGTATACCTACTCCAAGCTTTGAACTTATGTACTTTAGACGCAGACACTCATGGTACGCCAGCCGCACGAGTGTAAATCATAATCGCGAAGTTCATTATCGCGATGTAGGTTACCGCGAAAGTTTACTATCGCGACGTTCGTTGTTGCGAAAGTTCTTTACTGCGATGTATGTTACTGCGAAAGTTTACCACTGCGACATACGTTATCGCGAAAGTTCTTTACTGCGATGTATGTTACTGCGAAAGTTTACCATTGCGACGTACGTTATCGCGAAAATTTCGATAATACGCTATTCCGATGTAGGTCATGTAGGAGGGTTGCTGATACTGGTGATAGTGGAAATATTATATTGTTGGACATGACTAGGTAATATGAACAAAAATTGAAAGCAAATTTAATTATAATTGAACCAAAAGATAATAATAATAAAATCAAAAAACAATCAACATTCGAACTTTCAGTCAAGCTTAGAACGGAGTGTCAAATATTTTATTAGGTTTTTTTGTTGAGATAAGTCAATGCTAGTTTAGTCGGGAATTTGTGAAGACATTCTGTCAATGCAAATTCAAAGAAATCTTACCGGTGTTTAAGAGTCCCTATCAATTTCGCGGACTAAAAACAGAAAAATCTGTTTTTTTCAGCGCAAATTTCTCAATATCGTTACGTTATCTACTTTTTTAAAAATACACAAGTATTTATCACCTATATAGATAGGTGATAAATACTTGTGTATTTACTAGATAGCTAGTAAGTCTACGAATTTAAGTTTTAATAACTATTTAATATAAATTCCAAAAAACAAAAAACAAACACACGTTTTGACGTCGTCTACGCGTAAGAATTTATTGAAAATAACAAAAAGTGTTAAATATTTTAAAATTTGAAATGCTTAACGGCACATGGCCATTATCAGTCAATTCCAAGTCCATTACGGCTGCCGAGCTATCGTGGGTAGGCGGGCGAGGAGAATCAAAAGCACGTATTGAAGAAGAACAACGAAACGATTATTATTCAAACAAAATACACACATCAAAAGTGTCTAGGGATCAACATATATTTTTGCAATAACTTTTCTCCTGATTGATATTAATTAAAATTTTCTTTAAGGATTCATCAAATAAAGTGTTTTCGTTTGTCACAGTAACGATAAACCAAGTCACCTTTGCATTAATAAAGAAATTTGCCATTTTCCTAATAAAGGGATTTTTGACATTTGAACCACTAACACAAAAGTTCGAAAAAAAGACTGAAATAACAGTTTTCTTTAAAATTTTATTGGGTAACTTAAACAATTAATAATCCGTGTTTCTACCGCGAACACTAACAACACAAGAACATCGGTTTGGCATACTCAAAATGAGTTCATCCAAATCACGCTGTGGAATGGCCGCCCATGTTCGTTGCAACAAAAAAAAAAAGGGCTTCTTGCGACTGGATACCCTCCATATTCGGCAGAGCTCTTCTCTGTAGCATATCCCATGCATGCTCAATCGGGTTCAAGTCTGGCGACTGAGCAGGCCAGGGCAGGACATTGATGTTAGCTGCGGCGAGAGTCTGTCTTACAACTCTTGCGGTGTGCGGTCGTGCATTATCATGCATTAACTGAAATAAGGGACCGATTTGCACTTGTAGAGGAACGATGATGATACAATCGTCTTAGCATAAATTTGAGCGTTGAGGTTGCCTCTGATCCAAATCAACTCAGTTCTTCCGCCGATCCAAATACCCGCCCATACCATGATGGTTCCACCACTACAAGGATGGACTTCCTGGCAGGATTTTAATCGCTGTTGGCGTCCAGGGGTTCTCCAGTGTCGTATACGTCTTGTATCCGGTCTCATACCAAAACGAGACTCATCAGAAAAGCACACGAAACGCCATTGTTCTTCTGCCCAATTTCTGTGTTCAAGAGCCCATTGATATCGAATCCTACGATTGTGCATTGCTATTGGTGGTATCCGTAGCGGCCTTCGGGAATGAAGGTTCACTTCATGCAAGCGGTTTCTGACTGTTTGGTCGCTAATTAAGTTCCCTGAAGAGTGATGAAGCCTCACGGCTAACATCATGGCGGTTATTGTTGGAGCTCTTCGAGTTAAGATTTGAATGTATCGGTCTTGTCTCCGTGTGGTGCAGCGATACCGTCCTCCATGGCGCTCAGCCACGGTACCAGTGCTTCGGTAACGTGTCCAAAGTCGACTGATAACACTCTGACTTGTATTCAGAGCTAAAGCCACAGTACGTTGCCGGGAACCAGCTTCTATCATTCCCACGGCTCTGAGCATTTCTTCCCTGCTTAAATGACGTCGCCGCTCCATAATAACGTTGGTTTTAATCAGTAGTAGGGAAACAGTAGCACTAATAATGTCTTCAATGCGTTGTATGTTTTTATAGGGAAAATATTGACAGCTGATTTTCATCTTTTACTCGAATTTGATTCACAGTTCCTGATTCAAATTATGAAATGCACCAAAAAGGATCCATATAAATTTATAAAATCATAAATTTATTACAAAGCCACATCTCAATCTCAAGAAATCCGCATAAAAATGCTTGATCCCTAGACACTTTTGATGTGTGTATTAACAGGGCCATAATCCACACTTCCCAACTAATTGAAATACAGCGACACTCCACCGAACACGTTTTGCTTGACCACGATGCAAGCGGATCCTGCCTCGTATATCGGCTGCCTGCAAAAGAGCCCGGAGTTGCGTCAGAGTGAAGGAACGTCAACCCGCGACGTTTCTTGACACTCTCAAAACGTCGAAGCGCCGTCATGGCCGGACTGACATTCGCACGTCCTCGTGCGACTGCCCACGCCTCGAGTTATCTGGAAAGACCAAATATAAATCTGTAGTACACGTTTGGGCACGCTCGCCCATCCCTGACTAGCTACCCATTTATGCTGCCTGTTTGAGAAGATCTCAATCTTCACCCCACACATCTGAATTAATCACACTGGGCGGACAACTGACCTCAGGCGCCCCTTCGACCACCCACCATCTCGCATGGTGCGAATCATGGATGTGTCATGGTGTGGATCATGGTGCGGTGGACCGGACAACCCGTCAGCGCCCCTTCCACCAGTCACAAAAGCAACACGCAGCTGCTGCAATCAATTGGTCCGGAACATCGACCCGCATAGGCCAGTTCCAGCTCAATCTCCTGTACCAGAGAAGTCGTAGTCTGATCGTGGGCGTCGACCCGGTTTAGGCCAGCCCAGTCGATCAACTACACTACATACCACGAAGAAAGACGTAGTCTGATCAGAGGCATCGACCCGGTTTAGGCCAGCCCCATTGATCAACCACGCTGCTCCCAACTGCCTATCCAGTGCCCTACGCTCTAGATCGATTCTCGCTAAAAGAACAGGATTTACACAATTGTTATAAACTCACCATTTACTACTCATCATGTTCGGAGGCAGAGAGGGCGCCCGAGCTTGCGGTCAAAGTGTGAACTAGATACCGATACTGTGTCACTTTCAACATCAGGTGTTGCCATTCCATTCTCATGGCTATGGACTTCCGCCGTCTCGGCCTCCTCTGCCTCGTTAACTAACGAAGTAGCTACTTCAATCAATCCACCGTAGCCCCTGGGTACTGCGCGCAAGTTTTCATGGGCGTACTTATCATCAATGTGACTCAGCTCGTATTTATCGTGGTCTAGTACCTTGACAATCGTAAAAGGACCTTTGAACATTGATGGGGCTAATTACCTGGGAAAAACATTCTACATCCCCCCTACCAATGCCCGCCAGATAAACTAAGTCATTCTGCGCAGTACCTGGGAACTTTTCGGCGTAGCTGTTTGTTACTAATGAACAAGCCGATCCACTATCAAAACGAAAGGAAACTGGCTCACCGGATGATGTAGTCAAGGTGCTCCTCGATGCCTTGCGTTCACACACATGGACTTCTTTGACTGTCGCTGCTCCGCCGCCGCCCGCTCGATCTGGACACGCCGACGCCAAGTGTCCTTCGATGTCCGCTTCGTTGCCATCCGGATCAAACTCAATCAACTGGGTGGACACGCTGCTCGAAGATTGCGGCTGTGATATAGCCATTAATCTGGATAAAAACCGCTCCATTTGTTGAGACAGGCTTGGTTCTGATACCGGCGCTGAAGATCTCGTGCGACTATTCTCCTCTAAAGCAAGCCCTTCATATCCCACTTCTGATAACGGCACATGGCCATTATCAGTCAATTCCAAGTCCATTACGGCTGCCGAGCTATCGTGGGTAGGCGGGCGAGGAGAATCAAAAGCACGTATTGAAGAAGAACAACGAAACGATTATTATTCAAACAAAATATTAACAGGGCCATAATCCACACTTCCCAACTAATTGAAATACAGCGACGCTCCACCGAACACGTTTTGCTTGACCACGATGCAAGCGGATCCTGCCTCGTATATCGGCTGCCTGCAAAAGAGCCCGGAGTTGCGTCAGAGTGAAGGAACGTCAACCCGCGACGTTTCTTGACACTCTCAAAACGTCGAAGCGCCGTCATGCTTATTTACCAAATTCAATTTTTATTTTGACTACTAATTTAATTGTAGTAAAATATCTAAATAATGCCTTATAAATAAATTTATATTATGTAGTTATCAAAACTTAAAATTCGCAGACTTACTAGATAGATAGGTGATAAATACTTGTGTATTTAAAAAAAAAACTAGATAACTTAAGGATATTGAGAAATTTGCGCTGAAAAAAACTGATTTTTCTTTTTGTAGTCCGCGAAATTGATAGGGACTCTTAAACACCGGTAAGATTTCTTTGAATTTGCATTGACAGAATGTCTTCACAAATTCCCGACTAAACTAGCATTGACTTATCTCAACAAAAAACCTAATAAAATATTTGACACTCCGTTCTAAGCTTGACTGAAAGTTCGAATGTTGATTGTTGTTTGATTTTATTATTATTATCTTTTGGTTCAATTATAATTAAATTTGCTTTCAATTTTTGTTCATATTAGTCATGTCCAACAATATAATATTTCCACTATCACCAGTATCAGCAACCCTACATGACCTACATCGGAGTAGCGTATTATCGAAAATTTTCGCGATAACGTACGTCGCAATGGTAAACTTTCGCAGTAACATACATCGCAGTAAAGAACTTTCGCGATAACGTATGTCGCAATGGTAAACTTTCGCAGTAACATACATCGCAGTAAAGAACTTTCGCAACAACGAACGTCGCGATAGTAAACTTTCGCGGTAACGTACATCGCGATAATGAACTTCGCGATTATGATTTACACTCCAGCCGCACCAACCGTTAGTAGGTACCGCAAGGTTTGGAGTTTACGCAAGGAATCGGCCCGGAAGTCAAAAAAGGTAGGACGCACTGATAGACGAACTTTTAACCTGTCATAACGCAGAACGTAGATCATGATCACCGCTCCAAAATAAGTTTCAGTCGGTACCTACCTAGGCTTCCGGAGTGTAAATGTAAACTATGTACGCGTTATTATAGCACTCGTAGGTACCTACGCAGTGAGGCCTGGGCTGGCTTCCGAAAGGTTTAGCCCTGCGGAATAGGCGACGGGAAGACTCGGCGAAGTTTTCCAAACGCCGCCCAATCCAGTTGAATTCTTCTGTTAGCCGGGACTCTCATAGTTGTGTTGACCAAACTGCAAAGACCGATGGCCATTTTGGACTATGAAAACACAGAATTTGTTACCGAGATGTGTGTATTACCCACTTATCAAAATTAATTAGGTATACCTACATTGTTAATGTAATAATAGGATATCAATTCCTAGTTTGTTTATAAATGCAAAGTAATAAATTCCTTCACCTATACATATATAACCCCGACTGCCCCGTTGGTATCGTGGTTGCAAGCGCGACTGCTGGGCGTGGGGTCCTGGGTTCGATTCCCGGGTCGGACAAAGTGTTATTGGGTTTTCCATTAGGAATTTCTTAGTCCGTAGTTTGGAAGTTGGCGGTTTAATACCCCCATGCCTCGGAAAGCTCGTAAAGCCGTTGTTCCTGCGCCTGAAGTCTCCCCGGTCGTGTCGGATTGCCGTCCCATCGACTATGAGAGTAAAGGAACAGAGAGTGCACCTGTGTTTGCGCACACACTTGTGCACTATAATATCTCCTGCGTACCTGGCTAATCTCCATTGAGATTGGCCACCGTGACCGAAAACGGTCGGGGAGGCTATTATTATTATATATAGGTACATTATGGATAAATGGTTTATCTGTCTATACCTACAATAAAATCTTTGTTACGAACATCAGAACGTAGGATAATAGAGATATCGCAGCTAACTGGTTTAACTAGCCGTTTAGTTAACCGCCTATCCTTTTAATTACTTAAACGGTGGCGGCGGCCGTTCAACTAACAGCCTGAATGATATTCAATAGTATAGTTCAGGTTGGAACTGTAACCAATCACGCGAGAGCCGAATTGGTCGCAGTAACTAAGCCAGGGCACCCCGACCAAATGGGTTATGTTAGGTTAGAACTGTGATCAACCGCGACCGCGACGAAAACCGAGCAAAGAGAGCGAAGCGAGGCGAGCACTACTTGCAAAGGCCAGGCGGTTAACTAAACGGCTAACCAGTTGGCTGCGACAGATATACAGGGTGACAATTTAGTCATCTATAGGTAGGTAATCATCAAGGGGTGATTCTATCACGTCCAACTGAACAACTTTTCCTACGCAAAATCGATTGGTATCTAAAAAAAAAACTTTTCATACTAGCATCAAATTAGTCGTGTCTACTGTCGTAGGTAAGTATAGGAATTTGATTTTCTATTCCGCGAATCGGATATGTGTTTCATAGCGAAAGTAGTTTAGTATGACGCACGGGTATAGGATAGGATCATCCGCTTGACGGACCCAGGCGATGCGGGAGACTAAAACGCCTGTATTTAATTTTGAGCGCATTAATGACTTAATTCCTTCCGATTTCAGGATTTCGGCCCGAATTCCGTGCACACCAGGGGCTTTTCCTTTTGTAGACGACGATTGTAAGCTGTCTTGGAGCCAGCTTAAAATCGTCGTCTTCGGAGCCAGCTTAAAATCGTCGTCTTCGCCTCGCCGGCTCGTCTTGGAGACGCCTCGCCGGCTCGTCTTGGCAGACCTCAAGCAGGCTTCTCCCGCAAGTTTGGATATCCTCCCCGTAAGCCGAATTCTGCAAAATCTCGTACCTTCCTCCCTGAGTACCTATTTCCACCATGTGGTCGAGTGATCAACATTACTTATGGTTACCACATCAACGAATGGGTGCCCCCTATGATTTCAGCTGCCAAATCTGTAGGACCCTAATAATAAACATTAGTTGCAATTCTGTAGGTACCTACCTAATCCCACTTTAGCGCTAGCGCTAAACTCTTAAGAGAATGTTGTAGTGATCCTAAGTATTGGAATACTAGGATTTGCAGATTCCCTCGAACATTTCCTCCACTTCGTCGTCCAAGTGTGCCGAGGTCAGTGCGTAGACCTGCACTACCGCCCGTACCTACGTCTCGCTACGTGTAGGTAAGGCTTGTTCGAAACACTCGAGACTTTCACAACGAGGGAACGTTGTGGAAGTCTCGAGTGTTCAAAGGGATCTGTTTACCAGTTCTAGGCTAATACCTACTAAGACCTACTTATTTTGAATTACTAAAAGAATGTTTGCCATAGGTTATAGGTAACTAGTTAAGAATGAATATTTAGTGTCTATCTATCGAAGCTTTAAACAAGTGAAAACGAATAATCAGGATACAGGTCACATAGATTCACAGAATTCTGTTTGACGGGCGCGTTATAAAAACGCAGGCGGTGGGCGGGGCGGCCGAACAGACGCGTGACGCGGGGCGGCGCCGGCTGCCGCGAGTGGAGGCGGGCCCGGTTGGGGCCCGGCTGCCGGGCGGGGCGGCCCGGCCGCACTGCGCGCGCCAGTGATGCGCGCCGCGCTGTCCCGACCGTACAGCCGCGCTCCACCGCGCGCCGTCCTCGCCGCGAGTGTGTGACCGCTGTGATACATGCTAGTGTTGTGACCCTGGACCGCCGCTGTGCGCCTGCCGCTTGTGCTCCCGTCTGGATAAGGATACCGGCACTTACCGGTGATCAGTTTCTCAAAGTTTACTGCTCACTGACTACATAATGTTGTGCTTTTAATAAACAGTGATATAAAAGTGGACAAAAGTGTCGGAGTGTGGAGAGTGACCCTTGACTGATTTCTTCAATTATTGTAGGTAGGTATGTATACCAACCTAGTTTTTCAACAAGCCCAAGTAGGTATTTAGATTGGGAATAAAAAGTTAAATGAAAGGAATAGGTAGGAAGGTCCTAATATTATAGTTTTAGCGGCTGTTGTTGAGAATAATAAATATGTCAAGTAAGTTTAGTCTATAAGATGGCTACCTACTCAGAAGTAACGTAACAATATGAAACTAAAATCACCAATGGACTAAAAATAACATAACAACACTGTAAATAGGTAATAACCAAAACAAAAGTCTCCAACCGTCTATGACTACAGCTACGCCTACCTCTTGCGAAAATGAAGAAACTGAACTGATCCATCAAAAGATGTACCCTAGTGATGCAGAGAAAAAGTCTAATGAAACCGGAACACGAAATGAACAGCTGCCTATAGTATGACAAGATCGGAATCAAAAGTCAGACAAAAAGTATCAAGACTCAGCGGTCACTTTCACCAATCAAGAATAAACTATGCCTACTGAGTACCGACAACGAGAACAACGTTTTATCGGTGGCACAAAATGTTTTAAACGAAAAGTATGACATTTGTCACTACCTCAAAACTAACGGAGACATAAAACATCTGCTCCATGATTTGGAAACAAAGTTAAGTGATTTTACTTAAAAGATTTTTGTACCTATTATTTTGATAGGAGAAGAAGATTTCAAAATAACGAAACATTACTTTCAGATATTTTTTTACATACGAACCATACTACAAAACATTGAACATACAAATATCATTATGTGCTTTCCTACCTACTAACTTGGTTATCACTTTAATATGTATAATTACAGAATTGAAACATTTAATAATTTAATATACCTCGATCTATGTAAACATGAATATGCATACGATTACGATTCGAACCTAAATTTAACAACAGACTATAGTATGTTTCATAGGCACTCGGGGAAAATAAATAACACAGGACTGAGAGTTATTTTTGAAAATTTAATCTCATTCATTGATTATGTAAAAATAAATGCATGTAATAGGTACTGATGTAAGACAAGTAAGAATCTCTACAGATACCTAATTGTATTACTCCACAGGCAAGTTGTATATATGGAAACACTGGGGTAAAAGTTGATGTTACAAAAAATGATGTTCATATGCATTTTTTTCGTGTATTATAAGCACATATTTATCTTACATCAGAACATTATCGGACTAATAGGAAAATCAGACCAATTAGGTAGGTAAGTACTTAGATGAACTTCTGCAACAAGAAAAAGGAGTAGATATTCCTTGTATCACTGAACATAACATGAAAGAAGATGATATCACACAACTAAATTTAGTGAATTTTAAACTTGCCACATACTCAACAAGAAACACTAGGTACGGAGGTTGTTGTATAGTGATAAACCCTTGTCATGAGTACAAAGTTATAGATATAAAAGAATTTTGTATTTCCAGCGTAATAAAATCAATTAATAGAAGCAGTTGAGCTGATAGTTCATCAAGTTATTGCTATTTGTACCTATTTATAGGCCTCCAAAATACACAAAAAATACTACAGCCGTGTTCTTTGAAAAACTAGATTGTGTTGATTGTGTTGATTGTGTGTTGATAGGTTATGTTGATTGTGTGATTGTATTTAATTCAAATCATTTGCTCCCTTCTTCACCATATCGGCAAACGAAACATTTCCTGCAGACCCAGAGTCCTTAATCGTCTGCTTGAGCTCCGAAATATGTTCCGTCAGGTCGCGCTTTTCCTGAAGGGCATCATCCGCGTTATACGCGTGAATGGCTTTCTGCTTCAGCGACTGGTATAGAACTGCCATTTGTGAGGTTCCAGATCCTACTTTACGGCACGGGGTAGAAATTTTCAGTTTCTGCTCCGAGTTGAGTTTGCCATCCGCGGCAATAGAGCAAACTTCATTTAAGTGCTGTTCGATGGCTGACATCCATTTTTGAATCTCGGGCGTTGAAATAACATCAGCCGTGACTGACTCAAGGGCTGGGTTTCGCGTCGTCGTCTTCGACGGGGAGGCGGAGGAGTGCACTGGCCCTCTTGGGTTAAATAGGCTGTTATCTATTTTGTATTTTGACGAGTTCAATGATTCGTGTCCATTATACACTGAAACTACACACTAAGCAAAATTACAGTTGCATTACGTTGGTAATGCACTAAAGGAGGTCACTACTATTTAACTAATATTGCTAACGAGCACGTCTGTACACTGCGAATGACCACGACTCAATCATCCGCAATGTCCCAAATGGATTTCTAAAGGCATTAGAACTTGCAGTAAACGAAAAAGAAATATAGGTACTTTGGCAATATAAAAAATCGCCTTCTAATGAAAACAAACTATGACTAAAAAAATACACGAAAATACTTAAAAAAAAATATTTACTTGACCCTTAAAGCACAAAATTATTATCTTATAACTAATGCTGAAAACAAAACTAAAGTTACACGGTTATACTAATGATAAAGTAATAGATGAACCTATAAGTAGAAATCGCTACAGCATTTAATGATTATTATGTAGAGTGGTTGAACAAACGAGTACAGCAAAAAATAACAATAATACTGGTATTTCAAACATAAATCATTATCAGAAATCTATGTTTAGGGCACCTACTGATTCACAGTTCAGTTCATTGAAAAACACAAACAGCGCCAATTTAGACGGCATTACGACTAATATCTCAAAACTCGTAGCAAACAATATTGCTCCAGTGCTAAGCTATATAATCAATTTATGTATAGAAAATGGACACTTCCCAAGTAAGCTAAAAATTTAATTAATTAAACCACTATACAAGAAAGGCGAAAAACAACCGTCTCAAATTAGGTACCGCCCAATAGCTTTAATTCCAATACTATCTATCTAAAGTGTTTGAAAAGGTTATTTATAATTCTCTTTATTTTTTTCTTGAATCAAATAATATACTTGAAGAAGAACAATATGGATTTCTAAAAAATAGAAATATAAACAAAGCAGTATATGAGTTATTCTCTAAAATTGTTCTGAATGGTGACAAAAAATACCTATTGCAGCACTACTAATAAATATGTCAAAAGCATTTGATTATGTAGACCATGATATATTATTAAGCAAGTTAGGACGCTATGGCCTATGGCATTAGAGGCAACATTTTAAAATTGATTAAAACGTACTTAACTGGGCGAAAACAAGTGACTGTCATAAATAGGATTTGTCCAAAGACAAAAATAGACATTGCGTATATGTCTTCAACTAGATTAACAACATGTGGAGTTCCGCAAGGAAGTGTCCTTGGGCCCCTGCTATTCATTATCTACATAAACGATTTACCAAAATGAAAATGATATAAACAGTTCAATACAAAATATAATTAATTGGTTAAAAATAAATTAATTAAAAATAAACCTAGATAAAACAAAAATAATGTCATTTTAGCAGCGGACAATTCCGTCCAAATCACAATTAAACGTCACTTATGAAAATAAAATAATAGCAGACACCAGTATGGCCAGGTTCTTGGGACTGCATTTAGATAGTCGTCTATCTTGGATATCTCACATTGAAATTATCTGCAAAAAATTAAATCAAGCACTTTATAACTTGAGAAAAATTGTAAATGAGTCCGTCGTGCTAGTAGCGTACAATGCCTACGTAACATCTACTTTACGCTATGGAATTATATAGGTACTGGGGATATTCTACAGATAAACTCATCGCATTCAAGGCACAGAAAAAATGTTTACGATCTGTCTTTAAGCTAAAATCAACTGACAGTTACTTGCCTTTTTTTAAAAAGTATAAGTTACTAACCCTACCATGTTTATATATTTATGAGACAGCAGTATTCGTGAAATCAAACTTGCAACTATTTAAAACACTTATTCGAAACGTCGTCGCCTCGCAACAATAAGATTTGCGCTAATACACACAACACAAAAAGTTACACAAAAAGTTTTCTAAGCATGGCACCCAGATTCAACAATAAAATACCGGAGCTTTTAAGAGCAAAACACGAGCTAAATGATTTAAAAATATGTTTAAATAATTTGCTAACTCAAAAGGCATATTATTCCATTAATGAATACCTAGAAGATAATGAAAGATATGTGGATTAATATGTGCGGTAAGAATTAGTTTAAATGCACAGCATTTAATCTGTGGTTATGTTTGTCAGTTGTAAATATATTATTATTTAAAATTTAGTATTACTAATAGGTACATAAGAAATATTATAAATGTTAAATGGTACTATGTTTCTTACATTTTAAATGTTTTTTTGTTAACTTGTTAATGGATAGTTTAACTCTGTTAGCTTGTAATGTAATCTTTAACAAAATATTTAATACTAAATTGTAATTTCGTATGCTTACAAATAGTAAGCATACGAAATTACAATATAAAAAACTAGATAACTTAAGGATATTGAGAAATTTGCGCTGAAAAAACCTGATTTTTCTGTTTTTTGTCCGCGAAACTGATAGGGACCCCTTAACCAGGATTGCCTGTGAATGCCTCAATAAATTAAGGCCTCCAGCCAGGGCGAGCGCGCATCGACGGCGCAGTGAAATTTAGAGTACTTTTATTTATTTATGAAAAAAATCACAGTATTAATAAATGTTTTTTTTTAAGTAATTGATATTGTTTAAGCAATTATTGAAGACTATTTTGGTGTAAATACTACGTGAAAATGATGTAGAAGTTCGGAGATATTCAGACTTGTTTCCAGTAGAAAATTGAATTCCAGTATTTTTTTCTTTATTTATAAGGCATATAACAAAAATGTATTCTATTATTATAAAAGTATATGATATACCTGATATGAAAAAAAATGTTTTGATTGATTATATTCAACAGAAACTACAAATTGGAGCTCTCAAATCTTTCTTCTCAAAATTTTTGCCTAAACATGCATCAGGAGAACCGCTATTGCTAAATAAATAGACAAATAATAAAAAAAATCGCTGTATTATTATTGTAGAAGAGAAAACGAACTATCTTTACCAATTACTTGCTATTTATACCAATCATCGAATAGTATTCAATTTCAACGAGGAAATCATGCATCTATGCACATTTTTGTAAGAGGCCTCTTAAATAAGCATAGGTAGTAGGTACTTACCTCTCTTAAAGAACAATGGCCATTTCATACTAGGAAGAAAATAGAATTTGTTACCCAGAGTCCGGACTTGTCTGTGTGGTGCCGGACTTAAAGAATATCACCACCCCGTGGGTGTCGTAAAAGGCGACTAAGGGAGACCGGAGAATGGGCAGCAGCGTTCTCTATGCATTACACCATCATACCATACTGCGATCGCCAACCCGCCTGCCAAGCGTGGCGATTATGGCAAACCTCCCCCAAAATTGGGGGAGGCCTATGTCCACCAGTGGACGTCTTTCGGCTGAAATGATGATGATGATGACCCAGAGTCCCAGACGGATGATCCAAAAATATTGATAAGGTAATGTTATCATTAATTCATTTTTTAAAGCAGGAGAAATAACAGGTAACCATTTAATCGTATTCAAAAATACTATTACCTACTAGTACCTACATAATTTAGCTTATTAGAACGTAGGATTATGGTATTTTAGTTTTGAACGCATTCATAACTTTTACTTGTTCTTTATGGAACATGATACGATCTTACGGCAGTACTATTAGGTACTTAGTTATTCTGTGACCACGGTATACCTAAAACATGTATTGTACCTACATGTTGTGTCTATTGTCTCCGCTTATAAAATCAGTTTTAAAGAGAAGTTTTAGAGGGAAGTCGGCTACAAAACTTGTACAAAACTAGTAATTTTTTTTTAAAGTAGAATACTTGTTAGTTACCTACTTACATCCGACACAATGTCAATACCTACTAGAAGTCTTTTACAAGACTTGTTGGACACAATTACTTAGGTATTACGACTTGTATAGGGACACATACCTACCTACCTATTAGATCCATCTCCATACTAATATTATAATTATAAATTCGAAAGTAACTCTATCTGTCTGTCTATCTGTATGTTACCTTTTCACGCTTAAACCGCTGAACCGATTTAGATGGGCATAGAGATAGTTTGGGTCCTGGAAAAGGACATACGATAGTTTTTATCCCAAAAATGGGATAAAAACGCGGTAATTGATTAATTACCGCTGGTTTAGATGAAATTTGGTATGGAGATAGTTTGAGTTGTGGGGAAGGATATACATAGAATAGGTTTTATCCGCGAAATAAAAGGGGGGTGGAAATGTGTAAAGGGAATCAATAAAAAGGACTTTAAGACTTAAACCACAAATTCTTTTTAGCGATTTTAAAAAAAGGAGGTTATCAATATGACACGTAGGTATGTATGTAATATTTTTCGAACTGCAATAATATATTCACATATTATTATGACAATCTATTAGAACTTCCAAGCAAATATACAAAATTTTATAGATGTACGTATGTACCTATGTTTGTCCACGCATTTCTGCGCAACTATTAATCGGATCGTGACCATTTCTTCGTATAGAATAGAATAGAATAGAATAGAATAGAATAGAATACTCTTTATTATGTACACCATATTAATTACAGACATAAGGTATAGAAACTGTACAAAGGGTGACACAATGGGCGGTCTTATCGCTAAAAGCGATCGTATTAGCTTACAGTTACTTCACTTAGGGAACATTGCAAGTTTCAGTAATTTTCAATATATGAACTAACTAGCTGCGCCCCGCGGTTTCACCCGCGTAAATGTCGATCCCGTTTGAATATCGGGTTAAAAGTAGCCTTTATGTTAGTCCAGGGTGTCAGCTACCTCCATATAAAATTTTATCAATTTTGGTCCAGCCGCTAGAGCGTGAAGAAGTAGCAAACATATAAACACACACACACACACACCCTCACACCCTGTCACACACTCACAAACTTTCGCCTTTATAATATTAGTATGATACGTGTAAGTGTGACGGCCTGGCTTATTGATACGAGCTACGGGTGTAGAGTCAAAGGGAAAACATCTCAAAACCTTGTTCAAATTCTAGTGCAATATTTACAACAAAACTATTACCTACCTACTTATTACAAACAAATATTCCAGTTTTTACTTAAAACTAAAAATTACGAAATAAAAAAGTAGTTAATTTAAAAAATTAAATCGACTTCAAAAAGAAATTAACTCAAAATTATGAAATAACTTTAATTTCGAAAGTCGCTGTCTTGGGATCTGTATTTTAGTTTTAGTTTTTTGCCACCGACTTCCGAAATTAAAATTATTTCATAATGTTGAGTAAATTTCTTTTTGAAGTCGATTTAATTTTTTAAATAACTTTTTTATTATTTAAATAGTAAGCAGATTGATAAAAAAGCAGATTGGATAAAAATAACTTACCCAGATTACTAATTCCATGAGGTCGAAGTCGCGAAAGCGGCAAAAGCTAGTAGGCTATAAATGCGCGGTTACATTCTACAATACCTATTAAGATACAACATTATTTTTAGTATATGCAAAACCCGAAACACGTGTCTAGTATTTATAAATAAAGAATCTATGTAAAAAATTTCAAAACTGTACCATGAAAAATCACAAAGTTATAAGCTTGATAAGTTACCTGTTTGTCCATACAAAAACATGCTCACCCGCGCCGCGCCGTTTTGCGCTCATTGATAACCGATAATAGTACCTAGGTACCTAACCGTTCGGCGCTGAGATTGGATAACCTATTTAGTGTCGCTCGGTGTCCAACTTTTAACCTTTTTTAAATATTTTTGGGACAAAATATAACATGGGGAAAAAAATTGGAATCGATTCAGTTACTTCTTCTGAACAAACTTTGTTCAGGTTTCGCATATACTAAAAATAACGTTGTTTATGCATAGGACTCTGTCCTTAAGTGTATTAGGTACATTTGTACGGATATCGATGAAAAGCACGCATGACTCGGATCCGCCTTAGTAGAGTGATTGGTGAGTGAGAGCCTGGAGGCACAACATGCAAGCAAATATGCTAGCAACATGCAAGTAAACGTGCAGATGGTTTATGGCAGGTCAAGAACAACAGGCACCGATCTACCCATTCTAGTCGGAGATTACCTACCTATGTAGAAATCAATCATTCCATCAGATAATTTGGTAAATTGTTAGTAAGTATAAGTACATATACAAAATGATCCTTAAGCAATACAAAATTATAATAAGTAGGTACGTAAAAGTAACATCGAACAAAATGTCGTTGTGCTTATTAAAACTGAACGGTAGGTAGAACCACAATGGTAGAACATTCTACAAAAAAAAAAAACTTCCCAAAAATCCACTACAAAGTGAAAAAGAAATTTTAATTTTGGCAAAAAAGTCGGTAAGTTACCAAAAAAAAAAGAAAATAGGTATAAAGTGAAGTATTTTTTGGAAGTCAGTTGTTTTTTACCGACTTGAAAAAAAGGAGGTTATCAATTCGACACGTATGTATGTAATATTATTGGAATTGCATTATATTCACATAATGACAATCTATTAGGGCTTCCAAACAAATATACAAAATTTTATAGACGTATGTAGGTATGTATGTATGTATGTTTGTCCACGCATTTCTCCGCGACTATTAATCGGATCGTGACCATTTTTTTATTGGCTTACATTTACTTCAACTTAGAGAACAGTGTAAGTTTAATCAAAATCGATTCAGTAGTTTTCAAGATATGGGCTAATACGTGTAAAGCCTCCTCTACACGTCGTCAGATTCATCAGCAGATGGCCATCTGCGAATGCCTCCGCCGATGTGTAGACGGGGTAATTTGCTAGTCTGGTGGTAGGTATTTAGCCTCTGCCGACGTCAAATACCTATCACAGACTAGCAAATTACCCTGTCTGCACGTCGGCGGAGGCAATCGCAGATGGCCATCTGCTGATGAATCTGACGACGTGTAGAGGAGACTTTAGTGTGAGGGCCTGGCTTATTGATACGAGCTACGGGAAGGGTTGCTAGGCGTTCGGATAAAGCCGGACACAGCTTTTTGGTTGCGTGTCCGGCCAAATCAGACGGTGTCCGGCCTGTCCCGCTTTTGTTAGGCTTTTTAGTTATTATATTAAAATCTAAAAAGATTGTATGGTTAATAAACTTTGTGTTTTAATTAGTTTCCCATTGCAAATTGCAATAGTATTTACTGCTAAACTACTAATTAATGTAATTAATATTGAATTACTCAAACTAATTAATTCCTTAATAATAAAGAAGACAGATTCATTAAATTTGATTATTGTTTCATTAAAATTTAAGAAGATTTTATAGTAAATGACTAAAACGCCTTCTAGTACTTAAAAAAAATTATCGTGATAAACTAAGACTAAAAAATTAAGGGTGCCCAGCTTTTTTACCCAAATGTCCGGCTAAACTGGCTGGTGTGTCCGGCTTTTCGCTTTTAAGACCTGGCAACCCTAGCTTCGGGTGTAGTGTCAAAGCGAAAATCATCTCAAAACCTTGGTCAAATTCTAGTGCAATATTTAAATCAAACTATTACCTACTTATTACAAACAAATATTCCAGTTTTTAAAAAAGTAATAAAAAAAAAAACCGACTTCAAAAAGAAATGAACTCAAAAATATGAAATAACTTTAATTTAGGAAGTCGGTGGCAAAAAACTAAAACTAAATAAATTACAGATCCCAAGACCGTACTGTACGACTGTAGAGTATACCACCTATTAGGTACGTTCAGTTGATGCTGTATTTTGAGGTTGATGTGTGTTGACTGTTGTTTACGTAGCAAGCAGTCTACTTGCTAGGGACGTAAACAAAACTGACAGGAATGTTTATATTATGTATCTATCATCAACATACGCCATTTTATATGTTATGTCACACGATAAAGTTTGCAAAACATTTTTTTTTAAATTTCCTCGTTTGCCATAAGTGACCCCCATATTATAAAAATAGGGACCCTCACTTCTAATCATTTATTTACGTTACACGTCCGTGTTTGGGACACAGAAATTCTTGTATGTACCACAACTTAATCGGTCAAGTACCTAGATTCGGAGGAAATTGGCTGTGACAAACGGACACACGAGTGAGAAACTATAATTTATAAAATCTATAAGGGACCATAGCGCGACTTCCTCTACAAAATGAAAAATAATCACGTGAATCAGCCGCTAACCTCGGAACAATCGGTGTCATACTTACCTACGTGAAAAGAAACCAGCCGGGTGCATAATAATAATAATAAACATGTGCCCGACCCAGTTCTCGAAAATGGAAATATCACATTGTACTGGGATCGATCCATCATCACTGACAGGACTATTGTTGCCAATAAGCCTGACATAGTGGTGGTGGATCGATCAGAGCGTCGCGCAATGATTGTTGACATAACAGTCCCGCATGATGAGAACCTCGTGAAAGCCGAGAAAGATAAACAAGTCAAGTATCTTGACTTGGCTCGCGAGGTTGTCGACATGTGGGATGTTGACTCAGCAATCATTGTGCCGATAGTCGTAACAGCCAATGGACTAATAGCCAAGAGCCTCGACCAACACCTGAAGAGGCTCTCGTTGGGCAGCTGGATCAAGGGTTTGATTCAGAAAGCAGTAGGTACTTCTGGACACGGCTCGCATTGTCAGGAGGTTCCTCTCTCTGGAGCCCTGACCGCCGGTAGCTTGGACCCTGTTCCCGATACCGGTGGGCTACTATTTTTTATATTTTTAAATGTTTTTATGTTTTTATATTCTAATATTTAAAAATATAATTTATATGTGTATAAAATGAAATAAAGGGAATAATAAATAATCTAATTCGGACTTTCACACATCCATATTATTATTAGTAGCACAAATATACTTATAAACTAAGTTAGTATACTTACAGATAAAAAAAAACCATAACCTCCTTTTATTTTTCGACTCACTAAAAATTATATGATTAGAATGCTTTTAAAGGCTTTCTGTTGTTATTTATTTATAACAAATGAACGGCGTCCAGGGCCCTATTGGATATAGCTGACAATGCGACATATTTGTCACACAATTGACGACTAATACCTATAGAAGAAGACTTGCTCCGACCCCAAATAAACGATAGGAAAGGGCAAGAGAAGGATGATGACGAGTTGGTTCCATTCCGGTCCCGCGCCCAGCACCAACCGGGGCGTCTAGTATCCAGCGGGTGCCGCGCCCAGCACCGGCCGGGGCGTCTCGTGTCCGGCGGGTGGCGGATGGTGTCTACTAGGAAAGTGAAATAGTCAATAGGATACATAATAACGTGCACATTGCACATCAAAACATCACACAAAGAAAGAGAAAGAAAAAGTATTTATTGCGACTCGTACAGGAAGCACAAATTAAACTAAACAGTAAAAAAAAATAGAGAATTTGCGTAACCTAAATACAATTGCATTGGGTTTATTAACTCAAAACTGTTCGCTTATAATAACAAGCCTTTAAAAATCTACTTAATAAAAACACTGACAGCGTTTTACGCTTAGCCTAAAACCGCTGGGTTTAGAAGCATGAAATGTTTACATAAGAAAAAACTAAACTAAAGTTAACTAACTAAGTTTCTCTTACGCATTTTTGGGTTGGACCCACACAAAACAAACTTAAAAAGTCGTTATTAAACATTAGCAAAACAGTAATACGACAACAATAACCGAATATGTAAAGTAGGAATTTCGTAGCAAGAAGCTACGAAGTGAACAGTTTGACGTAGCACTTTCACGTACTGAGCGGGCGGGACCCGACCAGATGTTTAATAAGGTCTGTATACCACACGATAACATTCGACGGTACCCGACAGGAAGTTACGGTATGCAAATATTAAACTAAAAACATGAAATACTGCGTAGCAGCCGTATTGCGAAAATTATTATAAAAACAATAATCCCAAAAACAGGTTTTCATAGTCACCTATACCACAAAATACAGAGAGTACAGAAGGCGATCACATGTATGTACTTCACTTTTCATACCTACGCTCAGCGGTCGCGCTAAATCAAATCAAATCAAACGTTTATTTGCTAGACATACATTGTTTTGGTAAAGATAAGATCTTATAACCTAAGTGTCATCGTATTCTGCCTGCAAGCAAGCGTGCAAATTTTATTAACTTTACATACATTCTTATTATATTACTAGGTATTATTATTATGTACTATTATCATGCAATTATTTACTATAAAATTTACTAAATTCTATTGTTAAAATTCTAATAAATATACAAATTTTCAATTTTTATGTTCCAATAATTCCTAAATACTATAAAAACAACACTTCAGAAGCCATTCTGTTAATTCTGTCTTGAACACAACATTCCCCTGTAATAATAATTTTAACTCGTTTGGTAAGTTATTATTCAGTGCGTTGCGATGCGCGGTCGAGTACGGTCGCGTTTGCGCTGCACAGTACGAATATTATATTCGCAAATTGCGCGGCTATAGCCGCTGCCCGTTTTCCGCTATGAGTTCCCAAACTCTCATAGCCAACGAAGTATTGGCATTCATTAAACATGCCATCGACTACATGGACGAGAACAGCATCTTGCAGATCTGCAAGTCATCGTACAAGGAGGAAGAGATTAGCAGTGCCAAGTTGCTGCTGTTCACGACGCTTGGCAAAGTCAGCCAGATGCCGTCTCGTAGAAGGGACGGTACAGTGAAGAGTCTCCAGGACATCGTTACGCTGATGAAGGAGACCGACCCGGATGACGTGCCTGAATTCGTGGCGAAGGATCTGCACAAGTTGCCTCCCGTCACGTTTGACCACGTAGACGTCACCTGGCTGCTGAAGGACATTACATTCCTGAAGCAAAGCCTGGCCGAGATGCAGCAAAAGCTGGAGGTGTCCAACAACACCATCAGTGATCTACGGGCAGAAGTAGTGCTCTTGCTCAACACAATTTCTGCAAGTAGGTCACCTACCGACGCTGCAAATGTGAGCACGCGTTGCGGAGCACAAAACGCCTCCATCTGCAGTTTCGAGTCGGCGGACTAGAATGCGTCACCAACTGCCGAGAATGCATGCGTTGCAACGCGTGCCGTAGCCGTCCCTGCCTCGACAGAGGTGGAGACAACGACGTGTGTAGGTTCGTCGAACCCCAAACGAGCCTACGCTGCAATAGTAGCCGCTAACAAGCCTGTTGAGTCGCAAAAATCGCAGGTAAAACTAGCGGAAACACCAAAAGGGGGTAAACGGAGCCGGTCGAAACCCAACAAGGTTTTGAAAAGACAGGATCCAGACAAAGACACGTGCGATAAGGATGGTTTCATCAAGGTGGAGAAGAAAAAGAAGAAGAAGCCTCCTTGTCGGAACCAGTGCGGCACCACGCTGGCAGGACCCAACATGCTGCTGCGTCCAGCAATCCCGACGACGCAGCTGTACGTGTCCAGACTGCACCACTTCACGAAGGTTGAGGAGATCGTGGAGTACATGCGTGTGAAGACCAGCTGGACTTTGAGGGTCGAGAAGTTGGAGTCGCGTCACAACACGAACTTCAAGTCGTTCGTGGTGCGTGTTCCGACACATCATCTCGAGAAGTTCCTCAAGGAAGAGTTCTGGCCGAAGGGTGTTGTGTACCGCCGGTTTCGTGGCCGGATACATGACACCAGTCAGCGAAACACGACGCTGCCACTTCGTGTTCGTTAGTTTTTTAGTTTACTTAATTATAATGTTGTATGTATTTATAGTATTTTTAAGTTATAATATTGTATTGCATGTATTTTATATGGGCCTTGATGCCTGAAATAAATGGATAAAAAAAAATAAAAAAAAATATTGTTAGGAGCTTCGGGTTCATGACAATAAAAACTGCCGATTTAATAACCAAAAATTGACACTTTAATTAACAACACTAATTACAACTCAAACACACTAATTACAAAACACAATTGCATTACTGCACACTTACACGCTTTAAGTCGCACTTGAATATCGCTTCGATCGCTTATCTAACACTGTGTCGCTCGCGGCTCACGCCGGCCTTATATAGTGCCGCAGAGAGTTCTAGAACCTTCCATTGTAGAAACATCTAGAATGTTCGAGTACATACAGGCCCCGATCGACCAGATGTCGATAGTTCGGGAAAGTTCTAGAAAGTTCTCGCATCGAAATTTCTAGAAGGGTCTTTTCCGCTACTCGATACTAGATGGCGCTAGTGGTAACTACTGTCACCATGTACCAGGCATTAATTGTGGCGCACAACATTATAAACTAAGACGCACATCATATTAAACACATTTTTCTTATAGATATCTTTATGACAGATACAGTAGGTGTTGCGAAACTTAGCCCTTTTTTGTCTAGTTAGGACCTCACTATATTGTTTAAAGTAGAGCATATGTTTTTTGGTAAAGAGGCAGATATCTTTTATGTACATACAAGGAATTGGAACAATTTTACATTTTTTAAATAAAGGTTTGCAACTATCTAGGAACCAAGCCTTGTTGATAACCCGGATGCATCGAATTTGAATTTTAAAAACTCTGTCGATATCGATCGAGTTGCCCCAAATTATTAATCCATAGCTCAAAACAGATGAAACATAGCCGTGGTAAGCCGATAGAGCAGCTCAAAAACATTTTGCCTTAACCGTTTTAACGCAAACACAAATCTATCGAGTTTCTGACAAACTGTTTCTATATGGCTTTTCCAATTTAAATTTTTATCTACATTAAGCCCTAGAAATTTCAAGTCATCTACTTGTTCTACTTTTTTGTCTTTATACTTACATAATATCTAAAGTTAATTGTTTTGCATTGTAGGATGTAAATTCGATTAATTTTGTTTTACTAATGTTTATGTTTAAATTATTATTTTCGATCCAAGTTACTATATCTCATAGGGCCAGACTTATTTCCCTTTTTGAAAAGTGGTTTTACGGTACAGATTGTAAGTTGTTCGGGAACCTTCTAGAAATGATAAATTTGTAACATGCGCCAGTGGATAACATATCCAAATAGCACAAGCTTTCAAAGTTTGTGTGGTGATATCATCTTGCCCGCTAGTTTTTCTATTATTTAGAGACATTATGATTTTATACACTTCTAATGCATCTACAGGACTTAGGAAAATTTTATTTAGATTTTTATTTTTTTGATTAAGTTTAATATGATTGCAATTTATAGGTTGATTACATGTCAAATTAATAAAGGGCTAGGGTTGTCAACTTTAACTTTTGCACAAAAACTATCGTGGTAGTGGCACTCGTATCTAGTTGTTTGATTATATTGTTGAGCTTATTCTTCAATATTAAAACAAAACAATAAACATAATACTATGTTTATTGTACTTTTTGTATTGTAATATTTACAATACAAACAGTTTACAGAATAAAAACATATAAAATTTTACATTCATCAATTTTCACCATCGAAAATCCCTAATAACTTCAAGACGAATTACCCTATTTATACAATTTATTTTACCCTATCCGTGCGTTGCTCGAGCGCACTTTGTATGTAGATTGCCTTCTGTACTCTTTGTATTTAGTGCCTATACCTGCCTATACGGTGACTCGTGCGATTGTTCTTTCTTACGGATTTCCGAAAATATGTTATTGTGGTAAATTATTTTAGCTCTATAAAATTTCAAAGATCAAGGTATAAATACTGTGAAAGCACAATTTCGGGATAATAATTATCCCACGTGTTAATCCAGGAAATGGTCTATCTATGTGCCAATTTTCATCCAAATTTACGCAATGGTTTACGCGTAATTGAGTAACGAACGTCCAAACATCTTCACAAATTTACACATTTATAATGTTAGTAGGATTTTCACAATACGGATCGATAGGATGGTGATGGCGTCACTTTCGATGGTGCAGAGTTTAGTTTTGGACCGTTTGGAGATAGGTCGGTGAACTATAATATTAAATATGGGATGAACCTATTTCTGTTTATCACCATGTACTGTTTCCATTTTGCAAAATAAAATATCTTTATCTGTAACTATAGAAGCAAACAAACATCAATGCCCTCATCAGTTTTTGACGTTCCGGTGAAACGTCTTTCATTTCGGTCAGTATTTCGTTACAAATGGTTTTTACGAGTGGGACACTTGCACAATCCATGTGTAACAAATTATGTTATGGCAAGAGTCTTGCCATAACATATTGCAAGACCGCGTATTACTATGGAAGCATAGCACGCACAGCATTATTTTATTAAGTGCCATACTTTAGAGGATAGAATAGAAGCCATTACTTGGTATTGCATAATTATATCACGGGCGTAAATAACGCAGTCATTGACTGATTGATTGTAATCCACTGCCCCGTTGGTCTCGAGGTTGCAAGCGCAACTGTTGAGCGTGGGGTCCTGGGGTCAGTGTTATTGGATTTTCCATTAGGATGTTCTTAGTAACAGCGTGGAGTTTGTTTGTTGGCGGTTTTTTACCCTCGTGCCTCGGAAAGTACGTAAAGCCGTTGGTCCTGCGTCTGATCTCTCCCCGGTGGCGTCGGATTGCCGACAATGACCAAAAGTCGTACCAAAAACTCTCATGCATCAAGATTAAAATATTATAGTAATTATTTTCATAATTTATTTGCGACATTACGCGTCGGGGATTTGATTTTTGAAGAGGGAATTTAATTTAAAGTTAAAAAATATTGATATTGTTTTATTCCCTTTTCATGACGTTCCGTTTCAAATAATATGATCAATATAACCTTGAATGAAGATAGTTTTATTTATACTTAAAAAAATGGAACAAATGTATCATTTAAAATGGTCGATTTTTTCAATAAAGTCTAACCGGGATCACGAAATCGTAGTAAAAAGAAAATATTTTGATAATGCTCTCAATTGAATGTGGTCGTCAATGTAATATTTATACATGTATCGAAACTTTTTTTTCGATTTTAAGAAAACAAAAACAAAGTACCTACCGATATACTTTGTTTTTGTTTTCTTAAAATTACAGTTCGAGGTGGTAACCGCGAATCTGTTTCATAAATAAAAAATGTACACTCACCCGCAAAAGTGCATGGATACCCTAATGGCTATTTTCCTGTGAACGTTTGAGTTCAAGTTTTCTAAAATAAACTAGATGGCGTTGGTTTCTTCACAACTGTGACTAATTTACGAAACGTAAGTAAGCAGTTGGGAAGAAACGTATTGAGAAAGGAGTTACACAGCTAATATATTTATTTAACTATTACATTACATTTGCTAGCATATGTAGCTTAAATGATAAAATAATAAAAGAAACCGATAGGAATAATTAAGTATGCGCAGTGGCGCCCTCATCGTTTGTTTGGTTATTTATTACTTACTACTAATAAATTGATATTAAATTTTAACATAGTAGCATAATAGTTAGGAACAATTTTTTTTAAGGTAACTATTAATTATAAATTGTTTGAATGTTTGAAGAGACAAAAAGAAACTACAAAAATATTTTGTCATAAAAAGCAAAGCAACGCCATCTAGTAACAGTATAATGAAATTTTGTTAGTAGTTAACTGGTTTTACGCTAGATGGCGTCATTTCTCGCTTCACACGATTTTATTTCTGAACTATCCATGCAATTTGCAGCTCTACTGTACCATTGACGCTGCAGCAGGTCTTCCTGTGTATAATCCCATTTTTTTAAGTTTGCTTACTCTCGCCTAAAGTAGTACAAAAATCTACGTGAAACGGATTGTAGCTTTTTCGTTGTTTGTCAGTTTGACTCTAGTGATGTTACTCAGTTATTAACGTTCAGATACACGATTGTCCCGATTATGTAATTCGAAAATTAAGTTTCCAGCAGTTTCGTACGTTTGAAAAGTACACAAAAAAAAAAAACTTAAAGAAAATAATCATAGCAAGATCCAAAATACAGCACCATTAAATGTCGGTACTTTAAGGTCAATGACATTCGTCTGAGATCGGTCTTGTTCGTCTTTGTAAAGAACGTCTTCTCCTACTCACATTCCACTGTCAATCTGATAATCAATAACGATGCGATGGCGATTTTAATGACAAAAATACACGTTATCAACTGACAGAACTAATCTACAGAATAAGTATTGTTATTTCTCTTATAAAATCCTGTGACTGTATACGTCGCAGTATTTTGACGGTTTATTACACTAAATATCCCTGGTTTAGGGGAGAACAGGGTAATGGGAGCCTACTAAGGGAAAATTTTGATTACAACCACATTTGTTATAATTCTTATAATTTTTATTTAGGAACTCTTACATTCATTATTAAAGTATATTTTAAACACAGTTATAATCAATTACAGTCTTGTATTAAGGTACAATAATGATTTTGCAAAAAAAAACAGTCGCTCCCATTACCCGTCACATGCGGGTAATGTGAGCCCGTATAACGCCCACATGGTAAATGGGAGCCATAATTTACTCTTTCAAAGACATACTTTAAAATATGTGACCTTATAGTAATTAATATAAAGAACTATTTCAAATACAAATAAAAAAATCAACTTAGTAAAAAAGCAAAATATTAAGATAATAGAAATATGCTAGGCTACCATTACCCGCCAACTACCATTTTGAAAAGTAATAACATAAATATGTAATTCTACTTGCAATCTCAATTTAACCAATTGGGGTTGTTAGTGCATGAATCTAGGGATATAATAAGCATAAACATAATAAAATAAGAACACAACTTTATGCTTACCTCGGCGCTGACAAACAGCAATTTTTTAAAAGCGTGGAGCAAAAAACACATAATCGTCCCTCGTGACTTAACGCATGGCACTAACGGCTCGTGTTCGTCAGGCGAAGTTTTTCGATGGTTGACAAAAGCGGCCGAGTGTGTACGATCGCGTAAATGTTCCTACTTTCCGTTCAATCACCATGGCTCCTATTAACCGATGGCTCTCATTACCCTGTTCTCCCCTATTACCTACCTTCGCGTTTAATCTATAATATAAAAATGAATCGCTGAATGTGTTGCTAAGCGCAAATCTCGAGAACAGCTGAACCGATTTCGCTAATTCTTTTTTTAGAATGTTCCTTGAAGTACGAGGATGGTTCTTACGCAGAGAAAAAATTAATATATCTATGGGAGTAGGGTAGAGGTAGGGTAGGAGCAGGGTAGGAGTAGGGTAGGAGTAGTGTTGGAGTAGGGTAGGGGTAGGGTAGGAGTAGTGTAGGAGTAGGTTAGGAGTAGGGTAGGAGTACGTTTGAAGTAGGGTAGGAGTTGGGTAGAAGTAGGGTAGGAGTAATGTAGGAGTAGAGTAGGAGTAGGGTAGGAGTAGGGTAGGAGTAGGTTAGGGTAAGGGGTAGGACACCACGCAAAAGAAAAACCACGCATAAAAGAAGTAGCGCCGGGCAGCTAGAAATAATTCATATGGCAAAACAACGTTTGCCGGGTCAGCTAGTTATAGAATGAAGAATGACGGTTAACTGGTGGCAGTGTTGGTGATATTTATCTAATCGAGTGGCACCTCGAGAGTGAACGGACTTGCCCCTTTATTTTTATTTAATCGAGTTACGAGTTAATTAAATCAAGCCGCATCACTATCTGACACTGTCAGAAAGACAAGTGTCAATTAATTTTTCCCGTTTCTTTCGAATTGCATGAAATTGATATTTCTGTTTTATAATTGAAGGATTAAAATGCATTTACTCTAGAAGGATGTTGTGTTAATTGTTCATTAAGATTTCAACGCAATAGGTATGCGAAGATATTGTCCGAAACTGCTGCAGATGTGCGATTTTTGTCGTTCGTGTATGACATGTCAAACAAAATAAAGTAGAGAAGAAGAACTTTTGTAGGAGTTAATATGATAAGTGTAGTCTATAAAAAACAAAGTTTGACTTTGATGCGAAGTGGTACGGGATTCCATACATCCAAGAGCATTGTCCTTTACTATCGCGCACGGTGTTTAAGATGATATGTTGAAAAAATGTGGTTTTTCCATTTCGTGTAACTTGTTAAGTATGTGGAATAGGGATTTAATGTTTTAGTATATGTTTTTTGACTCTTTGGTTTAGTATCATATAAAAGTAATACATGATTCAATGAATTTTTCTCCATACAAAAAGAAATGTAAAGTTTTTTTTTTTACTTTTTTCGACATCACGGCATAACGCTTAAGAGTTATTCAATGGAATTCACTTTAAAACATAGAGAATTGACATTTCAAAGTTTACTCAAAGTAGTTTTAAATTTAATTCATTTATTTTGTAAAAAAAAGGAGTAAATTCGTTTTGGCACATATGTCGTTACATTCCGAGCGCACGCACACAATAGCCATCACTCTTCTTTTGCGTTTTAAAAGTAATTGCATCACTTTCGCTCGCTTAGTTGGTGTTCGAGGATTTTAGATTTTCAAGGTAGACCCTTAAAAGGCCGCGTTTGATAGAGCCCCACTATAACGTCAAACTCAAAGCATTTATTTCAATTAAACCATTAACAGGCACTTTTGAATTGTCAAGAAGTCGGTCAGTCAGAAAATATGAAGCTAGTTGCCCATTCCAAAGCGTAGGTACCTATGGAGAAGAACGGGCAAAATTACCTAAAAATTAAGGAAGTGTCATCAGCAAATAACACCATTTGTGGTTGATTTTTTAATAAATGGAGTAGATCATTAATATACACTAAAAAGACGAAAGGACCCAATATCGAGCCTTGTGGCACACCAATTTTTACTATTAAACCAAGTGAATTGACACCATTTATTTGAACTTGTTGTTGTTTATCATTTAAATAAGAACTAACTAAACTGAGCGCAAGTTTTCCAAGTCCGTAATTACGGACATTACGGACTTGGAAAACTTGGGAAGAGTCCCACGCATTAAAAATGTGTTTTAATAAAGTTACGTCGGTCGTACAACGTCCTTTGGTGAAACCATACTGTTGATCGTGTAGGATTTGATTCGTGTTAAAATGATTGAGCATTTGATTAAGCATTATCTTTTTAAACACTTTGCTGAAAACCGGCAAAACGGATACGGGTCTATAATTATTGGTGTCTTTACTGTCTCCGGATTTGTAAAGTGGTATAACCTTACTGTATTTCATTAAATCGGGGAAGACTCCTTGATCCACACACGAATTAAATACTAAGGCTAAGTAAGGTGCAATAGTCTCAATTATGGAGGTACAGATCTTAATGGGCGTTCCGCAAAGATCTTCGGTGAATTTGATCTTAATTTGCTTAAAAGCTTTAATTACTATTAAGGAGTTAATATGCCTAAAGTTAAATTCAATCGGGCAGGCTGAAACGTTCGCCCTTACTAAATCAAAAGCGAGCGAGGGCGAGGAATTTAAGGTTTCAGTTGTTTTGAGTGGGATACTAGTAAAGAAATTTACAAATTCTTGAGCCACTTCTTTGTTATCGCAAATGAAAGCGCTTTACGTCTGCAGTGTGTAATCAGAATTATGCAATTTATTCCTGTTTGTTTCATTATTTATAATTTTCCAAACCGTCTTTATTTTATTGTCTGCTGATTTAACCTTGTTGCTAATATATAAGGCTTTAGCTGCCTTACAAGCGTTCTTAAAAGTTCTAGAGTAAGTAGCAACATACTTATTAAAAGTTTCCGTGTTAATATAAGGCTTGAGGCCATACAGCTCGAAAAGTCTTTCCCTACTTTTCCTAAGCCCTTTAGTTGCCCAGTCACAAAATAAAAACTTGGGGCTGATACTTTTAGTGTTTTTCTTTAAAGAATTGTTGAACTCTGTTTGGACTACCGAGAAGAATTCATTATACAAAGTATTAACATTGTTCACTGTAAGGTTCTGATTACTTAATTTACAAATTAAAGTGCTATTAAATTTATTTAAACAAATTGATGTGACTGGTCTGGATTGGATCTGCACTTTTTGTATTGGCATGTTGTACTCAAAAGTTACAGTTTGACCACTGTGATCAGAAGGGAGATAATTAACAACGGCTTTAACTAAATAGTCGCAGCAACAAAAAACATTATCAATACATGTTGCAGTAGTCGTAGTCGTTCGGGTTGGTTCTACAAACACATTTGACAAATTGAATGATTTAAACAAATTAAATAATCTACTGGTATTTAAATTATTATCTAAAATATTAATATTAAAGTCACCACAGACAATTACTGATCTATTAAGTACCAGTTGCAAGTTTTGCCAAAACATCTTCCATTACTGATTCAAATATAGAATAGTTTTGATAATTTGGGGGTCTGTAAACGCACACTATAACATGCTTGTCTACCTCTACACAAGACAGCTCATTGCTATGTTCAACTGATAGTTCAACTATGTATTTACGAGGTTAGAATTTAATACAACTCTTAATTAGGATTAGTGAACCACCACGCAGCATTGAATTTCGATTAAAACAACTGGCCACACTATAATTGTCATAGTTAATTAGCATTCCAGAATCTTTTAACCAATGCTCAGTTATACAAATAATGTCAAACATTGTTTTTTCTAAAAACAACTCAATTTCCAATTGTTTGGAAGAAAAACCTTTAATATTTTGATGAAATAATTTCAAGGATTTCTGCTTAGCCCATTTTCTACAGTTTACTATTTTAGAGCTAGAAAATATCTTTTTGTTATCAAGTGTAACTATACTGTTAGTGGTACCTTCTGTTGTCTTACGAACTAGTTTAAAATATCTGAGCGTCGTGACTATACATAAAACTCATAATAGTAACATTAGAAGTTGACTTTTAAAAAGTACGTAGTTTGAATAAAAAACCGGGCAAGAGCGAGTCGGACTCGCGCACCGAGGGTTCCGTACCATTATATGTTTTTAAATTTTCATCGGTGACGCCGATATTCGTCAGAGAATTTTAACATTGTGCACTGCGGTGTAGAGTATTGCAGTTTTATGTTAGCGCCATCTCTTGACCGATAATAGAACTAATCGACGGCAAAGTGCCAATACCTCCTAACTGAATTTTTTGAGTCAAAGTTTTGAATTTAAAGGCGTTATTCGCATGTTTTAGTGAAATCGCTCAAGTGTATCTTTAGTTGCCACAGCATTAAATTAAAATGTAGAAATAGATATGTACCTCCAAACTAAACCAAAGTGTCTATTTTTAAACGTTTCTTTCAGTTTTTGTATATTTTTGACTTTGTCAGAGGTTTTGGCACTTCGCCGTCGTAATGTAACTTTTATTGATGATTTCTGAAAAAGGGTACTATTTAGAGACTTCATTTTATTTTTCCTGTAATCTTTACGTAAACTTCTATCACATAGAATTATTTCGGATTTTTCTCTTTGCAAACTTCGGAGATAAGGGGTTTTTTTTTTACATTTTTCATCAAAAGTCAAAAACAACACCTAAAAAAATTTAATTTTTTTTTGAGAATGTGCAAACTGCGCTCTCTCATATACCCCACATGCCCTAGTAGCCCCACTTCGAATTTTTCAGACCCCCTTTCAGTCCCTGTTGCAAAAATATACATATATTTATATTTCTTTCTTATTTGCAAAATAGTAGAGCAAACGTCATCTAAAACTATTCCAAATTTCAAGTTGATAGCATTAGTAGTTCTTGAGATATCCAGCTGTGACAGACAGACAGACAGAACGGAACCCTAAGAACACGCATTAAAAATGATAAAATAATTAAATTGACTATTGTAAAGGATGTGGTCACCGTTTCCGGCACAAAGAAGTCCAGGTGTGAAGGCGAAGGATTTATTAGTACAACGTACAGAATATATATAGGACGAATCCACACAACATTTTCCCAGAAGGGACGAAGGAGGGGATAAGTTGTCCTCTAAACCAAAAAAATGACAATAAGTCTAGGTTTAGGCTAACTTAATAGCGGAGTCCCGTGTAGCTATTCCAAGTAGGACGTAACTCACAGATGCACCACTAGTTCAGTTCTCTCTCTAGAAATAAAATATACTAGCGGAGGTCATTAACCCTCGGAGACTCTTAACACCGCGATTCAGAAACGTGACGTAATGCGACAGCGCCATCTAGCGTCGAGTAGCGGCATGTTGTAGTGTCTCTCTTATATGATAGGTGGCGTTGGTGGTTAAAAATAAGGTTTGCTACAATCTCCCCCTCAGTTCTCGAAGACGTCTCGGCGAGAAGAACTGGAGAGTTATTGCTTTCTAGGACGTCCACGGCCTCTTTTACTGGCGGGAAGTGTGGTCTGCATAACCAACTTCTTAGCAGGTTGTCCCTTTCTTCTGAGCGGGTGTACACTTGTACATTCTCAGGAACTTCGGTGGAAATTTCACAACACAGGGTGCTCTTCTTTCTTCTCCCCCTGCACGAGAACTACTCCGAGTGCAAAACCACTGGCATCTGTCTTCAAGATGTAGGGCTTGGTTCCATCTGCTTGTTTTAGAACAGGCGCAGTCGTAAGCCGTTGCTTCAGTGTGTTATACTCGTATGCATCTTCTTGTTAGGTATTCCATTCTTCTACTACTAATACTTCTTGTCGGACCGGTTGACTGACATCGCTCTAGGTGAGGTCTTCACAGTTGACGTCGTTATTCTGCCTGAACGAGTGATGTACTTCTGTTGATCCTTTTCGGGCCCCACGTTGGGCGCCAGTTTGTAAAGGATGCTGGTCACCGTTTCCGGCACAAAGAAGTCCAGGTGTGAAGGCGAAGGATTTATTTACAACGTATTACGTAACGTACAAATTATATATAGGACGAATCCGCGCCACCTTTTCCCAGAAGGGACGAAGGAGGGGATAAGGTGTCCTCTAACCCAAAAAAATGACAATAAGTCTAGGTTTAGGCTAACTTAATAGCGGAGTCCCGTGTAGCTATTCCAAGTAGGACGTAACTCACGGATGCACCACTAGTTCAGTTCTCCCTCTAAAAAATAAAATATACTAGCGGAGGTCATTAACCCTCGGAGACTCTTAACACCGCGATTCAGAAACGTGACGTAATGCGACAGCGCCATCTAGCGTCGAGTAGCGGCATGTTGTAGTGTCTCTCTTATATGATAGGTGGCGTTGGTGGTTAAAAATAAGGTTTGCTACACTATTGAATTCAAAAAGCATGGAGCGCTTTTAAGCTTTTTTTTAAACTAGGTACATATTTTAAGTTTTAACTTTTGCGTCTAGAATCATCATCATCTGCCTAGCCTTTTCCCAACTATGTTGGGGTCGGCTTCCAGTCTAACCGGATGCAGCTGAATACCAGTATTTTACATGGAGCGACTGCCTATCTGACCTCCACAACCCAGTTACTGGGTAATACGATACCAATAATAATAATACTTTTGCGTCTAGAATATTCTTCATTAAGTTAATAAGTATAAAGTTAACGAAGTTCTGACGATTAGGGGCTACTAGAAAACTTGAGGTCCTTACAAGTAGCCCCTAAAGAGATCCACCTCCTGGCTTCATCCCTGCATCACCCTGGACATCAAGTGCAATAAATGTTGGACTCATCAAAATGAATCATATGAACTCAAACTCCAACTCAAAGCATTTACTTCATTTAAACCATGTACTTGGCAGTTAAGAGATGACCAGTCTCAAACAGGAGGAGGTTTTTGATATTGAAGTATCATCTTCATCATCCCAGCCGAAAGACGTCCACTGCTGGACATAGGCCTCCCCCAAGTTAGGGGGGGGTTTGCCATAATCGCCACGCTTGGCAGGCAGGTTGGCGATCGCAGTAGGTATGGTGGTGGAATGCATAGAGAACGCTGCTGCCCATTCTCCGGTACGACCCTTATTCGCCTTTTACGACACACCATGGGAAGTATGGGGTGGTGCTATTCTTTATGTCCGGCACCACACAGACAGCAACAATTAAAACTTGATTTATTAAAATAAAAACAAATATTAAGTTCGTAATGTCAGAAACACTAAAAAAGAAAAGGGGAAGCACCTCTTCCAAATATTGAAATTTTAACAAATGATCCCAAGTGCCTGTGGAGCAGGACCAGCATTAAGTCAAGCATTTTTATCTACGATATTATAATCATCCAACTTATAATATGCTTGTCACCCACGCACAATTGTCCACTGCAGAACTAAGTGCGGAAACCAAACCCATAACATAGAACAATATGCTTGTCTACATAGTGGAATAATTCGTGCGTTTAATGCATGTTATACATTTCTTCTCATTTAGTTGAAGAATATAGAGTGGTATTTTATATAACATTTTACACAGTAACCCATAAAAGAAGTTTTTAGTTTAGACAATTAGCGGTTGATCTAATTTGTTCCTATTTCTAGTGTTAAAATTATGCCTGTCACTTATCTTACTAAAAAGATGTAGATTTTTTCGAACGTACATAATGTTTTCATATTATACATATATTGACAAGGAACCGTCATGATGTTAATTTTTTTAAACAGTTTCCTTAGAGACTCGCGTCTGCAGAGCTTGTAGATGTCTCTGACAGCCTTCTTTTGCAGAATGAAGATAGAATCAATATCTGCAGCCCGTCCCTACAACAAAATACCGTAAGACATGATGCTATGAAAGAAATTAAAAAAATAGACCAGTCTCGCGATAAGAGTAAACTAGTCGCGAGCTCGAATTCACCGGTGGTCATGGCTAAAAAGCACGCTGTTTCACCTGGCTTCGTGTCCGACAGAGCTAGTATGAGTCATGAGCAGTTAGACGCTGGTCTACACGCACAACGTGTAGTTCTCACGCACAGAAACACCCTTCAAACTTCTAGGTGCGTAAAAAAAATCGAATAGTGCTCTGGAAAGTCGAGTTTTATGAAAAAATCTCTGCATAAATCAATTACAAATAAAGTTTATTGAACTCTTCGATAACTGAGCTTTGTCGGTACGGACAGGAGGTTTTGGAGATTTTACAGTTTTTTTTATTACATATTTACACCCAAATTTACGTTAAAAATAGCAAGAAAAACGAATCTTTGTTGGCTCATAACTTTTTAACGGCTTTTTTTACTATTCTGTTTCCGTACAGACAAAATTAATAATAAGTCAAAACGATATCATGTTTAACTTTGGATGCACAATGTCAAACAGTGGAGTTTAATACTCTCCTGAAATTTGTATGGAAAAAATAACGACTAGTGGCACCTTTGGCGGATTTTCCAAACAGCGTAAGCAGCTGAACTTAGCCGCCCTGCAAGTGATGTGAACCCCACCGTTAGCTTTGATACAAGCGTGATCCAAGATGAATTCAAGTATCTCTTTATTCAATACAACGTAGCATTCACTACTTCTAACATTCGGTAAAGCGAATCTAATGCATTTAGTTTTTTTCTCAATAATACCAGAATTTATATGATATAAAAGTTTGTCGTGTGATTTAAGTAGGTACCTACTCGTATTTACGTAGTTTGAAAATTCAAAAAATTAAAATTATTCAATATAAATTGTGTAATAACGTTAAAAGTTGATAGTAAAAGTTTTGAAGGAAAAGTTTATTTTATTCTTCTTAGCGCATTTAAATAAAAGCTTGTTTTTAAAAAAGTTTTCTTATTTTAAATTTAGTTTTTAGATATCGCTGGACAGGTTTCTCAGTCTGTTCATCTCATTCACGACATCATGTTACACCCTGATGCCACTCAGAAGGTACTCCTCGGCACGGCCTACCCTTGACTTGGGTGTTTGGGGGAATGAGCCACTTATTTGAGCTTGAAGCTCTTATGTGCCTTACGAAATACAGTACCGGGTTTGATTTTGGAGTTATCCTTCTCCTAGACAGGTTGCAAACCAATGCTGTCGACGCCTAACTCACCAAATTACACAAGTCAAAGTTAACCAACCGATGCTACAGACTCGAACAATTCGACCTCAATATCATAATCGAGGACTCCAGAAACCCCAATAGACCAAAATTTCAGACGGATTGGAGTAACGGACTTTAACTCGCATTCGTATTCTCAGCAAGTCCTTTCATTTGATACTCATATTGTAGGAAAGCAAAAAAAAATGTAGTCCGCCATCTTTAGAAGTCCGCCATATATTATTTAGAGTGACGTCACTTTATTTTTCGAGTTATTTTCAGCAAGCCATTTCATTTGATATCCAAATTGTAGGAGTGCATTAAAAATAACTAGTCCGCCATCTTGGGTGTTCCGCCATGTTGGATTTAGAATGACGTCACACAGCAAACCATGCATTGTCATCCAAACTAAACGTGTATGCAAAATTTTAGCTCAATCGGTTGAAGATATCTGCTTCAAAACTGAGTTGCAAGAGTCCACCCGAACAAACATAGTTACATTAAATAAAAAATTAAATTAAATATTTGGGATTGACAAAAACCGCTCTTACCGAAAATCACCCACTCTTTTAAATCAAGATATTACAAAATCCTGGGTACATTATTCTTGTTGCTTCTATAAGTGAGAACAATGTAAAAAAAACACAAATGAAGAAACAATTCAAAATATAAGATTAACTAACCCAACTTAATACCACTGGTTTGTTTTCTGACTTTTCTAGAATCTACTCAAATCTAAATTCTTCACATAACATTTTATGATCCTTGTAAGAAACAGGATCGATTAATTGGCATCAAAAATGTTTTTACCCGACTGCGCGACGCAAAGGAGTGGTAATGTGTTCATCAGCCTATGTATGTATGTATGTATGTATGTCTGTATGTATGTATGTTTATATGTTCCTTTGAAGCACTATACAGACCAAACGCCTGGGCCGATTTTTATGATTCACACGTTAATCGATTCCTCTTAGTCCGGCGAGTGTCACTAAAGACATGACGTTAGTGAAAATTCAAAATGGCGACTGCTGGACGCCATATTAAATTTTTTTTTTTTTTTCAAAACCTATCGAGTGGGGTATCAAAATAAAGGGCTTTAAAAGGTGATTACAAAAATATATACAACATATATACTTAAAAGCAATCCGAAGTGACAAATCGCAAAAAAACACCTACCAAGAACTAAATCGTCTGCGAAATCTTTCAAAATTGTAAACAAAAAAGCTGGAAATAAAAAAAAAAATTTAAAAAAATCAAAAAACCCGACTGCGGTAAAAAACTTAAGTTAAAGGAAACTGAAAAGCTAAAAACAAGCCCATTTTAAATTAAATAAAAGTTGGAAGCAGGCGGGACCCATTTGAGTTTGAAAATACAATAAAAATGATATGGGTCCCGCCTGCTTCCAACTTTTATTTAATTTAAAATGGGCTTGTTTTTAGCTTTTCAGTTTCCTTTAACTTAAGTTTTTTACCGCAGTCGGGTTTTTTGATTTTTTTAAATTTTTTTTTTTTTGTAAAAATTGCCCGTTTTCTTGCTGACTGACTTTCGGCTGACTGTACATTTATGTCATAATCTGTGAATGCAGATCAAAGTTTCTCAAAAAGCTAAAGATTTGTGGCACCACGCGTAAGGTCTGCTCAGTTCCCTAAAGGTATAGCGTGACGATAATCATTTAATAGGTTAAGTCTGTAACTACCTGCAATATTCTACCCTTTTTTTATCATTGTCTGGCAGTTTGAGGAATTTATGTGGCCTACCCAAATGTCCTTTCTTTGGTATTGTTCGTCGAATAGTTGAGCTCCTTAATTCATGAGTTGAGCTGCACGATTTCTGACAAATGCGTGCTCTGACTGGACAGGTCCTCTCAATCTGTGTGGTTCTTTCCTCAAAAGACCATCTCAGACATCGATCTTCATGGTCTTCATATAACCTGACCAAGATTATGTCTGGACTTTAAAAGAGACTGTGCCCTCTGAGTTTGTTTCGACCTTTCTTCTCAGAGTAGTCAGATAGGAAACGCCGATCTCATCTAGTTTTAAAAAAAAACATGATTGACGTGTAAAAGTGTTTGTACAAACCTACTTACAAAAATAAAATCATTTGTCATTTATCACAGTACCTCCCTAAGTAGAGTTTAGTTATGTTCTTTAAAGAACTGACTTGTGCTAAGTTGACAATAATGATGATAGTGGCCAGCTGTCACAACGTGACGACGAGAGATTCTTTTTAAATAACAAGCGTGCTACATTCCAGTGTCTCATTTTAATTTATGAGACTTCTAACTATCGTTTATCATACATAATTATTATGTAGGTGGGTATATGTACGGTCACCAAAGGAGATACGTAACCAGGGTCGTCGGATATAGTTGAAGTTTAGTAAGAAACCGATGGATGCTTTCGAATAATATTTAATTTAATGAATAGAAAACAAACAGTTTATTTATGAAATTAAGTTTTATTCGTGAACATCTGTCGGTTTCTTACTAAACTTCAACTATACCCGACTACCCTGGTAACTTATCTCTTATGGTGACTGTACATCACATTTGACATTCATTTTATCTTTGGCTGTAAGTACGTACCTTCTTAAACTGCATGCATACCTACAGCCTGCTAAAAAGTTGTAATATTAATAACATTTGACCACGGGGAAAATTATTCCTTGTGGACAAATTAGTTTGACTACCGCGGGGTAGGACCCATCAGGGTACCGGGAGGAATTCATTAAAACATGGTTTATGTTCACTAATTATTCCATCCTACCAATGATTTCTAAAGTATTCTACATATTTTAGATCTTTTTCATTCCGTTGGTCAGCCAGATCGCCCAGATCTGACGCCTAATCTCTTCTAATCTTATTAATGTTTGTCTCGTATTTCATGCCAATAACTTGTAACTGACTCACGGAGGTTGCACGTAGGCACCCAGTAGTCTCTCATATCTACAGCAATATACCTATGTTTGTAGTAGGCATCCGTATTAGGCAGAGTAAGGTAAACCAACTTTGCTTACGGGGCATAGCCTTCGCAAAGTGTGTTGAGTTGACACAATTGGTTCAGCTTATGTTTGAGCACCCACAGTTTTGTTGATGTTGATGTATCATGGAGTTATTATTTGATGAGGACGGAGTGAATCTTGAATTTTCCCTCTGGAGTATGGGCATATGTTAGACTTTTAAATGAACCCTGTCCTCTTAATCTTTTCCCTCCCTCTGGCTCATACCGTCCGATGGGGTAAAAGAGTTTGAAGTTAAGATCATTTAATTTTTTTTAAGCCTATTCTAGGCCGATGTGAACTTTCACATCATTTGTTTTCCTAGGAGGCCATGTCACATCTTTTCCGCCAGTTTTGGCGCGACGAGGTTCAGGCATGACGACGTTAGTTTGTGTTTGTGCACATTGGCACTTATAGAATGTTAACTTACCTGGCACTTATCGAAGTGTCGGGTACGTGGTTTGTTCGTCCTGACTTTAACCTATCTCTTGCAGGAGACGGACCTCACCCTGTTTATTTCTAGCATTAGGTAATTTTTCTTTATAGGGTTAGGCAGGAAAAGCCTGAATGTTCGAATGGTGTGTGTTCTATCTATCTATTTAAATAAAAGAATAAACTGACTGACTGACTGCCATATCAACGCACAGCCGAAACTACTGGGTCTAGGAATGTGAAATTCTGCACACGGCTTCCTTTTATAATAGACTAAAGAAAAGGCAGGATTTCGTTTGTATGAAAAATCTTATTCCTTGAGTTAATAAACCTGAAACTTGGCACGAATACTTATAGGTAAATTATGAAATTCGGCATTTTTTGTTTTTCTAAACTACCCCCTATTTTGACACCCCGTACTACTAAAGTAAAAAGTAGGTACGTGTTTTTCAAAATCGACTCCTACCAAGGTGGCAAAGGGTAATAAAGCTTAAGGGGTGGATTGCTGGGAAATATAGTAGGAAATGCTGTATCCACTAGCAGGAATAGCGCCAGCAGTGTTTCGCAGAGCGCTGGCAAGCTCCAGCGAAAGAGCCAAAATGGTCTCCGACACAAGACCCCCTTTGTATTACAAGATCCTTGTGCCACAAAGGCTGAAAAGCCGAAACAATTTTTTGGAATTTTGAAAATCGCTGATGAAGACCGATACCCATTTTCGCGTTAATGGAAGCAAGCAGTAAAATCCACCCCTTCTTCTTCTTAGCGTGTCGACAGCAATTTAAATGGACTCGGCCTAGAATTCGGCTACTTGTTTGGCGCCATAACCAGCGTCCACCAGTTCCTGTAACGTGCAGCTGACAGGACACGCAGGACACGATATTAAGTGTCCCATCGTTTGTGGAACAGCACCACATTTACACTATAAGGTCCACATTTACGGCCAACCTGGGTCCGGAGTCTGTTTAAAGACTTCCAGGTTACCCAAGGTAACTCATGTCCAGGTGGGAAGTCCTCAGCGGGTGGACCGAACGGTTTGGGTAAGGAAGCACTGTCTCGCCACAGCTTCAGTCTTTCTTGTAATGATTTGCCAGTGAATGGGATGACACACTTTAAAAAAACTGAATGCGCAGTAGTAGACCGCGAAATTCAAATTTTCTTAGGTTTTTTGCAATTTTCAGGTCAGTGTCAGGTTGTATCTTGATTAAAATATGATTTGCGACTATAACAGCTACGTCTTTACAGAATGATAATCATTCGAATCATTAATACATCTTTCTTATGGAAAAATTCTTAGGGAAACAATCTAACTTGAAAGATTCTATTCTAATGACTATAATTATGTAAATACATATATATTATAGTCGCGAATCATATTTGATCAAGATCATCAACATCAACAACCTGACACTGACCTGCAAATTACAAAAAAACGTAAGAAAATTTTAATTATATAACTTAAATTGTCCGTGGTCCCTTCCGAAACCAAACGGAAAAGACCCTGACTGGCGTTCTATTATTGCGGATTCTCACTGAACTAATGTATATTTCTCTATGCCAATAGTACTTTCTAATTCCATACTAACTAAACTACAATTTGACATACGACAACACTACGATCAGTCTAAACATTATTTTGTGTTTATTATATTTTTTCTATAGGCTGTTTAGAAGTTTTGTCAGTGCCATAGACTAATACATTTAAAATGAGAGTTAGTGCTTTTGCACCTGCGCGTACATCGCTAGTGCTGGCTAGCACGGCGCGCGGAAAAACAAAACTAGCGCGCCATTTACCAAAAATGTTAATATTTAACAATACAAGTCTGTTTTTTTCCTCGCAAGTGTGTTGAAAAACGTCGTATGAAACGCGTGTGCATTGATCATTAGACTCTCGGCTTTCTTATCGCGCTCGCCTGCGGCTCGTGCGAATAATACCACCTTGAGCAAAATGATCAACATAGCACACATGTATCATAATGTACTATTTATTGACATTGAATATGGACTAGATGAATGTAGTTTAAGGCGGGAGGGTATTTAGTCTATTTTATGGCGCAACGAATAATTTGTTTGTATGTCTCCCCGTGTGCTGTAAGAATATGGATATTTACGGACTAGTTTACATAATTCTAAGATATAAATACCAACTTAGGTGAGAATCTTGTGCTTCTGAAAGTAAGGCTTGTAACTATCTGTTGGTTCTATATTTGTAATTATTCGTATTAGCTTTTTTTGGAGGGTAAATAGGGAGGGAGCGTCTGTGCTATTTCCCCATAAGATGATGCCATAGTTTTAAACCAAGCGTGGGCATACGCGTAGCATGTGACTAGTGCGGTTTGTCGACTGGGGTAAGAAACATGGTATTTTCAGTAAGGTTAATCACTGATGTTTCTCTCTGTACATCGCTGGATGTGTATGGTGGTGTATATATATACGTGGTGTTTTCCCCAATAGATGCGAAAAAGTTCTTGAAAACGTTAGCTACTTGTTTAGGTTCACTTACTAGGTTTGTTGTTTGTAGTGTTATATTTTGTTTATCTTTTTTGTTTTTTTTGTTTGTCCGCTCCTTAACAATATTCCACATGGTTTTAACTTTATTTAGTGCCACCGACACCATTAACGAAACTAAGGACACCTCTTTTGTTTTTTGTTAAAGTCGGTTCACTCTAATCGTTTAGTCTAGGAGGGAACATAGAGACGGACATACTTACATTTATTCAGTACATCATTTCATACATTTGTACGTCCACATCGTAATTGCTTAAATCACTTTTGTCAACAATTCTCAGTAAATTGGAACTTCACTAAGGTTGAAAATATCTCACTGTCACAGATAGACAAATAGTCGTTTTGTGACGCGCTAATACTGACATTCCACAAGGGTTACAAAATGCAAATAATATAAAAAAAAATAACATAATATGAGCATACTACTGCTATAAATACTAATTTTCCGACAACTTATGCGAATACAAATACGGAAACGACCGAATAAAATACTGAAACTAAAATTATCGATTAATTTTTTTTAAATTATTTTGTTATTTCGTAATTTAGAGTTTTAATTTAAACTGGAATATTTGTTTGTAATAAGTAGGTAATAGTTTTGTTGTAAATATTGCACTAGAATTTGACCAAGGTTTTGAGATGTTTTCCCTTTGACACTACACCCGTAGTTCGTATCAATAAGGCAGGCCGTTACACTTACACGTATTAGTCCATATCTTGAAAATTACTGAATCGATTTTGACGAAACTTGCACTGTTCCATAAGTTGAAGTAGATATGAAAATGGTCACGATCCGATTAATAGTTGCGGAGAAATGCGTGGACAAACATATAATACATACATCTATAAAAATTTGTATATTTGTTTGGAAGCCCTAATAGATTGTCATATGTGAATATAATGCAGTTCCAATAATATTACATACATACTTGTCGAAATAATAACCTCCTTTTTTTGAAGTCGGTAAAAATACTGAATCCAGGAACCTGAAGCTCACGAAAAGTACATCAGTAAATGTATTAATGTTTTAGGTGCATAATAAAATCATCATCATAAAAAAAAAACATTAAAATGTCAAATAATTATTCCCATGAAACTACATCCTTACCCGCCGTGCGATACGGCATCACTCAGTCAAATTGTCAAGCATCTAAAGGTGAATGGGCGAACTAGCAAGGGAAGTGGTCTATAGACTAAAAGTGAGATAGTTCCGATTTGTGTGGGATCTAAACCCTCGTGCAAAGGGGCATCAAAATTCTGACCCGGCTACTTTCAGAAAACACACTTTAAACAAATTTTAATATCAAAACCATATTAATACTGTTTCTGTAAGTCCATTGACCACTTTGGCCCAGTCTCATTTAGTAAGGTTATAAACCTTACTAAATGAGACTAGCTCACAATATGTGCTTGTGCCCTGCATACATCAGCCTACCGACCTCTGTTAGGGTTGTGGACATGCCGACCGTGCCAAAACGGTAGATCTGCACTTGACATGCCCACCGTGCCACAACGGTAGATCCGCACTTGACATGCCCAACGTGCCACAACGGTAGAACCGCACTTGACATGCCCACCGTGCCACAACGGTAGATCCGCACTTGACAGGCCTACCGTGCCACAACGGTAGATCCGCACTTGACATGCCCACCGTGCCACAACGGTAGATACGCACTTGACATGCCCACCGTGCCACAACGGTAGATCCGCACTTGACATGCCCACCGTGCCACAACGGTAGATCCGCACTTGACAGGCCTACTGTGCCACAACGGGAGATCCGCACTTGACATGCCCACCGTGCTACAACGGTAGATCCGCACTTGACATGCCCAACGTGCCACAACGGTAGATCCGCACTTGACATGCCCACCGTGCCACAACGGTAGATCCGCACTTGACAGGCCTACCGTGCCACAACGGTAGATACGCACTTGACATGCCCACCGTGCCACAACGGTAGATCCGCGCTTGACATGATTTGATCTAAGCCGTGAGTGAACCCAGTTATTGATCAAGGGTAACACTACCTTGCTTCCGCTGACCATCAACCTGCCTGCCAAGCGTAGATTATGATTCCTTCCCTCTTCATATTTGTCTACCATTCTTTGTGGCGGAGATTCGGCGGCCAAGTGCGATAGGGAGCAGGCGGCAATAGACAGACACTTTAGGTCAGATAACAAAGTTCAGATGTTCTTGTGTTGTGCAGGAGCAGTGAGCGGCTTGCGGGCGGCGGGCGGCGCGGCGGCATGGCGCGCGCGCGCGGCCGGCCGGCGGCATGGCGGTGAGCTGTCCCGAGGTGATGTACGGCGCCTACTACCCCTACCTGTACGGGCGCGGGGCGGCGCGCTCCTTCCACCACGCGCCGCACTTCCAGTACGATCGGGTCAGTACCACCTCCACCTGCAGCACCTCCAGCTCCATACAAAGAGCTGCACTCACCATGCGTAGTCTTCCCGAATAAGTACCTAATGCTCCTAGTCAGCAAGCGGGCCTACTGATTATTTGCTGAATTTGCATCTAGGGTTGCCAACTCTAACTCTGTTTTAACAGCAGATCTAGGTAGGTACTGGTTTTTGAATGAAATCCCTTTTTTCTGTTTTACTCCATATTTATATTGTTTTTAGGGTTCCGTACCTCAAAAGTAAAAAACGAAACCCTTATAGGATCACTTCGTCGTCCGTCAGTCTGCCAAGACCCTTTTTCTCAGGAACGCGTGGAGGTATCATGTTGAATACGAAGGTCTGCGGTCCCTTGGAGCTCCAAAAAAATCAAGCTTCTAAATCAATGCAATAAAAAAATACGATCATTTATGCAATATGTTTTGATACTCGCAAATAAATCAAAACCTATAGGTACTTCTCGTTGACCTAGAATCATGAAATTTGGTAATAAGCAAGGTCTCGCAGCATTAGTAAAGGAAAAAGTCCAAGTATCGTTAATCTGTAGTTTTTTCCGTTTTTTTTTTTGCGATTGAAATCCCATACATCGATATACCTATGTCACAACGTAGGTATATCGATGTATGGGAGAACATGTTTTCAACTATGCCATCAAATGTAGGGCACCCTGTACCACACGAAAAGTCCGCTGTCACAACCAAACCTAGTGTATTTGGAGGAGAATTTAATGCCCTTCTTCTATTGTAACTATTTTTAAATGGTTTATTATCGATCACTAATAAACCTAGATACCCAATGCCATGCAAAAGTTCTCATAAAACGTTCGCCAATTGTATTTACCTAATTCTAGTTGAAATAAATATTGTCCCCGTAGAGCGAAAAGACCGTGTTTTGAGATAATGAGGGTTAAAGTTTTTGAAAATAAAAATCGTTATAACTTTGGCTTGCCTTTACATAGCTTTATGTTTTCAGCTTTAATTGGAAGGGAATAAAATAAAATTTATATTATATAAGCGCTAAAACACGTGAAAAACCTCTAATAATTGAGAAAAGTTAAAAACATGAAACGAAATTATTTGGAGAAGAAAATGTTGATTTTAGTGACATTGAGATTTCATTTTGGAAATTTTTCGGCTTAGTGACTTTTCGCTCTACGGGGACGATATACCTACGTTAATGTAAATTCAACATTCAAAGCTGTATTCACAAAGCTATTACGACCGATGCTCGACATACATCAAAACAAATTCAACCTTACGCAAAACGTTTTAAAGTCAGAATTACAATGTGCCAAAAATAACAATGAATTTTACGACCGAGACACGCCGCTAGGACAAGCAATGAGTGTAGTCGAATTGTTACTTAGTTTTTTGTTTTTTATTGTAATATTGGTATGGAATTTTTTGGAATGGTATTTTTTTTAATTTTGTAAGCTATACATGTCATGACATGACGTCATGACAAAAAATGTCCTTACCTACCGAAAAAAACGCAAGAAAATTTAAATTTCTCGGGCTACGACAGCAGATCAACCATAATAGGGTTGATCTGCTGTCGTAGCCCGCGAAATTGCTTCACAGTGTTTTTATTGCCCCAAAAAAGTGACATCAGCTTTTTATTGATAATTTGTAATCAATAGTTCACTGAAAATGCACGAGTAGGTGCCAATTTTGTATACTTACTCTATTTAAAAAAAAAATCTTAAAGTTTTCGTTACCTTGACGGTCAAAATACTGAAAATAATTCGTACAATAAAAACTGTGTATGACTGAGTTTTGTTTGAATTGTTTATTTATGAAGGGATTCTAGACGCATATTTTCCCGTTTTTATTTAATCAGAAATCATAATAGAACCCACAAAAAAAAAATGTTTTTCCGAAATCAGTTTTTTTTCTAGTTTGAAGTAGAACCTCTATCTGGTACAATTAGTATCAGCTACAAAAATATTACTTTTCAATTCAACTTGGGCCTAGGTTTGTAGAAAATGATTTTTCAGTACTAAGGTCAAAATTCTAAATTTAGGGTTATCAAAAAAGGTCAATTGGTTGTTTTATGTTAACTAAAATTAATTATGGTGATGTATGCCCAACATTTTAAATCGTTTCCGTCGTTGCCATTGTGTTTGGCCAAAAGAGTTTAAAAAAAATACACAACTGGGCAAAGTCGAACCTCAAGGGCAAAGTGGCCAGGTTTTACGGTACTTATAACAAACACATATTCCAGTTTTTACTTAACACTAAAAATTACGAAATGAAAAAGTAACTAAAAAACATAAAATGGAAATTAACTCAAAATTATTAAATACTTTAATTTCGGAAGTCAGTGGCAAAAAAACTAAAATACAGATCCCAAGACACAATAGTTTTGTTCACAATCCGATTAATAGTTCCGGAGAAATGCGTGGACAAACATACATACATACAGATAGCGCCATCCACGAAGACGCCCCCCACTCTTCTTCCTAATCGCTTACAGTACAAGTGAGCAACATTCCGCTAGTGTTTTAGTTTTGTCAATACACAGTTATTAGTGTGTATCAAAAAACCAAAACACTAGCGGAATGACCTAGCGATAACCACTAGCGATAACCACTAGCGATTAGGAAGAAGAGTGGGGTGGGGCGCGGCTTTGTGAATGGCACTATCTATACATACACCTACAAAAATGTGTGTGCGTGCGGGCGATAAAAAAAAATCTCCTGGTAAGTCTGCTTGCCTAATACTATGCTTTACAAAATGTTAGCTTGATCTGCGTTATTTTTTTCTAACCAAAAGCTCTTTGGCGTTCTTTTCGTATAAGTAGAACCAGTAGAACGGCTGTACTGATCCGAGAAAAAATCACCTTCAAGAATACAATAGGTCCCGTAGTATCGTATGTACTTTCATATGCATTTAGTAAAAAACTGTTATTTTGACATTGCAAACGGACACTTCAATTTTATTTATTTGTATAGATGAAATAAAAGAGATAATAATGAAAGAAAAGAGAGTTGGAAGATCTACTTGGATAGGTTAATGAACGATAGGAATGTGCGCAAGCGGTTAGCGGGGAATGGTTTTGAGAGATTCAAATATTTTCTAGAAGTTAGTGACTGTAATAAAGCTCGATAAACAGTATAGAGGTATGAGGAGGAGGGTGTAAAGTTCACTCATACTCTGTAGAGTCTGTAGAAAAGGGAGGATTCTCCGACCACATGGGTGTCGTGTCTGGTGCCAACTGCCGGACGATTGATGTCGGGACGTATACCTACTGGTTGCGCGGTAAACAGCTCTGCTTGCGCGATGCAGGATTTTGTATATATACCTATTGCGCGGTAAACAACTCTGCTTGCGCGATGCAGGATTTTGTATATATACGAGTACCTACTGGTTGCGCGGTAAACAGCTCTGGGGGCGTAAAAAGGCCACTTTCGCAGAATTATAAAAGGACAACACTATGAACTATAATATGGCGAAGACAGTCAGTGTTTTTCTTTTTTTCGCTGCACTACGTAGGTATAATCAAAGAGATTAGGATTGGATTGGATAGATTGGTATTTTATCACTGACAAAAAAAAAAATTACTGAAAAATCCTTCACCAATGGGATTTGATTCGATTAACTTAACAGTTAACTGTCCAATATGTTATCCTTTTATGATTCTGCCAAAGTGGCCTTTTTAGGCCCCCTGATTGCGCGATGCAGGATTTTGCGTGACGTCAGTGTGATGCGTAGTTCGCATGTGGCGGTGTAGACACAGCTTCAACATAACTACTTACATACAGGTCTAGAAGACAGACCAGTGGACCAGACCTGTAGACTGTAGCCCAGGTGTTATACCTACCAGAAGAAGATTTACTTTATTCATCTTCCCTTTGCATGAGCTGTTTGCATTAAGGGGCTTACATGACCTAAAGCGCGGTCACTGTCCGACTGCATAGAAAAGAAAGAGAAACGCGATGACATAACGCTGGTAATTTATTGCAAAATATGAACCAATTATTTAATTACAAAAAATCTATTGGTTGGACTAAAAAACTAAAACACTAGTATTTTAGATTGTTGCTTGTAGAATAATCTGACAAAAAACAGAATTATTGTATTCATATTAGTATGGTTTTCAAAGAAACGATGGATGGAATGTGTGAATGATGATATGGTTAGAAAGGGGGTGACTACCGAGATGACGACTAATAGAGAAGTATGGAAGAAAAAGACATGTTGCGCCGACCCCAAATAAATTGGGATAAGGGCATGAGAATGATGATGATATTAGTATGGTTTTTATTGTAAAAAAAAACAAGTAATTAAAAAAACAAAAAAACCCGACTGCGGTAAAAAAATTAAGTTTAAAAAAACTGAAAAGGTAAAAACAAGGCCATTTTAAATTAAATAAAAGTTGGAAGCAGGCGGGACCCATACCATTTTTTTATTACATTTTCAAACTCAAAAGGGGTCCCGCCTGCTTCCAACTTTTATTTAATTTAAAATGGCCTTGTTTTTACCTTTTCACTTTTTTTAAACTTAATTTTTTTACCGCAGTCGGGTTTTTTAATTTTTTTAATTACTTGTTTTTTATTTCCAGCTTTTTAGTTTACAAATTTGAAAGATTTCGCAGACGCTTTAAATGATAAATGATTTTATTTTGTAAGTAGGTTTGTACAAACACTTTTACACGTCAATCATGTTTTTTTAAAAACTAGATGAAGTCGGCGTTTCCTATCTGACTACTCTGAGAAGAAAGGCCGAAACAAACTCAGAGGTCACAGTCTCTTTTAAAGTCCAGACATAATCTTGGGCAGGTTATATGAAGACCATGTAAATCGATGTCTGAGATGGTCTTTTGAGGAAAGAACCACACAGATTGAGAGGACCTGTCCAGTCAGTGCACGCATTTGTCAGAAATCGTGCAGCTCAACTCAAAACTTAAGGAGCTCAACGATTCGACGAACAATACCAAAGAAAGGACATTTGGGTAGGCCACATAAGTTACTCAAACTGCCAGACAAATATCAAGAAATAAAACTAACAGAACAGAGAGAGTAATAAAAAAAATATATAAAATTAATAAAATGACCCACATCGTCTTCACATTCACAATAAATAAAATAAATAATACTTTACAAAGTAAGCAAATGTCAATGTTTATAAAAATAATAATAATAATAATGTCAATGTGTATATAAAAAAAAAAACATTCAAAATGCAGAAATTGGAAGCAGCTCAATCCCAAGCCTTTTTGTCCTCAATATAATCTTCAACGGTATAAAAGGCTTTCTGGCACAACTTACGTTTAATGAATGATTTGAATTTATTAAGGCTTAGATCTTGAACTTGGCTTGGTAGTTTATTATAAAAGCGTATACATTGGCATCTGAACGACCCACCTATTTTCTTGAGCCTTGTTGTAGGTACAACAAATTTGTGTTTATTTCTAGTATTTATATTATGGATATCATCATTTCAGCCGAAAGACGTCTACTGCTGGACATAGGCCTCCCCCAAGCACCTCCACTTTGACCGGTCCTGTGCTTCCCGCATCCAACGGGTTCCTGCGGCCTTCACAAGGTCATCGGTCCACCTTGTGGGAGGCCTTCCAACGCTACGTCTTCCGGTACGCGGTCGCCACTCCAGAACCTTTCGGCCCCATCGGCCATCTGTTCTGCGAGCAATGTGCCCTGCCCACTGCCACTTAAGTTTGGCAATTCTTCGGGCTATGTCGGTTACCTTGGTTCTCCTGCGGATCTCCTCATTCCTGATTCGATCACGCAGGGAAACTCCAAGCATAGCCCTCTCCATTGCTCTTTGGGTGACTTTTAGCCTTCTTATAAGGCCCATTGTGAGCGACCACGTTTCCGTTCCATAAGTCATCACTGGCAACACACACTGGTCAAAGACTTTTGTCTTGAGACACTGCGGTATGTGGGACGAGAAGATATTGCGTAGCTTCCCGAACGCTGCCCAGCCGAGTCGGATTCGTCGATTTACCTCTTTCTCGAAGTTAGACCTACCTAACTGCACGGTTTGTCCTAGGTAAACGTACTCGTCCACGACTTCGAGTGTAGCGTCTCCTATTTTTATGAGAGTGGGTGTTACATGGGCATTTGACATGACCTTCGTTTTGTCCATGTTCATTTTAAGACCCACTCTTTCGGAGGCTCTACTGAGGTCATCGAGCATTGTACTGAGGTCCTCCATAGTCTCAGCCATGACTACGATGTCGTCGGCAAACCGAAGGTGAGTTATGTACTCGCCATTGATGTTGATGCCAGCCCCTTTCCAGTCCAGAACCTTGAAGACATCCTCCAGTGCAGCGGTGAACAGTTTCGGAGAGATAACATCTCCCTGTCTCACACCTCGCTGCAGAAGGATAGGTTTCGAGGCCTGATCCTGGAGTCTGACTGACATAGTGGCGTTTTCGTACAGACACTTCAGCACTTCGATGTACCGATAGTCGATCTGGCACCGTTGAAGAGACTGCAGCATTATGGATATCACTGTATTTTTTAAACAATTTTATGTTTTTATGGGCATATAAAAGATTTTCATAAATATACTGAGAAGGCACAGTCATTACATTAATCTCTTTAAATTTGTCTCTGAGAGAGTGTCTCGGACTTAATTTATAAATTGATCGAACAGCTCGCTTCTGCAAAACAAAGATAGTCTGAATGTCGGCGGCATTTCCCCACAATAGAATACCGTACGACATTACACTATGAAAATAGCTAAAGTACACTAAACGGGCAGTCTCTATATCAGTTAAATTACGAATTTTTCTAACAGCGTATGCTGCGGAACTAAGCATTTTGGATAATTTATCTATATGTGGACCCCACTGAAGCTTAGCATCCAAAGTTATGCCCAAGAATACTGTATTGTCTTCAGGATTCAATTCCTCGCCCTTTATCAACACATTAGTTTTCACCTGCCTAACGTGGGGTAGCGCAAACTTAATGCATTTGGTTTTTTTCTCGTTTAGAAGCAAATTATTAACATTGAACCAGTGGACTACTTTCGAGATCGCGCTATTTACACCGTCAGTAACCAACTGCTGACGTTTAAGTTTAAACAAAAGAGAAGTGTCATCTGCAAACAACACTATATCATGATTATCCTTTATGAGGTACGGCAAGTCATTAATATAAATTAGAAACAAGAAAGGACCAAGAATTGAGCCCTGTGGGACTCCCATTGTTACTGTAGATCCGGATGATCTTTTTCCACTAACGTCAACGCTCTGAATCCTTTTACTCAAGTATGAAGTAAGAAGATCCAGAGCGGTGTTCCGGATCCCGTAATGGCGGAGTTTCCTGATTAAGGTTTCGTGAAGAACGCAATCGAATGCCTTGGACAAATCACAAAAGATGCCCAAGGCATCGCATTTATCTTCCCATGCATTATAAATATGTCCTAAAAGTTCAACACCAGCATCAGTAGTTGAACGACCTCTTGTGAAACCGAACTGTTTGCTATGTAATAATTTATGTTTATTAAAAAATCTTTGTAGTTGGTCTAAAATTAATTTCTTAAAAATTTTACTAAAGGTAGGTAGTACAGAAATAGGTCTATAATTTGTAGGGTCTGATGTACTACCTGATTTAAACAAAGGTATTATTTTACTATTTTTCATAAGGTCAGGAAACTCCCCATTGTCAATACAACTATTAAAGATAAGAGCTAGAGTAGGTGCTGCAATGTCAATAATAGACTTAGCTACCTCTACAGAATTACCCCACAGATCTGCAGTCTTTTTTACATTTAAAGTGTGAAAGGTTTTAATTATATCTCTACAGGTAATGTATTCAAAATGAAATTCCGATTCGCAACGATTAACATTTTCCTTAAGCAAAGACTCAGCAACAGAAGGTGACGAGTTTAGTGATTTAGTAGTTAAAACGGGAATATCTGAAAAGAAATTTTCAAATGCCTCGGCGACTTGTGAGTCTGATTTTATTATGTTGTCATTAATAGACAGGCTGTAGTCAGTATTTCGGTTACTAGATCTTCCCGTTTCACTATTAATAATATTCCAAGTCGTTTTAATTACATTACTGCTGTTTTTAATCTTTGAACCCAAATAACGTGACTTGACCATATAACAAACTTTTTTAAATAATTTTGAATAATTTCTAACATACAAATTAAATTCATCAGTGTTAATATAAGTCCTTTCATTGTAAAGTTCATAAAGCCGTGTTCTACTTTTATGAATACCAATGGTAGCCCAATCACTAAACGATGCATTACTATTAACCGAGATAGTCTTGGGAATAAAAGTGGAATCAAATTGTTCACAGTATACTTTAAAAAAATTATCATAAAGATGATTGGGATCAGCATGAATAGACAAAACTGGTAATTTATTAATGAGTTTAACTTTAAAATCCTCCAAGCGACTTGCAGTTTTGGGGTTAACAGTGATATCCTTTTTAGCCACTTTTTTGTTTTGGTTTTGAATAGTAATCCTTTGCCCGCAATGATCAGAATCTAAAAAAGTTATAATTTCTTTGTGGCTTGGTATAATATCTGTATAAATATTATCTAGGCATGTGGCACTAGTAGGGGTTATTCTTGTGGGCTCCAAAAATAGGTTTAGAAGATTGTAGGACTGAAACAGACTTAAAATTTTACTACAAGAACCTGAGTTTTCTAGTAAATTAACATTAAAATCACCGCAAACGATACTGTTACACAGGATTTGTAACTCAAACAAGTCCGTTATCGTTTGCGGTGATTGTAATGTTAATTTATTAGAAAACTCAGGTTTTTTAGCTCTTGGTACGTGTTTTTTACGATTTGTCACTTCGAATTACCTACTTTTAACCATATATTTTTGTAATCACCTTTAAAAACCCTTTATTTTGATACCCCACTCGATAGGTTTCGAGAAAAATAATTTTTTTTGAAGACATAATATTGCGTCAAAAATCGGCCATTTTATATTTTTTCAATTTTGATATACCCAGTGACACTCGCGCTACCAAGACAAATCTAAAGACGTATAATTTATCAAAATCCGTTCATTCGTTTAGAAGTTACGAGGGAACAAAGAAACGGACATACATACATACATACATACATACATACATACATACATACATACATACATACAGGTCAAACACATAACCCTCCTTTTGGGCTTCGCCGCAGTCGGGTAAAAAGAAAGTTTTTAGAGGTATCTTCATGATTTTTTTCTATCGTATCAAATTAGTTGTATTATGTTTTCAACACACTATCTACCTAGCATATATCCTGAAGAATATCATATATTTTTGTGACTTTGTTTACTGTAGTTGATCATATACTTTTATTGTTGCTAAAACTTGCGTTTTTTGTGTTTAGGTCCTGTAAGCCCCTTAAGAACATAAAACCCGGGCAAGAGCGAGTCGGACTCGCGCACCGAGCGTTCCGTAACTTCATATGTTATTAAATTTTCATCGGCGAGGCCTATACTCGTCAGAGAATTTTAACACTGTGCACTGCGGTGTAGAATATTGCAGTTTTATGTCAGCGCCATCTCTTGACCGATAGTGGGACTAATGTAACTTTTATTGATGATTTCTGAAAAACGGTGCTATTTAGAGACTTCATTTTATTTTTCCTGTACATAATCTTTACATAAACTTCTATCACTTAGAATTATTTCAGATTTTTCTACTTGCAAACTTCGGAGATAAGGGGGGTGGGGGAGAAGGTATTTTTTTACATTTTTTCATCAAAAGTCGAAAACTATTCCTTAAAAAAAAAATAGAGAATGTGCAAACTGCGCTCTTTCATATGATACCCCACCTGCCCTAGTAGCCCCACTTCGAATTTTTATAGCCCCTTTCAGTCCCTGTTGCAAAAAGTATACATATACATATATTTATTTCTTTCTTATTTGCAAAATAATGGGGCTAACGTCACCTAAAACTATTCCAAATTTCGAGTTCATAGCAATAGTAGTTCTTGAGATATTCAGCTGTGACAGACAGACAGACAGACAGACTGAGTCTCACCATAAGGGTTCCGTTTTTACCATTTTGGTACGGAACCATAAAACGACAGTGTTGAAACCACGCAAACTTTGCTTAATTTCAATGCGGTTGTAAGGTTTATTTACATCCCGTACTAGCCATCAGTGGGCGTGGCTAAATAGTAACAGGCGCACAGGTCGATCGATCAGGTTAAGCTACGCTTGCCGCGGTTGGTGTGTGGATGGGTGACCATCTTTACATACCGTGACGCCTCCGTGCCCCCTCCGTGCCTTGGAACGCACGTTAAGCCGTTGGTCCCGGCTGTCATTTGTGGATCTTTGTCAGTCGTTACGGGTAGTCAGAAGCCCTAGTCTGACAACCAGTCTTACCAAGAGGTATCGTATTACCCAGTAACTGTGTTGTGGGGGTCAGATAGGCAGTCGTTTCATGTAAAATACTGGTATTCAGCTGCATCCGGTTAGACTGGAAGCCGACCCCAACATAGTTGGGAAAAGGCTAGGCAGATGATAAAACTTGCCATCAGTCATCAGTCCATCACACAAGTTATACGCAAGTTACGTGTGCTTGCCGTGCATTTCAAAACACGCAATTCAATGAAGAGTTATACAGGGTTATTGGTAAAACATTAACAACCTCTTAAGAGGTCATTGTACTCATCATTATGACCACCTTTTACTATGGGACCAAACCTGAAATCGCCAAAAAAAAATCAGCTGTTCCCTACATTTTGATGAGTTATACAACTGCACCCCGGGGTTTCACCTGCATAAGTGTCGATCCCATGGGAATATCGGGATAAAATGTATCCTATGTCCTTTCCCGAGACTCAAACTATCTCTATTAACAAATTTCATCTAAATACGTTCAGCCGTTTGTGCGTGAAGAAGTAACAAACATACAAACACACTCACAAACTTTCGCCTTTATAATATTAGTGTGACTAGCTGCGCCCCGCGGTTTCACCCGCACGAATTTCGATCCCGAGGAAATATCGGGATAAAATGTATCCTATCTCCTTTCCTGGGACTCAAACTATCTATATACCAAACATCTAAATCGGTTCAGCGGTTTAAGCGTGAAGAGGTAACAGACAGACACACTTTCGCATTTATACTAGCAGCACCCCGCGGTTTCACCCGCATAAGTGTCGATCCCGTTAGAATATCGGGATAAAAACCTATGTCCTTTCCCGGGACTCAAACTATCTCTATCCAAACTTTATCTAAATCGGTTCAGCGATTTAAGCGTGAAGAGGTAACAGACAGACAGACATTTATAATATTAGTATGGATAGTGTGATAGTATCGATCAACAAAGCCTTGAACGAACACCAAAGAGAATAGTTATATAGTCTTTGACGAACACAAAAGGATTCATTAAAAAAAAAACAGTTTCCTTTCATTTGGCGTCATTTCTTTGAAAACAACATTTAATTTTGGTTTGCTTTCCTATTTGATTAGACGGATTTTAAAAAAAAATATATAGTGTGATACATAGGTCATACTTCGAGTTTGTTGACTTTTGAAGTCATAACTATGTATGTCATAGGTAGTAGTTATAATGGTTTACAGGTATCGCCCACCTTACACATCACACTACTTACCACACATCACCCACACATCACAATACTTACTGGTTTGCAGGTATCGTGCACCCTACACACATCACACTACAAACTTGTTTACAGGTATCGTCCATCCCACACTTCACACTACCTAATTACTGAATACGAAGTGACTATATGAATCCCTTGATTAATATACAGGGTGATTTTTTCAAGTGGGCATGGATGGCCAAATTCAAGCAAGCCGACATAAGAAAAATAAAAAAAGTATTTTGTTAAAAATGAGCTCTTTTCTTTAGTTTCTCGTATGTCATTACTTCCCAGAATTCGATCCTTATCAGCGGCACTATCGAATGGTGTACTAATACAGTGTTTTATTCCATTGTGTGTGGCTAGAAGTATTGATTTTTCAAAAATCCATTGATGCAGTTTTAGTTTTCATCAAAATCGAGCCCGCGAGTCCTTTGAGTACTTTTCTCTATTCCTCATAGTTTCGGATTTGGCCATCCATGCCCACTTGGAAAATTCACCCTGTATACTAGGTATTTATTGATCTAAGGGTTCATATTTGTCTCTATTTATGGGTCCCCTATTATAGGTGGTTAGTGTAACCACCTCTCCCTCACCTCTTCTAAACGAGAGTCTAACCAGGTTAGAATCTCGTTAATAGAGGCTTAGAAAGAACTGTCGGTTGGGGAGAAGGAATTCATCATAACCCCAACTTAGGCCACATTATCGCGACCTATATTGGCGCGTACGAGTACTGCAGGTTAGCTCCCTGCCAGCCAGAGCCAGCTCGGTGGCAGTTGTATTCATATTCAGGTATTCCCGCAGGCGGGTCGGCCGCCAGCGTCGCGGTCGCGCGGCGGACGGGTCAGCTGGTTTGTCTGCTTCGCTTCTCATCGTTTTTATGTTGTGGTGTCAACGCATCCGAGTGCGATCATCTCGAAAGTAAAAATCGTCACACGCATTTGAAGCAGAAGCGGTTCATAGAGTTAAATTAGTTTTTGTGTGGCTACTGGCTAGGAGCGCGGCCGGTCCGACCGGCCCATATATCACGCGCGCAAAAACCGTTCCGCCGCGCCACCGCGCCGCGCCACCACGCAACTGCGCCGCGGCCGCGCGCCTCTCGCGCGAGTCGTCGTCCTCGGTGACTGTTTCATTATCGTCGACTAATCGAATTCTATTTTCACTAAACACAACAATTCTATTTTTATTTAAATTACATTTAGGCTAAGATTAGTAACTGTGTTTCTAGTCCTGTGAGTAAGAATAAGTCAGCAGGATCAATGGCGGTATAGCGGGTCTATCAACAATTCGTTATTACACGAATTACGAGAGTAGGTCTAATGACAGTGACTCGTAAATAATGGTCGGGTCTAATGCCATAGCCACAGCAGCAGATCCGACCTAATTAAAAACAATTGCACACCGCTCGAGTGCGCAAGTTATAGATGCGGCTTCCTCAGACTACCTACGCTTGTATGTAGGTAGGTTTCAGAGTCAGAATGGCCTCTGGCCGTGAGACCGTGATGGTCCTGGAGGGAACCGCCGAGCGGGACGGGGGGCGTGAGAGTAGACCCGCTCGGCAACTGCAACCACTTCGGCGCCTCAAGCCGAAAACCCGCTTGTATTATTTAAGGCAGGCATGGCCTTTGAGTCGCTGGCACTTAGACTTCAGGCAAGGCGGTGGCACAATGGTCACGTGATGCCGTGCATAGCGTGGCTCAGGAAAGTCTTGCTTGTCTCACTGATGCGGGGACTCATCACTGCATGGTAGCGTGAAATGAGTACATGCCGCAAGGCTCAGAATGCTTTTTCAACGCGTTATTGACGGCGGTGATCGTGTTAGCCGGCCGGTCGCGCGCACGTTCTCTTGTTTTTGAAAATTGTTGCTATTGCCAGTGGCAGCACTTGCGCGGGCGCGGCGGTGCAATAACGCTATAGGCTCGGTGCTCTGTGTGCCCTCGCACCGCGTCCTTTGGAGGAACAAACACTGTTTCAAATAAAATGAAGTGTTATTATAATACCATACGTAAGTGGTGGCTATTGCGTCATTTAACAAGTGTAATTGGTCATCTTACCAAGGGTAAGGCGTACCGGTTAAGAGGGAAATTGAACCACTATAATGTGGCGTCGCTCTCGCTAGCGATAGCGCCCGAGCAGTCGAGCACCATGTTGGGCAGCGATCGCTGGAAAGATAAGTGATGCAATGAATTTAAATGACGTTTTACTGCCTTACACATTCTTAAGCCGTTAAAAAATGTTGTCTGTGAACATGATTTTTAGCTTTTTTTTTAACCAAATTAAAAATAAGAAGGTTCACAACTCACTTCTTTTTGTCCAAAGAAACTGTTTAGAAGCTTCTTTCCAAGGGATATCCGACCCTTTTTATTTCGGCAAACTTAAGCTGTAACGTAATTTAAATCCGCAGATTAAACAAAAATAATAATCAGCGGGAGCCACGTAGTCGTATAGTTCAGTTAGTTATTGAATGTAGTGTACGCCGTGTAGTTAGGAAGTTAGTGTGGATTGCTATACTTTTATAATTGCGAGCCAGTTCCACTGCAGGTCAAAGCTTTCCGTCTTTAAATTTTTCTCTATCTTTTGCAATTCGAGTCCAATCCTGTAAGTAAGAGTATAACTCTAGTCTAACTGTTGTTCTGGGCCTCACGCGAAGCCGGTTCCTGATGTTTAGGACCCAATCTGTGGCTATTCTCGCCAAATTTTCTTCAAATTAAATCTGCCTAAAAATAAATTGATGACTTAATTATAATGAACCCGCCCCGGCTTGGCAGGCAGGGTATAATGAACCCGCCTCGGCTTGGCAGGCAGGGTATAATGAACCCGCCCCGGCTTGGCAGGCAGGGTATAATGAACCCGCCCCGGCTTGGCAGGCAGGGTATAATTAACTCGCCCCGGCTTGGCAGGCAGGGTATAATGAACCCGCCTCGGCTTGGCAGGCAGGGTATAATGAACCCGCCCCGGCTTGGCAGGCAGGGTATAATGAACCCGCCCCGGCTTGGCAGGCAGGGTATAATTAACTCGCCCCGGCTTGGCAGGCAGGGTATAATGAACCCGCCTCGGCTTGGCAGGCAGGGTATAATGAACCCGCCCCGGCTTGGCAGGCACTCAGGCAGGCAGGGTATAATAAACCCGCCCCGGCTTGGCAGGCAGGGTATAATGAACCCGCCCCGGCTTGGCAGGCAGGGTATAATGAACCCGCCCCGGCTTGGCAGGCAGGGTATAATGAACCCGCCCCGGCTTGGCAGGCAGGGTATAATGAACCCGCCCCGGCTTGGCAGGCAGGGTATAATGAACCCGCCCCGGCTTGGCAGGCAGGGTATAATGAACCCGCCCCGGCTTGGCAGGCACTCAGGCAGGCAGGGTATAATAAACCCGCCGCGGCTTGGCAGGCAGGGTATAATTAACTCGCCCCGGCTTGGCAGGCACTCAGGCAGGCAGGGTATAATGAACCCGCCCCGGCTTGGCAGGCAGGGTATAATTATTATTATTATTTATTTCAGATTATATCCATATAAGTTACATAATTATAAACACAAAATTACAAAAATCATAAGCTATTAGTGTGTTAGTAACAGAAAAGTGTACCTAAAATTATGTTAGTACGGTTAGTACTATACCTAACTGATGCCTATGGCTGTCCTTATATAATGAACCCGCCCCGGCTTGGCAGGCACGGTATAATGAACCCGCCCCGGCTTGGCAGGCAGGGTATAATGAACCCGCCCCGGCTTGGCAGGCACGGTATAATAAACCCGCCCCGGCTTGGCAGGCAGGGTATAATGAACCCGCCCCGGCTTGGCAGGCAGGGTATAATGAACCCGCCCCGGCTTGGCAGGCAGGGTATAATGAACCCGCCCCGGCTTGGCAGGCAGGGTATAATGAACCTGCCCCGGCTTGGCAGGCAGGGTATAATGAACCCGCCCCGGCTTGGCAGGCACTCAGGCAGGCAGGGTATAATAAACCCGCCCCGGCTTGGCAGGCAGGGTATAATGAACCCGCCCCGGCTTGGCAGGCAGGGTATAATTATTATTATTATTTATTTCAGATTATATCCATATAAGTTACATAATTATAAACACAAAATTACAAAAATCATAAGCTATTAGTGTGTTAGTAACAGAAAAGTGTACCTAAAATTATGTTAGTACGGTTATTACTATACCTAACTGATGCCTATGGCTGTCCTTATATAATGAACCCGCCCCGGCTTGGCAGGCACGGTATAATGAACCCGCCCCGGCTTGGCAGGCACGGTATAATGAACCCGCCCCGGCTTGGCAGGCACTGCAGGTACGCACGGTATAATGGTGACATGTCATAACATCGCGATTTCTGTGCTGTGTCTACTTTAAATACTAGACACATAGACCTTCCTATAAAAGTTCGATAAATGTTGGGAAAACCACATTATAATCAAGTGTGCGTAATTTAGAACAGACAGGCACGAAAAGTGACTTTGTTTTATACTATACTACTTCTGCCCGCGACTTCGTCCGCGTGGAATTTTAGGTTCTTCCGTCGCGTCGCCCGCCTGCGCTATTACTTCGTGTTCGCTTAGCATTCTTGCAGAGTTTTTTTCTTTCTGCTCGGCTCCGAAGAGTCGTAGCGTGTTGTTAAATAGCCTTCCTCAAAAATTGGGTTCGTATCAAATGCAAAAATATGTGGCTTGGCCGTTTGGCTACCATCACATGGGCGTAAGCTGAAAAATGTATTCACTGTTCATTACTTTTCTGATAAACAATAGTTCTTGTAGTAACGAAACGGCCAAGCCTCATATTTTGACTAAGGTGTAGAGTTTGTGAAGTTAGGGCTTGTAGAGGTAGGGCGTGTAGAGTTAGAAGCTTGGCTCTACATGAAATCTGATAAGTTTTTGACAGTGCGAGCCATAATATGGTCTCGTCTTGGCAACATTTTACATGAAAATGTTTTTGGTGGTTACTATTACACCAGGTTCTAACTTAAATTAATAACAAACTAACTATACAAATAAACACAAAAACAAAATGACACTTAGGCGTCGAAGTACTCGTGTACTTCGACGCCTAAGTGTCATTTTGATTTTCCTTTTGTTTTTTTTTGCGGACGACCGCATCGCTGTCATCCGGAAACGTGCCCAGAAGTAATCGTACGCATCGCGGTCACCCGGAAACGTGCCCAGAAGTAATCGTACGCATCGCGGTCACCCGGAAACGTGCCCAGAAGACTGGCAGCATTGTCATGTTGAATGCAATGCTAATTCTGGCCAAAGAACGAGCCAGCTCTCTGGTCTCGTGAAGTTTCGACCAGTAGGCGTGAAATTTCCTTATAAAGGAGTCGCGCACTCGGGCTCCATGCATGATCCGAGCGTTTCGACCCCTAAATGGCTAAAAACTAAGTAACTGAGATGGCGCATGGTGTCGACACACGTTGCGTCACAGAGGCCTATCTACCTTCCAAGGCAACAAAGTCATTCCATCTGATCTCTACCCATCGTCACGTACCAAGCCGTTTGGTTCTAATACCGATGGTACGTCGGCGGTGACAAGGGCTCGACGAATAATAACATTGACGCTGGCGTGCCGTGCTATATGACCTGCGCTCCTGCGGCAGGACTGGCCGTGGTGCCCAAGACTCTCGATGGCTTCACCGCAGTGACACTGATGCGGAGCACATACAACAACATAAGGTGCGCCCACGTGGAGACATGATTTCTCTATGCCAATAGTACTTTCTAATTCCATATACTAAACTACAATTTGACATATGACAACACTACGATCAGTTTAAACCACTGACCTGTATTATACAAGTACTGTAATACAGGTCAGTGGTTACTTGTATGCCATGATACAAGTAACCACTGACGGTCGTTACTTGTACGACATGTATTTTATGATAGAGGTCAGTGGTGTTAACATTATATTGTGTTTTTTTTTAAAGGCTGATTAGCGTTTTGCCACACCTGCGCGCGCATCGTTGACGCGGCGCGCGGAAGAACAGAACCAGAGCATGAGTGCGCCATTTTCATTTAAATTAATAACAATAGTCTGTTTTTTTCCTCGCAAGAGTGTTAAAACACATCGTAATATACCTATATTAGATTAGAATATTACCGCCTCGGCAGCAATGATAAACATAGCGCACATGTATCATAATAATAATTTGCCTGTAATATTGATAGGAAAAAAATTACATTTTGGGTATTCCTTTTTGAACGTCTGCCAACAAGGTATCCCTGTTTACAGAATTGAAAGCATTCTCAATGTCAACCTTAAGGATGACCTCACCTTTATCGTTATTGAGTATTTCGCTGTAAAAAGCACAGAAAAGGACCCTATGGCAATGGGACGAATGCCGCCATCCTTACGCAGGGTACGAAATTTGCCCCATACAAGATATCAATAACGGCTTCGTTCACATTGCCGGAGAGCATGAGATTGATGAGGGCCGACAGCAGCAACCTTCCCGGCGCGCGGCGCCTGAACACACAAGGTTCTGCTGTCAAATCATGAACACATAATTTGAAGTGAGTTGGGTACAGGTTCGGGTGGATCAGGGAAGGAGAGCTCATCTGCCGGGGCGGGGTGTTTACTCTCCAGAGCTGTAAGTGTCTCTGGAGACTGGAGAGTAAGGCGCAACCACAACGCTGCTAAAGATGATCCTAGCTGCACATCTATATCACCCTCGCCCTAGTTTATACTCCCCATGGTGTCATAAGCCCCTTTAGGGTGGGGTGCCATGGCAGAAAACCTCCACGTGTGCCCGGGGACTGGGGTTCTTTTCTGGATACCTCCGGGGGGAAGACCAGTGTTCGGGCCGGTGCATCCTGGGGTGCGGGCAGCGATTTCCCATTGGGATTATTTCCCAGTGGGATTTCGCTTCCCAGGCGTCGGGAGCCGCGTGACGACCACCGGCCACCGTAGGCGCGGGCCTGCGGGCGGAGAGTAATGGGTAGCTCAGCGTCCGATCAGGACCAAGCCCGTGCCAGACGGCGCGTACGTGTTCCACGCGCGCCTCAAAGAGATGTCAGCATCGAGGAGCCCCTTAGGGCTGAAGCCTGCTGGATAAACGGCAAAGGAAGGAACACGGGTGGGTTTTAGTCGGTAAGAGTCTGACACTCCCTTCCGCTCCACCCAGAGCGGGAGGAGTCATTCGATGATTTACAAGTATCCTTGATTTGTGCTGTTAACGTTTTTTAACAAACTTCAAAAAAGGAGGAGGTTCTCAATTCGGATGTTTATATACCTATATATGTATATTTTTATGTATGTTCGGGCATAACTTCATTATGTATTGACTTATTTGAAAAATTCTTTATTTAACCCCTTGAACGTCGGGCCCCTGTATACGCAAGTGCCACAAACGTCGGAACATTTGGAAGTACTTGTTGATTTTTGGGCAAGCCTTCGAAAAAACGCAGATTTTGTTAATACATAGCCAGTTAAACGTTACATGTTATACCTTCCTGGCTTCGTTATTAGATTACCTAACTACTTATACCATTCATTATGCAAATACAACTGACCTTATCTAGCAACGATGCGTTAAGTTTTTGTTTTGATAATTTTCACTCACATAACCTTCAAAGTTTCTCACATCACATCTAATCTACACAAACATTCACCAAAAAAACACTTTATTACGATAACACAATATCTGTAGAAACGATAAAACACCACATATTAACAACAATCCACTTATAAACAATAACTAAACCATAAAAACTATTTGTTTACGCAACGACAAAATTTCGGCGCGGACTCCGCGCGGTGCCGACGATACACTGACGGCGAAGTAGAAATACGATTACGATGATAATATGCAATAATGTCGGTAGCTATTAGCCAAAATATGTTTGTGGAACAATAATCTAACTACATAAGTGTATTTCAAATTCAAATATTTATCATAAAACATTACGAAATACGGCGGCCATAACTATCAAATTATGAACATTACAAAAGTTTCGTAACTTTTTCTCGACATATTTATAATATAAACTATCACTTCATGCGAAATCTATACTTATTTATCAGTAATTCAGTATAAAAATCTCATAGGATTACTCACTGTTTCCTTCTTAAAACATTTTTTCAAAACATAAACACCCGCACTAATCACTCGTAAAACAACAAATATGGCCGTCACAGAAGCACTAATTTCTTTCTTTTTTTTTTCTTCCGTTTTGTTGGCGTTCCTGTTAAAATGTTACCAAAATAGGTCAAGCATGAATCGACTAATCGAATGATACAGCTAGATCGTGTTGCAAGTGCCAATAAATAGAAAATATTACCGTCCAATGACAACCATGCGTGTTGACAGTTGTTATTAATGGATAAGGTATACCTCAGGGGTAGTCCCAATATGAATTTGATTAACTTTGCTTTTGTCTGGGTTCTCCATGCTCATAGACATCGTAAATACCAATGACAAGACTTTTGAATGTTTAAGTTTAGGTTCTATAGAACCGGATTCATTCTGGGGGCAGAGGGCACGTGGCAAAAATTAATGATGTAAATTTAAAACTACTTTGAGTAAACTTTGATATGTTAATTCTGTATGTTCTGTATGTTGACGTTCAAAAGTGCCTTTAATGTGCCTATTTGAAATAAATGGTTTGACTTGACTTTTCTAAAGTAAATTCCATTGATTAACTCTAGCGTAATGCCGTGATGTCGAAAAAAGTAAAAAAATAGATAAAATTTTGCAATTTTTTTGTATCGAGAAACATTCATTCAATCGTGTGAACATTATGATACCAGCCCAAAGAGTCAAAAAGTGGTTTTTCTATATCGTGTAACTTGATAAGTATGTGGAATAGGGATTTAACATTTTGTGATTTTTTTTAAATATAATCATAATGGAGCGATGGCAGCGACACTAGTGACCGTGCAGTGGTTTGCAGTTCAACGTGCAGGGTAATGCCGGCAGCGAGGCGTACAGCGGCGGCGGCGCGGCGGCGCTCAGCTCGGGCTCCGCGTCGTCAGGCGCGCAGTCGCCCGGCAGCCCGCCACACGCGCACCTCGCGCACCACGCCGCGCGCCTGCGCGCCAAGGAGGAGGACCTGTCCGCGCACGGCCGCGCCAGCGCTGATGGTACGTACCTCACCACAGTTTACATCGCTTCACCATTGCTTCTGAAGCCTTGCCGAAGAAGGCACCATAAACTAGCAAGCGGGTGACGACGAGCCCCGTGTCACAACTTCAGAAGCCTGAAACAGCTGCGCTCGTTAGTAAGGCGAGCGCACTGCATGTAGATATGCGTGCTGGCCTGTCCCAGTCCATAGGCTGTAACAATAGCTGTTCGGTGCAGCAACAAGGAAGTGATTGTGTGTGTGTGCAGGCGGCGGGTCGTCGGAGTCGGAGGGCGAGTGCGGAGGCGCGGGCGCGGCGCGTGCGCGTGCGCAGTACGTTAGCGCCAACTGCGTCGTGTTCACGCACTACTCGGGTGACGTCGCCGCCGTCGTGGACGAGCACTTCGCCCGGGCACTCTCGCTCGACAAGCCCAAAGGTCAGCGCTTTACATAAATTCTCGCATTTCTTGGCAGATCAACCTCTGGTGCCGTCCGCTTCGAACAATTTATCCAGACTTGGTCAAAGCTTACGTCACAGGTGTCAATAGATATAATAAGTACCCACTCTTCAACTGTTCACTGACTAGACTATCTGTCTCGCAGATCGCAAAGTATTAAGTATACCTACATATTAGATAACTGATAAATATAATAAATTAGTTACGTACTAAATCCTAATCAGTATCACACAAACTGACACGCATCTCGCCTCCAGAAATTCGCAGGATTATAGCCAGCCGCATCGAGAGTTACAGGATGACGCACGCGACCCAATGCACAATTGTATTCCAGTGCCACAGAGGTTTAAAAGTAGCAAAAAAAATCTTGGATGCGTGAGTCTAGCCCCAGGGCAACCTCCCCAGGAAGATTTGATCTTGGGCAAGAACTGCTTAAACCTAGGTTACCGTGGCCTACTTGTAAAACCTTAAATAGAGTTCGTACCTATGTGGGCCGCATCAAGGACAACCTCCACAAGTGGGAGTTCATGAAAGGCTCTGACCTCCGGCGTGTATGCGGCGTCTCTCCACAGGCAAAGGCTCACTGCACGTGAGGACCTAGGTAATGGTCCTCCTGCACCCTGACCTAATGGCTGCGTCAGCTGCGTTGCTGCGTTGATGCATTTTGGGCCAATCAAATTTAAAAAAAACAATATATTTTTCGTGTTTGACACGCTAAGAAGGAAAAGAATCAGGTTCACAATTCCACAGGGTAGTCTTTAATCTCTGGTCCTAACTCAAGGTTACTTTAGATCGACAACAAACGGAAACATCATGTGTGCCGATGATAGGTACTTACTGCCTTAATGTTTTGATGCAGGAAGTTCGTCATTATGCTCAAAAGAAAAAGCCTGAGCCTTTCTTGAGACTCATCGAAAACTACACATTGCAGTCATCCATTCTATTGCGAATGGGTTTCTATGTAGGTAACCAAACAACATAAAGGAGACTGATCAAAAGTGGTCTATGAACCAATAGCGATACTGTACTGGTACTTCTGTGAGTATACTTCAACTATACCCTTGTGCAAAGTACCTACTGGATGGCTGCTATTATTCTATTGAATAGAATAGAATAGAATAGAATATATTTATTTGTTTTAAAACATGGTACAATAAGGTCTTATAAATAAAGTTATGATCTTACATGTTTTGCCATGGACTGGCATACAAATATTTAAACATGTTAAATGTAACAAATTTAACACAGTAATTTGTTAAAATTAAAACATTTTTAATCACATTGGTACGAAATCGTAATGGGTTTCGTATCTATTTGAACACATAAAAATAATAGGTATAATATATAGTAATATAATTAAATCTCAGCATCTTAGCTTATATTTATCTGCAACTTTTTTATCAAAAAATTCTTTTACACTATAAAAACAATTATCAACAAGCCATTTGTGTAGTGTTGATTTAAAGCGTTTTAAAGGGAGTTCCCTTATTTCTTTTGGAATATTGTTGAAAATTTTAATTGCTGTGATAAAGCTATTCTTATGACATAATGTGCTTTGATGTGAAGGAATTCTTAGCCGTGTTGGGTCCCGACGGGTATACTTTGAATGTAAGTCGCATGTTATAAAAAATGTAGAATGCTCTTTGACAAATACACCAGCTTGCATTATGAGAAGACCTGTTAAGGTTAGAATTTTAAATTTTTTATAGCAGGGTCTGCAGGATGTTAAAGGACTGATACCGCAGATTGCTCTTAGGCATTTTTTCTGTACTAGGAAGGCATCGTTAATAATCGTCGAGTTCCCCCAGAGTAGCAGCCCATATCTAAGTAAAGAGGAAACATACCCATGGTAAGCAGTTAGTGCAACAGCTTCACTCGCAGTACATCTTAAACGTTTAAGAGCAAATACAAATTGATTTAATTTCTTGCATACATACTCTATATGTAGTTTCCAGTTACAATGCTGGTCTAGAATAAGTCCAAGAAATTTGTATTCACTAACTTCGTTAATTTGTTGTCCTTGACAATTAACTTTAAATGATTTTTGTTTAGAGTTGTAGTTTCTAAAGTTTATGTATTTGGTTTTATTTAAATTTGCACAGAGATAATTGTTTTCGAGCCATTTTAAGACTTGGTTTACGGTTTCATTAAGGATTTTTTCGAGATTTGCTTCAGATTTACTATCATTTGTTATAATTACCGATATGTCGTCAGCAAAAAGTATGCATTGTTGTTGTAAAGCTGTAGGTAAATCATTGATGTAAATGAGGAAAAGTAATGGGCCTAGTATGCTTCCTTGGGGTACTCCTGATTTAGTTTGGCTATAATCAGAAGTATATGATGTGGACTCGTTATTTTCATTTATTGTGCTTATTTCTACTTTTTGTTGCCGGTTAAATAAATAACTAGTAATCCAATCAATCACTATTCCTCTAATTCTGTAGTTATTGCATTTTTGTATTAGTAAGTCGTGGTTAACAAAGTCGAAAGCTTTGCTCATGTCAAAGAAAATGACAGATACTGGAATGCGTTTATCTAAATTATCAATTACATTTTTTATCAGTTTAAATGCTGCTAAAGTAGTTGATTTTCCCCTTTGAAAGCCGTTTTGTTCCTCTTTTATGATCTGAAATTTTTCTAAATAATTTGAGAGTCTACGATGCATGATTTTCTCGAAGATTTTTGATAAGTTTGATATAAGTGTTATAGGGCGGTAATTAGATAACTCTTTTGTGTCACCTTTTTTAAATATTGGTTTTACAATGGATTGTTTTAGTTTATCTGGAAAAATACCTTGCCAGAATGAGATATTTATCAAGTGTTCAATGATTGGTGGTATAATGGTGGCACAGGATTTGAGAACGTGTGTTGCTATACCGTCAAATCCAACCGATTTTGAGTTGTTGAGGGACATTATGGTATTTTTTACTTCATTTTCATCACATGGATGTAAAAACATGGTTTGCGTCATGTTCGGTAAATCGGAATGTTTTTTGTCTGATAAAGCTTTATTTTTGTTATGGAATCCTTTGGCAATATTTATAAAAAAATCGTTGAAAGCTTGAGCAATTTCTTTAGGTTTGTTTATATGATCATTGTCGTATTTAATAGTATCAATAATTTTTTTTGTTATTACGTGATCAGTTTTGTTTTTAATAATCTGCCACGCAGCTTTGCCTTTATTTTTTGCCGATGACATTATTTTAGAGTTTATGAGATGTTTTGACCGGCTGAGGCATTTTTTGAAGATAGTACTGTATTTTGTATAATTTGATGTATCGTCTTCAGACTTGGACATGTATTGACGAAATCTTAGTTTTCGTTTTAATTTACTTGATTTTCTGATTCCTGTTGTTATCCATCTTGGTGACTTACAGTTTGAATTAATTCTTACTTTGTTGATCGGAAAGCAAAGGTTGTAAAATAAACAAAACGTATCATGAAATATATCAAAAGCTGAATTTAAATGTTCTTGGTCATATACTTCTGACCAGCTTAGTGCTGATAAACAACTTATAAATTTGTCTAGGTTGTCTTTACTGTAGTCTCTTTTGTAAACATACCAACTTTTTAGTCTTGTTGGTTTATTAAAAATGGGAAAATTTAAAGTTTGACCTGTATTGTGATCGGAAAGAAATAATTCGTGAACTTTACCATTAGCCTCTTTAATGTTACTTATGAAGTGATCAATGCAGGCTTTTTGTCTAGTCGGTTTGTCTATATGTAAGGAGAGACCATAATTTACTAAAGTGTCTTTTAGACGTGATGCAATTTTATTGCTTTTGAGTGTGTCTATATTTAGATCTCCTGTTAGAATAATTTTTTTACTAGGTTTGCTACAAATCTTATGTAGTAGTAATTCAAGTTTATCAAAGAATGAGTTTATGTTACTATCTGGCGTTCTATATAAGCAAACCATAATGCAATTGAGAGAAGGAAATTCCACGCCGCAACATTCAAACACTTTGTCCATTGACATGGTGTTACAAATAGTCAAATCTTTATAATCGAAGGAATTTCGAGCAAGAATACAAACACCACCTCTTTTTTCTTTTACTCTAGAGTATGATGTAATTAGCTTAAAATGTTTTAAAGTTACATTGTTTTCATTGCCTCTTTTTATGAAAGTTTCTGAGAGGCAAACCACATCAATGTAGTTTTTATTTTTATCAAACTCGTCTATACATAATTCTAGATTTTCTTGTTTATTTAATAGACCCGCTATATTCTGATGGAACAGTGTTACTGAGCTTGATGTATTACATTCGTCGATATATAGTTTTTTGGTATTGATGATATTTAAATTGTAAACATACTTAGTATACTGGAAATTGATCATGATTGTTATTTTTGTTAGGTACCTATTTACTATTAGTCTAAAAATCTTCTATTGTTTTTTTACATTCATATGACATATACCGGATGATTTTTTTTACCGTCTCGAAATTTTTACACGGTGTTCTACCCATGAATATGAACGACTTTCACTATGGGACCAACTCCGAAATCACGAAAAAATAATCAGCTGTTTAATACAAAAGTTCAGTACCTACTTGACCAAAATGTATGAAACAGCGGATTTTTTTTTCGAGATTTCAGAGTTGGTCCCATAGTGAAAGTTGTTCATATTCATGGGTAGAACACCGTGTAAAAATTTCGAGACGGTAAAAAAAATCATCCGGTATATCTAAGTAAGTAATTGACATTGGACATCTGACATTGGCTATATTTAATTATTTGTAGCATTATTATTCTAATTATTTAAATGACATCTTTTTTCATTGTCTGTGTGGTGCCGGACTTAAAGAATTGCACCACCCCTTACTTCCCGTGGGTGTCGTAAAAGGCGACTAAGGGTCTTACCGGAGAATGGGCAGCAGCGTTCTCTATTAATTCCACCATCATACCATACTGCGATCGCCAACCCGCCTGCCAAGCGTGGCGATTATGGCAAACCCCCCCCCCCCAAAATTGGGGGAGGCCTATGTCCAGCAGTGGACGTCTATCGGCTGAACCGACGAAATGACATCTATTTATTATTATTATTACTCTTCCTCATAGTAATTAAGTGGCATGCATTTTATTGTGTTTTATTTTTTGTATTTCTTAAGTTATAAAATCATTTTTAATATTCGACACAAGGTATAAATTGTTATGAATAAATAAATAAATAAAAGTGGCATCAAAATCTGACAGTGGCATCACAATCTGAGTTTTGAGAAATATAATATTTTAGAATAGGTACATATTTTTATGCTACATTTTTATTTTTAAAACTTTTTAACGGGTATTTTTGACTTTATAATACTTTATACTTTGTGTGTTTCTCTACTAGGCAAAGTCACTTGTCACCTCTCAGAAATACCCGTTCAAACAAAAAAAGAATTTTCTAAATCAGTCCAGCCGTCTTAGAGTAATCTGTGAACATAAATATTAAATAAAAACTTTAATTTCTAACATTTTGTTTTTAGTTCCGCATTTTCGTTTATTGACACCGACTTCCGAAATTAAGTTATTTTTCAATTTGTAGTGTTTTTTTGGAAGTCGGTTGTTTTTTTTTGTAAAAAGTTTTTATTTTTCACTTTTTAGTGGGTCCGTTTGTAATTTATCTAAGTTACAATAGCCTAATGTCGACTGCTCATCACTTGTTACAAAATATTGCTTTTCCCGATGTTGGGACGTTCATTGTTGAGGAGTTCTCCTGGTAAGAACCTGGAGAACTCCTCAACAACCACTCACCAAACGCACGTGTCGAGCATAAATTGCTTAGCAACCATATTAAAGTAATCGAATCGCAAACCCATGAAATATTTGTCATTGAGTAGTTCCAATGTTCATCTGTGGTCTTCTTTATCAGCTCCACTTTACCAAATAATGATTTCCAAGAGCAAATGCTCAAGTTATTTAAAAAAATACTCAAATCGCTTTGCCTATAAAATTTGAGGGTTTCCCTCGATTTCCATGGGATCCTCTCATCAGATTCCAACTTGATGATAATGGGACCACCTCGAGAGTATACCCTTACAAACAAAGAAAGAAGTTTGAAAATCGGTTCACAATTGGCGGAGTAATCGCGTAACAAACACACAAAAAAAAAAACATACCGTCGAATTGAGAACCTCCTCCTTTTTTGAAGTCGGTTAAAAAAAACCGGCCAAGTGCGTGTCGGAACACGCACAATGTAGGGTTCCGTAGTAGCCCGTTATCACAATATAGTACGTTCTGTTGTTCTTTATTCTGAATATATATACAGGGTTATTGGTAAAACATTTTGTACTTATCATTATGAACAACTTTTACTATGGGACCAACGTTGAAATCGCGAAAAAAAAATCAGCTGTTCCCTACATTTATGTTCGTATAACTCGTCAAAATGTAGGGAACAGTTGATTTTTTTTTCGAGATTTCTGGTTTGGTATCATAGTAAAAGTTGTTCATAATGATGAGTACAATGACCTCTTAAGAGGTTGTTAATGTTTTACCAATAACCCTGTATACAAGGTGAAATTGAAAACATGAGACAAATCGATATGGGAGATCGTAATCCACATTAACAACTTTTACTATGGGACCAAACCTGTAATCGCGAAAGCAAAAAACTTTTCCATCTCTCATACTCGGAAAGTAGTGTTTGTTTGATCCGAATAGCGGGCGGAAAACGCAAATTCTCCAACTTTGTTCATTGTAATTCAATTATTAGTCCTCTCCAATCTGGGTTTAGGCCTGGGCACAGCACTGTTTCCGCACTCCTTAAAGTGACTGGTGATATAAGGGCAGGAATGGAAGACACCAAAGTTACTGTTCTAGTGTTGGTTGATTTCTCAAATGCCTTCAATACCGTCAGTCATGACATCATGTTAGCCATTCTGTCCTACATTATGGTCTCTCCCGAAGCACTGGAATGGTTCTCCTCTTACCTTCAGGAACGTCAGCAGTCCGTTCATGCTGGGGATTCTTCTTCTAGCTGGTGTAATTTGGAAACTGGCGTTCCTCAAGGCGGTATACTTTCTCCTCTTCTGTTTTCAATTTTTATTAATCTTATAACTTCCGAACTTCAGTGTGCGTATCATCTGTATGCAGATGACTTGCAGTTGTACTATCAAGAGAAGGTTGATGAATTACCTAACGCTATCGACAAGTTAAATAAGGACTTGATAGCTATAAAAAACTGGTCTGATAGATTTGGCTTAGCTGTAAACCCTACGAAGTGTCAGGCGATCATCATTGGCAGTTCTCGTAGTATTAGCAAGGTAGATATTACGACCTTGCCGCCAGTTCTATTCAATGGTACGATCGTTCCTTTTGGTACCGACGTGAAGGACCTAGGCTTGCACGTTGACTGTACTCTGAACTGGCGGACTCAAGTCGCTAAGGTGAGTCAGAAGGTTACTGGAACGCTGCGGGCTCTGTACCGTTTGAAAAATTTATTACCATCAAGTACGAAGACAATGCTTGTACAGTCCCTTATTTTCCCTATCATCGATTATGGTGATGTGTGCTACTATGACCTGAATGCAGATCTCCTCAACAAACTTGACCGCCTTCTCAATAACTGCATTCGATTCGTTTTCAATCTGCGTAAATATGATCATGTCTCTGCGCATCGGTCGCTTCTAAAGTGGTTGCCCATACGCCAGCGCAGAGAGCTAAGGGCGCTGACCACCTTGTTCTCATTTCTTGATTCTCCGACTTCCCCTGGTTATCTAGCCCCCCACTTTCAGTACATTTGCGCCAACCACAATAGAAATCTACGTTCATCACACAATCGTCTTCTCCAATGTCCCACTCACCGCACAGACTTCATTCACTCTTCCTTCTTCGTTCAGTCTATCTCTCTGTGGAATGCGCTCCCCCAGGAAATCAGGATGGCAACCAACCGATTATCCTTTAAAGTGAAGGCTCGCGAACACATTCGCAAGAAGCTGGCAGTATCATCACAACGGTAATACTTTCCCATTGTTTGTCTTATTTCTTTTTAGTAAGTATATTCATGTATTTATGTATATTTATTTGTGTTTATATTTATATGTAATTAGGTATATATTATATTCATAGTTTTGATAGGTTTATGCGTATCAATAAATATTTAAAATATTTATTACTCAATGTTCTTGATTGCACCTACCACTGTTTGTCTCCGCATCACCTAAAGGTTGACTGGTAGAAAATGCCTATGGCATTAAGTCCGCCTCTGTACATTTATGTGCTTGAAGTATTAAATAAATAAATAAATAAATAAAACGCTGCTTCCCTCCCTTGGGCGGAAAAGACTCGTAGTAATTGCTTCCCTCCCTAGGGCGGGAATGAAATTTAAAAATAGAACCAAATTTAGTTAGGTAGTCAGCTCAGTCAGACATACGACACCCTTAATTGATTATGTAAATATTTATTATGCTACCCATCAAATCTTATGAATGTGCGTTAATTAGGAGAGTTGGATAAAAAGCTCATATGTTAACGCCATTAAATCTTTCATATTTAGCGCACAAGTTAATAATTTAACTTGAATAAATTCAACATACATAGGTACGATAACATACAGCTGTGGTCGAGGCTAAAAAACATAAAAATTGGGGATTTCGTACAACCTGACTTTACCATATGGGGCTGTGAATATACATCATTTAATTATTTGACGAACCAATCGTGTGTGTTCACATTTTTACTTTTCACAAATTTCACACACACAGATGTAGATAAGATTTAAAATGTGACAAATGTTATTGATAATATTATAAACAACACGAAAATGCCCAGGTTTTAACGTAATATTCAAACACAGGTTCAATAATACGTATTAATCATTACCACTACTCAATTTGTGTTCAAAATCGCCGACCATTATTGTTTTTTTTTTATTGCAATGATGTGTGAAAGCGATTATTCCAAACATTTTTTTTTTTAATTTCGATTTACTCGAGTAATTAATATGACGAATGTAATTGATATTTGAAAATAAAATAAAATTATTTTAAGCAATAAATACAATAAGCATAGTTTATAATAATTATTTATGCTTTTCTAATATCATTTCAATCTCTTCTAATATCATGTCAATAACAGACAGGCCATAGGTACCTAATTTACTGAATTTCGCGCCGAAATGCTTCTATAATTGAATTTATATTCGGAATGCGCTCGCTGTTTAAAATTATTTTAATTTATTGGACAATTATTTATTGTGGATTTTATTTTGGATACTTTCTAATAGTTTACTACAGAATTCCCAGTAAACTTTTTTTAGGTAGGCTTACCAGAAGTTTTTATGAGAATGATGATAATTAATTAATTCTATAGATTGGATATTCTGCAAACACTTTACATTTCAATACATTTTGTTAGTTTAAAGAGTTTTTATTCAGTTTCTACAATTTTTTTCATTTTTTTTTTATTGCGAGTATCGATTAGGCTGTATGCAAGTTTTGAATCGATATAAGAAAGTTGGGTGGATGGTCAGCACTAAAAAGTGTCACGTCGCAACACAATTTTTAGTAATTTTTATCAAGATTATCGTGTTTTCTAAGTAATTTATGAAAAATAGTAAAAGTAGAATGCAGACAGAATGATAATAATACGGGCCCTAGTAAGCGGGACGGCCCGCGGTGGTGACACAGAATCTACTCATGTGGCGGCGACGTGGTGTGTTCCATACTTCAAATTTAAAAAAGAATAATAAATAGGTACCTATTATTCATGTAATTATTATCAATAAATATTTTAGAAAAACTACTATTTTTTACTTTCCTTAAATTCGAAATGAAAAGTAGAGTGTTTAACGCGGGTGAAAGTCATCAATTCCCACTCGGACTATAGCCGCCCTCGCTGCGCTCGGGCGTCTAAATGCCTCGTCTGGGAATTGATTCCTTCCGACCCTTGTATAACAATCTACTATTCCAAATCGGTTCGTAAATGACGGAGTTATGAAATATGAAAAGATCGTTAATGTAGATAAATTTTTAGGTTTTTGTTGATTTTTCAAAAACCGCTTGTCCGATTTCGATAAAATTTTCATGGGACCATTTGGAAAGCATTTCCTTTCCAACAAAAAAAGAATTTTTCAAATCGGTTGCCAAGCGACGGAGTTATGCGCGAACAAACATAAAAAAAAAAATACAAACATCCGAATTGAGAACCTCCTCCTTTTTTAGAAGTCGGTTAAAAATCAGCTGTTCCCTACATTTATGTTCGCAAAACTCGTCAAAATGTAGGGAACAGCTGATTTTTTTCGCGTTTGCAGCTTTGGTCCCTTAGTAAAAGTTGTTCATAATGATGAGTACAATCTTCCATTTAGGTTTGTCGCATGTTTTCAATTTCAACCTGTACATAAAAAAAACATATTTTGTTTTTCAATGTAAGTCTTTACCAGTTATAAACAAGCAACTACTTTATCTTAGTCACTTTATAGGATTAATGCTAAGGATTTTGTATTTGGTACAAAATTATCCAACACTCAAGTTCAACGACTATCACTGCTAAAATAATAAAGTTATCTTAACCGCTATAATTTTTCTTTAAAGTTCATGAAATGCACTATCATCGTAAATTTTTCCACATTTTTCAAGCTTTAGCTTTTAGGGGGGGGGGGGGGGGGACGCCCTACTGGAACAAAAATTTGCACTTTAAAGTTTAATATGTCGTAAATGGAGCATTAAATCGATAAATAATTTTAGCAACCCCCAAGTCATTTTAGAAGACCTATTCATCGATACCGATGGGGAAGACGACGAAAAAAATATTCATCCCCACTTCACACATGTGCAGTGGGGATGAATATTTTTTTCGTCGTCTTGGGAAAGGGGAGCTTTTTACACCCTAAAATTTTTTTTTCCAAAATTTTATTTTACTTCTTTGTCGGCGTAATTGATATACACACTCCTACAAAATTACAGCTGTCTAGCACTATTCATCGATACCCCACACGATGGGGTAGACGACGAAAAAAATATTCATCCCCACTTCACACATGTGCAGTGGGGATGAATATTTTTTTCGTCGTCTTGGGAAAGGGGAGCTTTTTACACCCTAAAAAATTTTTTTCCAAAATTTTATTTTACTACTTTGTCGGCGTAATTGATACCTATACACACTCCTACAAAATTACAGCTGTCTAGCACTAATGGTCTCTTAGCAAAACCTCGGACAGACAGACAGACAGACGGACGGACATAATGAAACTATAAGGGTTCCTTGTAGGAATTACGGAACCTTAAAAAAGAGATTCCGACGAACTGAGAACCTCCTCCTTTTCTTGAAGTCGGTTAAAAACGAAAAAAACCTGAAATCCGGTACTGTCGAGGTGGCAAGTGACTTCGCCTAGCAGAAAACACATTAATTAGGAAAGTATTATAAAGTCAGAAAAGAAAAAAAGAAATGCGAATTCTAAAGAATTATTTTTCTCAAAACTGCCGGATTAGATTTTGATGCCCCTTTTGCACAAGGATATAGTTGAGGTATCGCTATTGGTTCTCATTTACCACTTCCAATACAAAAACTAGTCTCCAAAAATTTTGTTTGTAAAATACCTGACAGAGTTGAAGGTAAGAAAAATAAGCTATGCACAACTTATACATATAGCGAACGGAAACGATTGATTCGTAATTCGTAATAGTGTCGTGTAACGACGAGGCTGTGTGAGCGAGGCGCGAACTGCGGCCGTGTGTCTGGATACCGGGAACTTTGTGCAAAAACACTCCGCCAGCGCGGCAGCGGTTCGGAGAAGAGAGCAGCGATTGTATTGTATTGCTCGTCGGAGCGACGTGGCCGGCGACCGCGGCGCGCAGCGGCGGCGGCGGCGCCCTCCGCCACTAACTAGATAAATCACTGAAGTGGTTCTCAGACCCGCCTTAATTAAACCCGACGTTTAATTACAAACTAGAACCCGTTGCGCCGCCCCCCCGCCCCCTCGCTCCTCGGCCGCTTCACCGCCATCCTCATCTCATTATTTCACTCCACCTCTTTACTTACCCCCGGTCATGCTCGGTGCACTTCATTTGAGAACCCATTATGTACCTACCTACGAAGGTTCATCGAGGAGTTTCTTAAAAAGAGTTAGGTATAACAGCTGGAGTTTATCTAACTGAGATGAATTTATAGTAAAGTCCTTGATTAATGCAGGAGTACTTGCGTTCAAACAAAGATTTATTTTTAGACATACTTCAACATCAGCCAAGTTTATTAAAGTGCGTCGCGTACTCAGTACTGGAGTCCGTACGTGCGTGTTATGTAGGTACAGCTGCATAGCGATGATGACACCAATGACGTTCGCGATGGTGACGCAACACGAAACCAGTTTCGTCCGTCGAGGGCAGCTACGGACCAAAAAATGTTGCGAATCGTCGATTCGATGCGAGGCCGAGGGACGAGAGTCGGGACATAGTTACGCGGCCGTGATTAGATCGGAAAAACTCAGGCCATTACTTAAAAGATGGCCGAAAGGAACCGCGCGACAAAAACGCACAACGTTGGCATAGTCGCGGGCTCGCGGGCAGCGGGCGCGGCCGGCCGGCTTTGTGTAGCGCGCCGCGGCCGACGCGCCGCGCATACCACGCGCGCTAGCAAAAACACGCGCGACCACTTCTAAACTAATGCCGCTGGACATCATACGCCACACTCGCCCAATTGTTACATCCGAACAGTGTTCGTCAATCTGTTCACAAGGACATATTATCTGTCTATACATTGTATACCACATGAACGATACGGGCAAGATTATGCAGCAACAATTGACAAACTAATAAAACAACAAATAGGTATCCCGAGTTGTATGCGCAACGCAAAGCTTACGATACCTTTTACTTTTTTTTTACTTAATCAAATATTTGACATTGTGGTGGAGACAGCTAGTACGGCTACTGTGGCTAGGCGGATAAGTGGCTAATAGCCGATTCCTATAATTTACGGACCGTTATTGCTTATAATGATGACTCTTGTATCTTTACCAATGACGCAGCAAAGACTGAAAGGTCTTTGCTGCGTTATTGGTAAAGGTACTTTGCATAGTAAACCCTCCCATAAAGAAGTAGCTATCACAGGTCAAATTAGCTTACGCATCAGTTTATATATGCCTACATAGTTTGGCAATAAAAAATGCTAACATTGGTAAGCAAAACGACTCGTTTTTAGGGTTCCGTAGTTCCTACAAGGAACCCTTATAGTTTCGTCATGTCCGTCTGTCTGTCTGTCTGTCCGAGGTTTTGCTAAGAGACCGTTAGTACCTACTAGAAAGCTGTAATTTTGTAGGAGTGCGTATATGAATCACGCCGACTAAAGGGTAAAATAAAATTTTGGAAAATATTTTCTTTTAGGGTAGCTCCCCTATATATGTGAAGTGGGGATGAATATTTTTTTCGTCGTCTACCCCATCGTGTGGGATATCGTTGAATAAGTCTTCTGAAATGACTTGAGGGTTGCTAAAATTATTTTTAGATTTAATGCTCCATTTACGAAATATTAAACTTTAAAGTGCAATTTTTTGTTCCAGTAGGGCATCCCCCCCATCTAAAACCTAAACTGCTAGCTTGAAAAATCTGGAAAAAATCACGATGATAGTGCATTTCATGAACTTTAAAGGAAAACTATAGCGGTTAAGATAACTTTAATAGTTTAGCAGAAATAGTCGTTGAACTTCGGTGTTGGATAATTTTGTACCAAATACAAAATCCTTAGCATTAATCCTTTAAAGTGACTAATATGAAGTAGTTGCTTGTATAAAACGGGTAAAGACTAGCATTGAAAAACGAAATATGTTTTTTTATATTCAGAATAAAGCATAACAGATACTACATTGTGATAACGGGCTACTACGGAACCCTACACTGTGCGTGGCCCGACACGCACTTGTTGTTTTCTAATACTTTTATAGAAACCGAGCATAAGCGGCTAGGCTAGGTGATTAGGGCTAGGAGGCGGAGGAACTCCCTCCGGTCGGCGCGAATTGTACTGCCTCCTTCTCGGCCTTCTTCATGGATTGTTTTATGTAACATTACCTACAAAAAACAAGACATTTTATTACCGACTTCAAAAAAAAGGAGGTTATTTTGTAAATATGGATAGATACAGTACATATTGTTAGTATATAGGGAAATAGGTTCAGCCATATTTTTCCAGTAGGCATGCAAAAATAGGTTCAGCTATATTTTACCAGTCAGTAGGCATGCAAAAATAGGTTCAGCCATATTTTACCAGTAGGCATGCAAAAATAAAAAGCTTCGAAGCCTTTTTTAAATAACGAATTAACGATGCTTAACGGCAATGAACGGTGTTTAACGGCAATTAACGATGCTTAACGGCAATTCTTTTCAACTTTTAAGTATTTTATCATGATTATAATAGGTAGGTATGACCGGCAGTAAACACTTTTGCGCATTAGTGCTGTCTTAGCGAACTGATGACACAGTAGGGTATCGTCGCATCGCGCAAATATTTATTTATATGTATCTACTTTATTGTACACCAGAATATGCATTACAAAAAAAATAATTGAACAAAACACAAACACAAACACTACAAAACATACAATGGGCGGCCTAATCGCTTTCTGCGATCTCTTCCAGGCAACCTTGGAATGGACAGTGATTGCGTAGATATAAAAATGGTGTTCTCCTTGGTGCAAAATATTAAGTATATAGATACAATATAGGTAGGTACTAAAATAGATACATGTCATGGGTATCGATATCGAAATATGATAAACAAATAAAAAATTAAAATTATGACTTTTTGTGGGGTCAAAGACCGCAGCTAGTGTAGACATTGTATTGTCAGTTTAAAAAAAACCCTTTTTGTGGGGTCAAAGACCGCAGCTAGTGTAGACATTGTAATGTCAGTTTAAAAAAACCCCTTTTGTGGGGTCAAAGACCGCAGCTAGTGTAGACATTGTAATGTCAGTTTAAAAAAAAAACCCTTTTTGTGGGGTCAAAGACCGCAGCTAGTGTACACATTGTAATGTCAGTTTAAAAAAAAAACCCTTTTTGTGGGGTCAAAGACCTCAGCTAGTGTACTGTAGTGTCTTGTGTGTTCCGGCCTTTAGCAGAAAGGTCTGGCTGGATGTAATATTCCATTAAAACATTCAAATTGTAGTGACAACTAAGATAAGATTGTGTTTTTTGTTATAAGACGTCAATGATTCATATAGTTCCAAGTCTACGGTGTATTAATTATAATCAAGGAACTGTAGAGGTCCAGTGCAGACCTCTACATTTGCAGAGGATGAGAAGGAGCTGATGGAAGTGTTCGAGAATGAACACGAGGAAGAAAATAATGAATTGGGTCAGTCCATTCCAGTTATTGATATATTTTCTGTAAAGCTGTGTGGTACTTTTTCAATACAATAATTCCAAGTCTAACGTGTTCTTATTTGAGTATCTCCCAGAGGTACTATAGAGGACCCCTCAGGACCTCTACAATTGTGAGGTGTCTTGCCTCCACCTCTAAGCGGCCGGGAGTGTGAGGTGTCTTGCCTCTCAACTCCAAGAGGCCTGAGGGAGTGAATATATCGTCGTCGTCAATGTTTTCCAAATTCGAATAGGCCGAGATAGAATGAACATGCTCCAGATAATTATGATGCGAGTTATGGGAGGATAATGGTTTAGAAAACTGTGGTCACTCCTACAGGGGGGGTGACAGACACTCAGCTTAAGTTGAAACCAACTTTGCTAACGGGGCATAGCCTTCGCAAAGTGTGTTGAGTTGACACAATTGGTTCAGCTTATGTTTGAGCACCCACAGTTTTGTTGTTGATGTTTCATTGAGTTGTTATTAGATGATGATGGAGTGAATCTTGAATTTTCCCTCTGGAGTATGGGCATGTGTTAGAATTTTTAAATGAACCCTGGCCTCTTAAACTTTTCCCTCCCTCTGGCTCATACCGTCCGATGGGGTAAAAGAGTTTGATGTTAAGATCATTTAATTTTTTTTTTAAGCCTCATCTAGGCCGATGTGAACTTTCACATCAATTGTTCTCCTAGGAGGCCTAGTCGCATCTTTTCCGCTGGTTTTGGTGTGATGAGGTTCAGGCATGACGACGTTAGTTTGTGTTAGTGCACATTGGCACTTATAAATTGTCCTGGCACTTATCGAAGTGTCGGATACGCGGTTCGTTCGTCCTGCCTTTAACCTTTCTCTTGCAGGAGATGGTCCTCATCCTGTCTATCTCCGGCGTTAGGTCATTTTTCTGTATAGGGATAGGTAGGAAGAGTTTGAATGTTCGAATGGTATGAATAAAAGTCTTGTTTGGTGTTTAAATTATGCGGATACTTTTATTCAAGGGTGGGCGTAGCTCATGTAGTGTCTTGTGTGTTCCGGCCTTTAGCAGAAAGGTCTGGCTGGATGTAATATTCTATTAAAACATTCAAATTGTAGTGACAACTAAGATAAGATTGTGTTTTTTGTTATAAGACGTCAATGATTCATATATTTTCTGTAAAGCTGCGAGGTTCCTTTTATCAATACAATAATTCCAAGTCTACGGTGTTTTAATTATAATCAAGGAACTGTAGAGGTCCAGTGCAGACCTCTACAGTACACATTGTAATGTCAGTTTAAAAAAAAAACACTTTTTAGGGTTCCGTAGCCAAATGGCAAAAACGGAACCCTTTGTAGATGTCTGTTTGTCCGTCCGTATGTCACAGCCACTTTTCTTCGAAACTATAAGAACTTACTGTTGAAACTTGGTAAGCGGATGTATTCTGTGAACCGCATTAAGATTTTCACACAAAAATAGAAAAAAACCAATAAATTATTACTTATTATTATTATTAAATTTTAGGGTTCCCCATACTTAGAACCAAAACTAAATTTTTTTTTTATCAAATCCATACGTGTGGGGTATCTATGGGTAGGTCCTCAAAAATGATATTGAGGTTTCTAATATAATTTTTTTCTAAACTGAATAAATTGCGCGAGAGACACTTCCAAAGTGGTAAAATGTGTGTCCCCCCCCTGTAACTTCTAAAATAAGAGAATGATAAAACTAAAAAAAATATATGATGTACATTACCATGTAAACTACCACCGAAAATTGTTTTGAACGAGATCTAGTAAGTAGTTTTTTTTTTAAAACGTCATAAATCGTAAACCGCAATTTACCATTCATTCAATCAACTAAAAAATAAAAAAAAAACATTTAATTTCATAAACATAAACCTTATGCATAAACCCGGATGTTACGGAACCCTCGGTGCGCGAGTCCGACTCGCTCTTGCCCGGTTATTTTGTGTAGTTTTTGCCGACGTGATTGGTAAGTATCGATATCTCAATTCGTTAAAAAAAAAACAAAACAGATTTTCGAGTTTTTCTCATATTATGCTTCAGGCTTTGATTATAATAATCAAAGGCTTCAGGTAACAACACTATCAGAGGTCGTTGACCCCGCAAAAATACATGTGATCTTTCTTTATTTTATCGTGTTCAGATATCACCCTGATATAAACCTGTGCGTGCCCGACAGTTATGTATTGCGCAGGCCAGAGCCACGACTATTGGCGGTGCCCAGTAGTAGGTAGTAGTACCAATCTACTCAGTAAAGCCCCTATAACGCGCACCTTCGTAGCGGACAGCATAGATCTTTTTATTTGTTCTCTGAGTGAGTTCACAAAAACCAAGATTAACAGAATATGTTTTGGTAAATAATAAAACTGCAATTATGGCCACACTATTGAATTAGGAAATTCCTGTAATGTTAGTGATGATGAGTTAATAAATGAATAATAAATAAATATCACCTTTTTACCGACTTCAAAAAAAAGGAGGTTATCAATTCGACACGTATGTATGTAATATTATTGGAATTGCATTATATTCACATATGACAATCTATTGCAATGGGGCTTCTAAACAAATATAAAAATTTTGTAGACGTATGTATGTATTTTTGTCTACGCGTTTCTCCGCAACTATTAATCGGATCGTCACCATTTTGTTTTATTGGCTTACATTTACTTCAACTTAGGGAACAGTGCAAGATTCATCAAAATCGATTCAGTAATTTTCAAGATATGGACTAATACATGTAAGTGTGACGGCCTGGCTTATGGATACGAGCTACGGGTGTGCTGACAAAGGGAAAATATCTCAAAACCTTGGTCAAATTCTAGTGCAATATTTACAACAAAACTTTAACAACAAACGTTTTTACTCAAAACTAAAAATTACGAAATAAAAAAAAAAATAAAAAAAATTAAACCGACTTCAAAAAATAATAATAAAATTAAATGTAATTGGAAAAGGATAAAATAATTAAAAAACCCCCGACTTAAAGAATTTATGTATCGAGACTAAAACAGATAAATTCATATGGCAGTCGGGGGACCTCTTAGAATAGAAGGTGTTCCACAGAATGGTCCCCCGACTTCCATATGAATTTATCTGTTTTAGTCTCGTTACATAAATTGTTTGAGCGAAAGTTTGTTCATGCGCTCGATAGATGGCGTTGTACTTTTTGTGTGTATTTCTGAATCGCGGTGTCGAGATTCTCCGCGTGTAGACTATACCCCTTGAGAGAAATAAATTTTTTGTACTCGATTAGGAAACAAATCTAGTTTCATTATTCACTTCCCCGGGAGTTGTATAGTGCCGAACATTGTTGGTCCATCGAGCCGCGATAGTGAGATCCAGATAGTGTTCTGTGATACTTGGCGTGGAAACCAGGGTGGATCGCCCTGAAGCGCCGCATACCCAAGCTGGTGTGCACAGTGAGTGAGTGCTGCAGCAGTGAAGTTAGCGTGGAGCAGCATCAGGTTGGCGCAGGGCGAGGACCAGTACCAGGTGGCGCAGGGCGCTATTGGAGTACCAGACCAAAACGGAGGCACAGGGCGAAGTTCGAGTACCACGGCGTGAGGAGTGGAGCAGGGTTGACTAGACACACCGCCAGCACAGTGAGGCGCTAGGCGGGAATAGTCTAGTCACCAGGGCGATAGTGGAGTTTCCACCTGCTGTCAACAGCTGGGTGACGCAGTTACTAGTGAGTGAGTGCGGAGTTGCTAATTCGGTGAAGTGTGGTTTGTCGAAGATAAAATCGTGAGTACTTTCATTGTGTTATGTTTACAAGTCGGATTTTCTGAACATAGAAAATTTCGCCTGAAAAGATTTTTATTGGACTTTATTAGATTTTAGTAGCACTTTATTTAGATGTTTTTATGTGTACCTGTTTTTTGTGACCTGTTTTAAACTTTATGATATTTTATGTGCCCATGATACGCATTGTTGCTCAATTTTTAAAATTGATGTGTTTCGAGTCAAAATTCGTAATTGAATTAATCTTTGGGGAATTTTACGGTAAATATTTAATTGAATTTATCTTTGTGGCATTTTACGGCAAACATTCAAAGCAGTGAATTTAAGAGAATTGCTAGTTATTCAAAAAAGATGTTTGCAAAAAGTGGTTAACGTTTGTTCTTTGGTAGAAAATTCCTTTGGTAGTTTGGTAGAAATTTGACTTTGGTAGTTTTTCATAAAATTAAATAATTAAAAAATTATTTTATTAGTAACTTAACGGACTTGGTTAAATTAAAAATGGAGGCTTTATATAGACTGCAAAATAATACTAAGATTCTCATCGAAAAAGAGCAAATTAACTTCAAAAAAGCACCTAAAGATAGAATCACTAGGTCTTATGTGGAGACTAGGTTAGAAAGTCTAGAAAATTTGTGGAAAGAGTTTTCGTCTACACATAGGAGCATATTGCTAAATGACGCACAACAAGATTCCGATAAATATTTTGTTAACGACGTTTATGATGTCACCAAAGAAAGTTACGTTCTCTATAAATCGCAATTAAAAGAAGTTTTAAATAAACTTAGCAATAATCAGTCAGATCAAAATCCAAAGACAAATGTCGACCACACAGTTTCAAATAGTGTTAGATTACCAAAGATAAATATTCCAAAGTTTTCGGGCAATTATGCGGAATGGACCACGTTCAAAGATTTGTTCACATCTTTGATTCACAACAATAATAGTTTAGAAGACGTGCAAAAATTGCATTATTTAAAAGGCTTATTATCGGGAGAAGCAGAGCAACTTGTCAGGCATATTGCAGTCTCTTCAGACAACTATAAAGAGTGTTGGTCTCTGTTACATAACCGGTATAATAATAAGAGATTTCTGTCAAATTGTTTACTAAAACGTTTATTAAGTCAGAGTAATGTAAATGAATGTTCAAATAGCATAAAAGGTTTACTTGATACTACTATGGAAAGTTTAAATGGTTTAAAAAATCTCGGTATTGACGTGAGTACGTGGGATAGTATAGTAATTTACATAATTAGTTCAAAGTTAGATCCCGAATCGAGAAAGCAATGGGAGACAAAGATAAGTGCCAAAGATGAGTTACCCGTGCTATCGGAATTCCGAGAGTTTTTAGAAGCCCGATTTCGGGCATTAGAGTTTTTTGACACAAAACCTAGTAAACCCAAACCTAAAGTTCACCATGTAGTCACTACCGATGATAAAGCCGTAGATACTTGTCCATTCTGTAAGGAAAATCACAAAATATCTAGTTGTAAGAAGTTCGCTCAAGAGAGTTACGAATCTCGTCATAACTTTGCGCAAACCAAGCGCTTATGTTATAACTGCTTAAACGCAAACCACTCAATTAAGTTTTGTAGACACACCGCGACGTGTCGAATATGTAAAAAAAGGCATCACTCACTACTACATCCAAATTCGGTTTCAAACTCCACAGTCGTTAGAGAAAGTTCCAATACAGCAGATGAAGTTAAAACAGCTGTGTCTAACGTTCAGGCATCGTTGTCAGTAGGCGACCCATTAACTTCAAATTCTATAGTTTCACATTTTTCTAAGGGATCAATACCCACACAAGTTTTGTTGGCCACTGCTCTTGTCGAAGCACAGACGAGAAACGGTTCAACACAACTGCTGAGAGTGCTATTAGATCAGGGATCTCAGGCATCATTCATAGCAGAATCAGCAGTTCAGTTACTTGGACTAAAGAAGAAACCGGTCCAGTCAGTTATATCAGGGATAGGCGGTGAGAGAAGCGCTTTCGCTTCAAAGTTTACAGTCACGGTGACTATTCACTCACGCTTAAATCCACAGTTTAGTGTCCAAGTCCATGCGTTCGTGTTAGGTACGATTACATCGGTTTTACCCTCAGAAAGATTAGAGCAGGCACATTGGCCCCAGCTAAAGCAATTAACTTTAGCTGATCCTGAGTTCCACACGCCAAGCAAGATAGACATCTTACTTGGTGCAGAGATATATAGTCGGGTTCTCAGAGACGGTTTGATTCAAGGTCCGCCAAACTCGCCAGTAGCTCAAAATACTGCCTTTGGTTGGATCCTCTCTGGACAGATATCGTCAAACCAGGAGTCCATACATTGTCATCATGTCATTAAAAGCAGCTCAAATCAGGCTGATGACAATGCACTTTTGCGTCAGTTTTGGGAAATAGAGTCGAGTATCCCCGATAAGAAGATCCTTTCTGAAGAGGAACAGCGTTGTGAGGACATTTACTCACAAACCACGTATCGCGATGAGGAAGGCCGATACGTAGTTAATCTTCCCTTTCGGGATCAAAATCCTCAATGCCAATATGGAGGTTCGAAAGACCTCGCCATAAAAAGGTTTCATCTTCTTGAAAATAAATTTAAGAAGAACCCCTCAATCAAAGCTCGATACTCAGATGTATTCCAAGAATACATAGATCTCGGCCATATGGAGCCTGTACGCGGTGATGAGCGCAATAATAGTACAGCCGTATATCTCGCACATCACGCTGTAGTCCGTGAGGACAAGCTCACCAGTAAAGTTCGAATAGTGTTCGACGCTTCAATGAAAGGGTCAAATGGAGTGTCTCTGAACGACGACCTCATGGTTGGTCCCATGTTGCAACCTCCATTACGTCACATCATTATGAGATGGCGAATGCATCCCATAAGTCTCTGTGCTGACATTATTAAAATGTACAGACAGGTGAAGGTTTCTCCTGAACATGCAGAGTTTCAGCGAGTAGTGTGGCGCGATGATCCGGAATCTGAAATAAAGGAATACAAATTAGTAAGAGTTACATTCGGTACAGCAGCAGCTCCTTACCTTGCAGTAAGGTCCTTGCAGCAAGTAGCAGTTGATTCATGCGAAGGTCATCCTAAAATAGCTGAAATAATAAAAAATGAGTTTTATGTCGATGATTTGATGTCAGGATGTCAAACAGTTGAAGAAGGTTTACACATACATAGAAAATTAACAGAGGTACTTACCAAAGGTCAATTCCAACTACAGAAATGGGTCAGCAGCTGCGACGAATTAAATGAGAAAATTCAAGAAAGTATAGAGATAGGACAAGAAAGGGAAGAGGAATCTGGAAAGAACATTAAGTTAGATTCAGTTATGAAAATTTTAGGAATTTCTTGGGATAGAAAAAATGATGAGTTTAAATATTCAGTGCAACTTGAGCCACAGCACACTCCAATCACAAAGAGAAAAGTTATATCCGACATCACGCGTTTGTTCGATCCGCTTGGCTGGGTGGCACCTTGCATAGTAACTTCTAAAATATTCATTCAAAAGCTTTGGCTTGCCGGCCTGGAATGGGATGAAGAGTTGACCCCGGAACTTCTTTCGGAGTGGGAAACTTACCGTTTAAGCCTTGTAGAGACGAATAAATTCAGCATTCCCAGGTGGATTAACACAAAGTCAGACGATCGATTGGTAGAGTTGCATGGATTTTGTGACGCGTCGATCGCGGCCTATGCCGCTGTAGTGTATGTTAGAGTCATCGACGCCAACAACTCCATTCATATCAGTTTAATCACTTCTCGTACTAAAGTTGCACCAATCAAACAGCAGTCAGTTCCGCGATTAGAGTTGATGGGAGCAGTGTTGCTTTCAGAACTTATTACTGAAGTCGCTGAAGTAATGAAGATCACACCCTCTCAAATACATGCTTGGACCGACTCGTCAGTAGTCTTGGCATGGCTTAGTAAACACCCCAGTCACTGGACTACTTTTGTTGGAAACAGAGTGTCCACAATTCTCTCTCACGTCGACAACTCACATTGGGCTCATGTCCAATCCGCGCATAACCCTGCCGATTTAGCATCCAGAGGTGTGACACCACAAGAACTGGTGTGCAGCTCGCTGTGGAGTCAAGGACCCTCATGGCTTCATGATAAAAGGATAGAGTACACGAGGCCAAAGTCAATTTCGACCAACACGGAGCAAAGATCAGTCAAGGCTCACGTCATAACTGAAGCTCATCAGGAGGATCTTTTCTGGACAAAGTATTCGTCATTAAAGAGGCTAATTCGGGTTATAGCGTACTGCAGAAGAGTTTTGAGTTGGAAGAAACAAGCACACGGTGAGAAGAGATATGAAAGGTATCTTACTAAAGAAGAAATAGAAGAAGCAACAAAGACGTGTATAAGATTTGTTCAGAGTCAAGAGTTTTTCGAAGAAATGAAAGACTTACGAAAATCAGGAAGTGTGAAAGTAAGAAGCAAGCTTAAAAGTCTCTGTCCAGTCATAGATGATGAAGGGATACTCCGTGTCAGTGGGCGCATTCAGAATGCTCATGTAGACGAAGATGTTAAACATCCCATCATCCTACCATCTGATAGTCACTTCACTAATCTAGTAATTGATGAAGCTCACCAGAAGACGTTACATAGAGGGCCAACATTGATGTTGAGCCATCTGCGTACGAAGTATTGGATTCTTTCCGCAAAAACAAGGATTAAAAGTTACGTACACAAATGTGTAAAATGCAAGCGGTACTCAGCATCTATTCAAACCCCACTCATGGGTCAGTTACCGTCCAGTCGAGTCACACCGGCAAGACCATTCCTAAATAGTGGCGTGGATTTTGCTGGTCCCATCAGCATGCGAACTTCAAAGGGTCGTGGCCACCAATCATACAAAGGGTACATTTGTGTTTTTGTGTGCATGGTGACCAAGGCCATACATTTAGAAGCCGTCAGCGATTTGACGTCGCAAGGTTTCATTGCTGGCTTTAAGAGATTGGTGTCTCGACGAGGTTTTGTCAGTAATATTTGGAGCGACAACGGCACCAATTTCGTTGGCGCTGCCAAAGAACTTCGGCATTTAGTCGCTGCGGAAAAATCTTCCGTAGCTGTAGAAATTCGAGAGTGGCTAGGCAACAACAGTACTTCTTGGCATTTTATTCCGCCCCATTCCCCAAATTTCGGTGGCTTATGGGAGGCGGGTGTAAAATCGACCAAATTCCATCTGAGGCGCGTGATAGGTAATTCAACACTTACGTTTGAAGAAATGTCAACCCTTTTGTCCCAAGTAGAAGCGTGCCTTAATTCTAGGCCGTTATCAATGTTGCCTGACAATTCAATAGATCCAGCTCCTCTTACACCTGGTAATTTTTTGATAGGGGAGCCTCTGATAGCGGTGCCTGAGCGTAATTATGAGAGTTCTAACATGAGTAGTCTAAGGCGTTGGCAAGTAACACAACGTATGTTGCAAGATTTTTGGAGACGTTGGTCAAATGAGTATTTAGTTCAGTTATTACAACGATACAAATGGACTAAACACATTCCAGAACCAGGTATTGGAGGTGTAGTTTTGGTCAAGGAGGATAACTTACCTCCTGCCCGTTGGCTTTTGGGCAAAGTAGTGGAAAAGCACCCTGGTTTGGATAAAGTTACACGAGTAGTGACTCTCAAGTGTAACGGATCATTGATTAAACGACCAATTTCAAAATTGTGCATTTTGCCAATCGCAAAGTAAACATAATGTTTTAAATTGTAAAGTTCTAGCACATGTTAAAGTATAGTTATTTGAGTTTATTTTGTGAGTTTATGTCTAAGCAAAGTTAAGTTGAGCAATTTTTGTAAAATTGCCGAAATGTAGATTTTTAAAGTCCACCAGTTATTATTATTATAGTAAACGTTGATTTTTATATACAGTCCTCAAGTAGTTATCGTTGAAAGTTTTATAAGTTGTATTTTTTTTCAAGGAATATGCAATTCCACAAATAGTTATAGTTTTTTTTTCACGTCATCTGTCATAGTTTGTTAATATTCTTTGAGTAAATATTTTGTTAATAAGTTTTTTTTTTTGCCCCTGACCTCATGGTGGGCGGACAGTTAGTTCTTTTACATTTATATTAGTTCTGGACATTCTGTCCATGGTGGGCGGGATGTTTGAGCGAAAGTTTGTTCATGCGCTCGATAGATGGCGTTGTACTTTTTGTGTGTATTTCTGAATCGCGGTGTCGAGATTCTCCGCGTGTAGACTATACCCCTTGAGAGAAATAAATTTTTTGTACTCGATTAGGAAACAAATGTAGTTTCATTATTCACTTCCCCGGGAGTTGTATAGTGCCGAACATAAATTCTTCAGTGAAATAATATAATTCAGTAAAATAATTTAAAAACCCCCGACTTAAGTCGGGGGTTTTTAAAATATTTTGTCCTTTTCCAATTACATTTAATTTTATTATTATTTTGTGTCGGGGGTTTTTAAAATTTTTAATTTAATTTTTTATTTCATGCTTTTTGTAGGGACTCCTTAATTTTTCATTTCTTTTATTTTCTAGCGTTTTAAGATTCAGGTAATTTGGTGTTTAATCAGGTTTTTTATCCGTCAAAAAATAATTATTAATTTATAGTTGAAGAATAATTTTTAAGACTAAACAGATTTTTTTGTTTTATTATACTTATCCTTTTTCTAGTTCTTCCTTTAGTTATTCAACTTTCGTACAAGTATTTCATAGCTATTAGATATCTTAGGTATTTCAGATCTAGTTTATATAAAGTCGGTTCAAAACGGGACTGCGACACAATCTGATGTAGAAAATAATTCCATTCGTAAAAATGGTCAAACTCAGTGGTCGGAGGTACCAGTCATCACTCCACTTTCCTCATCAATCTAGGGCATTTATCAGACAAAAAAATAATTTTCAAGTTTTTAGTTTTCATTTCGTTAGTTATTATTCCTCATTCCCTTTCAATATAGTGTAAGTACATTATTCTATTCTACTTGTCAAGTCCTTGCATTTGATACCTGTATTGAAGGACTTGTGAAAAAAAAAAGTAATTTCCCATTTTGTGGTGGTGGCCATGTTGGATTTGAAATTTGCAATAGTGTATAGTATTCTACTAGTCAAGCCCTTTCATTTGATACCCATATTGATGGAGTTGTGAAAAAAAAAAATGTAAATCGCCATTTTGTGGTGGCGACCATATTGGATTTGAAATTTATCATAGTGTATAGTATTCTACTATTCAAGCCCTTTCATTTGATACCCATATTGAGGGAGTTGTGAAAAAATATGTAATCCGCCATTTTGTGGCGGCGGCCATCTTGGACCGATTTTCATCAAACATAGCTAAGCACACTCCCGACTAATTCACCTTTCAAACAAAAAAAAACAAAATCTAAATCAGTTCATCCGTTCGGGAGTTACGATGCCACAGACACACACACACACACACAGACACGTCAAACTTATAACACCCCGTCGTTTTTGCGTCAGGGGTTACAAAGAAATGAACTCAAAATTATGAAATAACTTTAATTTCGGAACTCAATGGCAAAAAACTATAAAATACAGATCCCAAGACACCGACTTCCGAAATTAAAGTTATTTCATAATTTTGAGTTAATTTCTTTTTCAGTCAGTTAATTTTTTTAAATTACTTTTTTTTATTCTTTTCCTTTCTACCCGATAACCCTACCGCTATGATCGCTATTTTCATGCATGTCAACTGTTGGTAGAGACCTCGTTACATGAACTGAACATGTGGTGAAAAGTCCACGTAGACCTATTACTAAACACAGCAGTGCGATTCTGTAACCATCTCACCGTGAAAACTTAAGTGAAGTGAGCGTGGAGTAAGCTGTCAGTGTCATCCCACCTACTAGGGATTGACCAAGCATACATTTAGAATCATAATCGAGATTTTAATAATATTTTTTATGCTGATTCTATTGATAATTTTATATGGTAATTTCAAAGCTAGTCTTTTAGTTGTCAAAACATTACCATTTTGTGGGGTTTTAAAATAGCAAAACAGAAACTTAGTCAGAACCTCAATGTTGTTTTTAGGGTTCCGTACCAAAATGGTAAAACGGAACCTCTAAGGTGAGACTACATTAGTTCCACTATCGGTCAAGGGATGGCGCTGACCTAAAACTGCAATATTCTACACCGCAGCGTGCAGTCTTAAAATTCTCTGACGAATATAACCCTCGCCGATGATAATTTAAAACATATGATCGGTGCGCGGGTCCGACTCGCTCTTGCCCGTTTTTTTTTTTTTTTTCTAGACTAGTTCTTATTATACAGCCTGAGCCACGAGCGCGTCCGCACGAACAACAAATAATAAAATTATCAATACTAAAATCTCGATTATGATTGTTAATGTTTGCTTGGTCAATCCCTAGCATCAATGGGATATGACACTGACAAGTGACAGCTAACTCCACGCAAGTTTTCACGGTGAGATTTTTACAGAATCGATATGCTGTGCTGTGTGTGCCCGTTCTGATATTCTATCAAGTCAAAGTCACATATTTTCAAAAGTCAATGCATATTTTATTTTAATTATTTATGAAAAAGGTGGTTTAAGAGAAAGGTGGTTCCGGTTATTGATTTATTAATACCTTTCAGTATCTTTATCTAAAACTGGTAAAACTTCGTCTCTGGTAGCAAGACACCCTACATACGTTATATATTAGTGCTGCGTGCTGAGAAATTAGCAAACACGGACACAAAGAAGTGGTGATCCGTTTTATTAATTTTTTCGCATCCCATTTTCATTTTACCAAAAAGTATTTTCCTTTTTATAATTTGATCTCGTGGCTAAATGATAACAGCCGCGTGGATCGATCGAAGGTGAATCTACGCTTGCCGCGGTCGGTCCGTGGATGGGTGACGTGCGTCTTGCTTCCGGACTAAATGATAACAGTCGATCGAAGGTGAATCTACGCTTGCCGCGGTCGGTCCGTGGATGGGTGACGTGCGTCTTGCTTCCGGACTAAATGATAACAGTCGATCGAAGGTGAATCTACGCTTGCCGCGGTCGGTCCGTGGATGGGTGACGTGCGTCTTGCTTCCGGACTAAATGATAACAGTCGATCGAAGGTGAATCTACGCTTGCCGCGGTCGGTCCGTGGATGGGTGACGTGCGTCTTGCTTCCGGACTAAATGATAACAGTCGATCGAAGGTGAATCTACGCTTGCCGCGGTCGGTCCGTGGATGGGTGACGTGCGTCTTGCTTCCGGACTAAATGATAACAGTCGATCGAAGGTGAATCTACGCTTGCCGCGGTTGGTCCGTGGATGGGTGACGTGCGTCATGCTCCCGGACTAAATGGTAACAGCCACGCGGGTCGATTCGAAGGTGTAGATCACAGGTGTAGAGACAGTGTGTTGGTTCAATCGCTCCTGTGACCATGACACGACCCGAAGCCTAGGCAGATTGATTGAGTCTCAGGGATAGAGACAGAGTGTGTTGGTCATTGACTTATATATTACGTTGGTACAGTCTCGCATGTGACCAGGACCCCCAGGAGTCGGCAGAATGAATAGAAGTGACCCACACTGCGCCGGCTATGTTCCATCATTGTTACGATCATGCGCACACTCCGCAGATAGAGGCCTACGAGAGCGCTGCGAGCGCGCACCGCTCGCGTGCGCGTCGATACATGCAGCTCAGCTAGCTCTAGATCGCAGTCACCAATTTACAAGTGTGCCTCCGTTGTGAATTTTGTAGGTACCTTTGTAAACTTAATAAAGTAAGGTTTGAGAATGGTGCAAGTAGAGCTGGTGTACGTGGGTGCGTCCCATATCATATATTATTATTATTATTTATTTATTTATATCATATCATATAAAGTTATTTGGTATATTTTCATTTCAATAACGTTCACAAGATATAATAAACGTGAGATATACCAACTGTTGATATAATTTCTTTACATATAACATTTATATAGGTACTCTAAAACTTATTTAGTATAACGTTATTGGATATACCGTTTATTTAATCGAAAATCATTAGGTATATCGTTTAAAATATGTAATTCCCACTCAGATAGGTTAGGTTACAAGGCCTTCGTGGCTTCGGCTTAGGTTACTTGAAACCCTTTACACAGAAATAGGAGCCCCGCGAAGCTGGGCTACGTCACATAGGATGCAAGAGCGAGCGAAGGGCACCCCTAGGTTCGGTTTGGTTAGGTTACTTTAAACCCTTTACACAGAAATAGGAGGGGCTACGTCGACATAGGATGCAAGAGCGAGCGAAGGGCACGTCGAGGTTCGGTTTGGTTAAGTTACTTTAAGCCCTTTACACAGAAATAGGAGCCCCGCTTAGCGGGGCTCCGTCGACAAATACCTTTACCTAGGTAATTGATTAGAGACTCAGTTTTCAGTACAACGTAATTTAAGCTGGTAGAAAAGTATTATAGCCGTAAACAGTCATGTTTATTTTTCGAAGATTTCAGCATCTCATTCGGTCGTTTCGTCATTTTTATTCGGACAAAAGTAGTCGGAAAATTAGTATTTTAGGCAGTAGATTTAATATTTTAAGTAAGGACTATTCTTATTGTTTTTTCGGAGCTTTTATTACTACCCTTAGACTACATTGGTTTTGTCTTTTGAGTGGTATATCAAACGATTTTATATTAATTATTGTCTGTTATGCTTATAGAAATTAGTTACTTTAAAATTATATCAATCGTTTATTATATTAACTTTACTGATCATTATATCAAATAAAATTATAGGTTCAGTTATTATACAAATCTTGGAAATATTAGAGGTTTTGTAATGATATCATATATTACTTACCCGGTGTACCTACCTAAAGGGTTGTTAAATGAAATACAATAATCTTAATTCTGTGAAGAAAATTTATAAATACATATAGGCTTGTTTTACTTTTGCTTAACATATGTTACGCAAAAACAATATTGTAGTATTGAGTAGCTGTAGGCAAGTTACCATAGATCGATATCCGTGGCATGTTACTCACAGATGTGACAGTGGTATGTAGCTAAGTGTGTGGTTTGTGTGCAGAGATGTGACAGTGCAAGTGGTATATACGTGCGTGGTTTGTGTGCAGAGAGCGTGCCGATGGTGTCGCGCAACCTGCCGGCGTCGTTCTTCAACGCGGCGGCGGCGGCCGGCGTGGCGGGCGTGCCGCCTGGCGGCGCCTGCGCCGGCGTCGACATCTACGACTACGACCCCTGGCACCAGCACTACACGGGGTGAGTGCGCCGGCACCTGCGCTCTGCAGGCTCGTGGTGCCTGATGATGCGTGACACACTCGGAATGCCAACATTAACAAAACGCTTCAAATAAAAAAGAATAGACAACACAGCAACTGTAAATAAATACCTAGTTATTATTAAACTGTCGAAATTAAAGGCATAGTATGTAATTCCGTGTGTGTTCCGTAATAAATATGGAACCGTACCTACTAACAGATTATTGTTTTAATTGGTCTAATTTAAAATCATCGCAGCTTCACCATTTGAGTACATTCGACCGCGTATCTGTGGGAACACTTTGACAACGAGCTGCTCTAGCGTGTAGTGTAGGTGTGGTAACACTGTGACCTCGAGCTGCTCTAGCGTGTAGTGTAGGTGTGGTAACAATTTGGCAACGAGCTGCTCTAGCGTGTAGTGTAGGTGTGGTAACACTGTGACCTCGAGCTGCTCTAGCGTGTAGTGTAGGTTTGGTAACACTTTGACCTCGAGCTGCTCTAGCGTGTAGTGTAGGTGTGGTAACACTTTGACCTCGAGCTGCTCTAGCGTGTAGTGTAGGTGTGGTAACAATTTGACAACGAGCTGCTCTAGCGTGTAGTGTAGGTGTGTAAACACTGTGACCTCGAGCTGCTCTAGCGTGTAGTGTAGGTGTGGTAACAATTTGACAACGAGCTGCTCTAGCGTGTAGTATAGGTGTGGTAACACTGTGACCTCGAGCTGCTCTAGCGTGTAGTGTAGGTGTGGTAACAATTTGACAACGAGCTGCTCTAGCGTGTAGTGTAGGTGTGGTAGCAATTTGACAACGAGCTGCTCTAGCGTGTAGGTGTTGCCACTACGTGAAGCCTACTACTTAGAACTACTAAGTACGAGAGTCGGAGAGCGTGCCGTGTAATGGTGGAATGCGTGCGGCGCAGGTACGGGCACGCGGCGCACCGTCACGCGGCCGAGTACCACGCGGCGGCCGCGCACCACAACATGGCGGCCGCGGCCGGCTACGGCGGCCTGCTGCTGGGCCGCGGCGGCCTGCACCACCAGTACAAGCCCGTGGACTGGCCGGCGCAGCACCACGCCTCGCACCACCTCGACCCTGCCGCCTGCTCGCCCTACTCCTACCCCGCCGTGCCCGGTACGTACCACCAGAATACCACACCCGCAAGGGTGCAGTGTTCTAGCCTGAACTGATTTTAACTTCTACTTGTACAAATATATTTTCATAAGGAATGTTGGCTTGGGCAACTGGGCATTGTGTCAATTCGTGTTCCACCGAGCCGAGCAAGGTAAGGATGGTAATGAATACTGCTAGCGGATGATGGCCACGGACGTGCGGCGGTACGTATGTCCCGCCCTGGGCTGCCGGGCCCCTGCGCGCAGGGCTCGCCGGGCATGCGTGGCATCCCGGTAGCGACGACGCTAATGTGGGGGATATCAAAGGCATTTCTATAATTCAGTCGCAGAGTAAACGATCAAACGTTGTGATAAATAACCGTACATACTTTAATGACAAAATGTTTTCCTAACGGTCTTGTAAGCGGGCGCGCCTCGCGGTCGCATGTATTTTAATTTTCAAAGAGATTCCAGTCGCGTCTGGCGCAGATATTTTAATTATGATGATTTAAGCGCGCTATCCGAATGACAAAACAAAGCATTCCCACTTTGTGGTTCTCTGTGTGTGAAGCTGTGAGCCGCACTCGGGGAGCCACTGGGCCAGGCGCTGTGGAACAGTGCTGGGTGCGACAGGAAGCGCTCACAAGATCTCGAACGCAAATACTAACAGGCAGTACGCGGTGCCATCGGCGCAGACGCAGACGGTTCGCAGCGGCTCGAAAGTTAGAAAAACCCTCGCGTGATTCGGAATCGACCGAGCTGGAATTTAGATTCGCCTCTAAGGATAGGCATAATTGCCGCGTCGGATAAGAAACGATTATAAACGACGGTTGATGCGGTAAAAACGGCGGACAGTGGCGGCGAGTTGAAAGGGTCTCTAGTGTCCGTAATGCCCGGGCACGCGGGTCGGGGCCAGGGGGGGGGGGCGCGGGGCGGGTGGGGCTCTCTCCCTAATGACGACGATTAAAATTAATTTGCGCGTTGCGCGGATCCCACACCCCTCTCCGCGACCAAATTAAATTCTTGAGTCGCGATCGAGCCACCCCCCCCCTCGCCCGTCCCCTCTCCCCTCTCTAGTGGTATGCATCGCTCCCTTTTGTCTTCATGATCGCATCCGTCCACTTGACTGATAATGTTTTGCTTGAAGGTTAGGGGAAGCCCTTTTGATACACATAATATGCATTTTATTTTAGTCAACGGAAATCTTTTGTACAGAATGTTGCATGCTTACCTTTCTAATTTTGTTACTGAGACTATATCTGGGTGTAAAGTACAACACGTACGTTCAAAAGGAGTTTTAATGATGAAGATATATATACCAGTTCGTAATGATTAATAATACATTATATTTTGTAACCAAAATGCGTTTTAATTATTTCTTGTAAAAAGTGATTATCTATACACAAGTACTTACTATTTCTATATGTAATATGACATCGTAGCGAAATCAAAACTATATAGTTTACCGCAACTTGTAATAAAAAGTCGATCCAAAAGGTTAGAATATTGCAGATAGTTACACATTTAAGCTTTTAAATGATTATCATGACGCTATGCTTTTATGGAGCTAAGCAGTCATAATCATGACATATTATAGTAGAACGGCTATTCTAGTGAACTTTAAACATAATCATGACATAATTATTATATATTATAGGAGAGCGGCTATTCTAGTGAAATTTAAACATAATCATGACATATTACATATTATAGGAGAACGGCTATTCTAGTGAACTTTAAACATAATCATGACATATTACATATTATAGGAGAGCGGCTATTCTAGTGAACTTTAAACATAATCATGACATATTACATATTATAGGAGAACGGCTATTCTAGTGAACTTTAAACATAATCATGACATATTACATATTATAGGAGAGCGGCTATTCTAGTGAACTTTAAACATAATCATGACATATTACATATTATAGGAGAGCGGCTATTCTAGTGAACTTTAAACATAATCATGACATATTACATATTATAGGAGAACGGCTATTCTAGTGAACTTTAAACATAATCATGACATATTACATATTATAGGAGAGCGGCTATTCTAGTGAACTTTAAACATAATCATGACATATTACATATTATAGGAGAGCGGCTATTCTAGTGAACTTTAAACATAATCATGACATATTACATATTATAGGAGAACGGCTATTCTAGTGAACTTTAAACAATGTTAGCTTAGCTATGCGACGACTGCATCGCTGACCTGTTCATGGAAGCTCGGTTCCCAACTTTTTCTTTTTTTCTATCTTTTAGATTCTTATCTTACTATTATGCTGTCCCAAGTTTCGCTGCTGTTCGTCCTGCACTCTTATGGGTACTATGGGCTTATGGTAAGAAATTAATTTACATGTTGTTATCTTACTGTTATGCTGTTCCAAGTTCCGCTGCCGTTCGTCCTGCACTCTTATGGGTATTATGGGCTTATGGTAAGAAATTAAGTCACTGGTAAAAATTAAATTTAATCATGTGATATGCAATAGTTCAACGAACGGCCAAGCCACATGGAAGTATTTGAATTTAAAAACTTATTTACATCGTAAAAATTTCTGAAATATACAGGGTTATTGGAAAAACACCAACAACTTCTTAACAGGTCATTGTACTCGTCATTATGAACAAACTTTACTATGGGACCAACGCTGAAATCGCGAAAAAAAAATTAACTGATCCCTACATTTTGACGAGATAAACGAACATAAATGCAGAGAACGGCTGATTTCATGTTTGGTCCCATAGTAAAAGTTGTTCATAATGATGAGTACAATGACCTCTTAAGAGGTGGTTGGTGTTTTTCCAATAACCCTGTATACATTGGAAATATTTTTAATGAGGTATCTACCTACTATTATTTTAATGAACACAATATAGTAAGTAGGTACCTAAAGCTAAAAATAAGTTTTGGATGTCCACGCTTAAATGCACGCAAAAGCAACCTCTTCCAAATTGGTTTCTCCCGAACCAATTATGGTAAGAATACCGTCTGTACAACGACACAATTTATTTAGATATTTTTCACCGTTCTCTACGCAAATTTAAATTTTTATATAAGAAATATTTTGGCATGGAAATTTTAAATAATAATAATGTTATTAGTATTAAGATGTTACATAATATTAAATTCTAAATTCTGTAAGCTTTAACGGTGTGTAGTTTTGGTTGTTGTTACACTTAGGTACTCATACTCGTATAATTTACTTGTATAATAGTAATCTGTGGATCTGTGTGTTTCTGGATTGTGTTGAACTATTTGTATACATATATTTGTTATTGCATCTGTTTGTTTCCCAAATAACTATAATAAAATAAAATAAATATTTTATTCAAATCCGTTCATTCGTTTAGGAGTTACGAGGGAACAAAGAAACGGACATACATACATACATATAAGTAAAACACATAATCCTCCTTTTGGGCTTCGCCGTAGTCGGGTAAAAATAATGGTACATACACACATTACACCATTCATAAATTTTCGTAGCGGTTGCTACGAGAGTGCTACGACGCCGTAGAGGGCGGAGCATTTTTTATGTTTACGGTGACTTTTGAAGATAAACACAAAAACCATTTAAAAGTTTACCTTACCTTATAGAATATTTAAGTAGATGTACGTTTTGATATTTGGGAAAGTGTTAGCCGCCGAGACATGGCACTTAATAGTTGAGAGCAGCAGAGCACGTCTCGTCTCTGCAGAGGCACCTCTAGCCGCGCAGCTGAGACCTGCCCACTGTACTACCTGTGCGTGCTTGGGCGGCTGCAGGGTGGTGCACGTCTCGTCTCTGCAGAGGCACCTCTAGCCGCGCAGCTGAGACCTGCCCACTGTACTACCTGTGCGTGCTTGGGCGGCTGCAGGGTGGTGCACGTCTCGTCTCTGCAGAGGCACCTCTAGCCGCGCAGCTGAGACCTGCCCACTGTACTACCTGTGCGTGCTTGCGGGCGGCTGCAGGGTGGTGCACGTCTCGTCTCTGCAGAGGCACCTCTAGCCGCGCAGCTGAGACCTGCCCACTGTACTACCTGTGCGTGCTTGCGGGCGGCTGCAGGGTGGTGCACGTCTCGTCTCTGCAGAGGCACCTCTAGCCGCGCAGCTGAGACCTGCCCACTGTACTACCTGTGCGTGCTTGCGGGCGGCTGCAGGGTGGTGCACGTCTCGTCTCTGACAGTTCACACGATTTTTAAATACTTATCGAGTTTCAGAAAAACATCGAATTTGTAGAGCATCGTACCTACTATCGCTCATACCTACTTCAGCGATAGTCTCGTTCTAAAGCTTGATGTGTCATACTCCCACTCGGGCACTGGTAGGTAGTTGCTAGGCAAGCGAGCTGCTATCGTGGGGGACCCCGGGATGTCGCCCGCAGCGCTGTGGGGGAGGCGGCCCCTCCGCCGGCGCATTCCGCACGGGATGTGGCCGCTTATTGACAAATACCGAGCGACGTCACGCGCCCCTCCCGCGACCGCACTGCACGCCGTGAGCGAGTACATTGTGTACTATGTGCTGCACGCGCTCCTCGTCCACATTCGACAAGTAATATAAAAACTTAAAGGCACCTCTCTACGCACAGAAATTATCATTGAATTCGTAGCGCCGTACCATCTTTTGATTGAAGTCAGAGTTGGGAGCAATCTACGCGGCCTTTGTCTGTCCATCGCAATATCTTCTACATACAGAACCTTAAGCTATCTCGGTACAGGTGGCTATATAGTTAGTAACTATATAGTTAGTAACTATATAGTTAGTAACTGTATAGTTCTGGGCAATTTTCGTAATTTTAAGAACGTTCACAGTCGGATCTCAGTCTCAACCTGTTAAAAATACTTCTAATTTCTAACAAGTTTTTGAAATTTTGTTTGTCGCCGAGATGAGATTGCGACTAGATTTTGAATTACGAGAATAAACCTTCTGATCTCATCCTCAACCTGTCAACAATACCTAGGTACCTCTGCTACCTCTAATTGATCTTCTGATCTCATTCTCAATCTGTCAACAATACCTAGGTACCTCTGCTACCTCTAATTGATCTTCTGATCTCATTCTCAATCTGTCAACAATACCTAGGTACCTCTGCTACCTCTAATTGATCTTCTGATCTCATTCTCAACCTGTCAACAATACCTAGGTACCTCTGCTACCTCTAATTGATCTTCTGATCTCATTCTCAATCTGTCAACAATACCTAGGTACCTCTGCTACCTCTAATTGATCTTCTGATCTCATTCTCAACCTGTCAACAATACCTAGGTACTCTGCTACCTCTAATTGATCTTCTGATCTCATTCTCAACCTGTCAACAATACCTAGGTACCTCTGCTACCTCTAATTGATCTTCTGATCTCATTCTCAATCTGTCAACAATACCTAGGTACCTCTGCTACCTCTAATTGATCTTCTGATCTCATTCTCAATCTGTCAACAATACCTAGGTACCTCTGCTACCTCTAATTGATCTTCTGATCTCATTCTCAACCTGTCAACAATACCTAGGTACCTCCGGTACCTCTAATTTCCCCACATTTTGAAAGTTTTTGACATTTGTTAGTCGCCGAGACGAGACTGCGACTAGATTTTGAACGTTTTGAATTACGAGATTTGGCCTTCAGATCAAACACGAAAATCAAACCTACCGGCCTTACACGGACAGCTTGAAGCAGGCAGTCGATATTGCCAGGCATACACTGCCTGCTCGAGCTGTCGACTGCTCTCGCGCAGTTACCTCCGCCCGCGCTCTTCATTCCACAACGCGTGTGTTAAGACCGACTGCTGGAGCAGTAAGCAGAAAGGTATCAATGGCAGCTTCAAGCAGTTGAATTTGACTGCACGAGCAGTCCGTGTATGTTGATCACTCGCTTACTGCTGGAGCAGTCCGTGTATGGCCAGCCTTACTTGTGCTTTTTACTTTATGTTACCGGACTAGTGCGGTAACGCCACTGATAATACTTACTAGTCGGAGATGTGCACTTCTTTAATCTCAACAAAGAGACTTCATGTCTTTTTTAGGGTTCCGTACCCAAAGTTCCACTGTCCGTCTGTCACCAGGCTTTATCTTATGAACCGTGAAAGCTAGACAGTTGAAATTTTCACAGATGATGTATTTCTGTTGCCGCTATAACAACAAATACAGAATAAACTTAATGTTTAACAAACGTGTTTTTTCGGCGTTTTTGCTTTGTGGTACGGAACCCTTCGTGTCCTTCCGTAGTCCGTCTCGCACTTGGCCTGTTCTTTTTAATAGTCTGAATTGTTCTTGGTCCCAAAATGAACTAAAATTTATTTACCTTAAATTGTACGTGCTGATCCCGGAACCAAACGGAAAAGTCCCTGACTGGCGTTCTGTTATTGCGGATTCTCACTGAACTAATGTATATTTCTTTATGCCAATAGTACCTACTTTCTACTTCCATACTAACTAAACTAAAATTTGACATACGTCAACACTACTATCAGTCTAAACATTATTTTGTGTTTATTATATTTTTTATATAGGCTGTTTAGCGGTTTTGTCAGTGCCTTTACTTACACATAAGTACGCGCGCATCGCTAGCGCGGCGCGCGGAAAAACAAAACCAGTGCGCCATTTTCCATAAAAGTTAATAACAATACAAGTCTGTTTTTTCCTCGCAAGTGTGTTGAAAAATGTCGTATGAAACGCGTGTGCATTGATCATTCCCTACACACACGGCTTCCTTATCTAAGAATAATACCGCCTCAGGTGCAACGATCAACACAGCACGCATGTACCTATCATAATGTGCTATTATTAACTTCACATGTTATCTCGTATCTACATAGATCATCATGTCTCTAGCCTTTTCCCAACTATGTTGGGGTCGGCTTCCAGTCTAACCGGATGCAGCTGTAGGTATACCATTATTTTACATGGAGCGACTGCCTATCTGACCTCCACAACCCAGTTACTGGGTAACGAATAATACGATACCCCTTGGTAAGACTGGTTGTCTGACTTTCGGGCCTCTGACTACCCGTAACGACTGTCAAAGATCCACGAATGACAGCCGGGACCAACGGCTTAACGTGCTTTTCAAGGCATGGAGGAGTCTCGGTATGTAAAGATGGTCACCCATCCACAGACCAACCGCGGCAAGCGTAGCTTAACCTGATCGATCGACCTGTGCGGCTGTTATTATTTAGCCACGGGCCCCTCATCATCTACATAGCAATAATTTTATTTTATATTAAAGAACTCTGCATTTTTAAGGAAGTATTATTTATTTTTAATGTCTTGACTATATACCTAGTAGGTAGTTAACATAGGTGCCTGTAGTCATAATGTTCGCTCGGCACTGTTGGAACAATTCACATTGTAACGGTTACAGAAACTCCTACTAACACATGTGCCTTCACAGGATAAGCTGGGTAGTAGGTTGGTGAACATTAACTATTGCGTGGTACACAGTAGGTAGGTACTCTAGGTACCTACCTACTTAATTATTTGAATTTTGATATAATTTTTTGTGTCTTTTTTGTTTTGATACTAAAATGATAGTAGTATAAAGTTCACTTCAAATTGGGTAAATAGATACTAGTAGATATATGGAAATCATATGCGTGCGCTTTCTATTCTATTCCATAGATTATATACGAGTACATACTTAGGTAGGATGATCTTATGAAGGCTAAGTTTTTGTAGTTTATTTTGATTCAGATTCAGATTCAGATATATTTATTGTTTGTCACAGGTGGAAGTACCTACAGCTCTTAAAATTATTGTCGTAACAAGTATCACTGTAACATACCCATGGGGTGTACAATCTTTGATATTTACAATATTACATGTCAAAAAGAAAAGAAAACCTTCATACTACACAAAATTACCAAGGCAGCATAATATAATAATTACCATTACAGAAAACTTTTTTATAAAAAAAAACAACCGACTTCCGAAAAACACTATAAAGTGAAAAATAACTTTAATTTCGGAAGTCGGTGTCTTTGGATTTGTATTTTAGTTTTTTGCCACCGACTTCCGAAATTAAAGTTATTTTTCACTTTATAGTGTTTTTCGGAAGTCGGTTGTTTTTTTTTATAAAAAAGTTTTTATTTTTCACTTTTTAGTGGGTCAGTTTGTGATTTATCTAAGTTACAATAGCCTAATGTCAACTGCTCATCACCTTTTACAAAATATTGCTTTACCCGATGTAGGGACGTTAATTGTTGAGGAGTTCCCCTAATAAGAGCCAAGAGAACTGGAGCTGTTTGAGAAGTCACCATCAGCTCCATTTCACCATAATTATGCATTGTAACGAGCATAAATTGCTTAGCAACCATATTAAAGTACCTAATCGAATCGCAACCCGTGAAATATTTGTCATTGAGTAGTTCCGATAGCCATCTGTGGTCTTTATCATCAGCTCCACTTTACTAAATGATGATTTTCGAGAGCAAATGCTCAAAAAAGTATTTTCCAAATCGGTTCGTAAATGACGGAGTTATGAAATATGAAAAGATCGTTAATGTAGATAAATTTTTAGGTTTTTGTTGATTTTTCAAAAACCGCTTGTCCGATTTCGATAAAATTTTCATGGGACCATTTGGGAAGCATACCCTTTCCAACAAAAAAATAATTTTTCAAATCGGTTGGCAAGCGACGGAGTTATGCGCGAACAAACATAAAAAAAAAATACAAACATCCGAATTGAGAACCTCCTCCTTTTTACCGACTTCACAAAAAGGAGGAGGTACTATGTTCGGCTGTTTGTATGTTTTTTTTTTTTTTTTTTTTTTTTTTTGTATGTTTGTTCATCGATTACTCCGCCAATTGTCGACGGATTTTCAAAATTCTTTTTTTGTTCGAAAGTAGATAGTTCTGAGGTGGTCCCATTGTCACTAAGTTAGGATCTGATGATGGGATCTTAGAGAAATCGAGAGCAACCCTCAAATTTTATAGGCTCACTTATTGTTTTTCGCATATTTTTACCGACTTCACAAAAAGGAGGAGGTACTATGTTCGGCTGTTTGTATGTTTTTTTTTTTTTTTTTTTTTTTTTTTTTGTATGTTTGTTCATCGATTACTCCGCCAATTGTCGACGGATTTTCAAAATTCTTTTTTTGTTCGAAAGTAGATAGTTCTGAGGTGGTCCCATTGTCACTAAGTTAGGATCTGATGATGGGATCTTAGAGAAATCGAGAGCAACCCTCAAATTTTATAGGCTCACTTATTGTTTTTCGCATATTTTATGAAGTATCTTGTGTATTTGCGTACGGTTGTCACTATCTCAGGTAGCTGGGCTGATGATGGAAGGTTCAACTCCTTAACAGTAAGACGTTACTCGAACAGGCAAGGACTGTTTTAGTAAATTGTTTTGATGTTTGATAGGGCATTTGCCACATTTGGTCTCATGATCATCAAGTTATGACCTGATGCTGCAGTCAGGATAGTCTGCAGAGTACCTAACTCCTCGACAACTAACAGCAGATGTATCGTGTTTAGGCTCATTGAAAAGGGCTCGATGTGTGGATAAACGTACTGTTAATGAGGAACACCGAAGTACATAGAGACCTGATGCTGAAGCCAGTCGAGCATCAGAAAAAGTACAAACCTTGAAATTACAGCACCGTAGTCGTGTTTGGGCTCATTTTAAACAGGACTAAATTTTAAGTTCAATGCAATGTTGACATAAGTTGGCCTGATGCTGCAGCCAGGATTATCAGCATCTAGTCTAAAAACTAATAAATACTTCTTAAAGTGAAATACTTTTGCGAGTTTTTCTTCTGTATAATTATCCTAACAAAGGTTGCCGGTAGTGGCTAGATGAGAGAAGCGGAGGATCGCGAACGTTGGCGCAAACTTCGGGAGGTCTACGTCCAGCAGTGAACTGCAATTGGCTGATGATGATTTATAAAAGCCTCAATCGTTGCATTTCACGCAATGCCTTTTCGTCATGTGGTCTATTTAGCAATTTGGTAGGTTCCAAGTCGCATAATACAATGTCGTACAGCGTCTTTACACGACTAAGCGTAACATAAACTTGGCCCTTAGCAAAATTTTTCTTGCCTTGTTTTTATTATTAAAGTAACTTGAGCATTAGCTCTCGGAAATTATGATTTGGTAAAGTGGAACTGATGATGAAGACCACAAATGGCACTACTCAATGACAAATATTTCACGGGTTGCGATTCGATTACTTTAATATGGCTGCTAAGCAATTTATGCTCATTACAACGCGTATGGTGAAGTGGAGCTGATGGTGACTTCTCAATCAGCTCCAGTTCTCCTGGTTCTTACTAGGAGAACTCCTCAACAATTAACGTCCATGCATCGGGATAAGCATATTTTGTAAAAGGTGATAAGCAGTTGACATTAGGCTATTATAACTTAGATAAATTACAAACTCACCCGCTAAAAAGTGAAAAATAAAAACTTTTTTACAAAAAAGACAACCGACTTCCAAAAACACTATAAACAAAGAGAAAAATAACTTTAAGTTAGGCCTTGTAGAGTTAGGGCGTGTAGAGTTAGAAGCTTGGCTCTACATGAGATCTGATTACTTTTTGACAGTGCGAGCTACATGGTCTCGTCTTGGCAACATTTAACATGAAATGTTTTTGTGGGATAGATATATACAGGCTCAATTTAAATTAGCTAACTTCGCAGAGGATCAGAACGGCATAATTTGAACTATAAAATGCAAAATAATTTGTAAAATAACGACTGTTCCAGAGATTAACGCGTCCAAACTAAATTTTCAGCTTTATTATTTGTATCACACTAATATTATAAAGGCGATAGTTTGTGTGTGTTTATATGTTTGTTACTTCTTCACGCTCAAACGGCTGGATCAATTTTGATAAAATTTTGAATGGAGGTAGCTGACACCCTGGATTAATATATAGGATACTTTTTATCCTGACATTCCCACGGGATCGAAACTTATGCGGGTGAAACCGCGGGACGCAGCTGGTACATAATAAAGCTTAAGAGTTTATTTATTTGAATACGTGTTGCTCCTTTAGTTATCAAAGAAACGGTTCAAACACAACTACAAATGTTTTTTTCTCCATAAGGCACCTGAGGTACTTCCATAAGGCACCTGAGGTACCTCCTGTAGCTATAAATATAGACTACAATGATTATTCGCAGATAAATATTAAACGATTTTATTTCAAAGTAAGCCTTACGAAACTCGTGTCGTGCCGCGTCCAACCTGCCGCCTGCGCCGGACGCGCAGGCGTCGGGTCAACACCAAGAGTCACTGCATCTATTGAGGTACGAGTTACAAGTCACAACGTTCACAGAGCTCCCGGTAAGGACGCGGTGACTAACAGTATTGAACTACCATCGATTTCTATGATAAGCCATACTGTCTGTATGTCTGTTACCTTTTCACGCCCAAACGGCTGAACGGCAGATGTCCTACGTTAGGACTATACTATACTTATTATCAAGGTAGTAGGTACGTTCCCGTGGAATTATGTAATTATTTAGCGGCTAAAGCAAATCACAATTTGTGCTAACATAGGGGATAGGATAGCTAACAAAAAGTAGCTCCTAAATCACACAAATAAATAACCGAAAAAATGGTAAGATTAATTTTCACAAATAACTTAAAACATAGAAACAATATTACCATTTCAGTAAAAATAAAAACTTTTTTACAAAAAAAACAACCGACTTCCAAAAACACTATAAACAAAGAGAAAAACAACTTTAATTTCGGAAGTCGGTGTCTTTGGATTTGTATTTTAGTTTTTGCCACCGACTTCCGAAATTAAAGTTATTTTTCTCTTTGTTTATAGTGTTTTTGGAAGTCGGTTGTTTTTTTTGTAAAAAAGTTTTTATTTAGAAGTTGGTTAATAAAAACTTTTTTACAAAAAAAACAACCGACTTCCAAAAACACTATAAACTGAAAAATAACTTTAATTTCGGAAGTCGGTGTCTTTGGATTTGTATTTTAGTTTTTAGCCACCGACTTCCGAAATTAAAGTTATTTTTCAGTTTATAGTGTTTTTGGAAGTCGGTTGTTTTTTTTGTAAAAAAGTTTTTATTTTTCACTTTTTAGCGGGTCAGTTTGTAATTTATCTAAGTTATAATAGCCTAATGTCAACTGCTTATCACCTTTTTACAAAATATTGCTTTTCCCGATGCAGGGACGTTAATTGTTGAGGAGTTCTCCTATTAAGAACCAGGAGAACTGGAGCTAATTGAGAAGTCACCATCAGCTCCACTTCACCATACGCATTGTAATGAGCATAAATTGCTTAGCAGCTATATTAAAGTAATGGAATCACAACCCGTGAAATATTTATCATTGAGTAGTTCCGATGGCCATTTGTGGTCTTCATCATCAGCTCCATTTTACCAAATCATAATTTCCGAGAGCAAATGCTCAAGTTACTTTAATAATAGACTTAGGCATGAAAAATTTAAGGGCCATGTTTATGTTACGCTTAGTCGTGTAAAGACGCTGAATGACATTGTATTATGCGACTTCGAACCTACCAAATTGCTAAATAGACCACGTGACGAAAAGGCATTGCGTGAAATGCAACAATTGAGGCTTTTATAAATCATCATCAGCCTATTGCAGTTCACTGCTGGACGTAGACCTCCCCAAGTTTGCGCCAACGTTCACGGTCCTCCGCTTCTCTCATCCAGCCACTACCGGCAACCTTTGTCAGGATAATTATACAGAAGAAAAACTCGCAAAAGTATTTCACTATAAGTATTTATTAGTTTTTGGACTAGATGCTGATAATCCTGGCTGCAGCATCAGGCCAGATTTATGTCAACATTGCATTGAACTTAAAATCGTTAGTCCTGTTTAAAATGAGCCCAAACACGACTATGGTGCTGTAATTTCAAGGTTTGTACTTTTTCTGATGCTCCTGGCTTCAGCATCAGGTCTCTATGTACTTCGGTGTTCCTCATTACCGACTTCATTAACAGTACGTTTATCCACACATCGAGCCCTTTTCAATAAGCCTAAGCACGATATATCTGCTGTTAGTTGTCGAGGAGTTAGGTACTCAGCAGACTATCCTGACTGCAGCATCAGGTCATAACTTGATGATCATAAGACCAAATGTGGCAAATGCCCTATCAAACATCAAAACAATTTACTAAAACAGTCCTTGCCTGTTCGAGTAACTTCTTACAGTTAAGGAGTTGTACCTTCCATCATCAGCCCAGCTACCTGATATGGTGACAACCATACGCAAATACACAAGATACTTCATAAAATATGCGAAAAACAATAAGTGAGCCTATAAAATTTGAGGGTTGCCCTCGATTTCTCTAAGATCCCATCATCAGATCCTAACTTGGTGACAATGGGACCACCTCAGGACTATCTACTTTCGAACAAAAAAAGAATTTTGAAAATCCGTCGACAATTGGCGGAGTATTCGATGAAAAAACATACAAAAAAAAAAAAAAAAACATACAAACACCCGAACATAGTACCTCCTCCTTTTTGTGAAGTCGGTAAAAATAAATTAATTGTGTATAAATATTAATTTGGAATTGTCATAATTCATGATTAAAATATTGAATAAATTGAGTCAAAACATTAGTCATTTAGAAATTCATTGAAGTATACAATTATAATGTCAATTAGGATACAATTATTTATGTCAAAAACCGTCACAATAAACAAGATAACAATATTAACACCACATTATAAATAAATAAACTAAACCTGCCATTTTTTTTTTGTAACTGAGCATTAGAAAATTAAATACATTTTAGTCAAAACATTTGTCATTTAGAAATTCATTGATTGTGTAATATACTTTCTGTATCAGTAATTCTTTGAGTTTGTATTTAAAAGTAGTTAAAGTAGTTAATGTTGAATAGGATTCTACTGCTATTATACCTTACATTTTGGGAAAGGGGCATTCTGAGCCTGAACGCCTGAAAGTCATTCTCTCTAAAATAGGTAGGTACTCATCATTATCATCATAAACTGACATCTCACTTGCATTTAACTACCAGCCGGTCGATTTTGTAAAAATCACCGTGAAAACTTAGGTGAAGTGAGTTTGTTTTTGATAGGATTTGACATTATTGACGGCTCACTCCACGCTCACTTCACCTAAGTTTTCGCGGTGAGATTTTTACAGAATAGCACCGCTGATTATTATTTATTGATCGAGTTTCAAAATCGGCAACATTGTCACTGCGCCGCGCTCCGGTAAATACCTGCAGTATAGCTAACTATAGAACTAAAGTACCTAACTACTATTGCAATCTAATTCAATGGGCGCTCGGTAGGTCGAGTAGCATCGGGCAGTATCGACGCGCCGGAGCGTCCAGCGTGGGGCGCGGCGGCGCGGGGCGCGGGAGCGCGGGCGCGGCCAATCACGGCGCGCTGACCGGCGGGCGCGCGCCCCCGGTGCCACCCCACGCCCCGCCACCCCCGCCCCCGCGCCACTAAATCACACGCCCGTGTCAATTACCGACCCGCTGTGCGCTGGGCCCTGCCACAGTGGCTGTGTGCTCGCAGCCCCACGGGCACACGACACAGACGTGTGTGCTCAATTGCTCACTGAGACTGACGCCGTCTATAATTAGCTAGCTCAAGCTATACCTACTGTAGCGAAATAAAATGAAACTATGCTCTTCGCCATTAAAAACGTACCCATGTTCCTTTTTAGGGTTCCGTAGTTCCTACAAGGAACCCTTATAGTTTCGTCATGTCCATCAGTCTGTCTGTCTGTCCAAGGTTTTGCTAAGAGATCGTTAGTACTAGAAAGCTGTAATTTTGTAGGAGTAGGTATGTATATCAATTACGCCGACAAAGTGGTAAAATTAAATTTTGGAAAATATTTTTTTTTGGGTAGCTCCCTTTAGGAGTACATGTGAAGTAATATTTATTTCGTCGTCTACCCCATCGTGTGGGGTATCGTTGAATAGGTCTTCTAAAATGACTTGGGGGTTGCTAAAATTATTTTTCGATTTAATGCTCCATTTACGAAATATTAAACTTTAAAGTGCAAATTTTAGTTCTAGTAGGGCGTCCCCCCCCCCCCTTCTAAAAGCTGAACTGCCAGCTTGAAAAATCTGGAAAAATTCACGATGATAGTGCATTTCATAAACTTTAAAGGAAAACTATAGCGGTTAAGATAACTTTATTAGTTTAGCAGTAATAGTCGTTAACCTTGGGTGTTGGATAATTTTGTACCAAATACAAAATCCTTAGCATTAATCCTGTAAAGTGACTAAGATGAAGTACGGGTAAAGACGCATGTCTTGAAAAACAAAATAATAACATAACTAGCTACTACGGAATCCTACACTGTGCGTGGCCCGACACGCACTTGGCCGGTTTTTAAAAATATGTCCGAATTTAAGTATTACAATAATAGTAGAAACTTGTGACGATACACTGACGGGTTGGAATTAAAAAAATAGGAATTAATACGTAAGGTTTTTTACTATAAATTATGTTTTTAATTACTTATAGAGTTTAAATTGCAGCTGCAACCGTAATCTGTGACCAAAATCCTGTGATCGCGTAACTCTAGTTATGCCAACGAAACCACGAATGTACTATTTAAAACCTGCAGTATTCTGCGTTTTACAATTAGTTACCACATAAAAATATGGACCGTTAATAATATATTAAGCCGAAAGGAATGTTGTTAGGATCAAACTAAACTAGTCTACTAAGATAGGAAACAAAATATATAAAATAGGTATCTGTCAGATATCCTGGATGTTTTGTCGTTTCGGCGTGTCTGTCTGTAGCTCCGGTATCTTGATCGAGTATTCTAATGATCTTAAAAGGCTGAATACAGAAGGCTGCTCGCTCGAATCTGCTCTCTTCAAATTGACATTCAACCAGGAACAGAATGGTAGTAGGAGGGTAGGGTAGGGCCGAAAATTCGGCTTGTTAGATCATCAGGCGTATCCTAGACAAATACCGCACAATAGAATCGGATAACAAGCTGAATCTCTTATACCAAAAAACTTGAGTTACTTACTTGGCAACTAATAGAATTAAAATATCAGTTTCAGTTTCCGAAACACAGATTGTTAAAGTGCTTCGTGTCCACCAACAGAACCTACTGTTGGGGCACTTGATAGTCGCTTCATAAATTCCTTACCTACTAGGTACAAATTCTTTAATTTATCAATACTTATTTCAACCACTCTTTTCCAGCAGAGCAGTGTTGTGTTGTTTGTTAGTTTAGTTTTCCATTCTATGGGTAATGACGAAATGTGGTTCTTCTCTTTCTCGCTTGCCGTCTCCCGGTCGCCCGTCAGTAGCCAGTAGGTATTTTATTCCATTTGTCGAGCTTGCTGCGGAGCATGTGGGTTTTCTTTCCGCCGCTATTTGGTTGTTCTGCCTGTCTAGCACCTCTGTGGTTGTTCATACATGTACGTCTGTAATTCTGTATAGGTAGGTAACGTTGGCTTTGGGAATTATTTTAAATAGAGCGGTGCCAGCCTCTTTCACCAGTCCCACCGAGCGCTCCCCCACTCCTGGAATTGTAAACGGATTTGAGATACAATATCTCGTCTGCATGTATTTCTTATTTTCACCTAAAAAAATTTACACCTCCTTCACGCGCCAATCAAAGTTCCATTGCTCCGAAGCAGACAACAGTTTCTAAATGCAAAGTTCCATTGCTCCGAAGCAGACAACAGTTTGTGAATGCAAAGTTCCATTGCTCCGAAGCAGACAACAGTTTGTGAATGCAAAGTTCCATTGCTCCGAAGCAGACAACAGTTTGTGAATGCAAAGTTCCATTGCTCCGAAGCAGACAACAGTTTGTGAATGCAAAGTTCCATTGCTCCGAAGCAGACAACAGTTTGTGAATGCAAAGTTCCATTGCTCCGAAGCAGACAACAGTTTGTGAATGCAAAGTTCCATTGCTCCGAAGCAGACAACAGTTTGTGAATGCAAAGTTCCATTGCTCCGAAGCAGACAACAGTTTGTGAATGCAAAGTTCCATTGCTTCGAAGCACACAACAGTTTGTGACAACACTTTAGACAACACTTGGTGAATCCAGATTCACAAACTGTTGTCTATCAAATGCTTTGGGTGAAATTTGGCACACGTAGTCCATGACCTGAATGGGCATTGGATATCTTTTTATCCCGGTTGTATGGTCCCGGGGGCTCATTGAACTGTTCTTTTGGTGTGTTCCGACTTCCAGGCGGGAAGCGGCAAGCTGCGGGCAAGCCGCAAGAGCTAGTCGTACAATAATTTGTAACAATCAAGTATAGAACTCCTACTCGTATGTAGGTACTGGCCTGATGGCAAGGCGTGTTCAGCGGACTGTCGGCGTCTGAATCAGATGTGTCCATAGCGAGAGTCGTTGACATTGTATTGAGTACAGACGTGGAGTCGCGTCGGACTAATGCCGTTACCAAGTTTGTTCACATAGCCATACCGACCTACACGTATAGAGGTGCGCCGCACCGTACTGACCTGAGAGTCGCTCGGACGACGTGGCGCACGAGCGCGGCGATAGCATCGCGAGCAGCCAGCATCTGGAACAATCGGCTTGCCTCGACAGTGCTGTCCCACTAATTGGAAACACGTTGTATATTAGATACCTAGCGTATTTAAATAGTACTATTGATTTTATTCGTACCTACTGGTTTTTCAATTTCATTACAAACCATGTGCTAATCTCCTCCTTGAGCTCAGTATGTTTGGCACAAAGAACAGCCTACTTGTATCACAGCCGCACCTAAATAGAACGAGAAGAAACCTAACGAATATCTTTTTGTGATGCAGGTCTGGAGGCGCAGGTGCAGGACACGTCCAAGGACCTGTACTGGTTCTGAGGGAGTAGCGAGGGGGGAGCGCGCCCCGCGCCGCGCCCCCCCGGCGCCCCGCGTGCCGCCCGCGCTAGTGACAGTGCAGTGCTGACTCAGAGTAGGGTTCGTCAACAGACTGCTTGAACGAACAAGTGAACAGTGCAGAGACATTGCTATTGCCGCACTCGTGGTGACGACCTGTTGCGACAAGATGGACTATTGTACGATTTTTAATAGGCAATGATCAACTACAAATGAAACTGATATATTGTGAAACTTCCTGTTAAGCATTAGTTAGATACTTTTGTAAAAGTTGTGCGCGAGCGCGACGTAGTCCGCGGCGCGGCGCTCCCTCGGCTCGGGGGTGCGGTGGTGTCGCCTGCTGCAGTTCGTATCTGCTGCTATTCTGCTTGCGTGTCTTCATTGTGTGCGTTGTTTTTGCTTAATAAATATGCGTTGCAATGTGTCAGCCGGCGATATGCTCGCTCCTGAATAAAATATTAGCAGGTGGTGTGTTGTGTGCGCCGCGAGTCCGCGACGTGACGCCACGAGGGGCGTTGTATTATTGTGCACGTTTCAAAGCCTCCTTATAATCATCATCTTACTAAGATGACTCAAACAAGCTTGATTTTTCCGGAACTCTGTCACCTCAACGTTTGGCATATCTATTGTCTTCTAAACTGAACCCGCGAGATAATGACAACTTTGAATTACTTGCCTAATATATGTACAGTAATTTCAGACACTTGCAATTATTTTGTGGGATGTTTGATTGTAAAGTGACCCTGCCCGAACGTGGGAAGCAAATCAGTCTTTATGAGCCTTGCTACTTTTGTATGCAGCATTGTGCATCGGATCGGGAAGCGCAGCCTTCACGAGGGATCAGCTTCACAACACCACGTTGCTTTTGCCTGTCGTTAATAGAGGCGTTAGTTGATAGTGTAGAGCACGGACGGCAGCAGGCGCACGCGACTCCAGAAACCTTGCAGCGGACAGGGTTGCGTCCTGAGGGCGGCGCGCGCACTCGTAGTGTACTGTGTACGTACGTAGCGAGGAACTAGCTGTAATCACATAATGTACATACTTAGTTAGTGTAGACTAAGTAGCTAATAGTGACATTGCAGCAGACATTGTAGATAATGTACGCTTAGGTGAATTCGTTGTAAAACTTGTCCGTACGAGTGGCAGGTGCCTGGAGGAAACAAATATTGATGTTGTATACGATTCACTAGTGAGCAGGCCCGTGCGGGCTCGGGGCTCGTGTCGCCGCGCGCGCAGCCAGCTCCGGGCCTCGGGCGCTCCCACCGTCAGCACAACACCCGGCAGTAAACACATGGAGTGCTGTTCCCTGGAACAGTGGCTTACTTTGGGTCCAGGGAAATAAAAATCCTACTTATGATATTTAGGCCAGTTTGTATATAATATAAGTTCTCCAGCTGTTTACTGCTTGGAGCTGGTCGGGTACCGCAGGGCGGGCGGTCTGCCCACTCGTCCTCGAGTGAGGTGAGGGGCAGACCTCAAGCACTCTGTACTGATGTACTGAACGGCTCGACAACACAAAATGTATCGCCTCAATATTCATAGATAAAAGAACTTTAAATATAAATTCCATTATCTACTATGATTGTTTCACTCTATTGTTTTATTTATTTGCACCTACTATCGATGAATACCCCCCCTGCTCCCAAACCGAAAGCTGTTAGTTGCCCAACCGACCTACCGACCTATCGAACTACCGACCTACTGACCTACCGACCTACCCTGCTCACCTCCCCCACCTGTCCCAAGTAATATCAGGGAACTTTATTGTCAAAGCCAATTGGCAAGTTTAGTATGTAAATTGAACAGCAAATCAGTTCCATGAGAAACCTGGTCAAGCTATCGTGCGCCCCGTGGAACAGTAGCTGAAAGCAAGCTTTACACAGAATACTGAAGCTCTGACACTATCGCGACGAAATATCTATTTTTATTTTGCAGTTTTTATGTCCTTTCGTACAGGCTTAGGTTTCTTACTAGGTAGTAAGATGCCTCTTGTACTTTCTGAGAGTACTGGTGGCCTTACTACTTTCCTGGAGGAGGGTCGTGGCGTCGTCGGGGATGGTAAGGTGACATGCCGAAATACTTATTGTGTCGACTGATTCTTATATCTACTATCTGGGCGCCGTCGGGGCGGGAAGGGGGGGGGGGGGGGGGGGCAACAGAATAATGTGTTACACATTCTTGAATACAGTTTACTTACTATTGACACGACTGGCGAGCGAGCCGCCATGCGCCATCTTGTCGACTACAACGACACGACTAGTGAGCGAGCCGCCATGCGCCATCACGTCGACTACAACGCGACTACTTAATTAGTTAACGAGCTCATTACACTTATTTACATTTTCCATAGCCTTGATGTTTGAAGTATATCTATAAGGCGAAAAGTAACCTGCCAACCATCAAAATAAATGTAACTTGCACTGTTTTATGGGGCGTATGAAATGGTGAAAGAGGAACTTTCATAGTGCGACTTCGCTTGTCTGTGTATCACAACTGCTAATTTCTGTAACTACTAATGCTATTGTCTTGGCAGCAGTTAAAAATAAAGCTTCAATAACACATAAAAAAAAGAAATCATTTAACTAATGCGCAATTTAATTTTTGATTTACGACGATTGTAGGGTGCTTCCCTAACATAAGTAATGTCAATGCAGATGTAAAATGTCAAATTTAACTTAAATGCAGAAAATGTCAGTGAATGCTCAACGGGATGAATCTAAATGAAAATGCAAGTTGTCCGACTCAAACCACGTCTAATTGAACACTAAAATGTAATACATAAAATGCATGGAACAATGCAATATGTCAGTGTTAATGCACTGCCAAATGTAGGTCGCGTCCAAAGTGCAAATATGCGAGCCTACTGGCTAACTTATCGTAACAAATATATTTTAAAACCCATGTACGTGCACCGTACATATTGCCACAACACAGAAAGAGAATAACTAAATAACACAATCCCAAAATATGTATTAATAATAAAATAAGAATGTAAAAAATAATGTAAAAATGCAGGACTCTAATGTAACTGTGATTGATCTACGACTACTATAAAAAAATATAACTAAAGTCTATAAATAGAATGTCACCATAATAATAAATTAGCACGCCTCACTATGTTTTTCAGTGTCAAATTTCACTTCACTTGAGGTAGGGTTAGCACACGACACTTTATCCACTTTTGAGTCCCGTTTGCCGACCTTGCTGTTCCTGTCCTCGATGTCATTATCTTCTTCTCGTCTGCTTCTGCTTCTCGCGTCTTGCGGACCCTCCCCCAGTCTTTGGGTGGCCATCTTTCGCCAAAGGTACACCGATGTTACAAACAGTGCAATGCTAATCGCAACAACCACATAGATTGCAATGTAGTGATGAACGTCGTGAGAGGATAAGGTTTCTAGCTTAGACTGTTCTTCTATAGAGCGTAGTTGCGTGTCAATCTTCTTGAACGTCTCTTCGTGCGTTTCAATATGCAACGATGAGTTACGAATCGAGGTGTTGATTATGTTGTTGATTGGAGAGATCGTGGGCACGATCATCGCATATGGTTCATTGATTAAAATGTCACTTGTATGTTCCATATATGCGTGCAATGTGAATGAGTCGCCTTGCAAGTTGCATCCTTGTTTCAGCGTTATCAGACCCGAGTGACGTAACGTCTCCGATGTCATTTGAGTGCCGCACACTAATTGTACTTCGCACGTGTCACAACAATAATAGAACCAGGTGTTTTGTTTATGTAATTTGACCCATTGGTCGGCGCAGATTTTTATTTCCGTATGGCAATAAACGCTGTGTTCTTCGTTGTCTCGAATCAGCTGTACATCGCAAATAGATTTGTGACGATCACCGGTGTTGTATATAGGGTGATTCAGTTTGCACAGTAGAGATTGGTCATGTAATTTTTGGCATTCATTAATGTCATACTGTTCTAGTGGTATAAATGAGTATTGGTTGGCGTTAAATGCTATTAACGCAGAGTTGGGAATAACATACATTACCCGATTTATGTCAATACGTTGAGGAATGCTGATAAGTCTGTTAAGTTCGTATAGGGCATCTCTAAAGATTGTTTTGTTCCTCAGCCTCCACTAGTGGTACCAGTTTTGTAATAGGTCGTTTAGTTTCGCCTTTTGCAGTTTGTAATGTCACAACTCTAGTGTGGCCGTCCTTTCCAGGATGTAAATCTGCTACACGACCCAGTGCCCATTTTCCTGCAGGTAACCTTTCATCTTTAATGCATACAATGTCATTTTTCTTTATGTCAGTATTCTGTCGTTTCCACTTTAGTCTTGCTTGTAGTTGTTGGAGGTACTCTTGCGAGCACTTCTTCCAGAAGTCTTCTGTCAGTTTATTGTCATGTGGTAGTAGAATTGGATGTTTAGTGTCTTCGGGTAAGCTTGAGTTACGTAACCTTCCACCTACTCGCAGAATGTCATTTTTGTCAAGGAATGGATTTAAACTCAAAAGGTTACTTTTTGTGCTCAAACCTTTGTTTTCCTTCAATCTTATAATCTCGTCATTGAAGGCATGCAATTGAATATGTTTCATTCGTAGGTTTTCAGCGCTTTGTAGTTTTGTAGATGTCAAATAAGTAGTAGTACGATGAATGAGAGTGTCGGTGTTCGAACAGCTGTTTATGAAACGTTTCCTGCAGGCAATGACCCTTGTAATACGAGTCAAATCGCTGTGTCTGTCTAATAACTCAATTACTATTGAAGACGGTTCACATTTCACAACATACGTTTGCATTTGTTTTTGTTTTGATTCGCATGTTGTCGGTGTAATTGTAATTTTGTCAAAAGTATCTTCACTGTAATTTTTCATCCAGTGGGGACCTTGCCACCACAAAGAATGTTGCAATAGTTGGGAACAACTGATTCCGCGTGATGCACAATCTGCAGCATTTTCCTCGGACTTGACATAACTCCAGTGCTGTTTTGGAATTACGTCATGTACTTGCTGTACTCTGTTGCTGACGAACGACTTCCATTTTGTGATGTCCCCATGCAGCCAGCCTAGTACAATCATAGAGTCCGTCCAGGCGTATGTATTTTTGTGCACATTGTCCCATTTAAAGGCTGTCAGGACCTTTTTCATGAGCCGTGAAAGTAGTAGCGCTCCACATAATTCGAGTCGCGGTAGGGTCAATTTTTTGTTGATTGGCGATAATCTCGATTTTGCAGCAATAAGTCTAGTCTCAGACTCGTTTTTGTCATTTGTTGTCAGCAGGTATATAGCGCATGCGTAGGCCTTTTCGGACGCATCGCAGAACCCATGTACTTGGAATGGTTTCGTAATATCTCCCAGCCACCTTGGTATTTGGCATTCGGTTATGTTGTGTAAATCGCTAGTAAACTGCTTCCATTCTTCTTGCACGCTGTTAGGTAGGGTTTCATCCCACTCGCATCCCGATAGCCAGACGCTTTGGAACAGCAGTTTTGCTTTTACTGTCAAAGGTGTCAGCCAGCCCAGTGGGTCGAAAATTTTCGAGATTTCCGATAGTAGCTTTCTTTTTGTCAATTGGTTTTTATTGTCAAATTGTATTTTGTTTGTAAACGAAAATGTGTCAGTTGTAGGATTCCACTGGACCCCCAAGGCTTTTGTCATTCCATCGTTTGTAAAATGCATTGTCGTTTGATTAAGATCTGAAGAAAATAAGCTTTCAATCAAGGTCTGGTCGTTGCTTGACCACTTCCGTAGTGTAAGGCCAGCTCCACTCAACATGTCGATGAGTTGCTTTTGAATTTCTTGTGCTCGTTCGATGGAGTTGCTGCCACTTAGGACGTCATCAACGTACATTTCGTTAGCAATGACATCCGCTGCTAACGGATATTTCCATGCATCATCGTCTGCAAGCTGTTTCAGCGTTCGAAGAGCTAGAAATGGTGCTGCCTTGGTGCCATACGTCACTGTGCATAACTGGAACTCCTTTAAAGGACCTTGGTTGGATTCCCTCCACAGGATCTTTTGCAAGTGTTGGTCTTCTTCATGGACCAGGATCATGCGGTACATCTTCTCACAATCTGCAGTAAAGACGTACTTGTATAGCCGCCATCCTAATAATAATGTCAATAGATCTTGATGAAGCTTAGGGCCACACTCCATCAAGTCATTCAGGCTGTAACCTGTGTCAGTTTTCTGGGAGGCGTTAAAAACCACCCTCAATTTTGATGTCACTGAGTCCTGTTTTAGGACTCCATGATGAGGTAAGTAGCATGCCGTGTTGCAGCCAGGTTTACTCTCCTTCATATGTCCCATTTGCAGGTACTCTTGCATAAATTTGATGTAACTATCTGATAATTTGTCATCCCTGCCTAATCTCTTTTCTAATTGCATAAACTGTGCTACAGCTCGTGGCTTTGACTTGGCCAGCAGCTGATTAAAATTAGGCTTCATTGGCAAACGAACTGCATATCTGCCATCACCTAATCGCTTGGTTGTTGCAGTGTAGAACTCCTCACAATATCGTTCCTCTGACGTCATAGGATTGCATGCATCTCCATTGATGTCTTCCACTTCCCAGTATTTTGACAAGTCGTTAACTTCATTAACTACGACGTTGCAATTAAATGTTTTGGTGACATTGCCTGACAATATCCACCCCAACCGTGTTTGTTGAGCCATGGGTTCAGTAACCTCCCCTTTGACTAAGCCATTCATGAGTATTTCGGAAAATACGTGTGCATCCAGAAGTATGTCAATGGGCCTAGATATGTTGTAATCTGGGTCGGCTAGTGTGATGTCTGTCACATGAGCCCAAGGTTTCTTTGCAAATGTAACGTTAGGCAGACTGTTTACTACCCGTGTCATGATTAACGCTTCCGTTGTAAACTGGAAGTCGTTATATAAGGATTTGCAGGATAGATGGACCTTTCCTTTACTCCTGTTGGATAAAGTACCGATGCCGCTTATGTTTGCACTCAGCTGTTGACGCTTTATGCCCAATCTTTGAGCTGCATTCTCCGTTATCAACGTAATTTGTGAGCCTTGGTCAACTAGAGCCCTTAGTGTAATATAGTCACCTCCAGCTGTGGCTACTTGCAATAATGCTGTTGGTAACAATATTTCATCATCATTATTTGATGCGAAGTTGTTTTGCAGATTTTTGTTTGACCTAGTTGAAGTCGATGACGACGGTTTAGGTGCAGTTTGTGTTGCTGAGGGCGTTTGCGCTGACTTCACAATATCGCTGTGCAGAAGTGTGTTATGTTGTTCGTTGCAATCTCTGCATCTTTTCTGTGATGCACAGTAACCCTTAGTATGCACATACAAACTATTTTTGCATATTTTATTGTTTTCTATAAATTCCATTTTTTCCGGACTCAGCATGTCAGCGAATTTGGAACATTGAAATAATGCATGATTCGTATTGCACAATGGACAAACAATCTTGCTGAATTGTCCAGCGTTTGACGCATGGAAATTGCGAGAGTAGTTTGGTGAACTTTTATTAGGTCGGGACTTCGAATTTTTCCCGATCGGATGTGACGTCTTAAAATGTGGTTTTGATGCAGGTTTATCACCGTTTTCTGGCTTTTCTCTGTGTAATGGTTCTAATGCCATAAACTTGTTTTCGACGAAATCCATAAAATTATTGTATGTTGGTATCTCGCGCGGTTCCGACCTGGACTGCATGTATTCCGAATACGTTTCGGAATCTAATTTTTCGCACAACACGTAAACTAGAATTGGATCCCATGAGCTTGTATCAATGCCCAAGTTGTGTATCGCGTTTATGGTTTCGTTGGTAGTGTCATATAACCGCTTGAAGTCGAATGCAGATTGTTTTTGCAAATTAGGTTGACGCATAAATACCTCGAAATTTCTGGTAAATAACAGAAACTTATTATTATATCTATGGTTCAAAATTTCCCAACACGTGTCATAATTTTCGGGTGCTATGTGTAAATGCTGTACGAGCTTTTCCGCTTCCCCGCGAAGTCTACCCTTTAGATGCTGCATTTTCTGAGTTTTTGCAATCGCCGAATTATTATGAATCGCTTCTACGTAGAGATCCATAAAAGTAGGCCATAAGGTATAGTTGCCGTTAAAGATAGGTATGTCAATTTTAGGCAATGTTTGCTGTTGATGTATAGAAGCGTTTAATCTCGTGTTCAGCGCCCGTTTCATATTTGTAAATGCATTTTCGTGACGATAAAACTCGTCATAATAGTCCTGTGAATTCCCTTCTACTATGCCATCAATTTGTAAATGTAATTTGTCAATTGCAGTCCACCGAAACTCTACAGTCTTAAGCATATCCTCAATTTCCCATTTCTCCTTAACCTCGTCTAGGCTTCGATTTACTAACCTAGTGAATGCACGGAAGTTAGCTTGTTGCAACTGCTGTAACTCGAGTAGCTTGTCCTCTGCTCCTACAGATGTCTCGAACAGAGTTTTGTCAAACTCAATGTTTAACTTACTATGGCCGGCGTTACTGGGTCCAGCAAGAATCTTCACCTCGAACGCTGCAATCTCCTGACGCGTTCCATGGTACCAGCTTTTAATGACCTCATAAATGTTACCGGTGAAATATTGATGATCTTTCTCCTCTACTGCACTCAGCTCCCGGTTCTTCTCTTCACATTCCGCCCATAGTACATCTAACCTCTCAAGCCTTTTACGAATGTAATCGGTGGTCTTTCTGCTCGCTGAATCCTTCTTAAAATTAGAATGGATTCTCTTCACTTCCTCGAGGATCTCCGCTTGACGCGCGATGAAACCCTCCATTGTAAAGCCGTAAGATAAATAATGAACGATCTTACTTGAAATTCAGGAACTCTCCCTGTATGCAAATGCAATGCAATGTGACGCTCTGGAACCTGGATCGCTGCTACCTCCCCGAATGCTCCTGCACGGCAACACACGTGGCACGGTATGATACGACACGACACAGATCCCGCGCGGCGACTTATCGACCGACGTATCGGACTGTATAGTACTTGCAATAGTTACGAAGGACCAAAAAACCTATGTAGGGTGCTTCCCTAACATAAGTAATGTCAATGCAGATGTAAAATGTCAAATTTAACTTAAATGCAGAAAATGTCAGTGAACGCTCAACGGGATGAATCTAAATGAAAATGCAAGTTGTCCGACTCAAACCACGTCTAATTGAACACTAAAATGTAATACATAAAATGCATGGAACAATGCAATATGTCAGTGTTAATGCACTGCCAAATGTAGGTCGCGTCCAAAGTGCAAATATGCGAGCCTACTGGCTAACTTATCGTAACAAATATATTTTAAAACCCATGTACGTGCACCGTACAACGATGAAAAAATTCCGTAAAAATATCGATACCTCTGGGCTCAAAGGGCGTATAGCACATTTTGGGCTTTTTGACTTTTTATACTTTTCTCACTCAGTTTTTGATTCTCTATCGATCTGTGTAATCCACGTGGCGAAATTCGCAAAAAAATGTCGAATACGACCTCCTAATTTTCGTTACGTGTGCACAACTTATTTGAAAATTAGGGGCATAAGGAACATATTGCTGCCTCCACAAAAATTGGCAGGTTGTATAAACCAATTTGGTTGAAGATTTTGGGTGTAAGATCGTTCGAAAAGTAATATTGCTCTTTACGTCCTTTAAAAATTTCAAATAAAAATATATTTGTGCTATACGACCTACATTTTATTATAAAATAGCAGATTATAACAAAGACACCTGATTACATAGCATAAAAACTGAAAAAATTAAATTAGAAATGACGAAGAAAATGAAAAATTAAATGATCTCATTACAAATTTAAAAACTTTTAGTATATTTTTGTTTTTTTTTTATATAAAAGTGAAATAAACGATTTTTATTTCTCATCATAATTTTAGTATCTATTATCCTCTTTTTATTTCTATTAAAAACTCAATTAGAAGAATAAATAAAGCCACTCTCATAGCAAACCAAGAGCTATTCAATTTAGATTTAAAAAAAAATTTTAGTTTATTAGACAGAACAGACGAAGATGACGTTCAAACGCAATACACTAACAAAAAACAGCACTAAAAAGGTCAGTAATAAAATAAAAACGAACAAATACAAAGAGAGTAAATTGAGTTACTAAACGAAGCAGTTAATTGAAGAGAGAGAGGCACTGCAGAGCATGAAGTATAGTAAGAGCCCAGGCGACGATGGCGTAACCACTTCAGCCTTAACAATAAGAGAGCCTGTCTTTCTTCCACATGTTACCAATTTTTTCAACAATATTTTAAACACCGGAATTCTGCCACGCACATTTTGCCATTCTTTGATTATTCTTTTCCACAAAAAGGGTGACAAAACAGACATAGACAATAGCATCCTATCAGTCTGGTTTCACACCTGTACAAAGCTTTCATTAAAATAATCGAGAACAGAATAGCCGGAGCCCTCGACAAACATCAGCCCCCCGAACAGGCCGGATTTCGTCGCGGCCATTCTACTACTGACCACCTCCACTCCATCAACAAGGTTCTCGAGAAACATACAGAGTTCCAGCTCCCACTTTATATTGCATTTATAGATTACTCAAAAGCTTTTGATAGCATCAGCCATACCTCAATTTGCAACGCCTTACAAAATCAAGAAACCACTTCTTTTGATAGAAAGAGCACCCCAGCTATTAAAATCAATTCTAAGACAGGACCGTCTTTCCAGTTCAATAAAGGAGTTAAATAAGGAGACCCGCTGTCTCCGAAATTATTTACGGCCGTTCTGGAGGAAGTCTTCAGAAAGCTAGCAGCAAGCTGGGCAGCAAGGGGCATTATGGTTGGAAAAAAGAGATTATCCAACTCCGTTTGCCGACGATATTGTTCTTTTTTCGTCTTCAGTCTCCGAGCTGACTCAGATGCTAGAAGATCTCAGCACGGCAAGCCTAGAGGTCGGACTTCAAATGATTAAGTCGAAAACGAAGTAACAGCGAATGTCAAAGACCAAGTTGATGATGAATAGCGTGCATCGCAGGATCACCGTGGCGGGTGGGGAGGTTAAATACCTATGTCGATGAGTAGCTCTATCTTGGTCAAATAGCCTCTTTCAGGCATGACCAAACAGAAAAGTTGCAAGACGCGCCGAAAATGCCTGGAAGAGCCATTGGGCCATGAAATATCAAACGAAGGGCGATCTTCCACTATCACTTCAAGAGAAGACTCATCGACATGTGTATTCTTCCCATCCTCACGTATGGTTCTCAAACATGGTCTTTGATAATTCAGCAGAGGTCCACGCTCAAGGTTTGCTAGTGAGCTGCTCTGTACAGAGCGATGTGGAAAGAGAGTAGGGACTAGGGAGATCTTTGTCCAGCAGCATAACGGCAAAAAAAAAATCTCAATAATTATCGAAGAATAGATGCCTACTCAATAAATAAAATATCAATTAGAAAAATAATTGTAAGAATATTGTCCTTTACCACGTTAAACAACAATTTAAGTAATTTATACGCCCCTGTGTCTTTGCATCATTTATGAAAAGTTGGGCTTACGCCCCTGTGTACCTGCTCAGGGCGTATTTTTATGGGGTGTATAGGACATATATTAAATTTTATTGGTCGTAAAGCACATGCTATCTCAGTCTATACAAAACCAGGCCTATTTTTGAAAAAACCTTCTTAAGCACATCAAAAATCTAAGAACTTTATCCCTTGGATACTTTTATGTAGCTCTAAAAATGAGAGAGATACAACGGAAACAATTTTTTTTTTTGTTTTTTGCTTCTCCTGAAAACCTGTGTTTTGTGCTATACGCCCTTTGAGCCCAGAGGTATCGATATAATATTGTTGACAAATTACCAGTACATGTTAATAGTTTGACAACAGGTTTCATGATTTTAGTAAAAACATAGGGCGTGGTATTGAGACCAAACGGCAGAACATTAAATTCTGATAAGTTATTTTTCCTTTTGACTAAGGTGTAGAGTTTGCGAAGTTAGGCCTTGTAGAGTTAGAAGCGTGGCTCTACATGAGATCTGATTACTTTTTGACAGTGCGAGCTACATGGTCTCGTCTTGGCAACATTTAACATGAAATGTTTTTGTGGGATTTCATTTCTTTTTGTAAGTTGCTTATGATATTTATACGAGTATTTTTTCTTTCTTTTTTTGGGGTTTATTTATAACAAGGACCCCCTATATAAATTTTCAGACCTCTTGCATCAAAATTTACGGAAGTCTCATACAAACTCCCCCCCCCCTAGTTTAAGGGGTTGGGGGGTAAAAGTTTCAAGTTTTAAGATTTTTTTGTTGTTTGTGTACTATTACTAGCTTACATACCGAATTTCAGCTTTCTAGGACTTCAGGAAGAACCTTAAGAATATTGATGATCATCAGTCAGTGAGTCAGTGACGAAATCGGGGTATTTTAGATATCAATAATTCGCTTGGCTCGTCTTGGCAGGGGCACTCCCGTGCCCCCAGATTTTTTGTTTGTGTAGATATTATGTTGTTTTTAGTGTCATTTGATAGGCTTAGGTCTAAAACGGATAGGGCAAAATAAATTGTGTAAATAGGGTAATCCGTTTTGAAGTTATTAGGGATTTTCGATTGACATATGTGTGCGGAAGAAAATAGCGTCTGTGGCAGCTAGAACCCGGGCCGAGGGCAACAGCATTCTAAAAACAGTGACTGAGAATGCGTTTTCCCCTTTTATGCGGCATTTTGTGGAGAAGATGACCGGTTGAGAAACTGGTTTCGTCTTTCTTTACAAAGTGACATACCCAAATTATCTAAATTTATGTATTATACTAACACTAGGTATAAGGTACTTTACTAACACTACGGATCTTTGTTATCTGATTATTTGAAATAAATTAAATTAAATATGTAATATTTTATATGTTTTTGTTCTGAAAACGTTTTGTATTGTAATAATATATTAATTCTTTTTTTTATTTAGAAGAATAAGCTCAACAATAAAGCAAACAACTAGATACGAGTGCCACTACCACGATAGTTTTTTGTGCACAAGCCAAAGTTTAGAACCATAGCGCGACCGCCGAGCGTAGGTATTAAAAGTGAAGTACCTACATGTGTACCTTCTGTACTCTCTATATTTTGTGTCTCTGGCGTGCATTACCTACTTATCTATTGTTCCGTTGTGAACTTGCCGAGCGATGGAGGCACTTGCGCTTGCCACATGACGATCTAAGGAGTGATCGCGCAGTTGGTCGTCGAGAACAGCGCGAATAAAATGGTGTAAATATATTTAAGACTAGTCACCAAGTCAGAATCTGATGAAGGATCCCATGAAAATCAAGAAAATCCTCAAATTTTGTAGGCATGTAGGTACAGTGTATTAATTGAACTTTCTTAAATCAAATGAAGCCTATTGATGATCCAGGTGTTTGAGTCTGAGAGTCATCACTTAATGCTACCTAGCGTCAGCCTAGCTGACAATGGTACTTGGTAGCCACAGCAGTTCATAACTGTTACAAGTTAGGAGATACGGCAATATATCGACAGAAGCTTCCTGTCACCAATATTTAAATAGCAAGTACTTAGTGTTATATGAATTTGTGTGGGGTAGGTAGGTACAACTAAAAAGTGAAAAACACAAACTTTTTTCACAAAAAAAAAACAACCGACTTCCAAAAAAAAGAAGAAATAAGTCGTTTGTTTTTTTTTTGTAAAAAGTTTTTATCATAATAAAGTTCTATCATTTGAATGCATAGAGCAACACGGGCCACCAGTGCAACAGTGGCCCCACTGGACCCAGTTTACAATTATAAAGGGTTAAGTATATAAGGTATTCTTCTATAGTTAATCATTTTCAATTTTATGGGAATCACCTAAACCGTAGGTACCTAGTTCGAATGCTTCTTAAGATAATGTTTTAGTAAACTGCAGATTAACTAATATTTATCAAAGACTCTATTTCTTTGTTACTTTTATAATAAAAACGTCAAATAATCAAACACAAACTTACCTTCTGTAATTAAAACACATTTAAACCACTTACGTAATGAAAATCGCGCCTTTTTTATACACGACTAGCTTTTGAAATTGGGTGGAGATAGTAGGTTCCGGTCGCAGCACCACTCTGCTACACTACAGGGAAGCACCTACCTAAGCACCTACAGTAGCTAGTCCGGCAGACCTTCGTTCTCCGAGGCCCAATCATGACACGTGGAACAGCGAAGCAACGTTTTATTTAATTTCTGTCGTAAAAGTCCGACACTCTAAATCTGAATAAATAAGTAGATGTGTGGAGTGTTTTGTTCTCATCTCGCTTAATGTGATTCTAAATCGGAACCATTGTGTTTGAGTATTTTGTTGGTATTATTTTGGAGAGGCGCTCGTAAAACGTCTGTTAATCAATCCGGCATTTGAGTGCGACTGCAACCGCGACGCGGCGGCGACGCGGCGGCGACGCGGTACGACGCGGCACGACACGCCGCCGCAGCGCACGGAAATAGCGCCATTAGCTGCGGACGATGTTTGTAAACACGCGACACATTACGGCGCTGAAATAGACGAGCATTGTCACCTCGAGACAATAAGCGAGCTGCCGATCACAAATAACGTGCCGCCGTACTAATAGTACGCCGCGGACGCTTTTGGACACATTATACGCATTCCACAGTTTCACGGCGAAAGCTCACCTAACTAAACATCGTGCACTGAAATAAAACTCCTCGCGACACATACACACCGGGACATTTGTCGCGACACTTAATTTATGCTAATGGATCGTTAATGGCGTCATAAATATTATAATTAGTGTCGGTTACGCGCTCTTCGGTGAGGACTTAATACCGAGTTGTTTGCGCGTCCGATTACTCAAACGTAATCTGACGCGTCGTGGGCTCGTGGTCGCTGCTGCAGCACAGGCGCAGCGCGCACGCGCCCGGCGCTGCGCATGGCTCTCCCGGGAATACTTAACGCCTGGCTCGCGCCTCTCGCCGCCCGTTAGTATGCACATCACACTCTGCGGCCACTCCACTAAGTATTGAGCAATAAACGAGTGCTCGCCGGAGAATACAGATTCTGCTCAAAACGATTTAAATGTATCCCAACGAGCCTCTCCCATTAACTGAAGACATTTTTACAAGCGCCCCCACGTTTGGTCGATCAGCCAATGGAAATAAATTAACCGAATCACCATCACGCAGCCGTAGCTTGGCCTGGGATCTGCCTATTGAATTACAGATCAGACACTTTGCTGTTAGTGAATGTAATAAATGATGAGTTATGAACGTATGAAAATGTATCGCTAAATAATGAACAGCCGGCACACAACAAAGCAAAGCGCAAAAAAGGTACGCATGTGTGCAGTGCGCCATATGCGCATATCATATGCGCATCACACTCCAACGAGCGGGATAAGTACTGGGTCATTCTATAGAATGACAGGCAAGATTACTAAGCGAAATTATATAGGTTTTTATATTGCTGTTTTTCGTGTTGCTAAAATTGACAATGTCTTGCACAGAACTAGGTCATAAGTAGATACATCATAGCTAGACCTACTTACCTTACATGTAGTTTTCCTGCAACGCGTTTTAGCTGAACATCGTACTAAGTATAGGTATCCATAGCCGGCAGAGCGTGAATGATAGAAGTGACCTCGGGCATAAGATTTATAAACAGAGCAAAAGGTGCGCGTCGTTTGGGCTGGAATGCGCGCGCGGCGTGGGAACCGGCGGTCGTGGCGGGCGGCGCGGGCGGCGGCGGCCCGTCTGCACCCGCTGCACACAGGCAGTCCGACACCATGCTACACAAACACCAAGATCCTTATGCAAATATTCTTCATCATCACCATCCGACTCAATGAAGGAACAATCGGAACGTTCTGGAAGTAACAATAGCATTTTAAATGAGGCCAACGACCACTATTCTGACTGACTAATGTTTTCAACCGCGACATGATAGTAAGAAGTAAGGCACGGTGCCCACAATAAAGTATCCATCCTCCCAAACATTTGGTCCGGGTGGATGGATACCGTGCGAACTTTCATTTCAATAGACATCGTGATGACATTGTAGTGTCGCAGGCGAAGTTCGGTACACATGTAGTGCAAGCAGCGGAGAGAGCGCGGGAGGTGCCCGGAAGTGCGGCGCTCATTAGCGGAGTCGCGGGACTCCCGCAGATGTGCGCGCGCACCGGTTTCACTCACACCTCGGCTAGACATCCTGACTATTCCTGATCGACTTCCAGTCTAACCGGATGCAGCTGAATACCAGTATTTTACATGGACTGACTGCCTATTTCATCTCTGCAACCCAGTGTCTGATAACACATATACCCCTTGGTAAGACTGCTTGTCAGACAATCGGGCTGATGACTACCAGTTACGACTGTCAAAGGTCTACGAATGACAGCCGGGACCGACAAGAGGCCAGCGCACGCCGGCGGCCGGCGGGCAGGGTAACGTACATCCGTTCGTATCTAGATAGATCATCATAATCAGCCTCATCATAATGTTCCCACTGCTGGAACACAGGCCTTCTCTCAGTGAGAGGGAATGAGCCGTAATCCAACACGCGGATCTAGATAGATAGATATACCATTTATATTCAGTGACATTCACAAGACAGCACAACACACAAAAGCACAAATAAATTATAACTAACTAACTTCCGCCCGCGGCTGCGAGGTATGTTGATAAAAACTATCCTATGCCAATTTTATCGAAATCCGGTCAGCGGTTTAGGTGTGAAAAGGTAAATACAGACAGAGTTACTTTCGAATTTATATTATTAGTATGGATTACATGAATGTATACAAAAAAGTAATTTCAAAAAATATATAAATCGACTTCAAAAAGAAATTAACTCAAAATTATAAAATAACTAATTTCGGAAGTCGGTGTCTTGGGATCTGTATTTTAGTTTTAGTTTTTTGCCACCGACTTCCGAAATTAGTTATTTTGAGTTAATTTCTTTTTGAAGTCGATTCTTTTTTTTTAAATTACTTTTTTTATTTTGTAATTTTTAGTTTTAAGTAAAAACTGGAATATTTGTTTGTAATAAGCCGGTCGACTCTGTAAAAATCTCACAAACTTAGGTGAAGTAAGTTTGTTTTTGCTAGGAATTAACACTATTGACAGCTCACTCCACGCTCACTTCACCTAAGTTTTTACGGTGAGATTTTTACAGAATAGCACCGAAGTAGGTAAGTAATAAATTTGTTGTAAATATTGCACTAGAATTTGACAAAGGTTTTAAGATGTTTTCCTTTTGTATAAATAAGCCAGGCCGTCACACTGACACGTGTTAGTCCATATCTTGAAAATTACTGAATCGATTTTGATGAAACTTGCACTGTTCCCTAAGTTGAAGTAAATGTAAGCCAATAAAAAAATGATCTCGATCGGATTAATCTTGCGGAGAAGTGCGTGGACAAACTGACATATCAACGCACAGCCGAAACTACTGGGTCTAGGAATGTGGAATTTTAATAATAGGTATCGGCTATCCTCTTGGATATGAGCAAGGCGTTCGATTTTGTAGATCACTAACCGTATTTTTCTAACTTGTATAATTGGTCTTATACAAGTTAGAAAAATACGGAATAAGAGGAAAAGCGTACGACTGGTTAAGAAACTATTTAAAAAACCGACAACAATGTGTGGAAATCACCAGAATCCATAATGGCGAAAAGGTGTCTTATAGAAGCGACTATCAGAAAAATAATTTCGGAGTGCCGCGGGTAGGGTATTGGGGCCTTTTTGTATTCCTTCTTTATATTAATGACCTCCCAAATATCACGCGCCACACAATGATTTTATTTGCTGATGATACGACCCTTGTCGTGAAGTGTGAAAGAGTCGACACCTACGAGTATGAGATTAATGAAGTCATCAAAAATACACTGGTTGAACTCCAATAACCTACAAATTAATATGGAGAAAACGAAAATGATCCAATTTCAAACATACAGGAGAAACCCATTAACGCTGACTATTAAATATAATGACACTTTTATAGATCAAGTAGTAAGTGCTGCATTTCTGGGCATACAATTAGATCAGAATTGCGACTGGAAGAAGCATGTCGACTACGTTTGTGACAAACTGGACAAATTTATCTATGCACTAAGAAGATTAAGAGCAACGGTCTCAACTGAAGCGGCTCTTTGTGCATATCACGGATACGTTTCCTCCGTACTCTTATACGGGCTCTTGTTGTGGGGTAATTCGGTAGATGTCAATAAAGCGTTATGATACAAATAAATGTGTGCGTGCAATCTGTGGAGCTGGGTACATGGATAGCTGTAAGCCACTGTTTAAAAAGTACAACATTTTACCGTTAGCGTGCATGTACTCGTATATTAAAGAATTGTGCCTATTAGTACGACAACATCCTAAAATTTTTAGATGTAACCAAAAGGAATGTTGCCTCTAGGGATAGGCATAGGCTCTGCTTACCACAATGCAAGCTCGATTTATTTATAAGAAATTCATTTATAATGGCTATTAAGGTATACAATAAATTACCAAACGCCTTTAAAGAACTACCTTTGCTTATGTTAAAAAAAAAACTGATTCAGTGGCTCAAAGAAAAATGTTTTTACACAGTAAATGAATTTGTGTCACATGTCGAAGAAAGAAAGTAATGTCAATAAATTTGATTTATATATCGAAAATGGTCTCCGACACACGACACCCTTTGCACGACAACATCCTAGTGCCACAAAGGCTGAAAAGCCGAAACAGTTTTTTAGCCTATGTTGGCCGAAACAAGGCAAACCTGTTCAGGTGGAGATTCATAGACGACTCCGCCTTGGAGTGTAAATGTGGTGATGTCCCACAAACGATGGGACATTTAATATCGTGTCCTGCGTGTCCTGTTAGCTGCACGCTACAGGAACTGGTGGACGTTGGTGATGGCGCCAAACAAGTAGCTGAATTCTGGTCCGAGTCCATTTAGCTTGCTATCGTCCCGCTACGAAGAAGAAGAAGGGGTGGCTTTTATTGCTTGCTTCCATTAACTCGAAAATGGGTATCGGTCTTTGAGTCAAGTTATGAACACACCCCAGCGGGGATGCAGTTTATTTGAAAAATCTGATTCCTTTGATCTATAAACTTAAAAATTGGCCCGAATACTTATTTATCTAAATAAATGACAAATATCTTAAACATAATATTAAACATACATTTTCGAAATTTTTAGAGAAAAGTACGAAATACACGCAGACGAAGTCGCGGGAAAAGTGCTAGTTTTGTATATTCGTTTGGATGCCCTAATAGATTGTCATATGTGAATATAATGCAATTCCAATAATATTACATACATACGTGTCGAATTGATAACCTCCTTTTTTTAAAGTCGGTAAAAACAAGGTGCCAACATGCACAAGACGTCCACGTACTCCACTGCGGCTGCGTCCCTGATACATCCTGCCCGATTTTTGTTTTATGAATATATACGACCTTCTAACATTTATATAAAACGCCTCACGAGTTCTCCTAGAGCGTCGAGCGCCAAATCCAGAATTTTCATTTCCGTAAAGTTTTTTGACACACGTTTACATACGCACACAATTAAACCTGTGTTGTGTGTGTAACTAGTGGCACAAGTGATTAGTGACGTGGTACCTACGAGGAAGATAATTGGACATAGTGTTGCGTGTTGGCGGAACTGCCATCGATCACCGGCGGCGGCTGCTGTGCACATGCGCGCGCGCCGCGCGCCGCCTCGTTGACGTTAACGGTTTGTTTGTTACCGCCGCGCCCGTAACGCCCGCAACCCGCACCGCCCCACAACGCATTACGCACTTTTTGCCCGCAGCACTAGATAGTGTAAAAACGTCCCAGTGTCGTGTTACAGACGCCGCGCCGCCGCCGCCGCATCCACACACGTTTTGACGTTAATTGGATGAGATGTTCTCTTAATCATTTTTATTGTGCGACACCCATTAGCTAATTATTAGTCAGTAGCGGTGTCAGTCTCAGATATGCGAGGAGCCGGTGGCGCTCGCCGGCTATTTTGAATGTATGTTGGTTACACCTCGTCAGTTCGTCACCGTCACGTTGGATTGTTATTTGAACAAGACCTCTCCCGACTATGTCCCACCGCTGCACTCCGCTGCAGTGCTGCACCGAGGAGATTCAATTACAAGTGCGGCAGGCCGCACGTCCGCGTCAGTGGTAGGTACACAAACCAGTTCTCGTATGGCTCTTATTCTATAAAAAAACTGGTCAAGTGCCAGTCGGACTCGCGCACCGAGGGTTCCGTACCTACAGTAGGTTTGTAAATAGTATATCGCGGGAAAAAAAAATTTTTCGCCCCCGCGAACTATTACTAAGTACGAATATTTTATTTTTAAATACTTTAAGGTTTTCAGATTTTTTCCTTTACTTGTGCTTAGATGACATGACATAGCTTCTTGCCAAATTTCATTATTCTAGGTCAACGGGAAATACCCTATACGTATCTTTTGATTGTCTTCAACAAGGGATTGCAGCCATGACCTAGTATTTGATATTAATTTCAACTTGATACCTTCACGCGTTCCTAAAAAAAAGGGACTTGACCGACGGACAGACAGACGGACAACGAAGTGATCATAAGGGTTCCGTTTTTCCTTTTGAGTTACGTAACCCTAAAAATCAGTAGAATGCAGACCAGAGTATTACCACTGACGTGCGGCCTACTATAACTAGTTAAGTGTTACCACTGACGTGCGGCCTATTATACCTAGTTAAGTGTTACCACTGACGTGCGGCCTACTATATCTAGTTAAGTGTTACCACTGACGTGCGGCCTACTATATCTAGTTAAGTGTTACCACTGACGTGCGGCCTACTATATCTAGTTAAGTGTTACCACTGACGTGCGGCCTACTATATCTAGTTAAGTGTTACCACTGACGTGCGGCCTACTATATCCAGTTAAGTGTTACCACTGACGTGCGGCCTACTATATCTAGTTAAGTGTTACCACTGACGTGCGGCCTACTATGCCTAGTTAAGTGTTACCACTGACGTGCGGCCTATTATATCTAGTTAAGTGTTACCACTGACGTGCGGCCTACTATACCTAGTTAAGTGTTACCACTGACGTGCGGCCTACTATACCTAGTTAAGTGTTACCACTGACGTGCGGCCTATTATACCTAGTTAAGTGTTACCACTGACGTGCGGCCTACTATATCTAGTTAAGTGTTACCACTGACGTGCGGCCTACTATATCTAGTTAAGTGTTACCACTGCCGTGCGGCCTACTATATCTAGTTAAGTGTTACCACTGACGTGCGGCCTACTATGCCTAGTTAAGTGTTACCACTGACGTGCGGCCTTCACCTAGTGAAGGTACTACGCGTCCGCAAAGTGTAACCAGACGAATTCAATTGCAATTTGAATGAAGTTTGATGCGGCCAACTTATTTGGCGCGCGCGATGAAATCCACGTCAAGCCGTTACAAGATGATGTCCGGCGGCCACATCAGCTCGCATGGCACTGTCCGACCGCGGCGGATATCGGAGTGCCAAAACTCGCGTAAATCGTGTGACATTACTTTAATTGGATTGGGTACACTTGCTAGCGGTATTTATATGCGTATTCATGGATGTCGGTATATGAGGTGTCTCCTTCACACTCCAACGCCGTGGTCATCAACCGCCAATACATGTTCGCATATGTGCGAGCGGTGCTGTGATCATCCACAGGAGATGGCTCTTCTGGTATATTAATAACAATACGTTCGAGCGCGGCGCTGTGATCATCCACAGGAGATGGCTCTTTTGGTATGTTAATAACAATACGTTCGAGCGCGGCGCTGTGATCATCCACAGGAGATGGCTCTTCTGGTATGTTAATAACAATACGTTCGAGCGCGCCGGCGCTGTGATCATCCACAGGATATGGCTCTTCTGGTATGTTAATAACAATACGTTCGAGCGCGCGCTGTGATCATCCACAGGATATGGCTCTTCTGGTATGTAAATAACAATACGTTCGAGCGCGGCGCTGTGATCATCCACAGGAGATGGTTCTTCTGGTATGTTAATAACAATACGTTCGAGCGCGGCGCTGTGATCATCCACAGGAGATGGCTCTTCTGGTATGTTAATAACAATACGTTCGAGCGCGGCACTGTGATCATCCATAGGAGAGGGCTCTTCTGGTATGTTAATAACAATACGTTCGAGCGCGGCGCTGTGATCATCCATAGGAGAGGGCTCTTCTGGTATGTTAATAACAATACGTTCGAGCGCGGCGCTGTGATCATCCATAGGTGAGGGCTCTTCTGATATGTTAATAACAAAATGAACTATTCATTTTCTGCAAAGAACATTGTGATTTTCTCTGCAGAAAATGTAGTGTTGATGAAAATTGTCGTCATCTGTCTGGATGTGACCATTATTTAATGCAAACAAGGCCGTAGTTAGAGGCTGGCTAAGCGGGCAGCTACCAGCGGCGGCGCAACATTCAGGGGGGGGGAGGGGGGGGGGGGGGCACTTGCAGTCGGCTCTCCTTTCTGTATAAATGGCCAAAAGAATAGCAAACCTGTCCGAAATGGCGCAATAATATAAATGTCGCGCTCGTCTCGCTCGTTCTTGCATCATTCGTTCCCACAATTCTTCAGTTTTTCTGCATAACTCGACAAATAACTCCGACTTCAGTTTGACCGATCACAAGAGAATGTAACCTCTATCAGAAAAGAGTCGCAAAAATACCCATCAACATAATAGTGACTACTATTTCCGTAAGAATTATAGACAAAACAATACCCAACCTATCCGCGGCGGGGTGCTAAAATTTCGGAGCTAAGCGAGCTCGCTATTATCACACAATAATTATTGTGCTAATCCTGCCAGAGTGCCCATGGTGATCACCCCGAGGCTCTGAGGCTGTGTGCGCGTCTGTCTACAAGCTGTGAAAAATCTTTCAGCTAATTAAAATTTATAAATAAATAATAATAATAACCCTATCGCCGTACGTCGTGGTGGGGCTTGCGCGCTCCGAAGCGCCGGAAGAGTTTACTTTGCCGGAACAGATCTAAGGTGAGGAGCCAGATCAAGAGAGTCCCAACAGCTCGCCACATGCTGCCCTGCGTGGGGTCCGCGGGGTCGCTACTGCCCACAGTAGTGACTCTGCGGACCCTATCTCCTGGGAGAAGTCTTGTTCCTCACCTCTGGCTTGCCTTTATTGGCCGGCTTGACTGGAGATTTGCAAGAGCAAACGTGCTTGGAGGAAGGAAGTATTCCAGTAAGATGCTGGTTGGGATCTTGACCGCTCCTCATAAGCACCTCAGGACATGTTGCCCTCTTGTCGCTGCGTCACTATGTGCTAGCGACCGTTTCCGGGGGCCCATTATTGAGTGTGCAAGTCACCCCCTGTCATATAATCCGTGTATATATAAAACATTGATCAGGCAGGGGTCATAGTTCTTCTATAGTTCTTGGTAACCAGTCTACTTTAGCCACCCATAGTCCAACTTTTTATTTTTCCGTATCCTGCAATAATAATAGCCTCCCCGACCGTTTTCGGTCACGGTGGCCAATCTCAATTGAGATTAGCCAGGTACGCAGGAGATATTATAGTACACAAGTGTGTGCGCAAACACAGGTGCACTCTCTTTTCCTTTATAGTCCGATGGGACGGCAATCCGACACGACCGGGGAGAGTTCAGGCGCAGGACCAACGGCTTTATGTGCTTTCCAAGGCAAGGGGGTAATAAACCGCCAACTTCCAAACTTCGGACTGTTACTAAGAAATTCCTAATGGAAAACCCAATAACACTTTGTCCGACCCGGGAATCGAACCCAGGACCCCACGCTCAGCAGTCGTGCTTGCAACCACGAAACCAACGGGGCAGTCGGGGCTATGTATAGGTACCTATATGAAGAAATTTATTACTTTGCATTTATAGGTAAATAAATTAGGAATTGATATCCTATTATTACATTAACAATAGGTAGGTAGTAGGTACTTACGGGGCAGTCTCCTGCAATAGTCCTACACCAACCGGGGGTTATCCTTGGGTGCAATTGCATAGTGCATACAGGGATAATCGTCGGTTGGTGCCGCATTTCATTAAAATTTCCTAAGGGGCTTCTGCGATTTGGCTTCGGCTCCTCGTACGCTTTCCAAAGGACCTACCCCATGGTCCCGAGATGTGAAAAAAAAAAAAAAAAATAATTTGCACATGGTCTTTTTAAAGAAATTTCGAAATGGCTGGCTCACACTTCCCGTGACGCAAGGGCTGACTCAGCGGCGGCCTTATCATTTTTTTTAGGTGGCACAAAATCTTAACGTGGCGCCCCTCTATGTACAATGTTCCTATGATATATGCATATGCAGTTGCTTGCTTGCTTTTGACTTGATAGTAACTTACTATGAAGCCGATCGTCGAGGCGATGAAATCAACCGAACCGAACCGATTTCAGCGTCTCTCCCATGACGGCGCCCGGTGCCGTCGCACGCTCGCACCTCCCTAGGGCCGCTAGTGGCTGACTGGCCAGAGGCTAAGCATTGCTATACAACGTGGTAATGCCGCAAGTATCTTAGGTACATTACCACCAGTCAACAGCTGTGCAGATTTAGTTAAATTAGGATTTAATTTTGTTATTTTTATTAATTAATTAAGTATTAGTTATAATTTGGTGTTATAAATAAATAATACGATCGCAGATTGGTTAAAACGTTTGAGCAATCTCGCTATTTTTTGAGTATAACGTTGCAAATGACAAATTGGCCCCAAAAATAGCCAGAAGAGTGAATTTTTTTTAAGGCCCACAAAATTTTAATCTTTCCAGGGGCGCTCATAACCCTAGCTACGACTGAAATTCTGAATACAAACCACAGAAGGAAGAGTGAAGCATTGGACTGATATTCAGATGTCTGATGATCATAAAACCAACAGCTACTTGCACATTGACTGGTATCCAGGAATGATGACATGTGTCGTAAACGCGGTGGTGCGTGTGCGCAAGAGAGCGCGGGCAGTCGGGCGGCGCTGCAATTAGATGGTCGCGGGTCCAGTAGCCTCCGGCTAAGAGCCTGCAGGCGGGGGGCGGGGGCCCTTGGCGGCGTGCCTTATCGGAATAATTGTCACGGCGATAATATATCTGTGTCGGTCGCCGCGCGATGTTATCGGCGGCCGCGCGGAATTAACACGTCGCGCCGCAACGCGACCAAAACGACGCGCGCTTTGTTCGCTATCGGCCCATCGGCTTTGTCTCACTTCGCCACTATCGTTTATTTATGCGGGCGGCGCGGGCGCGGCACGCCGCACATTTCACGCGTTTAGCCGGTAATTGCGGCCGCGCTGTTCATAATGACGCCTAGCTATGTGCTGACGGTGCGGCCCGCGCTGTCAACTATAGGAGCCGTACCTACTTGTGACGCTCCACGACACCGCGGCCCGCGGCGGAGCGGCGATTCATTATCTTGTAGTATTCCTACAAAAGGTAGTAATGAAATAATGACTAACCCCTTTCACATTTCTATTGGTAGTTATTTCGGCCGATGTTTAATGTTCCAAGAGATTGAGTATTTGGTTTAGTTCGTCAATTTCTTTCAATATTTGAACAGAGAGAGACATCTTCTGGTGAATATTTTTTCAAGTGTGTTGCCTCCACTTATGTACTACGGCGGTACTAGGCACCTATGTACAGTGACGATGAAAAGTACATGGTAGATACTATGTGAGTGGGTACTGTGGTTAATGTCACAACAAAATACCTTGTGAATTTGTGATATACCTACTTACCTACACATTGCAATTAAATGAAAGAAAAGGAGGATGGACAAAAATTTACGAGACGCGTCTCAAGCGACCAATAATAACCAGACATATGTCGTTGAAAAGCTCTTTTCATAACTGTAACTTATTACTATGGAGGTCACTTTCAATTCACTGTGGGAAAAGAGTTAAAGTTGAAAGAAAAGTCGATGTCGTTGTATTAAAAAAATCGTTTTATAATAAGCCGTGTTCCCAGACTTTGTTGAATGCTTTCGCTATGTCGAAGAATAACACGCCCGTCGTTCCTTAATTTGGGAACCTGCGGTTTAGTGTTCTCCGATGCGGTGGACTTGTTGGATGCGAGTGTTTGGTTCGGGAACCTGCGGTTTAGTGTTCTCCGATGCGGTGGACTTGTTGGATGCGAGTGTTCGGTTCGGGAACCTGCGGTTTAGTGTTCTCCGATGCGGTGGACTTGTTGGATGCGAGTGTTTGGTTCGGGAATCTGCAGTTTTGTGTTCTCCGATGCGGTGGACTTGTTGGATGCGAGTGTTCGGTTCGGGAACCAAACGAGACGCTTATAAATAAACCTCTCGTAGATCTTGCCGAGAACATTAGAGACTGACGGGACGGTAACTCAAGGGGTTTTTGCCTGTCTTATATCTATAAATATTATGGCAATATATCTATGAAAACATCAAGAACGTAAGGAAAAATCTACATCTTTTTAGTAAAAGATGTGAAAGACTCAATTATATAACTAGAAATAGGGACCAATTAGTTCAACCAGGATTCAGGCTGGCTAAAGTAGACTCGTCTTTCATGGGCTATTGTTCAAAATGTTAAAACAAAATACCTATACTCATACTTCAACTGAATGAAACGAAATTGGAATCTGGTATAAAACGCACGCTATCCAGCGAGGCAATAGGCATATTATAAATTAGGGGATTATATCGCTGATAAAAATGCTTGGCTAAACGCTTGTCCTGCTCCATGAGGACGCATAAATAAATTGATTAGCATTGGAAAATACTGTTCGAGCTGCTGAATACTTTAAAATACAATTTTTGCATTATATACATTCAATCTTCTAGTATTGTATGATTGCATAGCACCACGGGCGTAGCCAGGGGGAGGGTTTTGGGGGTTCAAACCCCCCCCGAAAAGTCCAGCTATTAACATTCATAGAAGCAAAATAAGAACACGTTACAAGTGAAAACAGACTGAACGGCTTGGCTCTCCTTAACATTCACTATAGGATAGAAATTGATGCGAATGAAGTAGTGTAGTAATATATTTAAAAAGAAAAACAGAAGATTAATTTTGTAATATTCTGTGTTTCTGTGATATATAACAGAACGTTATTTTTTTATTTAGCTCATAGTTTATATTGTCTCCCACTGCTCGATAAAGGACTCCCCCAATTCTTTCGAGGAGATTTTTTCTGTATCTATTTTTCACATCTTTAATTATTTTTTCTTATTTAAGGGTTATTTTATGTACTTTTAGTCTCTTTATTTTCTTGAACCCCTCCCGATACTAAAACCTGGCTACGCCCGTGCATAGCACATGTGTGAGTAGGAGTACTATGTACATACTATAAAGCTTCCATTTACTGGGTACGCCTTTACATTGACTTGAATGTGCCCTGGCGGCTGAGAGTATGTCATGCTCACTCAAATGTCTCGCTGATGGTGGCGCGTGTGTTGGATCATTTAGCTCCCTTCAAAATGGTTGAGCTGAACTGAATGGTGCTAATACATGCGTCATGTTCGGGCGCCGTCAGTAGGGACTGGTCATGGCTGGCTGCCATGGCTTATTTTAATTTAATATTTGAATTGTTTTTTTTATCTTTTCATTACGGACGCTTTTAACGTTCTGCATCGTTCTCACATACTTACATAATTTTTAACATAAATGATGTAACCAATACTTTGTAACCATAATTATTATTTTGATTTAAAAGAGTGCCCATAGAGTTTCTTGCCCGTTCTTCTCCATAGGTACCTACTACGCTTTGGAATGGGCGGCTGCAGCTTCATCTTTCTGACTGACCGACCCCTTGACAGTTCAAAAGTGCCTGTAATTGGTTTATTTGAAATAAATGCTTTGAATTTTAGTTTGAGCTTAGGTATACCGATAACGGTGGCCTCTTTTCACGCTTGCGAAAAGATGTTGTTGCTCAAAGCACCATTGAATATGGTGGTCACTAGTATTATGAGAGAGAGGAGTGGGGAGGAGTTTGTATACCTTATTGGTGATACCGTCCGAGCCGGGAGATTTGCGAGTCATGCTTTTTAAAATGATGTCGTGCACTTCGTCAGGATTGATGGGAGGCAGAGGATCATCTGGGTCTTCAACGGGTCAGAGGGAAGCTCTACGTTCAATTAGCCGGTTTGGCCTAGTTTGGCGATTGATTGATTGGTGGTGAATTTAAAGTAAGTAAGTAAGACATTAGATAAGTAGGTTGAAATAGTTAGTGTCGACTTGCGATATGTATGCGGAAGTGCACGGCCTTAAATACAACTGAAAACAGAGTGAGCTCTTGGTGTCCAGAGCGCCTAAACAACGGCCTCGCCGTGTACCTTTGGTATATCTCAACGACGCAGTACTCAAAGTAGTCAATAATTTTAAGTGCCTGGGCCACATTGTCACCGGTGACCTACGGGATGATGACGACATAGAGCGCGAACGCAGGGCGTTGGCGGTGAGGGGCAATATGCTTGCCCGCAGGTTCGCTCGATACACGGTAGACGTTAAAGTGTATTCATTTAACCGGTAAAGCTCCGTGCGTGACCAATGGGTCACGAAACTATAGAAAATCAATTGTGTCTCATTAGCGGAGCTTGAGGGGTTAAGTAAGGAGGTCCGCCAGTCTTTTTACTCGAGCGCTCTGTGGGTGTCACTCACGAGCCGAGTCTACAGCGTTCTGCGTGTGCAATATAACAATGTCTTCACGATGCTATTGCGGCTGCCGTGGCGTTGTAGTGCGTCGAGCATGTTTGCGGAAGTACATACAGATGGCTTTCATGCCATTATTCGTATGAAAGCAGCATCTTTACTTCGACGCATAAGTAACAGTCGGAATGGCATCCTGAAGATGATCATTGCGAGACCAGACTGCCCCATCCAGAGGCACCTGGTGGAGGCGGTTTTAGGTTTAAGATAGTGAAACTCACAGTTATCTAACCTAACCTAACATAGCAGATACGTACAAATTGTTACTAACGTATTACTAACAATCTATGAACTGTAATGACTGAAATAATCATTTTTAAATTTTAATTTAAAGCGGCAGTTGTTTACTCTAGTTTTAAAAATTATAAAAAATACAACATGCATGTTTACTGCTAACTTTTACTGCCGAACTTGTTACGGCAGTTGCAAACATTGAGCAGTAAACTAAATTAAAATGAGTTATAAACATTAACAAATATTTAAATGCTTAAGTAAATCCCTTTTTTTGCAGTAAAATGGCTTAATGGGCATTTAACAAATCGGACTTAGTCGGTGACAAATCTAACTTGGAAGCAGTGCTCGCCCGCCGCTGTCGCGGCACCGCGTCGCATTTCTAACCTTTTTTTTTAACGTGGAGAAATGCTCATACAATCTGCACTACCACGGGGAGCTAGTGCAGTTATGTGGGACTCTAACCCAATAAAACTCCACGGTGTCCTCTGCCGCTCAAGGCGGGAACACGGGCATCCGTGAACCCGCCGCGCTGTCTGCGGATTTCAGCTTTCTAGTGCTAACGGTCACAGAGATTAAGCGAGGACGGACAGACAGACAGACGGACGGACAGACAGACATGGCGAAACTATAAGGGTTCCTAGTTGACTACGGAACCCTAAAAACGAGATGAGGTCGGCTTTTCCTATCTGAATACTCTGAGAAGAAAGGCCGAAACAAACTCAAGGTCACTTTTAAAGTTCAGACATAATCTAGGTCAGATCATGTGAAGACCATGTAGATTCAGACAGGTGTCTGAAATGGTTTTTTGAGGAAAGAACCACACAGATTGAGTGGACCTGTCCATTCAGTGCACGCATTTGTCAGTAAACTTGCAGCTCAACTCAAAACTTAAGGAGCTCAACGATTCGACGAACAATACCAAAGAAAGGACTTTTTGGTAGGCCGCATAAATTACTGAAACTGCCAGACACGACTAAAATTATCTGAGAAAAATAAAAACAAAAGAAAATTAATCCACATAGTCTTCACATTCACAATCGTTATAATAATATAGGTAATACTTTACAAAGTAAATAATTATTCATGTCAACGTATATGTAAAATTTATCAATGTCAATGTGTATATAAAAATCCGGAAATAGTCTTGTGCAGATTATTTTGAGGACCATGTAGATTGATGTCTGAATGGTATTTTGAGGTAAGAACCATAAAGATTTGAGTGGACCTGTCCAATCACTGTACACATTTGTCAATTACCCTGCAGTTCAACTCAGAACTTAAGGAGCTAAACGATTAGACAAACAATACCAAAGAAAGGACATTTAGGTAGACCACATAAATTACTCAAACTGCTAGACCATCATTAATACTAACTGGTATTGATATACATATTAACCACGCCGAAAAAGTGGTAAAATAAAATAATTAAGCTTTAAAGTGCAAATTTTTGTTAGAGTCAAGTGCCCCTGCCAGCTAAATGGTTGCTTTTGGATATGTGAAAAAAATCATGGCAGTAGTATATACAACGAATAGGAAAACTATCACAGCTAAGTAGGCTTTACTAGTTTACGATTAATAGTCGACCATATGATTAGAACATGTGATTTTCAACTCCAATGTTAAGTTTGTTCGTGGGATAAATTCATTCCAAAACTACGGAATCCTTCACACGCACTTGGCCGGTTTTTTTTCTCACATTTTCACCTTATTATACATATAAATGGCCGAAGCAACAGCCAGCCAGTTCCTTAAATGTTGTATTAGACGCATTGGCGTTGACGCGTTATCGTTCAGGCCGCTCGGTGAACGGCTCCGTTTAGCTAGAATGCATGCTAGGCACTTAGGCAGTTAACTGAACGGCTAATTAAGCTAGATGACGGCGACATATACATACAGTTATGTAGATATGAATATGTGGATGGGGACAACCAAGAATGATACACTTATGAACTACTACCATGATTTATTTATGAACTACATTATGAAAATTCAACAATTGTGACTTTATGACCTGCAACAAAAATATTCAGTCTTGAAAAAAATGCTGAAAAGATTAATGCTTGTTTTCGATATTGAATAGGCATTAATCTTTTCGCGACATCTAAATGTAACGCGGCAACCACTAGGCGATGATTATATGTAACGAGGTAACAGCAACCATTAGGCGATGATTATATGTAACGAGGTAACAGCAACCATTAGGCGATGATTAAATGTAACGCGGTTACAGCAACCACTAGGCGATGATTAAAGTTACGACACAGTTTCGCCCATCAATAGCCTACTACCAATAGGCACACAGAACTTGACCTAAAAAACCAAAGTCAAAAATGTAGGTTTCGAAGCTTAACTTTGTCGCCTTCTCAGAAACGAGTGGTGCAACGGGAGCGGTTGGGAGCTGCTTACGTTTGGCATTACCTACTCACCTAAACATTATTTTGTTTCACGTACTTAGGTCAGTAAAAGCGTATGAGTCTCAAAAGGGTGTGGATTGTTTGACAAGTTTCCTTCCAATGAGAAATAAACTGCTACCAATATCGTTTATTTTTACCGTGTTTGTGAGCACCATGTAGGTATCTATCAGATAATTAATTTATGTCATGTTTTCATTTTTAATTATTTTACCCATTGTGGTATAGTAATTTTATTTTAGGTGCATCGTCTTCACATATAATTCATGTATGTAAAATATTTTAAAAGAGTAACGGTGGAGTTTCTTGCTCATTCTTCTCCATACGAAAACTACCTTTTGGAATGGGCGACTGGAATCAATTCTATTTTATCGTAATTTTTGACGTAAAAGTGCCTTTTATTTGCCTATTTGAAATAAATGCTTTGACTTTGACTTATCGGTGAGGCTATTAGCTGACGGTACCGCAGTGCTGCAGGGCGCACTACGCGGCGCCGCAGCGCAGGAGGCGCAGGAGGCGCAGGAGGCGGGGGGCGGGGCCGGAGGCTGCACGGATGCTATCTCTGCGATATAATTACGTTTCTTACGTGTCGCATATAAGGCATGATGGTGTATTGATACAGCCCGCAAGAAATATCATGCTCTAATGATATCGACACGATTCCTTGAACTGATCCGTGCACAATCCACCTTATTTATAAATTATATCTAACGCATAAAAACCGCCAGCTAATATTGATGAGCGAAAAAACGACTCAATTTATGTTAGTGCTTGTGGTTAAATATTGCAAATGATGGTTAACTCTTACCTTGTTTAAAAGCACTCATTTTGTTTCGACTTCGAGAAGTTCGTAGAGTTCAGAAGTTGACAGGCTTAAGTTGCCGTCTTCGCAGTTAGCGGATTCTAGAAAATAATACAATAAACACAAAAAGCCGGCCCCTTTGAATTAGGAGAACATTGATCCTATGATTGCACAAGAGATTTGCGCGAGCAATTTGATATAAAGCAGGTCGCCAGTGATACGAGAAATGTAATTTTCACGGTTAATGAAACTGTAAAGGCAGCGTCGGGGTGCTGGGCCCCCTGCCCTTTCCTCCCCCCGCCCCTCACTCTCCCCGCGGCCCCGGGTGGGTCGCGCGGCGCACCACGGTGCCCTCTCACTTCATTTCGCGAATAAATTCATCACGCGCGTCACTCACGACACGCTCACATTTCACGTTCACCCTACACGCGCACTCACGCACACACACGCACATAGCAAGTTCTCCTGAACAGACACACAGCGCGAGGGTCGCTTGCACAATAGGTTAGGTACACATCGGCTACAACATTTCAGCCATTGCATGTGCGGTTGCTGATTTTCGTTAAACTATTTTAAAACCACGTACCTACCTACCTAGATAGGTACCGATCTCGTGGATGGATATATTTCCTGGGTAGTCACTTTATAATTTAAGAATTTATATAAATCATTTGAAGCAATTTGTTATTGGTTGAGCCCTACCTTAAAGTCCTCCAGAGTCCAGACCGAGTTTGGCTATGGCAGCCAATCACAACGGAGACTAGCCGTCTGTGCGGGAGATATTATAGTGCTCAAATGTATGGGCAGACACTGGTGCACTCACTCTCATACTCCGATGGGACGGCATTCCTACAGCACCGGGGAGAGATCAGGCGCAGGAGCAACGGCTTTACGTGCTTTCCGAGGCGCTGGACTACCACACCACCAACTGCCAACTCCGGGCTGTTACTGAGAAATTTCTAATGGAAAAACTCAAAAACACTGCCCGACCTGGGAATCGTACCCAGGACCCCACGCTCAGCAGTCGCGCTTGAGACCACCAGACCAGCAGGGCAGTCCTACCTAAGTATTGCATGACAATTAGATGTATTGAACCCAGGACCCCACGCTCAGCAGTCGCGCTTGAGACCACGAGACCAGCAGGGCAGTCCTACCTAAGTATTGCATGACAATTAGATGTATTGAACCCAGGACCCCACGCTCAGCAGTCGCGCTTGAGACCACGAGACCAGCAGGGCAGTCCTACCTAAGTATTGCATGACAATTAGATGTATTGAACCCAGGACCCCACGCTCAGCAGTCGCGCTTGAGACCACGAGACCAGCAGGGCAGTCCTTCCTAAGTATTGCATGACAATTAGATGTATTGAACCCAGGACTCACGCTCAGCAGTCGCGCTTGAGACCACGAGACCAGCAGGGCAGTCCTTCCTAAGTATTGCATGACAATTAGATGTATTGAACCCAGGACTCACGCTCAGCAGTCGCGCTTGAGACCACGAGACCAGCAGGGCAGTCCTTCCTAAGTATTGCATGACAATTAGATGTATTGAACCCAGGACTCACGCTCAGCAGTCGCGCTTGAGACCACGAGACCAGCAGGGCAGTCCTTCCTAAGTATTGCATGACAATTAGATGTATTGAACCCAGGACTCACGCTCAGCAGTCGCGCTTGAGACCACGAGACCAGCAGGGCAGTCCTTCCTAAGTATTGCATGACAATTAGATGTATTGAACCCAGGACCCCACGCTCAGCAGTCGCGCTTGAGACCACGATATTTGAACTTGAATGGCATACCATTAAGGTAAATAACGTAAATAACGACCTACTGCAGATCCAAAATTGGTTCACTGCTAATAATTTAGTATTAAATGGGAAAAAAACGAAGTGCATAAGATTTTCTTTACCAAATGTCAAAAATAGTAATTGTGAGATAGTATTGAATCAAGAGAAACTAGAATTCGTCAATAAAACTGTTTTCCTGGGGATCACGCTCGACTCAAGACTTCAATGGGGTCCTCATTTAACATCCCTTGCAGGACGGCTAAGTTCAGCAGCATATACTGTGAGAAAAATCCGTCAATTTACTGATGTTGATACCGCGAGACTAGTCTATTTTAGTTACTTTCATAGTATCATGTCGTACGGTATTTTACTATGGGGAAGGGCTGCAGACATCGAGTCTATTTTTATTCTGCAGAAATAAAAATCACCACTGAATAGAGAGTCACGCCTGCGGAGGCTGTATATACAGCCTCCGCAGACGTGACTCTCTAAGGGAACTGTTTAAAGATATTAACATCATGACGGTACCTATGAAAATATCATGTAGGTACGTAAGGAAAAATCTACATCTTTTTAGTAAAAGAGGTGAAAGACACAATTATATCACTAGAAATAGGGACCAATTAAGTAGTTCAACCAGGTTTCAGACTGGCTAAAGTAGACTCATCTTTCATGGGCTACTGTTTAAAATGTTACATTAAAATATCTACCCATACTTCAACTGAATGAAACAAAATTTAAATCTTGTATAAAACGCACACTATACATCCAGGCATATATTATAAATTGGGAGATTACATCGCTGACAAAAATACTTAGCTAAACGCTCTGGTCCTGCTCCATAAGGAAGCTCAAATAAATTGATTAGCATTGAAAAATACTGTTGGAGCTCCTGAAGATTTTAAAATACAATTTTTGCATTTTACAGAGTTATTGGTAAAACATTAACAACCTCTTAAGAGGTCATTGTACTCATAATTATGAACAACTTTTACTATGGGACCAAACCTGAAATCGCGACAAAAAAATCAGCTGTTCCCTACATTTTGACGAGTTATACGAACATAAATGTAGGGACCCCGCACTCCAACCCATACGGATCAGACAAAGCTCCTGCCCATCGCACATTGTTGACCTGGTTTCTATACCAAAAATGAAAGATGTTGATTATTACAGGTGGAACACGGGCTTTTTCAAGTTTATCCCATAGGATATCAAGAAACCAGGTCAAATGCTTTGGACTGGTCCAGGAAGCAGGCGTAAACAGGAGTGCTGCGGTCGGTGTAGTATGTGACAGCATGCTTAAAAGACAACACAGCGCTTTCCGTTTATAGTCCAAGTCTGAGTAACCTATCATCCACAATAAATTATTTTGAATTTTGAAAATATGTACCCAACTATTATTTTAAAAAAATCGGTCACCGCGCACCGAGGGTTCCGTACAGGTATGTAACTACACGGTTATCGTTTTTTTTTCCCTTACTTGTGCTACATGACATTGCTTCTTGCCAAATTGATGCACCTTTTGATCACACCACTTTTGGGCACCTTTTGATTGCGTTGACTTAGAAGTTTGATTTTTTGACTGCGTCAAGGGATTTGCAGCCCTGTGTTTACTCCACGCGTTTCTGAGAAAAAGGGTCTTGCTTGAGAGACGGACAGACGGACAACGAAGTGGTCTTATAAGGGTTTCGTTTTTCCTTTTGAGGTACGGAACTCTAAAAAGACTAGAATATTAGGTCTGTGTGAAATTACAATTTTATTAGAATTCCAATTATATTTACAATTTATGTTGGTAAGTAAGCAGCTACATGAACACTTTACTTGAGTAGTGTGAAGTCATAGAGGCAAAGAGAATATAGTCTTTGCATAGAGGGGATCAGGGGACTACTAGTGACATCGAGCAGCTCTGAATGTATTATGATGACTGTTGTTTCTACGGAACAATGCGTGATAAACTTTCAGTTGTATACACAACTAAACTAAAGAACTTTAGCTATGATAGCACAGGCTCTGTGAACAAACGACGATTGAATGATTGCAACCTTTTGGAAGAGACCCTATCACATACTCGTTAGAGACCCGCCACGATAATGTTGTCTAATGACCGTGCTCACGCACGGCTGATGTTCGACCAGTTGAACTGTGAGCATCGCGCGGATTACATCTACTAATCCAAGTGCGAGTGGCAACGTAAACACTCATCAAGTGTCGTGTTTGTTCAGCGAGCAGATGGCGGCGCGTGCGCGTCGATGCCCGGGAGCCGAGTGGTAATCCGGAAGGATTAGCGGCCACATGTGTAGTTGTGTATACCGGCGCACGCATGACACTGTACGGATTACGTCGAGGTGTTAAGCCGAGGGTTAAGGCGCGAGACAGGCCGAGTCAATCCACTTAATAGTCGACTGTTACCTCTTTATGACTTCACTGACAGCTGCTACGTGTCCTTGTTAATGGGCACATCTGAACAGCCACAGCAACAACGCACTTTCCTTTGCCATTTTTTAACCCCCGACGCAAAAACGACGGGGTGTTATAAGTTTGACGTGTCTGTGTGTGTGTGTGTGTGTGTGTGTCTGTCTGTGGCATCGTAGCTCCCGAACGGATGAACCGATTTTGATTTTGTTTTTTTTGGTTGAAAGGTGAATTACTCGGGAGTGTTCTTAGCTATGTTTGACGAAAATCGGTCCAAGATGGCCGCCGCCACAAAATGGCGGATTACATATTTTTTCACAACTCCCTTAATATGGGTATCAAATGAAAGGGCTTAAATAGTAGAACACTATACACTATGATAAATTTCAAATCCAAGATGGCCGCCACCACAAAAAGGCGAATAACATTTTTTTTTCACAACTCCTTCAATATACTGTATCAAAACCAAGGGCTTGACAAATAGAATAATGTACACAATATTGAAAGGGAATGAGGAATATAAACTAACGAAATGAAAACAAAAAACTTGAAAATATTTTTTTGTCTGATCGATGCTCTAGATCTAGAATGATGAGGAAAGTGGAGTGATGACTGGTACCTACGACCACTGAGTTTGACTATTTTTATTACGAATGGAATTATCCTACTTATAAAGCGTAGGTATTTCTACATCAGATAGTGTCGCAGTCCCATTTTATAAACTAGATCTGAAATACCTAAGATATCTAATAGCTATGAAATACTTGTACGAAAGTTGAATAACTAAAGGAAGAACTAGAAAAAGGATAAAATAAAACAAAAAAATCTATTTAGTCTTAAAAATTATTCTTCAACTATAAATTAATAATTATTTTTTGACGGATAAAAAACCTGATTAAACACCAAATTACCTGAATCTCAAAACGCAAGAAAATAAAAGAAATTAAATACAAAAATTAAGTTTGTAGGGACTCCCCCTACAAAAAGCATGAAATAAAAAATTAAATTAAAAATTTAAAAAACCCCCGACACAAAAAATAATAAAATTAAATGTAAGTAATTGGAAAAGGATCAAATAATTTAAAAACCCCCAACTTAAAGAATCTAGATAACGAGACTAAAACAGATAAATTCATATGGCAGTCGGGGGACCGTTCTGTGGAACACCTTCTATGCTTAGAGGTCCCCCGACTGCCATATGAATTTATCTGTTTTAGTCTCGTTATCTAGATTCTTTAAGTTGGGGGTTTTTAAATTATTTGATCCTTTTCCAATTACTTACATTTAATTTTATTATTTTAATTTTTACATTATTAATTAATTACATTTTTTTTTTCACAACTCTCTCAATGTGGGTATCAAATGAAAGGGCTTGACTAGTAGAATACTATACGCTATTACAAATTTCAAATCCATGATGGCCGCCACTACAAAATGGCGAATTATATATTTTTTTCACAACTCCTTCAATATAGGTATCAAATGCAAGGGCATGACAAGTAGAATAATGTACACTATATTGAAAGGGAATGAGGAATATTAATTAACGAAATGAAAACTAAAAACTTGAAAATATTTTTTTGTCCGATCAATGCTCTAGAATGATGAGGAAAGTGGAGTGATGACTGGTAGGTACCTACGACCACTGAGTTTGACTATTTTTATTAGAAATGGAATTATCCTACTTAAAAAGCGTAGGTATTTCTACATTAGATAGTGTCGCAGTCCCATTTTATAAACTAGATTTGAAATACCTAAGATATCTAATAGCTATGAAACACTTGTACGAAAGTTGAATAACTAAAGGAAGAACTAGAAAAAGGATATAATAAAACAAAAAAGTCTGTTTAGTCTTAAAAATGATTCTTCAACTATAAATTAATAGGTAATTATTTTTTGACGGATAAAAAACCTGATTAAACACCAAATTAAGTGAATCTTAAAACCCAAGAAAATAAAAAAATGTAATACAAAAATTAAGGAGTCCCTACAAAAAGCATGAAATAAAAAATTAAATTTAAAATTTAAAAAAAACCCGACAAAAAAAATAATAAAATTAAATGTAAGTAATTGGAAAAGGATCAAATAATTTAAAAACCCCCAACTTAAAGAATCTAGGTAACGAGACTAAAACAGATAAATTCATATGGAAGTCGGGGGACCGTTTTGTGGAACACCTTCTATGCTAAGAGGTCCCCCGACTGCCATATGAATTTATCTGTTTTAGTCTCGTTACCTAGATTCTTTAAGTTGGGGGTTTTTAAATTATTTGATCCTTTCCCAATTACTTACATTTAATTTTATTATTTTTTTGTGTCGGGGGTTTTTTAAATGTTTAATTTATTTTTATGTAACCTACTTCTAATTGTCGTATCGAAATGAAACTTTGTATGTATAATAATAATAACTTAATTTATTTCCTAACCAGTCCATATGCATGCATGTTAAATTAAAAATATTAGAAACATTACATTAAGAATAATTAAAATATTACAATTAGATAAACATTACATTTAAAAAAATTCATCAAAAAAACATTTAATTACAATTTTAATTTAATTATAAATTAATTAACAAAAAGATGAAATACACTACATGTTTCATCATAGTCTAAATGTAGGTTTGGATCCTGGTCCAGTACTTACTGCAATAAAAAATAAAAAATCACTGAAATTGAATTCAAAAAGCGTGGAGCGCGTTTTGAATTAATTATAAGTGCGCTCCAAGCTTTTTGGAATAAAATGTACTCAATTTAATTATTATTAATTTAATTATTATGTATAGTAAGAATTAAAAGAAAAATATTGATTAGAAAAATCATTGATATAAAAAAAAAAATATACCTATATATTATTTTTTACTTAATTGTTAGTGCGTGATAATAGCGTGTTTTTTAGTTTTTCTTCACTACCACATATTTTTATAATTTGTGTGATCAAACTGATCAAAAATGAGTACCGTTTGTTAAGGAAATACATACCTAAGTAGTAAGGCCCGTAGTGAGGGGCCCGTGGCTAAATAATAACAGCCGCGCAGGTCGATCGATCAGGTTAAGCTACGCTTGCCGCGGTTGGTCTGTTTTGGGTGACCATCTTTACATACCGTGACCACTCCGTGCCTCGGAAAGCACGTCAAGCAGTTGATCCCGGCTGTCATTCTTGGATCTTTAACACTTGTTATGGGTAGTCAGAAGCCCGAAAGTCTGACAACCAATCTCACCAAGCGGTATCGTATTACTCAGTAACTGGGTTGTGGAAGTCAGATAGGCAGTCGCTCCATGTAAAATACTGGTATTCAGCTGCATCCGGTTAGACTGGAAGCCGACCCCAACATAGTTGGGAAAAGGCTAGGCAGATGATGATGACATACCTAAGTAGTAAGTACTTGCTGTTACCGCAGGCACCTGGGCTGGATGTTGCAACTGTCTGGCGGTGTCTAGCGAGACCTACACAGGTATCCTACAGATCACTAGCATCTTTGAGCTCCTCAATGATGCGAGGTGTCCATCGGGGCTGGTGCAGACAAACTCGCAATGGTTCTTTCTGCGAAAGCCTATTCCAGGCATTATCTTACGTTCATAACTTCGTTCGTTCATAACTTAATTCTCTGCAATGTCAAAATTAAAGACTCGTTCTTTAATTTTATTTGAACCAGACAATCGTCTGTTCTAAAATGACGAGTAAAAGTGTTTTTCTTGGAGATATAGATAATATTTCTTTCATTTCGTTTGAACAAGGTGCTGCAGTCATCTTTTCAAGCATGTAATTACGCAGCTTTCTTTGTTTTATGGATATCCTCTCAATTAGGTACAGTATACATCAGAATTGCCTAAGCATATTAAGGATCGTATTGCTGTGAACACGCCGCCGGCGGTGCCGTACAGGCACACCTACATCTGTGTGTGTAAGTGATATATCAACACAGAACGCACACCTCAGCGAGCACTGGCTAGCGTCGAACGAAACAAAAAACTTTATTGAAGCAAAGTAGGTAATCAGTGAACTACGTTAGACTTAAAATAATATTTTAAGTCTAACGTAGTACTACTATACTGAGTATATTATACTGTATTAAATAAATAAAAGTCTATCAAATAGTTGATATTTTATGATTAAAAAAATAAAACTTTGATCCGTCCTCCTGCGAATTTTACAAAATGTCGCTTAGACCAATTAGCCTTTCAATCGTCGATATTGTATCTTAGTAATATAATAATATTGTGCTTTAATTACTACTGTGTGTACTCTAACAAGTCACAGCTAGCAAATCTACGCACGTACCTAAATAAAAAAGTGCGGACTTCTTGTCACAATATGATTAAATTACTCAGTGGTCCTACTTGCGAGTGCTTTATTTTTAATACTTTAGTTGCCTATCTCAAAAGGCCAAAATTAAACAAATCGACGTATTGCGGAATAATGAAAATGAATACTTAAGCTATAAAGCTTAAGTATTCATTTTCATTATGAAAAGAATATTGAAACTAAACCTCAAAATAATCCTTATGGATACAATAATAATTTAATATTACTAAAATCAATTTGTAATTTATAACTTAATACTTTGTATAACCCCCATTATTATCAATGCTATCAAGTAAACGCTGGCGCATGGATCCTACAATACAACATTGAAACATAATAGGTATCTGTTCATATTTGCATGCAATGCAACTTCAACTGCTCATCAGTTCTCTAATTCCGTGCTTCCCATCGCTGTATCGCAAAATGTAAACGTTCTTGTTTATGATTTTAAATCAAATATGGTATTTTTCGACTTTCAAGGCTACCCTCTTCCTTATATTATATTTTTACCCTGCAACTGACAGTAGGTAATTTCTCTAAGGGCTGATTTTTCAATCATCTGATAACTTTATTCCAGGAATAATTTTGAAATTTTGACAGTTATTTCATACAAAAACTGTCAAACGTCAATATTATTCCTCGAATAAAAGTTATCTGGCGATGGAAAAATCTGCCCTAAAACAAAAAAGAGTATTGTTAGGCTACTAGTAAAATACGAATCTCTTTTGAAACAAAATTATTTTGAAAATAGATACATGTTAGATTATCATTATACTTAGGTACTTAATGTTATATTTATCATTCCAAAAGTAAATAAATTAACTTTTGGAAATATTTTTTTTTTCTTCTATTTAGCCCTTATGGTAAATTATATAAAACGTTTAAAAAATAACTACAAGGATCAGCAGTTATGTTAGATAAAATATTTAAATGATAAAAACTCACTCTCAGTCCGGTTTCATCAAATATTTGTGACATTATCCGCTTTCATCTCAATATTATTTGCTTGCTTTTCAAAATGAACTACAACACTGCTAATAGATTAACACACGTCACTAACCCACAATATTAAATTAACAACCAACCAAGAACCAACAACGCGCGTTATATATAATGAGTCGTCGTAACTCCTAAGTTAACTGCATCTGTCCACCTTATCTAACTAATCTAATCTAACTAGCCTGTACTGTCCACCTTATCTAACTAATATAATCTTACTAGCCTGTACTGTCCACCTTATCTAACTAATATAATCTAACTAGCCTGTACTGTCCACCTTATCTAACTAATCTAATCTAACTAGCCTGTACTGTCCACCTTATCTAACTAATATAATCTAACTAGCCTGTACTGTCCACCTTATCTAACTAATCTAATCTAACTAGCCTGTACTGTCCACCTTATCTAACTAATCTAATCTAACTAGCCTGTACTGTCCACCTTATCTAACTAGTCTAATCTAATTAGCCTGTACTGTCCCACTGCCGGGCAAAGGCCTCCCTCTCCCTTTAATTTATATAATTAGATTTCTGTGTAATTATGTGAACAAGACGAACCTGAGACGGAACTATACTTATTCAATAGCGTGATTATTCGAGTAATTATTAAAACATAAAAAAATATCACCGCGCGTGAGGTTCGAACCCACGGCTCGCTACGCATAAACGCGCTTATCGACGTATGATAACCGCTAAGCTATCCGCTAAGTAGTTCCGCTCCGTAACATCCCGGGAGAGTCTCGGGCAAGCTCGGCGCGGCGCGGGCTCGGAACTGCGAGGACATTCATCAGAGGACATAATAGGCGGAGCAGCGGTTATTTACAGCTTCCCTGCAGCGAACATTGTCACTACCGAAAGAGATAGCCCTAAATAGAATAGTGGAAGTAGTTTCTAAGCACATTTATAACTAGCCGTACCGTATTAATTCGTACGCAGCTTCGACACCGAGGACTTGTGCATAGTCGATTACCGATTTTGCCGACAATTGACAAACGACAATCGTAAGCAAAACGCGGTAAAACATTTTGGGTAAGTCAAACAAATTAATATAATTTGATATCTTTTACTAATACCTGAAAGTTTTAAAACGTGTAGTTGTGCACGTGTAGAACTGCGGATACAGCTGTATTACATATGCAGTTCAGGCCCGTCAGTACATACAGTTCACGCCCGTATCATGTAAATGGGCCACCCCTGCCGATGCTGCCACTAAATTATTCAACTATTCTCTAATGTTCGCACTGCATTATGTAGGTATCACTGGAGGTGCGCGTGCATCGTTTTTGCGCGCCCCTCTTTCTGCACATACCGGCTCCTTCAGCGTGCGCATAATCACTGCGTGTTACCATGACACAATCGATCTCATTTTCATAATCATCAGCGATACGAGCTCGTAAGAGACAGGCCCCGGCGCGGCGGTGTCACGGCCCTCACGGCGCACATTAGCCGCGCGACGTAAATGCAATACTAAAAATATAACTGCGACATTTACCTTTGTGTTTTAATCCGGCACTAAATCGAGCGGTCGGAGCCCGCCTACAAATAACGCACAATAAATCCCCCAAGAATGCGCGTTTTGTTGCGGCGCGCGTTGTCGCCTTAATCTCACGAGACCGTTCTACAGATTTGGCTATCCGCTGCGCGTATTGAGATATGCGCCGATCGTTAAACGCCCACTCGCACACATTATTCACTATGCACCTAATTCCGTCTGCGTCGGTTTTGTCACCGTAAGTACTGTTTAATGGAATCTGATCAGTCGTTTATCTTGATGTCGCGGCTGCTCGCTGGAACGTTTTGTTGCTATGACCGTGTATGTGTACAAATGATAGTCTTCCCCCATTCATACTTCTGCAAGAACTTGGACTGAAATTCTCACCAAGTTGGTTTTTATTGTCTCTTCTGAATGTGGAAGGTTCCTCCTGAGAGCATGTAGCGATGTAGTGTGCTGTAGGCCGGTGAATAGTGCTGGCTGTGCTGAGTAGTGTCGCGGTGTCACGCTCGGAGCTCTGCTCGCAGGCGTGCCGGCCGCCGATACATCTCGCCGCTGACATGTTTACGAGACCCCCCCTCCTCCCCCACGCGCCTGACACCCCCGCATCCCTCGCCCCGCGACTTCTTATTGCATTGCGCGGGCGCCGCTCGTGAGCAAATAAATTAATTTAAATGGAGGAAACGTCCGAGAGCGACACAAAGTGAGCGGCCCGCCTGCCCCGCGCCCCCTGCCCCGCGTTCCCCACCCCGCACCAGCGACCGACGCGGCCGACCCGAGCGATGCTGCTGATATGTTTATTGTAGAATAACTGCTGGACAGACAGTTCAAACTCAAAGCTGCCTGCTATGGATTTATCGCGGCTAATAATCACCGTTGTAAATCTGTTGGTCGCTGTAGTGTGCGCACTAGATCATTGCGTCACAGTACAGAGTCGCGGAGCATACGATCAGAGTGCGACGCATGCGTTCATTTAAGTGGTGTACCTACTGCTTGCAGTACTTACAGGTACAACTGGAATAGCTCACTTGTGCGACACTTCGGGCTACTGTACAACACAGTCCATTTATAGTCGGTAATTAGTCAGTCTCGACTGTTGAACATCAAGAACACTTCTATGGCAAGGAACTTGATTGCTACATTGGAGTTTGGACTATCGGCTTTTAAAATGTCTGCAAATCCAGTGGTAAGTGGTCTATCAACCATCAACCCAGCCCATCGCAGTCCACCGCTGACTCGCCATGTCGATATCGGTGGTCTACATAAATTCGTATTCCTTACTGTTAGGTGGTCGACTGCTGTAAAACCAGTAGCTGGTCGTCTTGGTGCACAATGAGCTTCGGGTTGGAACAGTAGCACTCTCTTGGCGATGGGTCCACCCTTTATACGACGAGTCTGTGTTGTCTAGTTATACTAACAACATAGTGACGAATAGGTAATTATGAATCATCATGTTGTACGAAGGAGGGTCCACCTATAATACCAACATCATTGGAGGCCACTACCAGTCAGATAGGGAATTCTCTTCCTGCTTGAACTCATACAGGCTCACTAGACACTTCAGTCGTAGTTGTGGAGGTCACTCCGGATAACTCTTTAAACTAGTTACCTAGTAAGACAACAGAAGTTACCCCTTCAAATAACCAATTACTATTAACCAAATACAATAATAAAAAGATATCTTCTGGCAATATTACTCAGAATAATAAAAAACTAAAGGGAGGGCAAACATATTTTAAAATTATTTAACGAAAAATTTCCAAGGTTGCTCTTCTAAATTACTGGAATAGAATTGTTTTTAGAAAATACCAAGTTTGATGTCATTTGTTTAACAGAACATTGGTTATAAGCCCATCAAGTAATGTCAAAGTACGAAAAAGTATGAAAAGAAAAAAAAAATAGAAAAGTACGTATCAAAAAAGTATGAAAATTATTGTGTAGTTAGCCATTTCAGCCGAACACGTATGATACATGGCGGATCATTAATATTAGTTAAAAATTCTATTAACCTTTTGAATGTCTTAAGTTACACAGTTCGACATAAGCAATTGTCTTTCTATTGTGTCTCTAATTACGGCATTCGATGAGTTAAATCAAAGGAACGAAAAGACATCATCGGGCTGTCTGTTGAACACGCCATTGAATTGTCCTGTGTTGAGCTCGATAAGCATGTGGTACCTAGTATGCGTAAACAGACAGACCTCCAAGTTACCAGAATCTAGCTGTGTTTGATTCTGTAATGGAAGATGTGCTAAAGAAACTTTCTGCTAGTAGTAAGTCAATAATAATATGTGGCGATTTTAATATTAATTTATTAGACAATAACTCGAATACTATCAGATTGTTAAGTATTTTTAGGTCATTTGATTTGTCAAATGTTTTATTGAACCCACCCGAGTGACAGCTTCCTCTGCCACTTGTATAGATAATATTTTCTGTAACTGTGATTATTTACACAAATAAATTGTTAATAAAATGCCATCTGATCACAGTGGACAAACAATAACATTTTGCTCCTACACGCCTTTTCAATTTTTTTAAATAAGGTTTAGGCCAATTACATGTAAACATTTAGAGAAATTACATAATTCTTTGGCTAGTATATTATACGTTCAGAGTTTTAATAATCTATGTGACCCAAATGCGTTATATGCCGAGTTCTTTTCACTATTAAACACGCAATTTAATGACACTTCTCCACTAAAGACTAAAAGTATTTACACAAAGTTCTTATTTAGTGATTGGGTGACTCCAGGTATTCGTAAAAGCAGGGAAAACCTTTTTGAACTTTATGGCCTGAAGCAACATATGAATAACACAAGCTTTCATCAGTATGTTGCAACATATTCTAAGACTTTCAAAAGTGTATGCAAAACAGCTAAAGCTCTTTAAATTAGCAATAAAATAAAATCAGCCGATGATAAAATAAAACTACCTGGCAAATAATAAATAATGAAACAGGTAAGAAAAACAGCGTAATACTGAATTTAATTTAGAGACTGCACATGGCCCCATCAATTCAGATGTAGAAATTGCTCAGGAATTCGAATACTTTTTTGCTAATATGCCCATTAAAACTACTGAAGCTTTAAATTCCTCACCCGCGCTTTCTGCTAACTTACTTAGAAAGAATGTTAAGGTATGCCCTTCGGAGTTTAGGTTTCAACATACAAACCCCCAGGCTGTTTTAGAAGCTTTTAAAGATCTTAAAATTAAATCAACAGAAGATCTCTGGGGAATGTCTGTAAAAGTTTGTAGATCTATCATCGAAACGATTGCGCCCTATTTAGCTTTCATATTTAACATCAGTGTAGACCAAGGAGTCTTTCCGGATCTCATGAAACACAGTAAAGTAATTCCTTTGTTCAAATCCGGTGATAGTAAAGAACCCAACAATTATAGGCCTGTGTCAATTCTGCCAGTTCTCAGTAAGGTGTTTGCAAAGTTGATGCTCAATCAAATGTTACACCACTTAATAAAAATTCCATCTTTCATAAACAACAGTACGGTTTCACCAAAGGACGTTGTACCACTGACGCCGGTGTCACCCTAATACGAACATTTTTAACGCCTGGAAAGAAGCACAACATGCCATTGGAATCTTTTGCGACCTCTCTAAGGTGTTCGATTGCGTAAACCACGAGACACTTCTGCTGAAATTTAATTTATATCTTGATTTACTAAGATCATACCTAAAAGATAGAAAGCTTAAAGTTCAAGTAAACGGCGTAAACTCATTAGGGTCTGAAATAGCAATGGGCATTCCTCAAGGTTCGATATTGGGTCCATTCCTCTTTTTAGTTTACATTAATGATTTACCCCAATTACTTCAAAATCATCCGAAGATGGTGTTATTTGGTGATGACACCTTATTGATTTTTAAGATTGACAGACGGGCACAAACTCTTGACGACGTGAATAACTCTATTCTTCAGGTCCAAGATTGGTTTACGGTAAATAATTTGGTACTAAATGAAAAGAAACTCAAATGCATTAGACTTAAATTACCTAATGTTAGAAGTAGCGAATGTGACATCCTACTGAATGGAGAAAAACTGGAATTTGTTGATCAAACGGTTTTTCTGGGAATCACGCTAGACGAGAACTTACATTGGGGACCTCACATAACATCTCTTGCGGGGCGGCTTAGCTCGGCCGCTTATGCTGTTAGAAAGATAAGACAGTTAACTGATATAGAAACCGCGCGTTTAGTCTATTTTAGTTACTTTCACAGCATTATGTCGTACGGCATTTTACTATGGGGTCAAGCTGCTGACATTGAACCCATCTTTATTTTGCAAAAGAGTTTTTACCCTTTGGGTACGGAACCCTAAAAATAGAACCATATTATCGCAGAAAGTTCAGTCAGAATCGTCTTTTGGCATAAGTACGTGAGTTTGTGCGTTGGGGTCACAGTTTTAACCTAACCCATTTTTTATTTCATGATTAGTTAGGGTCTAAGTTGGTTTACAAGCAATAATAAATAAGACATAGTCGACGGGGACCCGCCTCGCGGGGCCCCTTTTATCTGTCTACAGGGCTTCTTAGAGGAACCTAACCTAACCCAAATCGGGGTGCCCCAAGTCCCGAGATCGCTTAAAGAAACCATTATTTATTTTATAGTTCATTCAATACCATGGAAAAATACACCGAACAAACAATATTCGTTAAAAAATAATTCAACTGTTATCTTCATAGTATGCCAAGTGAAATTATGCCAAATAAAATTCTGCCATCTTAAAAGTATGCCATTTTAAATTCGGACACTTAGACTTTCGGCCATAAAATAATTACTTATGTTAAATAATTTTTATGCCTTAAAAATATTCGTTTATAGATGATTATGCTAAGTGGGTTATACCAAATAAATTTCTGCCAGATAGAGGGAACCCCTTGGCGATATAACAAAAGTGTTCGAGTAGTAGATCACTATGGTATGGTGCTGCGACATGTGTAGTGTATAGCTAGCGACTGTCACAAGAGCGGGACACGTGCGCAGGCGGCGCGTGATAAATCTCTTGCGTCGCATAAATCCGTCGCGCGCGTAAATATAAACTATGTGAGTATTGTCAGCATTGTTACCGCCGCCGCCGCCGGCGCGGGCGCCGCGCCGCACGCTGCAGGCACGCCGCGCTCGGTGCGCTCGGCGCGCTCGGAGCGCTCAGAGCCCTCGGAGCGCGCGAGCGGCTTCACGAGCGTGGTGCTGCGCTGTGAATGGGACGCGTGTTGCACGGCTCGTTACAACATTGAACATTATTATTGGTAAAGCTGTTCGTGGACGGACACACATACACTGGCGTAGTTCTACAATAACATCACTTAGAGACTGATTTAGAGCTACTAATAAAACACTCATGTGTCATTTGTGTGATACTCTAATGAATTCTATGACTACATTCACTGCCATAGTGTCGTATTGACGCTTTAATAAGCGAACACGGAAACAAAGCGATGTCTAGTATGTATGTTGTATGTTAAACAGTACCTACCCAGTTCAATGTTTATTACTTGTAGGTATTTGTGCGGGAAGCCCTTGTTTAGATGTGACCTCAAGATGACGGCGTTTAATTATCTGTCGGTTAATACCTAATGTAGGAATGCACCTAAGTAAATTCTCCAATGATGCGTGTCGTAATCTGATCCTGACCTGTTCATTTAGGTATAGGTACCTGTGAGCCAATGACCGTGCGAATTAGTAATTTCATACCGTGAATTGCTAATAGCAATAATATATGGGGTGCGCCAAAGTTCACCTAAATTTTCAACTCCGATAATTGGAAATCCGAAAATGTTCTTCCTAAAATTTTTCATCCTAACAATCACAATTCCTAACTACACTGTCTCTAATGTTCATAATTCCGAAGCATTCAACTTCATAATGTCAGTAGCAATAAACATCTATTATGTTTTATTTGTTTTCCTATATTTTCTCAACATAACCATCTTTTACACTATTATTCAAAGTCATATCTTTTTTGTTTAGATTTTATTTATAGCGGTAACCAACATAATAATATACAAAAGTAACACATTTGTAATGACATCTTAGGATGCAAGAGGGACTTGGGGCACCCCGACTCGGACAGGTTAGGTTCGAAGGGGATGACGGGGGCTCGAGTGAGCGAGCAAAGCGAGCGAACGAGCCCCCGTCATCGTCTTCGTGTTAGGTTCCTTTAAGCCCTGTAGACAGAAATAGGGGCCCCGCGAAGCGGGGCTCCGTCGACTACGCCTAACCACATATTTTTGTAGATAAAAAAAACCTTTGGGATTTCTTTTCTCGGCCACTATGATTTTGCGAACTTTGCGGTTTTCAAATTTACACTAATAAAGAATCTATATAAATAAACTAAAAAGCTGGAAATAAAAAAAGTTATTTAAAAAAATTAAAATAACCCGACTGCGGTAAAAAACTTAAGTTAAAAAAAAACTGAAAAGCTAAAAACAAGCCCATTTAAAATTAAATAAAAGTTGGAAGCAGGCGGGACCCATACCATTTTTATTATATTTTCAAATTCAAATGGTCCCGCCTGCTTCCAACATTGGGCTTGTTTTTAGCTTTTCAGTTTTTTTTTTTTAATTTAAGTTTTTTACCGCAGTCGGGTTATTTTAATTTTTTTAAATAACTTTTTTTATTTCCAGCTTTTTAGTTTACAAATGTGAAAGATTTCGCAGACGATTTAGTTCTTGGTAGGTGTTTTTTACAATTTGTCACTTCGAATTGCTTGTAAGTATATATGTTGTATATATTTTTGTAATCACCTCTTAAAACCCTTTATTTTGATACCCCACTCGATAAGTATTGAAAAAAAAAATTATAAAAAATATTTAATATGGCGTCCAGTAGTCGCCATATTGAATTTTCACTAACGTCATGTCTTTAGTGACACTCGCCGGACTAAGAGGAATCGATTAACGTTTGAATCATAAAAATCGGCCCAGGCGTTTGGTCTGTATAGTGCTTCAAAGGAACATACAAACATACATACATACATACATAGGCTGATGAACACATTACCACTCCTTTGCGTCGCGCAGTCGGGTAAAAAGAGTCTAATCTATCCAAAAAAAATAGCTACTATCAAAAAGCGCCGGGTGTGGAAGTACAGTGGTTCCATAGACACAACTCAGTACGTTATGTAAAGCATACCCCCAAATAATAATCATACCCTCAATTTAAAACTACACACATCAAAAGTGTCTAGGGATCAACATATATTTTTGCAATAACTTTTCTCCTGATTGATATTAATAATTAAAATTTTCTTTAAGGATTCATCAAATAAAGTGTTTTCGTTTGTCACAGTAACGATAAACCAAGTCACCTTTGCATTAATAAAGAAATTTGCCATTTTCCTAATAAAGGGATTTTTGACATTTGAACCACTAACACAAAAGTTCGAAAAAAAGACTGAAATAACAGTTTTCTTTAAAATTTTATTGGGTAACTTAAACAATTAATAATCCGTGTTTCTACCGCGAACACTAACAACACAAGAACATCGGTTTGGCATACTCAAAATGAGTTCATCCAAATCACGCTGTGGAATGGCCGCCCATGTTCGTTGCAACAACAAAAAAAGGTCTTCTTGCGACTGGATACCCTCCATATTCGGCAGAGCTCTTCTCTGTAGCACATCCCATGCATGCTCAATCGGGTTCAAGTCTGGCGACTGAGCAGGCCAGGGCAGGACATTGATGTTAGCTGCGGCGAGAGTCTGTCTTACAACTCTTGCGGTGTGCGGTCGTGCATTATCATGCAATAACTGAAATAAGGGACCGATTTGCACTTGTAGAGGAACGATGACGTCTGATACAATCGTCTCAGCATAAATTTGAGCGTTGAGGTTGCCTCTGATCCAAATCAACTCAGTTCTTCCGCCGATCCAAATACCCGCCCATACCATGATGGTTCCACCACTATAAGGATGGACTTCCTGGCAGGATTTTAATCGCTGTTGGCGTCCAGGGGTTCTCCAGTGTCGTATACGTCTTGTATCCGGTCTCATACCAAAACGAGACTCATCAGAAAAGCACACGAAACGCCATTGTTCTTCTGCCCAATTTCTGTGTTCAAGAGCCCATTGATATCGAATCCTACGATTGTGCATTGCTATAGGTGGTACCCGTAGCGGTCTTCGGGAATGAAGGTTCACTTCATGCAAGCGGTTTCTGACTGTTTGGTCGCTAATTAAGTTCCCTGAAGAGTGATGAAGCCTCACGGCTAACATCATGGCGGTTATTGTTGGAGCTCTTCGAGTTAAGATTTGAATGTATCGGTCTTGTCTCCGTGTGGTGCAGCGATACCGTCCTCCATGGCGCTCAGCCACGGTACCAGTGCTTCGGTAACGTGTCCAAAGTCGACTGATAACACTCTGACTTGTATTCAGAGCTAAAGCCACAGTACGTTGCCGGGAACCAGCTTCTATCATTCCCACGGCTCTGAGCATTTCTTCCTTGCTTAAATGACGTCGCCGCTCCATAATAACGTTGGTTTTAATCAGTAGTAGGGAAACAGTAGCACTAATAATGTCTTCAATGCGTTGTATGTTTTTATAGGGAAAATATTGACAGCTGATTTTCATCTTTTACTCGAATTTGATTCACAGTTCCTGATTCAAATTATGAAATGCACCAAAAAGGATCCATATAAATTTATAAAATCATAATTTTATTACAAAGCCACATCTCAATCTCAAGAAATCCGCATAAAAATGCTTGATCCCTAGACACTTTTGATGTGTGTATAAATATCATCTTCTAATATTATATTTAGGGATAAAAGCGTTATGATAAAAAACAGTAGGAGATTAAATATATTTACATTAATGATATTATTAATTACAATTTTCGGAAACATGAGTGTTATGAACATCGCCAGTAGCACTACAAATGGTATGAATGAAAACTTTAGGATGAAAAATTTTAGGAAGACTGATCATTCGGATTACAAATCATTAGGAAGAACAATTTCGGGTAAAGAACTTTAGGTGAGCCAATATGGACCCTAATATATGATTGAGATTTATGAGAAGGCTCGCCTGCCTCAAATTTCGATTGATTTCTTGAATTCTGCTTACATACCCATACATCTTCATAAGTTGCTCCTTTGAGGCGAATACTTAGCTATGAGTTTATGACACAGAATAACTAATAGCACAAAATACAGAGAGTACAGAAGTCAATCTACATACAAAGTGCGCTCGAGCAACGCACACATAGAAACCGCTCACGGACACGATATCTCGGACCGGTTGGAACTAGTGCGAGCACGAGTGCCATCGACACGCGTCTGAGAAGTGCAAAAATGGAGCAACAAAAATGGCTATCTAAGCTCGATGTATTTTGAATCAGTATAAAAGCAGTAACTTTTTTGTAAGGTATATTCACGCCACCAAATATTACGTAAGTTGAAAGGTTCACTAATGTTTCACCAAAACTCCATTGACAAATTAGTTTACAACCAACGTTTCGTATACTATTTATTTCACAAACAACTCATTCCGCAAATGTTTTTTTCTCGCTTTACAAGCATTTATTTGACAAATGCTTCTCTTTACAAATGTTTCCGATGACATTTAATCATTTAAACATTTTTCACTTAATATTTAGATTCTTTTGGAAAAATCGCGTTTGTCCAGTCCAGTCCAGCGTCTTGAAGACGTCTTCCAAAGCGTTGGTAAACAATTTTGGGGTTATTACATCCCCCTGTCTCACCTCCCTGAGCAGTTGGATGGGGCTGGTTTTCTGATCCTGGATCTGGACAGTCATCGTTGCAGCGTCATACAATCATCTCTGCACTTCGATGTAGCGCCAGTAAATTCGACATCGTTGCAGAGAAGCCAGAATTGCCCATATTTCGATGAAGTCGAAGGCTTTCTCGTAGTCCACAAATGCCATATACAGCGGCTGATTGTACTCCTCCTGTACAATTTGTCGAACAGTATGAATGTGGTCTAAGGTACTGAAGCCTTTTCGAAAACCGGCTTGTTCTGGGGGCTGGAACTCGTCAAGTCTCCTGGCTAGACGGTTCGTGACGACTCTCGAGAACAGCTTGTATACGTGGCTCAGAAGTGAGATGGGTCTATAGTTCTTCATCAAGGATTTATCACCTTTTTTGAAGAACAGAACCACCGCAACTCTGCTCCACGCTTCGGGCGTTGTACCCTCTTGGATAACGGAATTAAAGAGACTCGCTAGCTCTTTCAGGACTGGAGCCCCGCCCGCTTTAAGGCCTTGTTGTTCTTTAGCTGCTCGAGAGCTGCCCTAATCTCGCATTGGTCGATATCCGGGATGTCCTCCGTATAGTGGGGTGTTAATTCGGCTCGATGGTCATCTGCACTAGGCCCCGCTGGTTTCATTGTCCGTGTTGAGTATAGGTGCCCATAAAAATCCTCGACTTCCTCGAGAATCTCGGACTTCGAAGTCACGTTTCTGCCATCCGCAGTTGTTAGTTTCGTCAGATGGGACCTCCCTAATTGCTGAGCGAATACTTTCGACCCTCGGTTTTGCTCAATCGCGTCCTTAAAATCGCGGGTGTTAGAACGCCGAAAATCGCGTCAGCTTCCTAATTTTTAGGTTTAAGGCTCTCTTATCTGACGAATACGGCTGCATAGATGGCAACTCTCGCCTTTCCCTCATAAATCCGAGAGTTTCCGAGGAAAGTTTGGACACCTTACTTTTTTGCCACGACGGGAAAAGTCTGCGGGACACGTCGCGTAGTCCTTTGACCACCTCGTCAGCTTTCTCGTCAATATTACCTATGGTTTCCAACAGGGTGAATCGATTTTGAAGTTCCAGTTGGAACTTTTCGGATCCTAGAGCGGCTTGGAGCTGCGTAGGTCGGAGTATATTTCAAAATATACATACATAAATTTTAAAAGCTTGATGCACTGTTATTGTGTAGTAGGTACACCTGTATAACGGATACCGTACATCAGTGCCTCAAGCTTTGTATGTATTGTTACCAGAACTAAAGGTGTATGCAAAATTTCAGCTCAATCGGATACCAACAAATGGTCGAAAAATGGTTTGCAAATTTTGACGGACAACTTACATACGAGTACATACATACATGCGAACAGTGCCAGCTAAATAAAAGCTTGTAATAATAATAAAAAAAAAAGAATAACGCGAACTATAAATAAAAAAATAAATTTAAGCAAGCGGTGCCGCAGCAGCGGCCGGCGAGTGCCAGAAACGACTAGATTTTATAGAAAAAACATACTTTTACACAAATTTATATACCAGAAACGACTTGCGCTAATAGAAAAAACAACAATTTTTCCGAAAGAGTCATACTGTGACATGTTACAGTATTCCCAACGAGTCATACCGTGACTCCGTGGGGTACAATCAAATTGGCCCGGCAAGTCGAGCCCGCCGCGTACCTACTTGTAGCTTCATACGTAATAATAATAATTGTGCCATAACTCTTTCTTATTCTCATATTTTTAATAAAGATATATTGTGTATTTCATATATTTCAACAAAACACGTTCCAATTCCTGAGTGGAAATATATTCACAACTAGCTGTGCCCGCGACTTCGTCCGCGTGGAATAGTGACTTTTCGGGCAGCATATTTTGAATTACATATACCGTCTACAGACCGGGCATTTGCTGTCCGAACCCTCTGAGAACTCAGGCGAATTTCAGTGAAAGTCTCAGACTCTAGTGCTTGAGCTTCACGATCGGCAGTGAGACGTATCTCGTTCTTCCTGTGTTTCCTGAGACCGAACATTTGCTGTCCGAACCCTCTGAGAACTCAGACGAATTTCCCTATCAGTGAAAGTCTCAGACTCACGCGATAGTGTATGAGCTTCACGATCGGCAGTGAGACGTATTTCCCGTTCGTCCTGTGTCTCCTGGAATCGAGCATTTGTTGTCCGTACTCTCTGGGAGCTCAGGCGGATTTCCCTGACAGCAAAAGTCTCAGACACACGCGATAGCGCGTGAGCTTCGCGATCGACAGATAAACGTGCCTTTCGTTGTTCCCTATTTCGAGTTGTCATCATTCGAGAACGATTTGAACTTAGTCGAGATTCTCGCTGAGTCGAAGTTTCTGCAGCACGAAACCTAGCCTGGTGCAGAGAGCCTTTTGCCTCACGACCTTCCTCAGATTCCTGTGATCGAACTAATCTCATCCTTTTAGCATTTCTGCTACATTGGGAGAGGTTGGATCTTCTTCGAGGCATTCTTACAATAAAATAGTACTTACTACTTAACACACAGTTATTTAGTAAACACGTACTATCGTAAACAATTAAATTATAAATACTTACAGATTATTATACAGTCTAAAATTATCACAGTTTAAGTAATAAGTGTTAAGACGTGTAAACCAAACGTCATTATCATCATCATTTCAGCCGATAGACGTCCACTGCTGGACATAGGCCTCCCCCAATTTTGGGGGGGTTTGCCATAATCGCCACGCTTGGCAGGCGGGTTGGCGATCGCAGTATGGTATGGTGGTGGAATGCATAGAGAACGCTGCTGCCCATTCTCCGGTGAGACCCTTAGTCGTCTTTTACGACACCCACGGGAAGTAAGGGGTGGTGCTATTCTTCTACACAGACAAACGTACTAACTTTATAAAACAAAAGAATTGCTTGAAAAAATAATTACTAACCTAAGCTAATGAACTTATACTTAATAAAGAAAATCAAGAAAAGAAATGCCTAACCTATACCAAATACTTATAATATTTATATACAAACCCTAAATACAAATTAAGATAAGTATACCGAAAATCAGGGAAAGAAATGCCTAACCAATAATAAATGCTTACAATATTTATTTACAAAACCCTAAATAAAAATTAAGATAAGTAAATACCCAATAATCAAGGAAAGAACCGCCTAACCTATACCAAATACTTACAAAATTTTAAAGAAAATTAAGAAAAAGAACCTAACCTACAAACCCTAAAATATAAATAAATGAAATATGCAAACAGTCAGTATTCAAGTGAACCGCAATAATCGAATCCAACTATTCGCCTATACTCTCCAGGATACGTGCGTTCGCTACGAATAACTGAATCCTTATGGCAGCGGCGCGTTTTCTTTTGAAATGGTCATCTCGCAGTTCAACCTGAGGGGTTGTCGACTGCTTAACCTGGCTTTCCTGTGGATGCCTCAATAAATTAAGGCCTCCAGCCAGGGCATAATACACAACTTAACTACACAATATAAACTTAAAAACTAAGCGACTACACGCTAAGGGCACCCCCTGTGGGGTACGGACCTCGGATTAGGGCGTCGCTGGGAGAGGGCAGCAAGGGACAGGCTGGATCGGAATTATGGCAGCGGCGCGGCTCTCAGCGCGCTTTATACAAGGTGTAACGGAAAGGGGGTATCAACCCTGAAGGAGGTGAATGTGCTCATGAAACTGAACAAATTTCCCCAAAGAACATAGGTCGAAATATGAAAAAAAATTTGGACCTCCCATAGTAATAGTAAATCATTGATTGCTATTACTATGGGAGGTCCAAATTTTTTTTTTCATCTTCATTCACCTCCTTCAGGGTTGATACCCCCCTTTCCGTTACACCTTGTATATATAGCCACGGACGCGCAGGCGCGAGGCGTTTACGTACTCTGATAGAATACCTTAACAAATGTTCGCCGTGATTCTTTAAATTGACATAACTTTTTTATTTATGAACCGATTGACATGAAATAAACACTAAATGTTAAGTGAAGCTTACTACAATATATTAGTGCAAACCGCATCTAAATCGAATAAGCCGTTTCTGATATTAGCGTGCACAAACACAGCAGACAAACAGACAAACAGATAAACAGACAAAAAAAAATGTAATTACATTTTCGGGTTCGGCATCGATATAATAACAACCCCTGCTACTTTTTTTTTATATATTTCCATAGTACAGACACCACTTTTCTACAATTTTATTATATGTATATAGATGTATATAGATGTCAAACAATGTTAAACAAATTATTTAGTTTTTTTCTTTTTCCTTTTGTTAATTAATATAGTCATAGTACTTAGGTTCATACTTTTAACTTTAATTTTAATGTGAGTAATGTGTCAACGATCGCATTTTACATAATATTGATAGTTATACTTGTTTAAGTTTTTCCTTTGTTTTCTCTCGCTACTTTCTAGTTAACCTAGCTTTTTCAATGCCGTGAAACTCTGTTATTGTCTTAAGTGATAATTGTCATTATTTTGCTATCGGTGAGCAGTGTAAGCAGACTGTAAGATGCTGTTACTTTGACGCAACTGCATTGAACTGTTCATTGATAGTGGGGTGAACATTCATAACTCATGTAATTTAATTATAAGCTTTTGAGTTTCCAAATAAATAAATAAATAATAAAATGCGGAGTGCGCCTTGCCGTACTATTAATTATACTTATTCTGTGGTTATGATGGAATCTTTTATTCAGAATGTTACATATTCTGTGGTTAAAATGCAATCTTTTATTCACAATGTACAATTGCACAGTGGTTCCGCGCCTAAGAGAGGCGGTCATAAGGTTTCGCGAAGGTAATGACTGGCGTTACCAATACTAATTATTATTATTATGCTTTTTTGTAATAATTTACGTTATAATAAAATTAAAATAAGCGAATTAATGTTAAAAAACTTTTTTATTCGAAAAAATAATGCATTTAAAATAATTATACTTGACAAAATACATACTAAAATACAAGAAAAGAATTGCAACTTAATAACTAATAAACTTAAAGACTTACAGTAAAAATAAAGTAAATACCTAATTATTACCTAACTACAAACACAGAAATGGACAAAAATATATTATTTACAAGTAGTTCAGTTACTTAATAGGAGCTGTATCTAAAATAATATAAATTTAGTGTTTATTATATAACTGTATACATTTTATTCTATACCGACAACAAATTCAACACCTCTTTAGATAGAATAGACTTCTTCTTCGTGAAAACCTTCTTAAACCAGAAATATAAGGATCCCAATTAAGAAGGAGTCTATGTATCAAGTCGGTGTTTGTGACAACCCGGACATTTTCCTCGTGTTGTCACGCACGCCTAAACTGTTTAACTAACTTATTGCAAGATTCGGCGGCCTCTTCCGAAAGCTCACCTATTGCCCATAATGCATGGTCAATTACTTCTGAACCATGAATGAGGACCTTATGTACAGACGAGGGCAGGTTGTACCATGGATAGGTAGCAACAAGCTTACGTGCTGTGTCTAGAGCATACACTTTAAAAGCCGCGTTATTAATTTTGTATCCCGACGAAAGACACTGCAGCAGATTATGACATCTGTCAATAAGGTCTAATCCAGTAGTTTCCGCTGAAATAGCTGAATTAGAAAAAAACCTTCTGGCAGTGTTTCCATCTTTGGGTGTGCCACTTCCTCCACTTCGCGGTTTGTCAACTATTAGACCAAGTCACTGCCTAAACTGTTGCTGGACATGTTGTTTTTTCTGTGCAAGAAGAGCTTTATCGTCTGATGAATGCGCCTGCCATTTTTTGAAATCTACTCTATAGGAAACGTGAATAAAATATTAAAAGAATCGGATATGCGAGTGAAGAGGAGGTAGTCCAAATTGATATTAACTACTGTCTACAGTTTTGGTACGTGATTTATATAATTCATGTCTTTTGGAGTTTAACCACACCTACTACAAGACGTATCACTCAAAGCACTGCACACTTTACCATCAACCATGGTTAATTGTAAAGAATGCCGCACCTTTATTTCACATCCGTTGTGAGTGAAAGAAGATGGCTGTAAACTGTCAATTTTAGTCTTGAAATAAGCTTCTTCTTGCACAGAAAGGTCACGATTCTTTGGCAAATTGATATCCAATAGGCCTACAATATCTGGTGGAGGAAGGGCGCGGGTTTTTCTAAACAATTTGGTCTGGGTCGGAAGTACATATTTGATTTACAAACTAATTGAAGAGGACTATATGAAGTAAGCAACATACTGCCATCATCCTCGATAGCAAAATCTCCAAAACACTGTTTATATTCGCTGTGCCCGTACTCCCATCGAAACCCCATTTTCCAATCAAAACAAATTCTTTGTTATGGTCAATATTATTCAACACGTTTTTTTGGGATTCTAGTATCCGGCAAGCAGTATGATCTAACAATGATTGTAATTCTACTTCAGCAGATGATTCCGTGATAAACTCTTGCGATAGATAACAGCGCTTCTTAGCTTCCAACACTTTTGCATAAGATGGTAATGCTTTCGGTGATTTTGCATTAATGAAGTCTTTCACCACAATATACTGATGTTAGTTTAATCTCATTTATGAGAGACAAGACTTCGTCAGTGTTGAAATTTAAAGAAGCGACGTTAGATCGACTTGAATCATCCAACAAATAATTTATTACGGAACTGTCTACTTTACTTAACTCTGTAAGCCTGCGGCGTTGTGATCTCTTGCTACACTCCTCGAAGTCCTTCCTATGCTGATGCTGTTGAGTGCTCGTCGAAGCTTTTGCTGCTGGCCGTTGAATGTCGTGGCTCTCTGCTGCTGCACAAGTTGGCAGAACGCAAACTTCAATTTCGTTCAGCCAGTCTCCGTACTTAGAGACCAGCGAGAATGCTTGCGAGAGACTTGCTTCCAGATAGCTACAAATCTTGTACAAAGATTAATAACTCTTTTTTCTAAGTCATCAGCAATCAAATTCTCAACATCAGGCAGCAACTGTATCAGGGTTTGAAAAACTCGACGCCACCGATCCAGTTCGGATTTGGTGTCCTTCATAGACAGCCAAGTATCTAGTACAAGCATTCTTTTGAAAGAACACTCAATACTAGTACCTAAAACAAAACAAAAAACAGTTAAATGCGGATCAAAAACAATACATATTTCGTAGCAAGTGCTACGCGCCCAGGCGCTCGGCGTAGACCCTGGCTGCACCTTACAGCTGCAGCATGAGCAAATACATTTTTTAAAGTCTAGTAATTGAAATTTTAAGCGACATTTTTATACCTTATTCAATGGCACAAGTAGATACAAACATAAGTACAAGCTTCAACATAAAAAAATACAGAAATAAATAATGTTGCGGCGTGTTATTTAAAAAAAAAATGGTGGATTGAAAATACAAAATAGTAAAGTAAATTAATAGTACATACCTGTAACTTGAATATCCATTGAAAAATAACAGGTCACACACAAGGTGGAACTTGAAAACACGCGTCGCGTCTTAGGCTAATTAGCGCTTGGTGATAAACACGGTTGATGACTAATTAGATGTGTTCACTTCCGATGCCGAAGAAGGAATGTTGCGAACAATAGATTGTAAAACCTTTTAAAGCCTCAAGTAGTATGACAACTAGTGGGTAACTAAACCAGATAGCATGGCTTAGCTCAATCATTGCCATCGGAGGCCTGTGACCTTCTACGTGACCACTGTGCAATGTTAACAGGCACAGTATAGGCACAAAATACAAAGAGTAACAGAAGGCACTCTACATAAAAAGTACACTCGAGCAACGCACACAGACACCACTCACAGACAAGTTATCTCGGACTGGTTGAGTTACTACGCGTCTGTGAAGTGCAAAAATAGAGCAACAAAAAATGCCTATCTAAGCTCGATTTATATAATAGTTTCCTATTTTGAATCAGTATAAACGAAGTAACTTTTTAGTAAGGTACCTAAATTCACGCCACCAACTATTGAAAACATGATTTTTTGTTTGTGTAGATATTGTGTTGTTTTTAGTGTCATTTGATAGGTTTAGTTCTAAAATGGATAGGGCAAAATAAATTGTGTAAATAGGGGAATCCATTTTGAAGTTATTAGGGATTTTCGATAGTGAAAATTGACAAATGTAAAATTTTATATGTTTTTGTTCTGTAAACTTTTTGTATTGTAATACTATGTTTATTGTTTTGTTTTAATATTGTAGAATAAGCTAAACAATAAATGAAACAACTAGATACGAGTGCCAGTACCACGATAGTTTTTTGTGCATAAGCCAAAGTTGACAACCCTAGCGCGACCGCCGAGCGTAGGTATGAAAAGTGAAGTACATACATTGTGATTGCCTTCTGTACTCTCTGTATTTTGTGGCATAGGCTTTCTGTTGTAGCTGGAAATGATGATCGTCTAATGACGAGCACAACAATAGTAAGCAGGGAAGCGTATATCTTCACTGTGCAATTGACAACAGGAGAATTAATGCCACTATTGTTAGAGTTCCGTACCAAAATGGTAAAACGGAACCCTTATGGTGAGACTCAGTCTGTCTGTCTGTCTGTCACAGCTGGATATCTCAAGAACTACTAATGCTATCAACTTGAAATTTGGAATAGTTTTAGATGAAAAATGTATGTTTATTTTTTGCAACAGGGACTGAAAGGGGGTCTGAAAAATTCGAAGTGGGGCTACTAGGGCATATCATATAAAAGAGCGCAATTTGCAAATTCTCAAACATTTTTTTTTTAATTTTTTGGGTTGCATAGTTTTCGAGTTTTGATGAAGAATGTAAAAAAAAATACCGTTCCCCCCCTTATCTCCGAAGTTTGCAAAGAGAAAAATCTGAAATTATTCTATGTGATAGAAGTTTATGTAAAGATTACAGGAAAATAAAACGAAGTTTCTAAATAGGACTCTTTTTCAGAAATCATCAACAAAAGTTACATTAGTTCCAATATCGGTCAAGAGATGGTGCTGACATAAAACTGCAATATTCTACACCACAGTGCACAGTGTTAAAATTCTCTGACGAATGTTGGCCTCGCCGATGAAAAATTAAAAACATGATGGTAAGGAACCCTCGCTGCGCGAGCCCGACTCGCTCTTGACCGGTTTTTTTTGTTAGGTCGCACACGATAAAACCAAAAATACCAAAACCAACGTCACTGAAGATGACTTTAATTTTGGTCCATTTTCGAAATCTGAAAGTGGACTCCTGGCCACGGGAACCTACCTGAAACCTTCAAATCTATTTTCGGTGTTCTCTCGTAATGCCGCACCTACTCAGCTATCAACTTTTCACCCTGCATAATATGATTGCTCAAAAACCATCTGTGAGCTCCTCTACAATAATTTTGTGTCTAAACTAAACAAATTATGTTTGGAGAACTCCACAAGGTGACATTTTGGGCCTGCCCCACATCTCCACGTCACGACGTCGTCATCGTGGAACGGTGCGGTAACGCGGCACGGTGCGTTGACATAAAGTGCAAATTTACGTTACCGTATCGTAAAAATGCACGTCACGACGCCGCACCGTTACGCGTTGCCGTGGCTTGTAAAATTCCGGTACACTCTTCATTAACTTACCAGAGAAATAGCAGTCTCGTTCTAGATATGGACAGCACAATACGTATTCTGCTATTATATTTATTATTCTTTTTATTCTGCTTCTTCTTCTTTTTTTATTGACAACTAATCGCTAAGACAATGAAACATTAACTGAGCGAGCGCGTCGTAGCCGCGTCACCTTAGCGTCACCGCGACGCGTCGGAAACGAACAGGTACTGAGTAAATTGCTCTGTTGTGTCTCGCTATTGAAGGCCAAGAAAGCTTCCCTACAAGACTATTGTCGTTATTTAAGCACTTAGCAGATATTTGTTTAGGAAGTTAATACTTCAAGCACAGGTGCAGAATTGATAGGACTGGTAAGTACCAGTCAACCTGTGGGTGATGCAGACACAAACAATGGTACCGGTAATGGTAAGTACGCAACTTCGACAATAGTGCAGTTATAGCTCAGATGCACTGCGCAAGTAAATAGTGTACAACTAGCATCGTCGTCTTAACTCGTATTCACAATTATATGACTTAGCTAACTACGTAATGGACAGGAATGGCTAATATAGAGAACACAATCAAAGCATCGATGAATTTATAGTTGCAATGAAATACTTATGGGATATTGCGAAAAACCGGAAAAAAACCGGACGGTATGTATGATTCTTGCTACAAGTCACGTGGACGTTGACATGACATGTGTCATTATCGGCGATACGTCGACGCAACAGTTGTAAGTTTGTGACCTAACTCATGATTGTTTTGACAGCATCCGTTTATTTATTCACGAGGAGGATCAAAGTTACTTTGATCGGTTTAAGGAATAAAGACATGTCAGAGAGAAATATATATTGGTGAGTATCAAAAGGTTAAGGACTGTGAGTAATAAGTTAGTGATGTTGTTGTGCGTCGCTCATTAATTACAGCAGCGGAGTGCGGGACGCGGTGCGGCAGGGGGGGGGGGGAGGAGTTATGACAGTAAGTAATACGCGCCGTTAAAAAGATGTCAAACAAAGTGTCGGCGGGTAAAGGCGCGGCGCGGCGACGCGGCGCGGGCGTGCGGTTTAAACTTCGGTTTAAAGAAACTTTATTTTTATTACCTACCACTCCTACCAGTGTTACCATCTACAACTGTTGATCTCCAAGGTATGGCAGTTGGTGCCACTTTCACATCTACAGCTGTTGGTCTTCAAGGTATGGCAGTTGGTGCCATCTTCACATCTACAGCTGTTGATCTCCAAGGTAAGGCAGCTGGTGCCGCCTTCACATCTACAGCTGTTGATCCAGTGAAGCTGCCACCGTTGAGTCCAAGGGTGTCAGCTTCACTGCTTTCTGGGCATATCAAAATCTTGGTAGTCGTCTAAATTGAAAAGACCTTCAAACATTTGGCTGATGTCTAATCCGGCAAATGTTCAAAGCAAACCACAACAAAACTGAGATTATGGTAGTGCACAGAAAATTGGGTACCTATCAGAACTTTCACGAGTAGGCAGGATAAATAAGTGAAATAGATAAATAAGTCTTTACTTGCCTTAACATGTTATGTTTAGTTATGTTACAGTCTGGTTTTGATTGAAATTGAATTTTTTTATTGAATTAATTGATTTACATAAATATTTACAAAATAAAGCCGTAAACTACTGGTAGGTAAGAAATAATTAGATTCTACGTGAACTAGGAATAATGTTCAGATGTTTAGCTACCTATACAGAATATTGTATCAATTGCATGCAAAATAATTACACGAGTTAAAGGTAAACTATACAATGTCGCATAAAATTCAAAGTCCTGACTGGCTGTTATATAAACGCACAGCCTAAACCGCTGGTCCTAGAGACATGAAATTTGGAGGGTGTGTTCTTCGTGAAGAGTAGGTATCCAATAAGAAAGGGTTTTTCGAAATTCCACCCCTAAGAGGGTGAATGGGGGGGGGTGAAATTTCACGCAGACGAAGTCGCGGGCAGAAGTTAGTTGGTAATACAATGATAGTCATTCAGATCAAAATAAACATTTTCAAAATGAAGTTGTAACTAAACACGACCAGGCCGAAGTTTCTGTCTGCTTAAAATAATTTGGCGATAGATATACATATGTATAGGTATAAAATATGCGGCATAAACGGAACATAAACGCCCGTATCTTTTGATTGCGTTGATTTAAAAGTTTTATTATTTCACTGCTTCAAGGGATTGCAGCACTGAGTATTTGGTATTAATTTCAACTTGATAACTTCACGCGTTCCTGAGAAAAAGGGTTTGACAGAAGGACAGACAGACGGACAACGAAGTGATCTTATAAGGGTTCTGTTTTTCCTTTTGAGGTACGGAACCCCAAATAAACAATATCAGGTAATCCCTTATCGCAGGTAGTTAAATTAGTCCATAAAAACGTTATAGTAGGTCTTTCAAACATTTCAAACTAGAATTTTAAATCTTAATGTTGCATTACTGTGAAGTAGAAAAATATCAACTAACTTTTGGAAGGCGCTGTAAACATTTTATATTTTCAAGATGTTTTTCAAATGTTATAAGTTATGTCCGTTTATATAGTTTGTTTTTAAATAAGTTAGTATTATTTACTAAAGGAGAAGGGAATGACTCCATAGATTCCTAGCTGGGCCCAGGTGTTAACTGAATCAAACTAGCCTTCTTTGTAAGAGGATATAATAATAAGGCCTCACAGAAAATTTGGTGTTTGGCTATCCAGGAACCAAGTTTATGAATTATAGTAAAAGTGAGGTTATATTATAACATTGTAGTTTTTTATGTTATATACGAAATACTTTGAATGGCTTTGGTTGTGTAATGGTTTTATGTGGAGAGTGTGACGTGTCGAAGATCTGACACTTTTGGCTCTTCCGCGCCCTGGACGTCGCTACAGTCGAAGACAGGTTTCTATATCCAACATCCTGTAACCTAGAAGCAGTAGGCACCAACCTTTTAAAAACAAAAAAAGGGAGAAGGAAGAAGTAAAATAAAACACCAATATATGTATAAAACATGCTTTATTCATCTTCAATAATTATGAGAATATCATCTAAAAATTGTGCAGGAGGTACGAACACTGGAATGACCAACTTGGGTTGGTACATCGACCGCACGTCTCCCAAGAACCACATCTTGGACCGAGTCCCAATATGCTTGGCAACTGATAAAATCGCCTCATCTTCCAAGACTCTTCTACCAATAGAGTTACTGCGACCAGTCGCAATCGTACAATTTACACAGCGATCCATGTCGTCAATATCCAATCGATAGGAGTAAACAGTTTTCCAAAATAGAGAGCCAGGTAATTTAGAGAAGCAAGATCCGTCAAATAGTCCGTTATAATGTGCAAAGCCGAGGTCGTGGGGTTAAACAATAAAACAAGGTAAATACGTGCGCACTTAGAACGAAAGAAAACGAACGAGAGCATCTGTCAGTCAGTGACTGACGGATGTCAGGCACAAGTGTCGCCAGAACAAAAAAAATCACTAGGAATCTATTCAATCGATTCCACGAAAGCTTGATATGCATATGCACTTGTCAGTTGTCACTCGATTTTCATACATATTCTCATATTTTACCGATTTATTCATAATCGTAGTAATTCAGGAATTATTTGATCGATTATTTATGTTTCATTAACTTAATTTAAGTTTTCTTGCTTTCTAGGTAGAAACATGGTTACCATACTTTGTGATTTCCTTTAGAAAAATATAACGGTTTTTTAATACACGTTTCAACTAGTTAACTGCTGGGGCCAGAAGTCTCCTTCTCCTTTAGTTCTTTTGGTATTTTATTGTATACCTAGCAGACGTTGTCCTGCCCGAACAGCGCTACCATCCGGGTCTAATTGTGACTCTAAACCATCCAGGGATACACTCAAAACATATTTCATCAAAATCGTTTACTTAAAAAGATACGTACACACATCACAAGGCAGCTTTTGGCATACTTGGCTGTCATAGGATTATCCTTTAATACAAGTCTGTGTGGATTGAGGTCCTTGTTGATCGAGAGATTACTTCATACGCTTTTTTAACAATCCCCTAGTACTGTACATTACGAAGTCCACAAATGGCCCTGATGCATTTTTTGGCTTAGCTAATAACTCATACGTCATAACAAAATAACCTACTCTAGCTCAGATCTTTAATAGTTGTATTGACTCTGGGGAGTTCCCTGAGCTTATGAAACATAATAAAATAATACTTTTGTTTAAATTAGGTACTACAGACGCCAAGCACATCAAGCTACTACAATCTGTCAAATTTCTTTAATAGATTTTCAACTTTATAGCTAAAGCATAAGGTTCAAAGTTGATTGGAAAAATGTTACAGTTTCGGGTAGCTTGATGTGCTGGCGTCTGTACATCAGACCCCACAAATGATAGACCTATTTATGTACTTCCTACTTGTGGTAACATTAATTTTAGACCAAATGTAAAGATTTTTGAATAAACATACATTATTACATAGCTAACAGTTTGATTTTACAAGGGGTCGTTCAACTACTTATTTATAATGCATGGGAAGATAAATGCGATGCCTTGGGCATCTTTTCTGATTTCTCCAAGGCATTTGATTGCGTTCTTCATGAAACGTTAAAACTCCGCCACTACGGGATCCGGAACACTGCTCTGGATCTTCTTACTTCATACTTGAGTAAAAGGATTCAGAGCGACGATGTTAATGAAAAAGATCTGCCGGATCTACAGGGTTATTGTTAAAACATTAACAACCTCTTAAGAGGTCATTGTACTCATCATTATGAACAACTTTTAATGTGAGAACAAACCTGAAATCGCGAAAAAAAATCAGCTGTTCCTTATGTTCGTACAACTCGTCAAAATGTAGAGAATAGCTGATTTTTTTTTCGCGAGTTCGGGTTGGTCCCATAGTAAAAGTTGTTCGTAATGATGAGTAGAATAACCTCTTAAGAGGTTGTTAATGTTTTACCAATAACCCTGAATAGTAACAATTGGAGTCCAACAGGACTGAATTCTAGGTCCTTTCTTGTCTCTTATTCATATTAATGATTTGCCATACCTCATAAAGGACAATCATGATATAGTGTTGTGCTTGTTACTTGTTTGCAGATGACACTTCACTTTTGTTTAAGCTTAAATTTCAGCAGCTGGTTACTGACAATGTAAATAGCGCAATCTTGAATGTACAGTAGTCCACTGGTTGAATGATAATAATTTACTTTTAAAAAACCAAATGCATTAAGTTTACTCTACCTCACGTTAGGTAGGTGAAAACTAATGTGTTGATAAAGGGCGAAGAATTGAATCCTGAAGACAGCGCAGTATTCTCGGGCATAACTTTGGATGTTAAGCTCCAGTGGTGTCCATAATTGTAAAAAAACCGGGCAAGAGCGAGTCGAACTCGCGCACCGAGGGTTCCGTAACATCCGGGTTTATGCATAAGGTTTATGTTTATGAAATTAAATGTTTTTTTTTGAGTTGATTGAATGAATGGTAAATTACGGTTTACGATTTATGACGTATTAAAAAAAAACTACTTACTAGATCTCGTTCAAACCAATTTTCGGTGGTAGTTTACATGGTAATAAACATCATATATTTTTTTTAGTTTTATTATCTCTTATTTTAGAAGTTACAGGGGGGGGGACACACATTTTACCACTTTGGAAGTGTCTCTCGCGCAAACTATTCAGTTTAGAAAAAAATTATATTAGAAACCTCAATATTATTTTTGAAGACCTACCCATAGATACCTACCCCACACGTGTGGGTTTGATGAAAAAAAAATTTTTGAGTTTCGGTTCTAAGTATGGGGAACCCTAAAATGTATTGATTTTTTTCTAACATTGTGTGAAAATCTTAATGCGGTTCACAGAATACATCTACTTACCAAGTTTCAACAGTATAGTTCTTATAGTTTCGGAGAAAAGTGGCTGTGACATACGGACGGACAGACAGACAGACAGACGGACAGACAGACAGACAGACATGACGAATCTATAAGGGTTCCGTTTTTGCCATTTGGCTACGGAACCCTAAAAAGCTAAGTTCTACATAACAAGCTGTTAGAAAAATTCGTAATTTAACTGTTATAAAGACAACAAACCAAATTCTTGGGTGTACAATACTTACATCTAGATATTATGTGCAATAGGATCACTACTTACCCCCTTAGTTGTATAGCGTCTGTATAGTTACACAACGCTTTGGGCGTTTGTACATTACAAGGAATTTTACTGTCCGGGGCAGTCCGATTTTTTACGGTCCCATATGGATATGGCACGCCATGGTAAAGAATAAAATCGGACTGCCGGACAGTAAAATTCCTTGTAGTGCACAAAAGCCCAAAGCGTTGTGTAACTATACAGACGCTATACAACGTATATTAGTAACTGGCAAGTACTGATAGTAATTATTAAGTTAGTACACCCATTAATTTGGTTTGTGTACATTCTTTCAGTCTATCGATATTAAGTTTAAAATTATACTTATACATTGCAGGCCGGATAGAACGGCTGCTGTGCTATCCGGCCTAAGTATAATTTACGGTATAAGTATAATTTACGGCATGCCAGCATCAATGACATCATCCGTCGTGCACTTGTCACCCGGCGGTGACAAGAGCACGACGGACGCCATTGGGTTCCAAAACAGCTGTTTTGGAACCCAATGGCTTGGCACGCGACGATGGGAAGAGACCAGACGGAATGACCATAATGCCTTGGAAGGTGGGTAGGCCTCTGGTGTGGGATGCAACGTGTGTCGACAACTTATATTTTTGAGCCGTTTGGGGTTGAAACACTAGGGCCATGGGGCCCGAGTGCTCACTTAGTATTTTGAGACATCGCCAAGCGGTTGGTCGACTCTTCACGTGACCAGAGGGCTGGCCTATTTTTTGGCCAGAGAAACAGTTTTGCCGTACAACGTGGCAATGCTGCCACCATTTTGAGCACGCTTCCTGTTGAATTTTTAAAAATACTTAAGTATACTACTGGGCCATGAAAGACCTAATGAAGGGTGATCTTCCCATGTCCCTTAAGAGAAAACTCATTGACGTGTGCATACTTCATACATTCCTCACATATGGTGGTCAAACATGGTCTTTGACAAATCAGCAGAGGTCCACGCTCGAGGTTTGCCAGAGTATTGAGAGATTTGCCCCAGTATTCCCTAATGGTGTATAATACAACAGTATAGCAACATATCTTCTCGGGATGTCTGGCGTATTTCCGCCTCTCATGCTTCTTAAATAACCTGTGACACATCAGGCAGCAAAGTATGTCGATTATTTTCATAGAAAACATGTTATTTCTGAATTTTCAGCAGATATGTTACGCTACGCTAGGCTTTAAAGAACTAACGGCACTGTTTGACTTGGCAGCATCACAAAACGCTTTCTATTATAACGAGCGGCATTGTGGCCACAAAGAACTAACGGCACTGTTTGACTTGGCAGCCTCACAAAACGCTCTCTATTATAACGAGCGGCATTGTGGCCACAAAGAACTAACGGCACTGTTTGACTTGGCAGCCTCACAAAACGCTCTCTATTATAACGAGCGGCATTGTGGCCACAAAGAACTAACGGCACTGTTTGACTTGGCAGCCTCACAAAACGCTCTCTATTATAACGAGCGGCATTGTGGCCACAAAGCTTTGGTTTCCTAAGAATGCGGTGAACGATCGCACAATAACGGCTGTCGAATATAGAGTTTAGAGTCGTAATTTTTAGAGACCTTAATGTCAAATACTGAGGAAAATGACAGATTTTCATGACAGTCTTATAATATATGACAGAACCGCTTTTCTAGGAAACCAAAGCCTTAGGTATGTCACGGCACTATTATCTTAAGCACCAAGCTACAAGAAAGGAGGATATTGGATAGCAATCAATTATTTTATGGCTAAGAATCAATACTTTTGAGCGTCAAAGTGGAAGCAACAGAATATAACCCCTGAAAAGCCCGAATATCATCACTTTCTAGTATTTAGATAAGATGCAAAGGTAGCGTCTTATCATGTAGCGAGCTTTTACGAACAACAGAGTACACTATCGAGTTAGTGAGGATCAAAGTGCCGCGCGACGACGGTGCGACGCGGGCGGTGCGACCAACGGAAGGTCTTCTCTCAGGGCTGCCTGGCACTTGCCAAGTATCTCTGGTTTTCAAAATATTCCTTTATTGCTGTCATAATGTGGAGTCAGAGCTGCTTTATTGTATGTCTGTACTGTGGGACTTCATGTTCTTCGAAGTTTATCAGCCCCAACTCGCACATGAGTATCTAGTCGGGGGTCGATAGTGGCTAGTGATGGCAACCACCGCCGCCACACGGTCGGGGCGCGGGGACGTGGGGGCGCGGGGGCGCGAGGGCGCGCGGGGTGAGGTACTTCGCGCTCCACTGCTCCACACACTGCTAATTAGCAGCCCGATACAATTAGCTTGTTCATTTACAACGAGCTCCTAATTGCGTGGCACCGCCAGCGACCGGCGACCCACTGTGCACACTGCGCAGGCACACAATGTATCAGCGCGTTTCACCCACGTCGAATACCGCGCATACGCGCCCAACAATAAAAATATTTGTTCCTAATGAGTTTTCATTATGAATAGCTCATAAAAATTAAATAGCCAAGTGCGCAGCACATAAATATTTATACTTCTATAATCAGTTTACGTAGGTATCATTATGTACACGGGCACTAACTAGGTGGTGATATTTCAATGTAATTAGGTACCTATATTCAAATGTATGAAACATTGAATTCTCGTACCTACTCCTAAGTACCTATTAATAAGCAACTGGACACTAATCTGATTTATTAAAACGATTAAACAGGCTATCTTGTGGTAGATTTCAAAGTTTGAACAAACATAATTTCTGAATGCAACATGTTAGAGTGGCTCGGGGGGCGCGGGGGGCGCGGGGGGCGCGGGGGGCGCAGGGGGCGCGGGGGGCGCGGGGGACGTTGTTGAAAGCGTAAGCTCTGCGGATTGTTTAGCTGCCACGGAGCGGTGGTGTCGGTGTGGAGTGCACCGCGCTTTTGACATCGAGGCGTACATTTCAAGTGCATTTTCGCTTACTGAAACACGTCCTCGACTTAGTAATCGTTACGATATTCGTCGATTACGTGATGGACCATCAATTAACCTTATAGTCTTGGGTAGCAAAGTTCAGAGCTACAGGATCAACATTAAACAGCCCCAGACTAGGACCAATACCAGCGGTAGCCACGGACGAAAATGCTGAACGTGTTATGGTGTCTGTGACTGAAAATCCCCGTTTATAACTTCGTGCATATTCATCGATATTAGGAATTACGGAATCAATTTGACAGATATAATGCGAAAAAACCGGGCAAGAGCGATTTGGACTCGCTCACCGAGGGTTCCGTAACACCGGGTTTATGTGTAAGGTTTATGTTTATGAAATTAAATGTTTTTTTTTATACCTATTTGAGTTGGTTGAATAAAAGGAAAATTGCGGTTTACGATTTATGACGTATTAAAAAAAAACTACTTACTAGATCTCGTTCAAACCAATTTTAGGTGGAAGTTTACATGGTATTGTACATCATATATTTTTTTTAGTTTTATCATTCTCTTATTTTAGAAGTTACAGGGGGGGGACACACATTTTACCACTTTGGAAGTGTCTGTCGCGCAAACTATTCAGTTTAGAAAAAAATGATATAAGAAACCTCAATATCATTTTTGAACACCTATCCATAGATACCTCACACGTATGGGTTTGACGAAAAAAAAAAATCGAGTTTCGGTTCTAAGTATGGGGAACCCCAAAATATGTTGTTTTTTTTCTATTTTTGTGTGAAAATCTTAATGCGGTTCACAGAATACATCTACTTACCAAGTTTCAACAGTATAGTTCTTATAGTTTCGGAGAAAAGTGGCTGTGACATACGGACGGACAGACAGACAGACAGACAGAAAGACGGACAGACAGACAGACAGACATGACGAATCTATAAGGGTTCCGTTTTTTGCCATTGGCATGGCAACGGAACCCTAAAAAACTCCTGTTCCATCAGTATAAAATTCAAATCGTTCAGGATTTACAATATTCAGTCGCTCTGTTAACGTGTTTTTGAAAACATGCGTGCTAGACTTGACGAGTGTGCTAGGCTCGATGGTCACCATTTTGGAGAACATTAATTGTATTGAGGTGCAGTTTTTTATTTTTATTTTTCAAACTTTGAATTCTGACACTGGATATGTATGTACATTAAACTGTTATTAAAATATTACATTAAAATACATTAAAATATTTTTATTTATTTATTTATTTATTTATTTATTTATTTATCCATTTATTTCAGGCATCAAGGCCCATATAAAACACATACAATACAATATTATAACTTAAAAATACTATAAATACATAGAACATTATAATTAAGTAAACTAAAAAACTAACGAACACGAAGTGTCTGCGTCGTGTTTCGCTGACTGGTGTCATGTATCCGGCCACGAAACCGGCGGTACACAACACCCTTCGGCCAGAACTCTTCCTTGAGGAACTTCTCGAGATGATGTGTCGGAACACGCACCACGAACGACTTGAAGTTCGTGTTGTGACGCGACTCCAAATTCTCGACCCTCAAAGTCCAGCTGGTCTTCACACGCATGTACTCAATTCAATGTATTTTTGCAACATTACAATATTTTTATATATTTTACCGACTTCTTAAAAAAGGAGGATGTTCTTAATTCGTCTGTAAATGCTATTATCGATAGATTAGATGTTATCGATAGATTAGATATTGTCGATAGATTAGATATTGTCGATAGTTTAGAAATTATCGATAGATACGATATTATCGATAGATTAGATATTATTGATAGATTAGATATTTTCATCTATTGTGGAGCGATTTTGAAAATTCATTTTTCATTTGGTAGAGGAAGCTTGCGCGGTTGTCACATTTAAATTTTGTTAACTTTGCTTGGATAGTTTTAAGTTCCACTTAGTGTATGTTGATTATGTTATAATAATAACTTCCTCTCACTGATATTTAAATAGCAACTAAAAAGTGAAGAAAGCAAGCTTTTTAAAAAAAAAAAAAAACTGGTACTCCGGGAGTGCCGCCAGAAGTGAAAACAAAACTCAAACAGAATACTTTGCTATCACTCACGGACATAATAATATACATTAAACCGAGTTCATCCCGAGGACAGCCGAACACATCCGAAGCGGGTATTTTTTCAATCGTCTTATAAACAAAACACGCGCGGTGTCGCTTACGGTAACAGTGGCGCGAGTTCAATGGTTTTTTCCCATCTCAAAAAATGCCCAACGCGCCTAAAGAAGTGTTCACTTCAAAAATCTTTTGTAAACTAGTTTTTATTAAATCAAGAAATAATAAATCGTGAATCATTTATTTACTTACAGCTGTCTTCATTTGTTCCGAGGTACCATTTCATTTGCCAATTAGTAAATATTTAGACATAATGTTTATAATATTTATTTATATGTATATACTTCTCGCAAACGATAAGTACAAGGGCAGACTTAATGTCGAGGTATATGAAGCTTTTCGTAGCTATAGCCGGTGGTAAATTTAATTTTGTGAGTCCGAGAGCGGCAACAGGAACTGTCTCAAAAACATAACGCGAACACGTTTAATGTTCAGTTTAATGTCCATGGGTAGCAGCGAGCACGAGCTGTGACGACAGTCTCAGTCAGTCTTACAAATAAAATTCATTATTTGTTCCAGAACAATTCTCGGAGAGCTCAGCAATCCAGTTTTTTTAAACAGAATTAGTCTAAGAGTTCAAAAATCACTGTGTATGTGCTTCGTAGAGCTAATTTCAGGCATCCGTCCAGCTGGCCTGCCGAGAAGTGACACGAGTGACTGTGCAAGCTATATGTCAGCTTAACTATACAAGAACAATTTTATTATTTCAGTAGTAACTAGTGCCTAGTACAGAGCTGTTGTAGCAGGTACTACAAGCAGTTAGCAGGTAGGTACAACATCGTCCCGGTTACCAATATTGAACAACCGACATCATGTCAAGTGCTATTAAAACATCTTGTTTAACATTACGGAACGCAAATAAATGAGTATGTGTAGTATGTATGTATGTATGTGAGTCTGTTGAGTGATTCAGACACGCGACAGTTTAGTGCTCATCTGCATATCGCGACTAGTTCATGCAATGCGCCCGCATCCGCCCGCGCGAGCTGCGCAGCGAAACAGAATTACTGGCATGCTAATGACGAAACTTTCGCATGCATCACTTGCCGATACATATCCTAGCAATCGTGACCGCACCACAAACGTGCTCCAGAAAATGCAACTATACGTAGTTATGTATCTATCACGAACCTATCAGTAGGTATCTCTTGAATAAAACACAAAATATATAATATAGGTATACCGGGAATTCAACCAGTAAGTGTAGTCCTCCTGACAACGTGCGCAAGTATTATCGTGTACTGATGTCCTGAAAAACATATGATTATTATGATGATTTCGTTGCTACGATAAATTCAAGACGGTCTACGGTGCTACGGCGTAGCAGGTTCCGTGTTGCGCGGTACTTAGACGTAGTCGCGTAGCTTCACTGTGTCTCGCATCAAACAGCAGCTGATTTGCATGAGTTTTTTAAGTTCCACACACTCGTGCACGGCATGTCGGTGGCTGCACGTGTGCATGTGTGCACGAGTGTGTGCAAGTGGGCGGTGCGCGCTCGCCACGCCCACAGGCTGCCGAGCCGTACAAACTATCGAGATCATACTTGCCTCCAATACTTACACAAGTACATACACAACAATTAAAAACACCTACCAGTATCATCTTCGAGAAAATAGCCATAAAGATCATCACGTAACGCGTAAGCTTTTACAACGAGATAACCGCGAGCGATAATGAGCTCGCCTAATGAGAGGACGTGTGTGACCGCGGCGGGCGCGGCGGGCAGGCAGACGGCTCATAGAAGTAGTACGTGATGAAGTAATAAGTGGCGTCAAACTTATTGTGTCATTACCACATTACGGCCGAGTATATCGTTAATTATCATACTTCAGCTGGGGCACGACGCTGCTTCATAGAACTATACCATCGCTTTGTACGAAATCCACTTAAGAGTGTTGAGACATATTTAACGTGGTATACTCGCGAGCCCTACGTGTATATGTGGTCGCCATACCTCGGCCGGACGGTGAAACATCGCCTAGTAGGGTTGCACCGATTCGCGACCGCTTTCCTAATATCGCCTCCCTGCAACTGATTGGTTTATTCAGATACCCAAATATAGTCGGCTGCAAAATGTAGTTACTTACCATAATGTGTTAAAGGCTGGTAAGATGGCTTTTTGGCAAGGACGTAACATACCTACCCTGACTTAGGAGCTGCTTACAAACCTTGTCCAGGCTTGTTTGGCTGAGATTCCTTTTTGGACAAGTTGTGGTGCTCCAGCTTTTAACAGCAATACGCGGCATGCTGGTGGCTACGGCTCGGTGACGTCATGCAGCACCTGTGCACACTACAGTACGCGGCATGCTGGTGGCAACGGCTCGGTAACGTCATGCAGCACCTGTGCACACTGCACACTACAGTACGCGGCATGCTGGTGGTTACGGCTCGGTGACGTCATGCAGCACCTGTGCACACTGCACACTACAGTACGCGGCATGCTGGTGGCTACGGCTCGGTGACGTCATGCAGCACCTGTACACACTGCGCACTACAGTAGGTACGCGGCATGCTGGTGGCTACGGCTCGGTGATGTCATGCAGCACCTGTGCACACTGCATACTACAGTACGCGGCATGCTGGTGGCAACGGCTCGGTGATGTCATGCAGCACCTGTGCACACTGCATACTACAGTACGCGGCATGCTGGTGGCAATGGCTTGGTGATGTCATGCAGCACCTGTGCACACTGCATACTACAGTACGCGGCATGCTGGTGGCAACGGCTCGGTGATGTCATGCAGCACCTGTGCACACTGCATACTACAGTACGCGGCATGCTGGTGGCAACGGCTCGGTGATGTCATGCAGCACCTGTGCACACTGCATACTACAGTACGCGGCATGCTGGTGGCAACGGCTCGGTGATGTCATGCAGCACCTGTGCACACTGCACACTACAGTACGCGGCATGCTGGTGGCTACGGCTCGGTGACGTCATGCAGCACCTGTGCACACTGCACACTACAGTAGGTACGCGGCATGCTGGTGGCTACTACTCGGTGACGTCATGCAGCACCTGTGCACACTACAGTACGCGGCATGCTGGTGGCTACGGCTCGGTGACGTCATGCAGCACCTGTGCACACTGCACACTACAGCCTCACCCATTCCATTCGTCTACTCATTGTTACAATTGGGTATGTAAATATTTTTAATTTATACTCGTAGATTTCGTTATTTTAAGCAACTAATTACAATATTTTAGTTTTCTAAGCAGTCATTAATTTTAAAAACATTTTCTAAATTCTACTTCAAAAGTAGGGTCAGTAGGGTGAAGAGTTCAATCTTTGCCACGTATAACAGAATAATAAAAATCCTAAATTTGACGTTTTTTGCTTGACATCAAAAACTTCAAGCACACTTGACAGTTTTAGAGGTGGGAATGGTCGACATAATTGAACATTTACTATAAACTGATCGATTATGAAATTAGTAACTCGATTAAGTATAGTTAATCGATTATAGTTACTAATTTTGTATATTATTTATATGTCCTTACTAGTCGTTAGATAAGCGAGTTTAATAGGTACTGTTGCCGAGTGAACACGGATAGTATCTAGGTATCAACTATGTACCTAGAGGTGCACGACTGTGAGTGATTTCTTTCAAATAATGATTTTGATTTTGTGATCTTGAGCTGACCCGGCGAACTTCATACCATCCCGCCAGCCGCTCCGCCCCCGCTTTTTATGATCATCCCTATAGTTGACTTTATGACATTATATGACTAATAAGTATGAAATAAATATGAAAAAATAAGTAAAATAATCAAAGGACAAACAAAAACCTAAAACAAACCAACAAACAACAACAACAAATAACAAACAAACAAAAACAACAATTCGGCCGCACTGTTCCTATTGACAGCGATGCGGACGAACTTAATGCCCTATGATTATTATATGATTTGATTTTTTTTTTCATAGGATGTTATGAGGCACTGAAAGTATTCCCAATCTGCGTCATTCGGATAGTTAAAAGGGCTCCAACAAGATTGCTGCGTATTGTTTGTCTCAATGAGTGTTATGACGTCATCGTCGTGCGATCTAGCTGTGCGTCGCTCGGTGCGTCAGAGTGCACATTATGACGACAGACACATCGTTGTGCGATCTAGCTGTGCGTCGGTGCGTCAGAGTGCACATTATGACGACAGACATATCGTTGTGCGATCCAGCTGTGCATCAGTGCGTCCAGGACCAGGCCCGTGCCGGACGGCGCGTACGTGTTCCACGTGCGCCTCAAAGAGATGTCAGCATCGGGGAGGGGCCCCTTAGGGCCGAAGCCTGCCGGGTCAGCCGGATTGTCCGAAAGGGTTACCGCTGGCCCGGAACATAAAGGGCTAAGGAAGGAACACGGGTGGGTTTTAGTCAGTAAGAGTCTGACACTCCCTTCCGCTCCACCCAGAGCGGGAGGAGTGATTTGATGATTTCCCATCCGCAAAAAAAAAAAAAAAAAAGTGTTCACATTAATGCAATTTTTGACAGTCAGTTCCATGATCACACAGAGGTGTCAATACTAGGTAACAAAGGCAGCCTTTTGGCAACAGATAGTTTTAGCCACAAAAGCAGCGTTTGATTGCGAGTGTATGCAGATTTCAGATAAAGTGAAATTTATAAATAGTGTAAAACAAAGTCACTTTTCATGTGTGACCGCTTACATCTTCTAAACTATGGTTATCAGCATCATTTAGAGCATTTATTCCAGATGGTTATAATACAGTAGTATTAAACTGTCATAATATAATAAAGAAAATATAATGAATAAATCCTGGTGTTTAGTCAAGTCGTAAAAACCGTGCGAAGCAGGGGCGGGTCACTAGTATTATAATAATTTGTGGTTTAACTATAACAGTAATGAAATATTTTATTTTTGACAGTCTCACTAGCAAATGAATCATTTACCGAGCTCATTAAAAAATAGATGGCGGCTGGCGGGCTCGGCAAGCCCCTGCGTGCGCAGCCCCGGCATTCCCCGCATTCCTACTTGATATATTAGATTTGTGTTTCATTCATTATACTTCCTCTAAATTATGTGACGTACGAGTAAGTGCCGCCGACTGAATAATTTCATATCGGTGCAATAATAAAAGTGAATGCCGTGCGGAGCTGAATGTAAATAACAGCGGCAACCTGCGTTTACGTATTCAGCTGAATCGCGCAACGTTGTTCGCTGTTCCTCCACTAGGCATATCAAATTCTGAACCAAGAAAATATATAATGGTATACCTGTTAATAGTATAGCTATTTATAGTATATTTCCATAATAGCAGTCCTAGTTCACACATTCCACTACGTTCTTACCTACTGCTGAGCTCGCCAGTCGCCAGTAGGCGAGGCAGGAGTGTCACAAGCTCATTAGCAGGCGTAGTTACACAGGTATGTGACGAGTTGCGTATATAAAGCGGCTGCCGAAGTTCTGGGAACGCACAGTTCTGCGAACCACTGGGCCGCTGCTCTCCGCTGGGCGCTGGTCTGCGCGTTGCGCCGAACCCGAGCTGCATTCCGGCTGGCCCGAGCGGCCCGCGACCTACGAGTTATTTACTAGCCCAGCTCAGGGGGCCTAAAAAGGCCACTTCGTCATAATCATAAAAGGATAACAGAATGGACAGTTAACTGTTAAGTTAATCGTATCAAATCCCATTGATGAAGCATTTTTCAGTTATTTTTTTTGTCTGTTCTAAAATACCAATCAATCCAATCCAAATCCAATCCCAATCTCTTTGATTGTACCTACGTAGTGCAGCGAAAAAAAAAGAAAAACACGGACTGTCTTCGCCATTTTATAATTCCTTTTATGATTCTCCAAAGTGGCCTTTTTAGGCCCCCAGTTCCTACTCACTAGATGGCGCTGCATTAAACGAATATCAATAATAACGTACAATATGATAGGTATGAGAGTACCTACCCAACACCGGAGTACTACTCTCATGAATGGTATTTGAAACTAGCTGTGCCCGCGACTTCGTCCGCGTGGAATAGTGACTTTTCGGGCAGCATATTTTGAATTACATATACCGTCTACAGACCGGGCATTTGCTGTCCGAACCCTCTGAGAACTCAGGCGAATTTCAGTGAAAGTCTCAGACTCTAGTGCTTGAGCTTCACGATCGGCAGTGAGACGTATTTCTCGTTCTTCCTGTGTTTCCTGAGACCGAACATTTGCTGTCCGAACCCTCTGAGAACTCAGACGAATTTCCCTATCAGTGAAAGTCTCAGACTCACGCGATAGTGTATGAGCTTCACGATCGGCAGTGAGACGTATTTCCCGTTCGTCCTTTGTCTCCTGGGATCGAGCATTTGTTGTCCGTACTCTCTGGGAGCTCAGGCGGGTTTCCCTGACAGCAAAAGTCTCAGACTCACGCGATAGCGCGTGAGCTTCGCGATTGGCAGATAAACGTGCCTTTCGTTGTTCCCCGTTTTCCCTATTTCGAGTTGTCATCATTCGAGAACGATTTGAACTCAGTCGAGATTCTCGCTGAGTCGAAGTTTCTGCAGCACGAAACCTAGCCTGGTGCAGAGAGCCTTTTGCCTCACGACCTTCCTCAGATTCCTGTGATGGAACTAATCTCATCCTTTTAGCATTTCTGCTACATTGGGAGAGGTTGGATCTTCTTCGAGGCATTCTTACAATAAAATAGTACTTACTACTTAACACACAGTTATTTAGTAAACACGTACTATCGTAAACAATTAAATTATAAATACTTACAGATTATTATACAGTCTAAAATTATCACAGTTTAAGTAATAAGTGTTAAGACGTGTAAACCAAACGTCATTATCATCATCATTTCAGCCGATAGACGTCCACTGCTGGACATAGGCCTGCCCCAAATTTGAGGGGGTTTGCCATAATCGCCACGCTTGGCAGGCGGGTTGGCGATCGCAGTATGGTATGGTGGTGGAATGCATAGAAAACGCTGCTGCCCATTCTCCGGTGAGACCCTTAGTCGCCTTTTACGACACCCACGGGAAGTAAGGGGTGGTGCAATTCTTCTACACAGACAAACGTACTAACTTTATAAAACAAAAGAATTGCTAGAAAAAATAATTACTGACCTAAGCTAATGAACTTATACTTAATAAAGAAAATCAAGAAAAGAAATGCCTAACCTATACCAAATACTTATAATATTTATATACAAACCCTAAATACAAATTAAGATAAGTATATATACCGAAAATCAGGGAAAGAAATGCCCAACCAATAATAAATGCTTACAATATTTATTTACAAAACCCTAAATAAAAATTAAAATAAGTAAATACCCAAAAATCAAGGAAAGAACCGCCTAACCAAATACTTACAAAATTTTAAAGAAAATTAAGAAAAAGAACCTAACCTACAAATCCTAAAATATAAATAAATGAAATATGCAAACAGTCAGTATTCAAGTGAATCGCAATAATCGAATCCAACTATTCGCCTATACTCTCCAGGATACGTGCGTTCGCTACGAATAACTGAATCCTTATGGCAGCGGCGCGGTTTCTTTTGAAATGGTCATCTCGCAGTTCAACCTAAGGGGTTGTCGACTGCTTAACCTGGCTTTCCTGTGGATGCCTCAATAAATTAAGGCCTCCAGCCAGGCCATAATACACAACTTGACTACACAATATAAACTTAAAAACTAAGCGACTACACGCTAAGGGCACCCCCTGTGGGGTACGGACCTCGGCTTAGGGCGTCGCTGGGAGAGGGCAGCAAGGGACAGGCTGGATCGGAATTATGGCAGCGGCGCGGCTCTCAGCGCGCTTTATACAAGGTGTAACGGAAAGGGGGTATCAATCCTGAAGGAGGTGAATGTGCTCATGAAACTGAACAATTTTCCCCAAAGAACATAGGTCGAAATATGAAAAAATTTTTGGACCTCCCATAGTAATAGTAAATCGTTGATGTGCTATTACTATGGGAGGTCCAAATTTTTTTTTTCATCTTCATTCACCTCCTTCAGGGTTGATACCCCCTTTCCGTTACACCTTGTATATATAGCCACGGACGCGCAGGCGCGAGGCGTTTACGTACTCTGATAGAATACCTTAACAAATGTTCGCCGTGATTCTTTAAATTGACATAACTTTTTTATTTATGAACCGATTGACATGAAATAAACACTAAATGTTAAGTGAAGCTTACTACAATAATTATATTAGTGAAAACCGCATCTAAATCAAATAAGCCGTTCCTGATATTAGCGTGCACAAACACAGCAGACAAACAGACAAACAGACAAAAAAAAATGTAATTACAATTTCGGGTTCGGCATCGATATAATAACAAACCCTGCTACTTTTTTTAAATATAATTATTTCCATTGTACAGACACCACTTTTCTACAATTTTATTATATGTATAGATGGAATTCGGTCTGGGGAGTCATACTTACTTACTTATTGCCCTAATCTTATCACCAAGACAAGCCAAGCGAAGCGCACCTACCTTTTCTCGAAACACTTTGTTGTTTTTTTGAACCCTCATAACAATGGGTTTGAATTATACCAGATAAACAAAATTCTTGAGATATGATATCAATAGTGAACTTATTAAACAAAGTTTCAATTGCATATCTCATATACTTTAGATTTTATTGGTATCTATCTAAAAACCCCGATTTCGATACTGAATGATGATCATCAAAACTCTTAGGGTACTTGCTGATGTCCTAGAAAGCTGAAATTTGGTATGTAAGCTAGTATTAGTACACAAACAAAAAAAAAAACTCTAAAACTTGGAACTTTTAGCCTCCTACCCCTTAAACTAAGGGATGGAAGTTTGTATGAGACTTCCACAAATTTTGATTCCAGAGGTCTGAAAATTGATATAGGAACTTCTTGTTATAAATAATAAAACACATATTTCAGGATTATTAGAAAATTAACAAAAAAAAAAGAAAAAAAATGTTTTCATGCAACTTAAAAAAAATATGTGAAATCCCAACAAAAACATTTTAATGTAAAATGTTGCCAAGACGAGACAACATATGGCTCCCACTGTCAAAAAGTTATCAGATCTCATATAGAGAAAAGCTTCTAACTCTACACACCCTAATTTCACAAACTACACCTTAGTCAAAATATGTGGCTTGGCCATTTCGCTACCATCACATGGGCGTAAGGTGAAAAATTAATTCACTGTTCATTAGTTTTCTGTTATACAATAGTTCTTGTAGTACCGAAACGGCCAAGCCTCATGTTTTGACTAAGGTGTAGAGTTTGTGAAGTTAGGGCTTGTAGAGTTAGGGCGTGTAGAGTCAGAAGCTTGGATTTATTTATTGTAGGACTCGCGAGCAATAAACTCGCAAGCTAGAAGAAGAATTTTGAAGAACTGGCTGCTATCGAAATCGATAAACAGGTATACTTAGTTCTATGCCAAGCGCTTAGTACCTACTCCATTCAATACGAGTACTAATAATGATAAAGGTATATTTCCCAGACGGCAAAAAGAGTCATCCGGTGTGTTGAAAATGTATGAAAAAGATTTTGTCGGTACCGAGAAGTAGTACGTAAAGGGTTGTTCTTATTCACGAGCCTCGTTAATATTTTTGCATCATTATTGGTATTCATTAATGTTAAACGGCGACAGCGGCCCTTGCGAGTTGCACATCCAGGCAGAACTTTACATTGTGTACCTATTTTATTTCATTGCCGTTTCCCTCAAACCGATAAAGGAAAAATGCAAAACATAATAAGGAAACCGGTAGGTAGGTATGTCCTAGGATATAAAAATCGAAGACTTGTGACATCGACCGACCCGCACTGAGCCCGCGAGGGCACTCGGGCCACTGCCTTTCAACCAGAGGAGCCTGTGGCCCAGCTGTGGGAACGTTAGCATGATTGTGCTCATGCTTGTCATTAAGGCTAGTTCATTCATCTAGTTTTTCCTTCGTGGTTGCTCATTAGGTCACAACTTACAGAATTTACTTTTGGATAAGATATTAGCATGCATTCGCGGTTGTTTCTGTGGAATGACTGTCGCAAGCCAAACTGCCGTGAGTCGTCACTCGTCAGGAGCGCGCCGCAACTGGCCGCACGCAAGGTGCGCTCACTACGTGCAGCCCAAGGTGCCGCCGCCGTTCGACGAGCGATCCAAAAAACCGAAAATAAATTATCTAACTTGCTTCAAGATTAGAAATAAATATTTATTAACAGTCGCGTATTTGTTAAACCGAAATTCCGAAGGGTAGTTTATTCAAGCTGTCCTCATTATGTAGTGGTGGCTGCCAGTGTCACCCATCATTTGTTATGTAGTGGTGGCTGGTAGCCGACGGTGGGTGCCTGCTGCCAGTGTCACCCGTCATTTGTTATGTAGTGGTGGCTGGTAGCCGACGGTGGGTGCCTGCTGTCACCCGTCATTTGGTAGGGTTGCTCCCAGTAGTAGGAACGTACGATAGTATGGATACATCGTACCACGCAGGCAGACAGTCCCGACTACTTAACATTCCGGGCCAGAGACAGACTGGACGCACACATGACACAGTGTGCGTCGCAGTGCAGGCGCGGTGCGGAGGTGCGGCGGTGCGGTGCGGCATGCGATGGACTCGCTGACTATGCGATTATGCGCAATTCGCAATGTCTCAACAGGCGTGCTGCGCGAGCAATCATTCCACATTGAAAGCACAATATATTCGACGAGACGACGCCGGTGACACAAAAATTGAACGCAAAGTCTGCCAGTACATTATTGTTTGTTTCTAAGTAAGTGGCAAACGGTCATTTTGACCGAACACATTATTCAGTTTAGGTGAAGATAGTGTCCTACTTGCACGGTGTACCTACTTATTATCATAATCGCGATGCAAATAATTCGGTTCCATAATGTAGTTTCAATAAAGTTAAGTTTCTTTCCATCGAGCGTGATCGAGGTCAAGAGCGGGGCACATTCGCTATGAAAAAATAAAGTCAAGTTTGCCTACAATAAGGACGAACCTATCACCGTTAATCTTGCATAGTTGCAATCCGGGACTTTCACAGGAAGTATGTAATAGATACCATTTACGCTTCGTCCGAATCAGGGATCGTTTCATGGAGCTCCGAAACGTGTCATAGCAGTGCAGTATATTGGAGCTCCTGAAAGAGTTAGATACCTTTTTAGAAGTGAGTAAAATGTGCAGTGCAGAGCAAGCTTGGTAAAAAAACAACCACAATAGCAACTTTGATCGATGTCGATCAAAGTTGCTATTGTGGTTGTTTTTCCTAGCTTCCACGAGGGAGGCTGCCGGTGGTGGTGGTGAGGGTTCCGAGTACGCATAGTTACACGTGTGTTCGCTATAAATCTTCCGTCCATCACAAGGTTAGGAGCTAATCGCGGCGGACGGGAGGCGGGTCGCGGCTATTACCCGCGGGGCAGGCGGCGGGCGAGCGCGGGGCGCGGGCCGGGCGGGGGCGTCTAATTGCACCGCGCCGTTGTTTTTGCGGGCGCCGCGCTTCAATCCGTATGCGGCCCGCGGCGGTTTCCACGAAAGCAATTACCGCATCCGCTGCGGCCATCTTGTCTCCGCACCACCGCCGCCGCGCCACCGCGCCGCGCCGCACCGCGCCCTCCGCTCGGCCAATTATCGGCAATTAACATAAAGCGCGGCGACCGCTCGCGCCGCATCAAGCCGCCGACACCACAATTAGCGACCAGTTCCAGTGGGACGCTGATTTAGCTAATAGCTCATGATGTGTTTCGGTAATGGCCGCCCGTACACTGCGCCGCGCCGCTAGTGTTTGCCTGCGTCCGGTCTGCTAAATGCTTCAATTTTGCATTCAATTTGTTTGCCATGTAGGTACTTACCTACTGCAGACTGCAGTGACTACGGACTGTACCAGCCGACGTCTTTCGTTTTCATGACATTCCTGGTTAGTTTCCTGCGAGACCATGCTATATACCTATTAAACAAGGCTTCTAAAAGGCTTTAGCTACTGAATTAATTCTCCGCCAATTTCTTATACATACTCGTATTGTTACCGACCAAAGAAATTAGGCATGTGTGGAGTGACTCCCCTCCCCCCTCTCCCTGCTCCCGGGTCCTGTGCACTGCTGCGCGTCCCACGTCAGACGGGTCGCCGTCTAATTAGTTAGGACTTGTGATTAAGTGGACACTTCGATAACGCTTAATGGTTTCGAGGAGCCGTCGATACCCAGCCGTTTGTTTTTACGAGGTGCGCGGGGGGGAGCGTAATCTCAACAACCTGACACTCGAATAACCACCTTCTGAAGTCGGGTTAGAGTTGAGTGTGAACGTAGCTCTTTAGTTTGTCCTGAGGACGTGTGGACATTAAAGAGCTGCTTTTAATGTCATAGATAAGATAACGGAGGTGCGGAGTCGTCAGTAGCCGGTCTTGCGATACTCATCGGCTGCGTCTACACGTACTTGTATGGCAATCGAAAGGGCGATCGTCATTGTTACTACCTCTTTGTAATCGAAATATTAGGATTACGCTCCCAAAAATAGATTAGATGCAATTACCATACTTTACCTCAGATTTTATACTTAAAAAAGTATCATGGCATCGAAGAAATCTCAGGGACATGATACACATCTGACGGTGTTCGGTGTCCACCACTAAAAACTTAGCTTTGATACGCAGATCATCGCTACTACTTTATACATAAGTACAATGATGGCAGATCGTCGTAAGTATAATAAATTAGCACTAATTAGACTGCCATGAAATAGTTGGGGAGCAGGCGGCGGCCACCGAGCCGAGTGTGTCGACCTGAGTTGGCGCTTCTCGGTCCGAATATATTCATGTATTCATCTGTTATGCGCTGCCTACTACCGGGCAACCCTGAACACATCAGTAATGCATAAGTAGGTACCTCACATCGTCTGCATCGTTTTAGGTACTTAGATAATATCCTGACCTTGTCCAAAAACCAAGCCATTGACATAGCGATCACTGTAAGTAAGTAGGTAACACTATTAATAGAATGGGTTCAGAACAGCAGTATAGTACAATTCGTAACATGTGCATTTACCTCACGCAGGCCAGGCGCACTCCGCATGTTAGGTACGCGGCGGGCTCAACTTGCCGGGCCAATTCAGTGGGGCTGCCGCGCGCCGCACGCCGGCTGGGTCGCACGTTAGTTCGATAGTCCCTTGTCTCTTAAGCCTCTGCCTCGAATCTTGCGGGCAGCGGGATGGCGGCGGCGGCAACGTAGACCCGTTCTCGAAACCAGCGGGCAGATCGCGCGGCACTCGTAGTGTTGTGTTTGTGGTTGTGTCGTCGAGATATTTGTTTTTATTCGCGAACTAAATGTCTGAACAACAGCGACATCTTTTTGATTCTATCCCTAACGCTCGATTTACTGTGGGCAAAAGAAGAAGTGAATCCCTAATGCAGACGCGTGGGCGGTCACCGCTTGACTGGAGTGCACCGCTCATTGCCCGCTCCCGCGCCGCTGTTTTCGAGGGCCGGTCCATTTGATTTTACGCATTAGATCCTGCCGCTCCCGCGCCACCACCGCCGCCGCCCCCGCCCCGCTGCCCGCAAGATTCGAGGCAGAGGCCTAAGTGTGAAATTATCAGATATCTATGGAAATTACAGTGGCGCGGGGCGGGCAGCGGGAGCGGGTGGCGGGTCAAGCGGAAAACGCATATTTCAATGGATGAACACAGTAGCAGCGGGACGATTGAGCGGTCCGGACGTACCTACCTCGTGCGATATTGGAAATAATAATGCCAGATTATTTGGAAGCTAGTGCTTATATAGTGGGCCTTTTTTTTGTCTAAAAGCAATCGCCACAATCTGTCTAATAGTGATCGTTATAGACATGGACAATTTTATACTTTTTTTAAAAATTACTTGTCGATTCGAATGATTTGAATAACTAGAATTCCACAAAGGTGGCCGAGCCAATACGGCACTTATTAATTGAATCTTCAGTCGTCAGCGGCATGTCCGAATACATCGAGCGAGAAACGCAAACTGACTTGCGTCCACCCGCCCGCTCGCGACACCCGCTTGTCCCGCTGCGATTCCCGCTCACCTGCCCCGCCCGCACTTGGTGCAGCTTAGTCAAAAACTACGTGTTTGCGTTACCCGCCAGCAGATTCCGCTGCCCGCCCCGCTGCCACTGTAATTTCACACTAAATTTTCTGTGGCCGGGGCGCATCGCGTCTTCCGTTCGTTTAACCTAACCTAACCAAACCTAACCTCGGGGTGCTCTTTGCTCGCTCTTGCATTCTATGTCGACGAAGCCCCGCTTCGCGGGGCCCCTATTTCAGTGTACAGGGTTTGGAACCAATGTACTTCCACACCCGGCGCTTTTTGATAGTAGCAATTTTTTTTTTCAATAGAATAGACCCTTTTTAGTGTAAATTTGAAAACCGCAAAGTTCGCAAAATCATAGTAGCCGAGGAAAAAAATCCCAAAGTTTTTTTTTAAATCTACTTACAAAAATATGTGGTTAGGCGTAGTCGACGGAGCCCCGCTTCGCGGGGCCCCTATTTCTGTCTACAGGGTTTAAAGGAACCTAACACGAAGGCGATGACGGGGGCTCGTTCGCTCGCTTTGCTCGCTCACTCGAGCCCCCGTCATCCCCTTCGAACCTAACCTGTCCGAGTCAGGGTGCCCCAAGTCCCGAGCTCGCTTCGCTCGCTCTTGCATCCTAAGTTGTCATTACAAATGTGTTACTTTTGTATATTATGTTGGTTTAGTGTGAAGTGTAATCGGAAACACTAAAATAATTTAAAACGACGAATGACAACTGTCAAACGTCAACGTCCCTCACTTACATTCGATTACGCACAAAAGTGACAGGCGTTTAAAATCTAATAAATTTTTGCAAAAATAAAAGTAGAAATTTCCTAATTATATTAAACATTCCTTATAGATTTTGAATATTATAGCAACTGAATATTATATTATGTGAATATTATTTCAAATGTTCATTATATAAACTGTTCATTAAATCATATGAAATTATGTAAAATGAAATTGTGTCAATAATTCATTATATCATTTGATGGTTATAGTAAAAAAAAAATATAATAAATGAAATTAGGTCTTTTGATCGTTAGAACTTTTGTTATTATATCAAACGTTACACACCCGTCTGTCGGTGCGTCAAATATAAACTATGTGTCTTTCGGTGCGTCAAATATAAACTATGTGTCTGTCGGTGCGTCAAATATAAACTGTGTGTCTCTACTGTTACTGGATAACCCAATGTGGTAAATGCGCTTATCTTAAGTTATCAGGTACTAATAGAGAAATATGGAACACAAAGGCACGTTGCACCGACCCCAAATACATTTTAAGAAGGGCAAGAGAATGACGATGATGATGATGCAGGAACGCAGGCGTTTATTAATTCACAAACACGAAAAACTTCGCAAGCAATGGCAAGGTACTGAAGACGGGTGCCGACCTCAGGACGAGCTGCTGCTCCCGCGTCACCAGTCCTCACCACCCACAGGACGAGCTGCTGCTCCCGCGTCACCAGTCATCACCACCCTCAGGACGAGCTGCTGCTCCCGCGTCACCAGTCCTCACCACCCTCAGGACGAGCTGCTGCTCCCGCGTCACCAGTCATCACCACCCTCAGGACGAGCTGCTGCTCCCGCGTCACCAGTCATCACCACCCTCAGGACGAGCTGCTGCTCCCGCGTCACCAGTCATCACCACCCTCAGGACGAGCTGCTGCTCCCGCGTCACCAGTCATCACCACCCTCAGGACGAGCTGCTGCTCCCGCGTCACCAGTCATCACCACCCTCAGGACGAGCTGCTGCTCCCGTGTCACCAGTACTCACTGTACTCATTTTGGCTGCCAAAACTACAAACGTAGTACCTATACAGGGAAGTTTTATAAAATTTACGCAAACGAAGTTGCGCTACAAATTGTGATACTTAGTTCTTTTCGCGCCCTGTCGGTACTGTTGGCATCGGAGGGATGCTAAAGGTACCGAAGTCAATAAAAAGCCTGTTTATTATCGCGTAGTTAATAGGATCATTAAATTAATTCTTACATTATTTCATTTTAATATCTTTTTATTCTCTTCTAAATATAAATGAATATTTGTCTCGTATTTATACATATAACAAACTCGCGGAGGTTGCCACTGTTAGTAACGTTGTCGTTAGGTTTTATGAAAGTGTTAGGAACGCACTTCCAGAATACGTCCTCTTTAGTAGTTGCTAGGTTACTGACTTGTTATTCTTTGTATCTTTGTAATCGCACTTTCAGTCTATCAAAGAGTACTCAGTGAATCGCACGCACCACTGCGTTTACTTTAATATGGTAGCAGAGCATACAAAAACGAGAGCTTAAAATTTTATTGTTGTTTTCGTAAAGGATAAAAGTTCGAAAGAGTGAATCATGTTGTCTTCCAAAATGAAACTCGAAATAGGACTATTCGATGGAAGCAACTGGCCCAGCTGGAAATATAAAGTGTTGTTGTTGCTGCGGTGTAACACAGGCGCCTTAGAAGCGGTGCAGGGTACTCTAATAAAGCCGACACATCCAGGCGAAGGAGCCAAAGCGGAAGCTCTCACGCTGTACAAGGAAGAGTGCGACAGGTATAATAAAATAGAAAGCACTGCACTGTTATTACTGACTTTTAATATGACCAACGAAATGCTGAACAAAGTAATGCGTTTTAATAATAATAATAATAAGAGAAGAGTTTACTTTGCTGGAACAGGTCTAAGGTGAGGAGCCAGACCAAGAGAGATACAGAAATCCGCAGGGCAGCATGTGGCGAGCTGTTGGGCAGTAGCGACCCCACGGACCCTATCTTCAGGGAGAAGTCTTGTTCCTCACCTCTGGCTTGCCTTTATTGGCCGGCTGGAGTGAACAATGACGAGGAACAGAGCTCCCACCTCATTCTAGCCTTTATTGGCCGGCTTGAGTGGAGATTCGCAAGAGCAAACGTGCTCGGTGGAAGGAAGTATTCCAGTAAGATGCTGGTAGGGATCTTGACCGTACTTCCGGGATTGTCCTGATAGCCGTGGAATACCTCTCCACTCCTCATAAGCACCTCAGGACATGTTGCCCCCTTGTTGCTACGTCACTATGTGCTAGCGACCGTTTCCGGGGGCCCATTGTTGAGTGTGCAAGTCACCCCCTGCCATTTTATCCGTGTATATATAAAACATTGATCAGGCAGGGGTCATAGTTATTCCATAGTTCTGGGTAACCAGTCCACTTTAGCCACCCAAACCCATAGTCCAACTTTTTATTTTTCCATATCCTGAAATAGTCCTACACCAACCGGGGGTTATCCTTGGGTGCACTTGCATAGCGCATACAGGGATAATCGTCGGTTGGTGCCGCATTTCATTAAAATTTCCTAAGGGGCCTCTGCGAGTTGGCTTCGGCCCCTCGTACGCCTTCCAAAGGACCGGGACCCAATGGTTCCGAGATATATAAATTCATAATACCTAATAATAATAAAAACTTTATTGCTCAAAAGATTACAGAGATTTTACATTGGCCCCAAACTAGGCAAGCCTGTATCTTGGGCACCAATATGGAGGGTTTACCATTTAAACATTTATTTTAAAAACATGTTCGGTAATAAAAGTAAAATATGTTTGCTTCAAATTACAAAAAAACTAAACAAAATCTGAGAATAAAAATAAAAATTAAAGAAAACGTAACATCGACAATTAAAAGAAAATAATAATAATAATAATAATAATAATAATAATAATAATAATAATAATAAATTTATTCACAAACTTTTTACAAGAAATCCTATGAAAACCCTGACTTCTGAGCTAGGTAAAAACCTGTATTACAGAAGTCAGTGCCCTCTCCCACTTTCTACTTGATACAAATTGTGAATAACAAAAAAAAAAAAAAAAAAAAAAAAAAAAAAAAAAAAAAATATAAAAAGAAAAATAATAAGGTGAAATAAATCAAAAAGTTTATGGGCTAGGTTTACTCATGTTGTGTTTATGCACGTAGATAACGTGTTTGTGTGTGCGTGTGTGTGCGTGTGTGTGTGAGGGTGTGTGTGTGTGATGGATACTAGATGTAGGTGAGGTATGTGGTAGTAGGGAATATTAATCTGTGAGCAATAACATTTCTGTTTGGTCGTAGTTTAATTGAAGTAGCCAGTTCTTAATTTTCATTTTTGTTTCTCGAACAGTAAGTGGATGAATGTTTATTATTTTGTTTATTTTATTGTATAAGTAGGATGACCTATATGATTGCTGTCGTCTAGCCGTAGCTGTCCGACATCTGACAGGTAAGCATACGTTAGCAATAACACGTTTTCTTTTATACACATTTACATCACAGGGAGTTTGCTTGTGTTTTTTTAATATAATTTGGGATATATATAATTGTCTAATTGTTAACAATTCGCAATTTTCATACAATTGTTTAGTCGGATATCTAAAGGGTTTAAAAGTCATTACTTTCAATAATGACCTTTGAGCCCTTTCTAATTGCATCATGTGGGTTTTACAGGCACCACCCCAAACCCCTACAATAAAACTAGGAAAAGAAAAACACTATTATTATGCTAATGAGTATGAGATCAAGTGTTGTGAATGAGTGTGAGAGTTTGTGATCATGAGTTGTGAATGACTGTGAGTGTGTGTGATCATGTGTTGTGAAAGAGTGTGAGTGTGTGTGATCATGTGAGGGTGAGTTTGTGAGTGTATGTGTATGTGAGAAAAACGAGAGAATTGTATGTGTGCAAAAACTATTTAACTACTGTAATAACCTTTTCTGCTTCGTCATATGACAAGTTTAGTAACCAGGATGTTAGGGTATTTTTTATTTGTTTGCGAGTGCAGTTTCTTATATTGCACTGTTTGATCACTGCGTTATAGACGTGTACATGCAGAAACTGTGGGAGTCTTTGTGCGTATGCGGATTTTACTGGGGGATTTGGAATTCTGAATTTGCGTTTGGCCTGTAAACTACTTAAATCGCTCCTTTTCGAAGTTTTGATGTGGGTATTCGTTGTTACGTTTAGTATATACAATTTTCTTACGCTCAGCAGGCAAGCTTCTGCGAACAGGATTTGTGTAGGAAAACGGTATGGTTTTTGTAACAGAGTTTTGAGGACTGCACGTTGTGCTCTTTCGAGAATTATTAGATGAGATTTTGACGCTCCTCCCCATATTACAATGCAATATTGTATTAGCGACTGGCATAAAGCTATATAGACGAGTTTTTTAACATCCACCGATGCACTGTCTCGTATCATTTTCATTATGTTAATTTGCTTTCGAACGCGTTTAACAAGTACCCTGATCTGTGGTTTGAATGAAAGGTGTTGGTCTATAATAACTCCTAAGTATCTTATTTCATCTACTCTGTCGATGTCATTGCTTGAACATTGAGTATTAGTGTTTATAAATGTGTTATGGCATTCTTCTCCGTGAATCTTTAAATTCCATAAAGGTACTTTGGTAGCCAGAGTTTTCCTGAAGGTTATGTATTTAGTCTTTTTGACATTTAGTGTCAGCAAGTTTTTGTTGAGCCATTTAGCGATCCTGATCATTCCTACTTCTGCTTTCTTGTATAAATCTTCCCAATCGGTTCCGTGAAATAGTATCACAGTGTCGTCTGCGTAGCAAATGAGGTCAGCGTTTGGGACGGTAATTTTGAGTATATCGTCCATGTATATAGTAAATAGTGTTGGGCCAAGTATACTCCTCTGTGGGACTCCAAAGCTGATTTCCTGTTCATCGCTGACTAGATTATCAATTCTGACACATTGCCGCCTGTTGCTCAGGTAACTACGAAGCCAGTCGAGTGTGGTTCCTCTTATTCCTAAACTTTCAAGTTTTCTAAGAAGTATAGGAATAGAGATGGTGTCGAACGCCTTAGCAAGGTCTAAGAATGTTCCTAGACAACGTTCGCCATCATCTGTGTGTTTGGATATTATGTTCGTCAGCAGTTCGACCGCATCAGTGGTCGATTTTCCTTTTCTAAACCCAAATTGTCTTTCTGAGAGAAGTGAGTGATTTTCTAGGTAATTAACTAAGCGGTTATTCATTAATTTCTCCAAATTCATTAATTTATTCATTAGTTTTACAACTGCGAGTGATATGTGGGACGAATTAAACCGTCTCTACGAACGAGGATCACAGGACCGAACCTACGATCTGTGTATGCAACTTTTTAAATATAAGAATGACCCCACTCATGACATGGGTTCGCATAATTATGTCTGCAATAAAGAATATTTGGCATGATCTGAATCAAGCTTTGTCAACAGTGCAACCAGTGGAGTTTATGATACAAGGAACTTTAAACTGTTGCGTTCCAGAGATGTAACTTTTGAAGAAGTACCTCTGTTAGACCGAGACATACCTGTTAGTGAGGAACCTGAAATTAAAAAGAATACCTATGAGCTACCTACTTCTTCCATAGATGATCAACCAAACTTAGAAATACTTAACCAAAGTGATGATCACTTGCATTCAGTAAATTTGGATAATGAAACAGGTGATAGTAATGAAGAAGTCCGACAAGTAGAAGACACTTGGTATGAAACAAGTGATTGTAATGAAGAAGACCGACAAGAAGAAGACACTCGAACTGTTGAAGGTAACAGTCGCGTACTTCGTGATCGTACTCAACTTAAACCTCCAGAAAGATTTAGTTTTGAACAATTCATCAATCAAGTCATAGCTGTTCCAGAACCATCTTCATATCGAGAAGCCATGCAAAGTACTGAAAAAGACGAGTGGGTTGAGGCTATGAACAATGAGATAAATTCTCTGAAAGAGAATGATACATGGAAACTGACACAGTTACCAACTAACAGAAAAGCGCTCAACTGCAAATGAGTATTCAAGGTAAAGAAGAACCCTGATGGCTCGATTGACAAGTTTAAAGCGAGACTTGTTGCAATTGGCTATAATTGACTATTCACAGAAAAAAGGAATAGACTACCACAAGACATTTAGCCCTGTTGCAAAACTAAGCACGATCCGCCTATTATTAAGTACAGCAGAAAATGAAGGTTTATCGCTGAAACAATTTGACGTCTCAACAGCTTTCCTTTATGGCAAGGTAAAGGAAGAGATATACATGCGACAACCTGAGGGATACAATGACAGATCTGGCCAGGTGTGCAAGCTGATAAGAAGTCTTTATGGACTTAAGTAAGCGCCTAAATGTTGGAACCAGTGTATTCACGATTTTTTTATTGAATCTGGATTTACTCAGAGCGAAGCAGATCCATGTTTATACGTGAGACAACGTGGCAAAATAAAGATTTTGCTAGCTTTGTACGTTGATGATGGATTATTGGCTTCGTCTGATGACAAAGAAGCTGACAATTTTATTGAGAACGAACTCAAAGTACGTTTCAAGATAAGGACCAAGCCATCATCGTACTTTCTTGGACTACAGTTGGAGCGACACAATGATGGGACTATAAGAGTTCATCAAGCCGCCTATACTAAAAAGGTTTTGGAGAAGTATGGTATGAGTGACTGCAAAGCCGTTAGAACACCAATAGTTAAAGATATTCCTGTAAAAAAGTTGGCGGAAAGGTCTGTGATACTAAATTTCCCTATAGCCAAGCTATAGGAGCATTGGCTTATCTCATGGTGGGTACAAGGCCTGATATCGCCTATGCAGTCGGAGTCGTATCTAGAACCTTAGATAACCCTACTAATACGAATGTGTTACAAGTGAAGAGAATTTTTCGTTACCTCAAAGGAACAATCGAGACTGTTCTACAGTAGTTATAAAAAGAATGAGAACATTTGCTACAGTGATGCGGATCACAGAGGCGACAACTTGAGTGGTTGTTCCACTAGCGGGTTGATATGCATGTTCGCTGGATCAGCAATCTCCTGGAGAAGTGTGAAGCAAACCTCGGTGGCGCTGTCGTCCACAGAAGTAGAAATAGTAGCTGCCAGTGAGGCCTGCCGTGAAATGATTTGGCTAAAGAGATTGTTTAAAAATTTAAGTGATAAATTAGAAACACCCTGCGCATTGATAATGAGTCTGCAATAAAACTAGCTCATAATCCGCCTTACGAATATCATCATAAGACAAAGCCCATAAAGCCTAAGACATTTCTATGTAAGGCAATGTGTGTCTGAAGGAGATATCCAAATTGAGCAAGTGCCTACGCAAGAGCAGTTGGCTGATATCTTTACAAAGCCATTATTCAAACCAAGACTGGTTAAGCTTTGCGAAAACTTCGGTTTGAAAAAGAAGAGGGAATGTTAGGAACGCACTTCCAGAATACGTCCTCTTTAGTAGTTGCTAGGTTACTGACTTGTTATTCTTTGTATCTTTGTAATCGCACGCAATATACAGGGTGTTTGGTGCATCGTTTGCCAAATGGAATTGGCCGAAAGGAGAGGTCATTTGCTATCTCTTAAGGCCCAGTAACTGATTCCTTGTTTCACTGGTTTTTTTTTAAATGACTTTTTAATTTTTATTTGGAGAAATACAAGAACTCTGCATTTAAGCTTAATTTTTTTTTAAAGTTATGAGTATAGCCTTCAAATTTTATTTTAATTCTTATGTTTACTCTTGTATGGCTCTATGAAATTAAAAATTTACTTGCTAATAACATCTAGTTCCTTTTTAATAACTCCCAAAGTTTTTGAAAAAAGGAAAAATACACTTAACACTCAATTTTAAATTGCTGTAAAAAAAAACTAAAAGCGATCGGGATCTTCAAATTCTTTTAAAAGGTTCTCTAGTTTGTCCCCTTTCCAACGGTGTCCAATATACCAAAAAAAAATGTTTAATAACTTCAGTAATTCGCTAAATTTGTAATCGAGACACATCAGGCTGATATTCGATATTACGGTAAGAACACTAGTTTTCACATAAATAACATTCTTTGAGTAAGTGGATAGTGTTATCTCACTCTTATGCAGTCTCTTATCTATTTCTAGGGTTCTAACTTTCCTCGAACTTGAAATAAAAAATAAACTTTTATTTAATAAGTACCTAATTATAAATTTTGTTCAAATTGTCCTCCACTATTGCGTACACACGCGCGACATCTTCTTATTACACTCGGACGTGGATGATCCGAACTTTTTAAAAAGAATTTCTACAAACAGACTTACCCTAATTATTAGGTCAGCTACCAATTTTCAGTGAAGACCTGTCTTTTGTTTTTCATCAAAACGATTATCCCGCTCGCTGGAGATTAACCGCCAGGGAGTACAACATCCAAATGTTGCATTCCCAGAATCATGGATTGGGAGGGATGGCCCTATTCCTTGACCTCCGTTCCCCAGACCTGACTCCGTTAGATTTTTACATCTGGGGATGGCCCAAAGAACTTGTTTACTCCACGGAAGTTGAGACTAGGGATGATTTAATCCAACGCATTGAGGCGGCTTTCGTCACTATCAAAGCAGAAATACGTTTACACACCACTACAGTCGAGATAAGACGAAGATGTCACGCGTGTGTACGCAATAGTGGAGGACAATTTTACTTATTAAATAAAAGTTTATTTTTTATTTCAAGTTCGAGGAAAGTTAGAACCCTAGAAAGAGATAAAAGACTGCGTAAGAGTGAGATAACACCATCCACCTACTTAAAGTATGTTATTTGTGTGAAAACTAGTGTTCTTACCGTAATATCGAATATCAGCCTGATGTGTCTCGATTACACATTTAGCGAATTACTGAAGTTATCAAAAGTTTTTTTTGGTATATTGCACACCGTTGGAAAGGGGACAAACTAGAGAACCTTTTAAAAGAATTCGAAGATCCCAATCGCTTTTAGTTTTTTTTTTACAGCAATTTAAAGTTGAGTGTTAAGTGTATTTTTCCTTTTTTCAAAAACTTTGGGAGTTATTAAAAAGGAACTAGATGTTATTAGCAAGTAAATTTTTAATTTCATAGAACCATACAAGAGTAAACATAAGAATTAAAATAAAATTTGAAGGCTATACTCATAACTTTAATAAAAAAATTAAGCTTAAATGCAGAGTTCTTGTATTTCTCCAAATAAAAATTAAAAAGTCATTTTAAAAAAACCGGTGATACAAGGAATGAGTTACTGGGCCTTAAGAGATAGCAAATGACCTCTTCTTTCGGCCAATTCCATTTGGCAAACGATGCACCAAACACCCTGTATATTTTATAAAACCTTTTACCACTGCGTTTACTTTAATAGAAAGAGATCGCCACGCGTGGGTATTCTCTATTATAGTGAATATCATAGAAATACCAACTACTGAGTAATAAAGTAGCGTCTATTCTATTACCTATTTAAAAACGTTCAAACTATATATTATTCTGTTGTAATGAGCTAAATGCGAGTGGCTCTCCACACATCCCTACACAATACTCTTATGATTACGAACACGTCTCATCTAGGAGCCGACAGGTCATTAGCTGATCTCATCGTCGCATATAAAGAGAACGATAATGGCTTTCTATTTACAGGCGAAAAATATATGAAGCACACGGATTTATAGCGAGTGTGACCTCTCTCTTCGCTAATGACTGCTAATTGAAAGCTCGTAGATCAGCGCAGGCACACCCCGTGCCTGCGCTGATCTACGAGCTTTCAATTAGCAGTCATTAGCAAAGAGTGGCGGAGACACATCCGTCACAGCCGACACACAAGCACATAGACAGACAGACACCGTGCTCAGTGCTCACGGTTGCCAGCGCACCTTATTATGCATCAGCCGAATGTTTCAGACGAATTATTAGCCGCGCGGTAATTAACTTTTTAATTGTATTCTTAAGCCACGCGGAGTATGCACTAATAGCGTCTATCTCATTCCACCTAGCTATAACAAGCTTTAAAATACAGCGCCAGTTCTCATGCGTCCGCGCGCGTAACTGAGCTGCTGAGCAAGCCAGTAAATGTAAACGTAACTGAGCTGCTGAGCAAGTCAGTAAATGTAAACGTAACTGAGCTGCTGAGCAAGTCAGTAAATGTAAACGTAACTGAGCTGCTGAGCAAGTCAGTAATTGTAAACGTAACTGAGCTGCTGAGCAAGTCAGTAAATGTAAACGTAACTGAGCTGCTGAGCAAGTCAGTAAATGTAAACGTAACTGAGCTGCTGAGCAAGTCAGTAAATGTAAACGAGGCGAGGTGGCAGTTGGTGTTAGATTTATTCCTATCCTATGTAGACCCGTGATCTTCAATGTAAGTATTGTGATTTCCTACCCTTTAATGTACTTAGGTATTTTGAAAATTCAGGATAATTATGCTGCGGACCTCACGGCTTGCAACTATCCATAAATAACTTGTCGATAACTGCGAACGTTTCAGAGCGTTGTTGTTGCTGCGTATCCATTGTAATACAAAAGGCAATCTCTTGTAGGTGTGGCTGGTTGATTGTTTACGCATTTATTGCGACCTAACCGGATAATATGTTCAACACTTATGATGATCTGCTGTATCATAATTATGTATAGGTATTACCTACTCTACTAATTTTCAGATCTTGTAGACCCAAAACTTCGCCATAGCCACGGCAAACCACGTCAAGAGAAAGAAAGACAAATGCGTTTATTGGCATTACAGCATAAAAATACAACTTTAAAAAACCGGGCAAGAGCGTGTCGGACTCGCTCACCGAGGGTTCCGTAACATCCGGGTTTATGCATAAGGTTTATGTTTATGAAATTAAATGTTTTTATTTTTGAGTTGGTTGAATAAAACGTAAATAGTGGTTTACGATTTATGACGTATTAAAAAAAAAACTACCTACTAGATCTCGTTCAAACCAATTTTCGGTGGAAGTTTACATGGTATTGTACATCATATATTTTTTTTAGTTTTATCATTCTCTTATTTTAGAAGTTACAGGGGGGGGGACACACATTTTACCACTTTGGAAGTGTCTCTCGCGCAAACTATTCAGTTTAGAAAAAAATGATATAAGAAACCTCAATATCATTTTTGAAGACCTATCCATAGATACCTCACACGTATGGGTTTGACGAAAAAAATTTTTTTTAATTTCAGTTCTAAGTATGGGGACCCCCAAAATTTATTGTTTTTTTCTATTTTTGTGTGAAAATCTTAATGCGGTTCACAGAATACATCTACTTACCAAGTTTCAACAGTATAGTTCTTATAGTTTCGGAGAAAAGTGGCTGTGACATACGGACGGACAGACAGACAGACAGACGGACAGACAGACAGACAGACATGACGAATCTATAAGGGTTCCGTTTTTTGCCATTTGGCAACGGAACCCTAAAAACAGAAAACAATGATTATAATACCAAAAGGGCCTCAGGTCAGCACAATGTCAGATGACGACACAAGGTCACTGAGGCACCGAGGGCAGGCGGCAAGCGGGACTGATGGGAGAGGAATGGTTTGCGACATACCTGCAGCAGTGCAGCACCGTGCTGCCGCTTGCGACATACCTACCTGCAGCAGTGCAGCACCGTGCTGCCGCTTGCGACATACCTACCTGCAGCAGTGCAGCACCGTGCTGCCGCTTGCGACATACCTACCTGCAGCAGTGCAGCACCGTGCTGCCGCTTGCGACATACCTACCTGCAGCAGTGCAGCACCGTGCTGCCGCTTGCGACATACCTACCTGCAGCAGTGCAGCACCGTGCTGCCGCTTGCGACATACCTACCTGCAGCAGTGCAGCACCGTGCTGCCGCTTGCGACATACCTACCTGCAGCAGTGCAGCACCGTGCTGCCGCTTGCGACATACCTACCTGCAGCAGTGGAGCACCGTGCTGCCGCTTGCGACATACCTACCTGCAGCAGTGCAGCACCGTGCTGCCGCTTGCGACATACCTACCTGCAGCAGTGCAGCACCGTGCTGCCGCTTGCGACATACCTACCTGCAGCAGTGCAGCACCGTGCTGCCGCTTGCGACATACCTACCTGCAGCAGTGGAGCACCGTGCTGCCGCTTGCGACATACCTACCTGCAGCAGTGGAGCACCGTGCTGCCGCTTGCGACATACCTACCTGCAGCAGTGCAGCACCGTGCTGCCGCTTGCGACATACCTACCTGCAGCAGTGCAGCACCGTGCTGCCGCTTGCGACATACCTACCTGCAGCAGTGGAGCACCGTGCTGCCGCTTGCGACATACCTACCTGCAGCAGTGCAGCACCGTGCTGCCGCTTGCGACATACCTACCTGCAGCAGTGCAGCACCGTGCTGCCGCTTGCGACATACCTACCTGCAGCAGTGCAGCACCGTGCTGCCGCTTGCGACATACCTAGCTGCAGCAGTGGAGCACCGTGCTGCCGCTTCGTCAAGGTAGCCCGGCTTTACGAGATTTTAATTTACTTCACTAGGTAAGACTACTACATTAGAATTCAGTTAAAAAACATTAGGACTAGCAAATGTGGTGGCTATTGGCTAGTAAACTGCTCGTGAGTCGGCACTGGCGCAAGCGCGGGGTACCTACGTATTGACACGGCCGGCCTCGTCGGCTACACAGGGTTATCGATCGACATCGATAGTTGTAAATCAATAAAGGGTTCTGTTGTTTTTTCCTTTCATCTCAAATCTTGTGTATTACCTATGCTTAGTCGGTATACTCTGACCGACCTGACTTGGTACTTGCGGCCAAATTATTGTATTGATTTTTTATTTATTAAGTCTTACACTTGGGATAGTCGAATCAACCAAAGGAAAGGGTCTTGTCATGGCCGGGCCGGAGTCAACAAAATAAATTTGTATCTACCTTACACAGTAGAGATTAATCCGTGAGGAAAGTTTTGAGTACGAAAGTCGATGGCTATAAGAGTAGAAGACCAAAGAAACGATGGATAGACTGAAATGTCGATTAATGAAGAGGTATGGAAGAATAAAACATGTGGCGCCGACCCCAAATAAATTAGGATAATATCAGGAGCATGAAGCCAGTAAAGTTTCACCCTTCTGGAGATTTCCACAGGAAACGTGAATTTTTCTGGCATTGTTTTGTTAATGTAGAAGTTTTTGTACATAATAAGATTTGTATTACAAACATACAAATAACTTTCCTCAACATGTATAATATCTAAAAGCAATGATTTGATTCGGTTGTAGATGGCATACACTTGTCTAGAAGAAGGTACTTCACTGTCGACTTGTGTTTTAAGGACCCCGTATGGATACCTACCCTACAAAGGACCTTTTAAAACACAAGAAGATATAAGAAGAAGAAGATGTTTATACTTAGCTATCAGGAAGGAAAGGACCTCCACTTTTTGGCATAGGTAACATTACATAAATGTAAGAAAAAACAATCCTCTAGTAACAATCTATCTTGCGTGTACAAAATCAGTTGACATCAATTTGTAAGCAGCTTTCGACCAAGACTTGCAGAGCGCTGGTGGCTGGCGGTGCACGGTGCGCCGCGAGCCCGCGACGCGCGGTGTGGCGGTGCGGCGCGGTGCACGGTGCGGCGGCCGACAGATCGCTCTGCGCTCGACCAAGACTTGCGGAGCGCTGCGCCGCGACCGACCGACCGGCGTGGCGGTGCACGGTGCGGCGGCCGACAGATCGCTCTGCGCTCGACCAAGACTTGCGGAGCGCTGCGCCGCGACCTTCCGACCGGCGTGGCGGTGCACGGTGCGGCGGCCGACAGATCGCTCTGCGCTCGATATCATCTAAATCAAGTATAATTCGTGCGCGCAGTCGCTGGAGCACAGTGCGCCGGCGCGGCGGCGATGTCGCGATAGAGAGCGACCCGCAGCCACTTTTTGTGTCCGCCAGGCGGTCTCTACTCATTTAAATTAATTAGCGACTCATCTTTATAGCGGTGCGGGCAGGTATGTGCGATACTATCGCCGGCGACGGGAGCACCGCGATTAATCAATTATTAAACGTCATTATTTATGTCTGGGCGGCTCCCGGGGCGCCACCCCGCCAGGCCCCCGCCAGGCCCCGGCCCGCTCCCACCGCACATCGCCTCGTAAATCCTAGACAAATGTCCAGCGATCGACCGATACTGATAGAGACATAATTTACTTCCGAATATTATAACGTGACTGTCTCCACAAGTCGGGAAACGATTAAGGTCACTTTGGATGGCGTTTTAATAAAAGTTAAATTAATCATGGGTTTGATATCAATAAATATTGCTTGTTTTCGGCTGTTGATCGGTAGCGCGATAAACGTTTATATTGGTTTGTGTTGTGAGACATTCTCAGTAAGCCGCGCTTCTTGTCGTTTGTTTTGGTGGTCACCGCCGTGCAGGTAGTACCTACGGGTAGTACCTACCCGCCGCGCCGCCTCTAGCCGCCGCCGTGCGGGTAGTACCTACCCGCCGCGCCGCCTCTAGTCCGCCGCCGTGCGGGTAGTAGCTGTTCCTACCCGCCGCGCCGCCACTAGTCCCGCCGTGCGGGTAGTAGCTGTACCTACCCGCCGCGCCGCCTCTAGCCGCCGCCGTGCGGGTAGTACCTACCCGCCGCGCCGCCTCTAGCCGCCGCCGTGCGGGTAGTACCTACCCGCCGCGCCGCTTCTAGCCGCCGCCGTGCGGGTAGTACCTACCCGCCGCGCCGCCTCTAGTCCGCCGCCGTGCGGGTAGTAGCTGTACCTACCCGCCGCGCCGCCACTAGTCACTGCCGTGCGGGTAGTAGCTGTACCTACCCGCCGCGCCGCCACTAGTAACCGCCGTGCGGGTAGTAGCTGTACCTACCCGCCGCGCCGCCTCTAGCCGCCGCCGTGCGGGTAGTACCTACCCGCCGCGCCGCCTCTAGCCGCCGCCGTGCGGGAAGTACCTACCCGCCGCGCCGCCTCTAGTCCGCCGCCGTGCGGGTAGTAGCTGTACCTACCCGCCGCGCCGCCACTAGTCACCGCCGTGCGGGTAGTAGCTGTACCTACCCGCCGCGCCGCCACTAGTCACCGCCGTGCGGGTAGTAGCTGTACCTACCCGCCGCGCCGCCTCTAGCCGAAGTGCGAGTAGTACCTACCCGCCGCGCCGCCTCAAGCCGTTGTGTGCGAGTAGTACCTACCCGCCGCGCCGCCTCTAGCCCGCCGCCGTGCGGGTAGTAGCTGTACCTACCCGCCGCGCCGCCACTAGTCACCGCCGTGCGGGTAGTAGCTGTATCTACCCGCCGCGCCGCCTCTAGCCGAAGTGCGAGTAGTATCTACCCGCCGCGCCGCCTCTAGCCCGCCTCCGTGCGGGTAGTAGCTGTACCTACCCGCCGCGCCGCCACTAGTCACCGCCGTGCGGGTAGTAGCTGTACCTACCCGCCGCGCCGTCACTAGTCACCGCCGTGCGGGTAGTAGCTGTACCTACCCGCCGCGCCGTCACTAGTCACCGCCGTGCTGGTAGTAGCTGTACCTACCCGCCGCGCCGTCACTAGTCACCGCCGTGCTGGTAGTAGCTGTACCTACCCGCCGCGCCGTCACTAGTCACCGCCGTGCGGGTAGTAGCTGTACCTACCCGCCGCGCCGCCTCTAGCCGTTGTGTGCGAGTAGTACCTACCCGCCGCGCCGCCTCTAGCCCGCCACCGTGCGGGTAGTAGCTGTACCTACCCGCCGCGCCGCCACTAGTCACAGCCGTGCGGGTAGTAGCTGTACCTACCCGCCGCGCCGCCTCTAGCCGAAGTGCGAGTAGTACCTACCCGCCGCGCCGCCTCTAGCCGTTGTGTGCGAGTAGTACCTACCCGCCGCGCCGCCTCTAGCCCGCCGCCGTGCGGGTAGTAGCTGTACCTACCCGCCGCGCCGCCACTAGTCACCGCCGTGCGGGTAGTAGCTGTATCTACCCGCCGCGCCGCCTCTAGCCGAAGTGCGAGTAGTACCTACCCGCCGCGCCGCCTCTAGCCCGCCTCCGTGCGGGTAGTAGCTGTACCTACCCGCCGCGCCGCCACTAGTCACCGCCGTGCGGGTAGTAGCTGTACCTACCCGCCGCGCCGTCACTAGTCACCGCCGTGCGGGTAATAGCTGTACCTACCCGCCGCGCCGTCACTAGTCACCGCTGTGCTGGTAGTAGCTGTACCTAGCCGCCGCGCCGTCACTAGTCACCGCCGTGCTGGTAGTAGCTGTACCTACCCGCCGCGCCGCCTCTAGCCGAAGTGCGAGTAGTACCTACCCGCCGCGCCGCCTCTAGCCGCTGCCGTGCTGTTATGCCGCGCGTATACCCGCCGCTGCCACCACACGTGCAGGTAGTACATACCCGCCGCGCCGCGTCTAGCCGCCGCCGCCACCACACGTGCAGCTAGTACCCGCCGCGCCGCGCCGCCACCACACGAGAACGGTTTCCTTCCTTATAGCACACTGTTACATGCGCACGGGAACGCTATAGGCAATAAGAATAACAGTTGTCACTTAATCCAATAATTTTCCAAGTTGGCCTGTCTATCTAGTCTCGAGTAGTTCTCGTACACGTTTATTACGTCAGTTAGATTATTATCTCGTATTGGAAATGGAATTCGTTCGTCGAATCGATACCGCACTTAACTAATGAGCTTTAGTTGTCTACCAAACGGAAGGCAAGTTCTCGGAAACGTCGAAAAATGTTTACAAGTGGGGAGTAATAAAATTAGAGAGCTATCTATTCAGATATGCCAGATATGGGGAAGTGTTGCAGGGCCATCTGCCGGCTCCCGGCGGCGCGGCGCGGCGTGTGTTAATAAACATATCAGTAGCGCAGAGTGCGCGCTGCACCGCGCGTGCGCGGCGCGCGCAGAAGGACTGCGTGCACCAGGACGTGATGGTGAGTGTTGTGACCACATGCGCACAGACGATGGCCTTTTTACAAAATCGCTAAGCGTGTGCCATCAAAGACTGCTGGTGGTCGAAGTTGTTCTGTCTCGCTAACTACTAGGAGTACGTTGGCGCGTGTTGTGTAAAGTAGGGCTTCTGTAGCTAGCGCCACTGTGCCAGAGGCCGGTCCGCTGCGCCCGCGCCGCATTCCCGGCTGCGCCCGGGCGCGCACAATAGATGTGTCATCTGCTGCAAGTCGCGAGCTGATTAGCATTTAAACTCATTTTATTGCTACCCTTACACTTTTGAGGAAATTGTTATATTAACCGAGCGGATATATTGGGTGACAGCGGCATTTTATACAACCAGCCGTTTTTGAAAGTCTTAGATCGCGCCAGGGTAGCCTGCCAAATTCATTTTTTTTAGATTTTTTGCAATTTGCTGGTCAGTATTAAGTTGTACGTTGATTAAAATATGATTCGCGACCATAACAAATATGTGTTTACAGAATTATAATCACTAAAGTCATCAACACAATTCTCTAAGACCAAGTACCTAATCCTACTGAATGACTATTTCATGAAATCTTGACATTTTAGGATTATACTAACTTGACAAATTGTATTACTGATTCTAATGATTATAATTCTGTAAATAAACACATATTTGTTACGAATCTAAATATGATTCATGGTCGTAACAAATATTTATTTATATCAAAATAATTATAAAAATCATCAATACATCTCCTTATGTTCATATTGCCCTATTTAATGACTGGTTCATGACATTTGAGGCCAATTCCACGGGCTGCATGTCTAGCCTACCGCGCAAGTAATAAACGCAGTAAGTCTCATACTTATACATACTTAATAGTGTGTGTTTATCACCACTCTTGTCTCTTGAAACTTAGATAATATCCAGTTACTATAGAGCAGGGCTGTCCAAACCAGTACGATCCCGGACCAATATTTTCTAAGTAGATTTGAGGGCCGCAGGAACAGATACCTTGACTTTTTTAAGATATACACCTTTACCATTTTAAAGGAAGTGCATTGATACTTAGGTCGCACTAAAGAAATCCTGCGGACGAAAATCGATGAACTCATGAAAAGTGTGTTTTCACAGGCTCATTTCTTAAGATTCTTTTTTTATCGTCTAATTTTCAAAATAATTGGAAGTTAGTTGGCGTTAGGTCTGACTGATGAGTATGGTGGGTGACGAAGGGCTTCCAGTGATTTGTGATTTTGGTCTTTTATGCGGTGTTTGACAAGGAGTGGACTAAAGCCAATAATGACTTTTATTGATTTTCTCTGTCAACCACTACAAACCAATTGTTAAGTTTACTTGTAAGAAATACCCGCAGCAGTAGCAAGTATAGGTACTGCGCTTATGTTTAAGGGACGTGTACAAACAAACTAATATATTTAGGTACTGCGTTTATGTTTTTAGATATTCGCTCTTCGGGCCTGTTTTTTGCAATACACCATTATTGAAAAAAAACAGGCCTTTAATTCTGATGATATAATAATTAACATATTTTGGTGATAACGAAAACTTAATTTTAACAAAATTGTTAGGTACTTACTGCGTTTATTATACCTGGACTTCTAGTTAAAATAAGTCTGATATCGCCAACCCTGTCTTGAGTAAAAGTGGAATGCTCATGTCTCATCTGTACGAGATGAGACAGTTAGGTATATTAGGCAAAATATTGTTTTATATAAAATTTGAATTTGGGTCTAGAAAGGTGAAAAATATCTAAATCTTGATTTGCTTTTAATGAAATTGTGTCGTTGTACAGACGACATGCTCTTTTAATACAAGTATTCTTACCATAATTGGTTCGGGAGAAACCAATTTGGAAGAGAGTTCTTTTGCGTGCATTTAAGCGTGGACATCCAAAACTCATTTTGCTGAGAAGATAAGGGGAGTCCAATTGGCCTCTAAAAATTCCTCCAATTTCTGAAGCCTAGTTGTGTGATCAGTTACAAAGTTAAATCGCCAATTCAAGTGCTTAGTAAATTTATTTTGCAATTTTTGGATTGGTTCAATATAAACTGCATACTGGGGATTCCACGCCGCTGAAGCATATTCAAGAATCGACCTTACAAGTGTCTTATAAAGAATGTTGACATAAGTTTGAAATCCTTGCTAACTGTCAGTGCGAATCTCAACATGCGAAATGCCTTGTTGGTCATAGTGGTAATTTGAAAGTTAAAGATAAGTTTACTATCAAGTTGGACCCAAGGTCCCGCACTTCTGTCGCTCTATTAATATGATCATTAATGATCTTATAGTTATAGTTGATCGAGTTCGTCTTTCTAGAAAATGTTATAATATTGCACTTTTTTACGTAAAGGGACAATTTTTTTTTAAATTAAGTAAGTACCTACGTGTTTAATGTGCCAATTCTTAGACACGTTGATTTTTCTTCGAAAATATTATCAGAAAAAAAAATGTTTTTTTTATGCATCGTTGTTGAATATCGTTCCTTAAATTTGTTTATTATTATCGTTTAAATCGTTCCTTAAATATAATTATTCAATTATTTATTAGAATGTGTAATAATAATATAATAAACATTTTTTAATTAACTTCACTGAATCCATATTTATATTAAAAATAACCACTTAAAACAAAAAAAAAACTTAGAAATGTCAATCCCGCAAATCCCGTCCCCAATTCCGCAGGTTTGCGGGATTACGATTTTGATGCGGAATTGGATTCCCTAGTCGAGACGATGCCCCAGCTAGAGAGATGATGAATGATGCGCGGGAGTGAGTAGCGCGACATCGGGCGCGCCAGCGGTATGCGCGCCGGGGAGTAGGTACTGACATGCTGTTTTCCATGTAACGCATGACCTGATGCCGGACACCAGTGGACACCGGCTCGGTTCTGGCTAATCGAGCTGTCACTTTCATGCAAATACCGCACTTATATCGAGCCGTAACCTAGTTTACCAAATGGAAAGGCGAAACAAGTGACATGTAATACCTAGTTCACGAGCTTATTTCAGTCAACAGTGTCCCGTTATTGCTATAATAGACGCTCACTCAGTCGTCAGCCACATACATTACACTATAGGTATATTATATATATATACATACTTACACTACGAGCTGACGTAAGATGATTTTGACAAATTGCCAACATTATTGAATGTTGAAACTCAAACAATTTAAAGAATTTGGTAAATCGAACGGAATCAAAGTGCATTTTCAAGTGAACCGCCGACGACGATGTATACATTGTTAGCCAAGGAGCGTCGTGTAGTTGTTATAAAACAATCGGTAGCAGCGGGCAGCGCGCAGCCCGGCAGCCTGCTGCCCGACAGACCGGCTGTCGTGTCGCCGAGGGAGACTTATTTTTTGCGCTCCTTGTGTAGATGCGACATCTCCGTCTTTGAGGAGCCGCCGCACTTAATTAATACAAGTGGACCGAACTCAGCACCAAACAAATTTGCCTGCCCTCGGCACTCCTGTCCGACCCGAGCGAGTACCGGCGCACTCCTCCCGCCCCGCGGGCCGCACCGCCCCGCCGCCCTCACCCGTGAGACCACTGCGAGACATTTAATTAAATTTATCGAGCTTATCTGTGGACATCTCACACGACCCGATGGGAATCGAATGCGAAAGCTTACCCGCGGACATTTTTAAAATTGTGGATTTCTGTGAGAACTTACCGTTGCGATGCTCCGGTTAAATCACACTGAAAACGAATTCGTGCTGCGAAATAAAGCGATACCGTGCGGACAGGTGAACAATTGAACAAATTGCGACAAAAACTGGTGACATCACGTGTGTCAGTGAGCGCACCGCTCTGTGGAGACACTCCTTTGTTCTCTGATATCTTAACACTCGGCTCGCAGGCGATCAGGCAAGGGGATCGAGATCAACATTGCTGCAGCCCCCGTTTACTGAGTATTTCCGTATTCGACACTCACTGACTTATTTTGTATGTGCCGCCCTGATGTGCTTACAAGTCACGTGTGTGTTACAAGGGAGTGCACCTACAATATCGTTTATATTACAGTATCATTGGGATAAGGGCAAGAGAAAGGAGATCACCTGAGTTTACTAACTAAACAAGATACCTACCTAAGTAAACTAACTAAACAAGATACCTACGTAGGTCAAAAGTACCTAAGTATTTCTATTTTACGATGTTGCAAGAAAAGATCATCGTATGATGGGGTTGCCATGCCATCCAAGTTTCTCACGGGATATGGTAAACGTATCAGAGTCTCCGAGATGTACCTACGTCGATGCATTGAGCTGCAAGGTACGCGTCCACTGCTGCTCCGAGGCATGTCAAATAATTAATGTAGCAGTGTGCACCCAGCGCAGCGGCTGTCCTGTCCAGCATGATGAAGCAATGTTTGGAGGATCCGCCGTGTTTGTTGTCATTATTCAATCATTATTTATATGCGCAAATGACAAACGATCGCTTGTCTCGGTACTACCAGGGGGTGGGAGGGTGCGGGGAAGGGGGGTTACAACTGAAGATTGATGTGTAGCTGGTAGATACAGATCTAGGTGTTTTTGTGGCGGGGTCGGTTCCCAGGCGCGCGCGCCGGCCGCGCCGCGGGGCGCCGCGCTCACTGCATTCGTCTTACACTGTCACCACGTCCACCGAAATCACTAGAACACACAAAAACGAACAAGCTGCCTCTCACCGTCACCACGGTCCGCGCCAGTCGCCACGCACCTTCACACGGACTAGATCAAGGGTCGTAGCCAACAACAGACTGACGTGATGCTGGGGAGTTTTGTTTCTTCTTCTCATATAAAAACCAGGAAGTTGTGACGGGCGCACTTTCAATTCTGTCTTTTTAACCGACTTCGAAATAGGAGGAGGTTCTGAATTTGGATGTTTACATTTTTTTTAAATGTATATTCGGGCTTAACTCCGTCATTTAAATACGGATTTTCAAAATTCTTTTTTTAATGATTAAGGTAGGTCCCATATTAACTTTGCTTGGGAAGTTTTTGAGTTAACTTCAGTAATACGATTTTTCACTTCCTGTCATTTATATTTTACATAAGAAGCAAGTACGTATTGTTATGAATTTGTGTGGGGTGGGTATAGTACAACTGAAAAGAGAAAAATATTTTTTTTTACAAAAATACAACCGACTTCTGGTCGGTGTCGAAAAACGAAAATGCGGAACCAACGACACCGACTTCCGAAATTAAAGTAATTTTTCACTTTGTAGTGTTTTTTTTTTGTAAGTAGGTTGTTTTTTTTTGGAAAAAAGTTTTGTTATTGTTCACTTAGGGCCGGTTATCTGTATGATCTATGGTTAACTCGACCAATTGTTAAAAATAGTAACTAATGGTCAGCTGGGTCAACTAATAGTTAATTATTTGACAATTCAAAGACAAACAATTGGTCAAAAAACAAATATTGCCATAATTTAACCATTACTTAGGTAGGTACTATTTTTAACAATTGGTTGAGTTAACAAAGGGTCAAAAAACCGGCCCTTACAAAAAGCCCAAATTCACAGTCTACGAATGTAAGACCTCAATGAGGTGCACCTCACATTCACACGACACACAACATTTCTTGGCGCACAATATAACGCGCCCAAATGGTAAGTCTCAATAAGCGCCGGCGCAGCGTATTAATACGTGGACAAGTGAAAGTTCAAAGCGTTATATTCTCCTCGCGTTTGTGACAGGCGACCCCCTTTGTCCGAAAGTTAATAAAATTCAATAATATCGAAATTAGAGCGTGCATCACGGCACAGCAATAAATCAAGGGATGATATTAATAAGTTCCAATAAGTGGTGAATGTAATGAATACGGGAGGGACCCCTGACAAGTACTCTGTGCGCACTCGCGAGGATGCTCCCCTACGGCCCTACGTTTGCACGACAATTAGCTGCCTCACCACGTGCTGTTCGAACAACTATTTACATTTATGTTTGAACAATCGCTAAAGAGTTGGCCATGATTCGATTAATATTTTATGTTTTATAGTATAAAATTTATTTATGACAAGGAAGCAGGTGCTCAAATTACATTGAATTGACACTATACTTGAATTGGAAAAGCAAATAGTTAATCTACAAGAAATATATGTAGATAGTACAAGTTTACTTGTAATCGTAGGCAAGAGTACACCCTCGTCCACCATGAGTTGATGTCATAGAAATAACTTATAATATTTAAAGAACGGGCACGGCAATGAGACCAGCAGACATGGATCGAAATATAAATGCTTTAAATGTTACTAGGAAAAGAAGGACATAAGGCTTCAGAATGTCCGAATAAAAAAAAGCAATAATTAGGTATTTTAAATTTGTCAGATTTATAAGTTTGTAATGCTGTAAATGCCCAATAAGACTATAATTTAATTCATTTAACGACCAAGCCACATATTTTGACTAAGGTGTAGAGTTTGTGAAGTTAGAGCTTGTAGAGTTAGGGTGTGTAGAGTTAGAAGCTTGGCACTACATAAGATCTGGGGGCCTAAAAAGGCCACTTTGGCAGAATCATAAAAGGATAACATTATTAATCATAGTGGACAGTTACTCGTATCAAATCCCATTGGTGAAGGATTTTTCACTTGTTTTTTTGTCTGTGCTAAAATACCAAACCAATCCAAATCCAATCCCAATCTCTTTGATTATACCTACGTAGTGCAGGGAAAAAAAGAAAAACACGGACTGTCATCGCCATATTATGATTCAGTCATAATGTTATCCTTTTATGATTCTGCCAAAGTGGCCTTTTTAGGCCCCCTGATAACTTTTTGACAGTGCGAGCCATATGTGGTGTCGTATTGGCAACATTTTACATGAAAATGTTTTTGGTGGGATTACACTTCTTTGTGAAAGTTGCTTATGAAAAAAAATTTTTTTTATTTTTTTTTTATTAATAATTCATGATAAATGATTTATTTTCTGCAAGTAGGTTGTACAAACACTTTTACACGTCAATTATAATTTTTTAAACTAGATGTGGTCGGCGTTTCCTATCTGACTATTCTGAGAAGAAAGGCCGAAACAAACTCAGAGGTCACAGTCTCTTTTAAAGTCCAGACAAAATCTTGGTCAGATCGTGTGAAGACCATGTAGATTGGTATCTGAAATGGTCTTTTGAGGAAAGAATCACACAGATTGAGCGGACCTGTCCAATCAGTGCACGCATTTGTCAAAAATCGTGCATCTCAACTCAGAACTTGAGGAGCTCAACGATTCGACGAACAATACCAAAGAAGGGACATTTCACAAAAATTCTGAAATATGAATTTTATTATTTACAACAAGGAGTCCTTTTATCAATTTTCAGATCTCTAGCATCATGTCTTATACAAACTTCCATCCCCTAGTTTAAGAGGTTGGTGGGTAAAAGTTCCAAGTTTTAGATTTTTTTTGAACTAATACTAGCTTACATACCAAATTCCAGGATTTTTTAGAACGGGGTTTTTTAGATGTCAATAAAATCTAAAGTACCTCTAAGAGCTGTGCAAGTGAAACTTTAGACGTTTAATAAGTCCACTATAATTGGCATCATATCCCGAGAATTTAGTTTCTCTGGTATAATCCAAACCCAAGATAAGAGGGTTCAAAAAAACGACGAAGTGCTTCGAGAAAAGGTAGATAGCGCCCTTGCGCTTTGTTTGGCTCGTCTAGGCGGGCGGGGGCACTACAGTGCCCCAGATTTAGTTTCAGTTTTAGAAGTTTGTAATGCTGTAAATGCACATTATGACTATAATTTAAGAAAAAATGATTAATTTTTCGTACTTACTTCGGTATTATTTCAAAATATTTTAACTGTCTAATTATCTACTTAATACATATTTCTGGAGTCGATTCGCTGAAAAATAAATTAATTTTGTGCGAATCGCCTACAGAAAGAGTTATATTATTGAGGAATTAAAGTTAGCTTCTATGAAAGTAGCAAGCGCTCACTGAATAAGAATTAAACCCGATATATATGCTGGATATGCACGAGCGTTTTTTTTTAACCAGCTTCTTAAAAAAAAAAAGAAAATAATTTAAAAAAATTAAACCGCCTTCATTATGAAATAACTTTAATTTCAGAAGTCGGTGTCTTGGGATCTGTATTTTAGTTTAACTTTTTTGCCACCGACTTCCGAAATTAAAGTTATTTCATAGTTAAGTAATTTCTTTTTGAAGGCGGTTTATTTTTTTTTTATTTCGTAATTTTTAGTTTTAAGTAAAAACTGGAATATTTGCTTGTAATAAGTAGGTAATCGTTTTGTTGTAAATATTGCACTAGAATTTGACCAAGGTTTAGAGATGTTTTTCCTTTGACTCTACACCCGTAGCTCGTATCAATAAGCTAGGCCGTCACACTTACACGTATTAGTCCATATCTTGAAAATTACTGAATCGATTTTGATGAAACTTGCACTGTTCCCCAAGTTGAAGTAAATTTACATTTACTTCAACTTGGGGAACAGTGCAAGTTTCATCAAAATCTTAGCTTACGCTAAGAAAAAAAATGGTCGCGATCCGATTAATAGTCGCGGAGAAATGCGTGGACAAACATACATGACATACATACATGTTTGGAAGCCCTAATAGATTGTCATATTATTTCAATATAATGCAGTTCCAATAATATTACATACATACATGTCGAATTGATAACCTCCTTTTTTTGAAGTCGGTATCAAAGGACGAGCCGTGTATCAACCGCGATATTTTGAGTATAACGAAAATTAAAAAAAAAAACCTTTTCTTAGCTTATTCTTTTGAACGCACGTTCAAATTGCGGTCGTGCCTTACAATTCCAGGCCTAATGACTTGTGTTTACTTTCCAGTTACTAGCAATTGTTTCGCTGTCGTAATGAAGTGACTATCTAGTGATCAGATTATGACGTGTGTGATGTCTCAGTGGCGGGCGCCGTGGTGCCGCGGTGCCGCCGTGTCCGTCGGCAATATCAACTCATGCACTTATAATTCGAGTATGTTGCCTATATACGGCGCTCGCCTGAGCCCGCATTATGCACGTATTCGACATTTACGTCAATTTGCACACTCATGGTGCATCCACGATAAGTAACGTAATGTAAATAAGTAATGTCACCGCTAGGCGACGGGTTAATGACCCAGTTCCCTGCTAGTTATACCACAATACCAACCTTCCATGTACAGTCAACAAAGGAGATAGGTATACAGGAGCGTCGGATATAGTTGAAGTTTACTAAGAAACCGATGGATGTTCTCGAATAAAATTTAATTTTATTAATAGAAAACAAACAGCTCATTTATTAAATTAAATTTCAGTCCAGAACATCCATCGGTTACTTACGGCCGTTCCCAATAACCTATCTATCGCTAGTTTTGACCTACTAAAGATAGAAAAATCTATCTATCATCGGTTTTGACGTCCCAATAACACACTGATGGTTATGACAACTAACCGCCCTACGCTATCTATCGATGGGAGGGGCTATCTCTTACTACAGATAGATATTTCTATGAAATTGCAACATTATGGATCCCAATATCCTTTTGATAGCTATCTGTCAGTAATGTCAATACTAAAGATAACCAAATTTGTCAATCCGTCAAATTGCAGGGATAAGCATTGTTAATTTTTATAAAAATGCGAATAAATTTGTAGAAGTGCAGTGTTTTCATCATTCCCAATAATGTCTGAGTCTAGTGAAAGTGATTTATCTATGTTAATGGAATTATCTGACTGGGACAGTGATTTTGAAGATGAATCACAGAAAAACTACAAGACCCGCGTAAACCATATGAACGAATTAAATAGTAGCGAATTCACATATAGATTTCGTTTAAACAAAACTGCTGTTAGTAATTTACTAACAGAAATATATCCTTTGTTAAAAGTAACCTCAGAAAGGTAAGTACCAACTTGATGAAAAATACATTCATTTAATATTAATTACCTAGCAATAATAGGTACCTAATGTAGGTACCTACCTACCTATATAATTTTTTTAAGTTATTTTTTTTTTCGTTTTTCAGAAATCATGGGATATCTCCATTGCATCAGCTACTTTTAACCCTAAGATTTTATGCATTAGGCACAATGTTAGTGTCTGTTGCAGACTTTGTAGGAGTCTCAAAATCATCAGCGGGGCGTATTATAGCCAATGTCTCATCTGCAATAGCAAGGTTATATAGAAATTATATACATATACATAGCAATACCCAGGAAGATTTTTACAATATTAGCCAATTTCCAAGAGTTCTGGGTGCAATTGATGGCACACATATTCTAATACAATCACCAAGTAAGTACTTACATTGTATTTTTTTAAGAAAAAAGCTTAAATTAGCTTTTAATATTCATTCTCTAAAGTGATTGTTTTAATTTATAGATTCTAATATTGGAGAAGAATTTAGAAATAGGAAAGGATATTTCTCTATGAATGTGCAAGCTGTGTGCGATGCACATTTAAGATTTATGAATGTTGTTGCCCGTTGGCCTGGATCAATTCATGATGCAACAATCTTTAACAATTCAACACTGAGAGGTAAGTACCTAACAAAGTGTTTAGTTGCTTCATACTAACTATTTTGAGCAATAAAACAATAATTTTTAAAAACCTCTACACTTGGAAGTGCTTTTACAGACATATTTTTATTGATTTTTCAGCGGAATGTGAAAGTGGTTTATATGGAAATCGCTGGTTAATTGGAGATAGTGCTTATCCATGCAAACCTTATTTATTAACTCCTTTATTAAACCCAACTTCACGCAGTCAGCAAATGTACAATGAAGCCCATATAAGAACACGAAATACTATTGAAAGGTACCTTTTAAAACATGATTGTAGTGCACATTCTTTAAGTCACTTTATTCCATTCTAATGAGACATCACATTGTTAAACTTATCTACAATCTACCTTTCTTGCAGGTGTTTTGGAGTATGGAAACGGAGATTTCCAGTTATATCATTAAAAATACGGCTGTCATTATCAACTACACAGTCAATAATAATAGCAACAGCTATACTACATAACATTTGTAGACAGATGAGAATTGAAGATGTAATGCCAGAAGTAGAAATACCTAATTATGATGCAGTTCCAATGATGTTACATGAACCTAGTGACAGTAATATTGATGAGCGACAAGACTTGATAAACAATTACTTTGGAGAGTAAGTTATTTTTGATCCCATGTCTTTCATGCAGTTCTACAATATTTTATTGAATCCTGATACATAAATTATTGCTGTAATATTTTATTTGTTTCAGATTTAATTTGAGTGAATAACTTTGAATTAAGTGTAAGTGGGCATTCAATTAAGAAAAAGAAAATTTTATTTTAACACTTATTTATTTTGCTCCAAGTCTAATTTTAGCTTCCTATTTGTTAATTCCATATTTTCTATCTCTAATTCTAATTTCTTCCTTTTAATTATGTAATAATCAGCAATAGCTTGATTCCGTGCAGCCCGAGTCCTTATATCTTCATCCATTAGCTTACGTTTTTGTTTATCTGCAAAGAAATATAAGTATTATTGAATAAAACTGGTTTTATTGCAATTAACTAAATTAGTTTTTCCAGACCACCCCAGATTTACTTAAAAGTTTTTAGATTACACATACATGTAAATTACCCATTATGGATGCAATAATGAATTGAGTGATATAGTCAGTCATAGGCAAATTGTAATATCCCTCATTTTACAAATGTGTGTTACCTACTTTGTTAATATTTGAATGGAAAACTGTATAATTGTAAATAGACAATGTTGTTGGTAAAATGTTAAATAGTACATTTTGCTGACAGCAGATACATACTAAAATTGTTGCCACTGGGAGTGTTAAAAAAGAATTTCCTTAGTTTAGGTGTAGTCACAACCAGCAGTTGGTTATTCCCTGATGATCCACTCTCATTATCAATGCTCATTACTTCAGAATCACCATCACCCACACCACTATCAATCACCACGATGCCACCACCATCACTCAAAACCTCTGAATCCACCGTCACATCAGCATCTCCTCCCAATGATACACTATAACCATCACATGTTGCACCTAAAATGGATGCCACTCTGTCCAATGCATCATCTGGTGGGATGTAATCTGGCTTGCCACCACCTGTCTGAAAGTATAGTTACATTAATACACCATAATACATATTTAAATAAAGGTAATATCTATCACATCCTGCAGTTCATAAACACTACACACAAGAGTAAGGGCGAAATGATTACCTTAATTTGGTTCATCCTAATTTTGGTGGATCTTTTTCGGGCGGTTTTTTTTAAATTCTCCCATTTCAATTTTAATTGGTCGGTTCTTCGTGGGCAACTTGAAACCGATGCATTGAATGCATCTGTGATTTTAGTCCAGGCAGCTTCTTTAAGCTGATTATTTGTAGCATTTGTAGCCTTGCTTGTTATCACCTTGTTAGCTTCAACAAGATCAATAAGCAAGGCCACCTCATCCTTGGCTAAAGGTACACCTTTTGTCTGAAAACAAAACAAATATTAAATACAGGGTTTATCCTAATTATGTGTAAAGAAAGACGAAAAAAAGATCAATTGTTCCGAGGTTTAGTTTGCACTGTAATTTACTAAATGTTATTAAAAAGCCTCTGTCAATTTGAATAGAAACGTATATATATATATAATAATGTCTGGTAATACTTACAGCGCTCATTATATGTAAAAAATAAGCAGAATTCACTAAACAAACTTGATAACACAATAATAATACCGGTAGCGTCTCTACGAGTTGAATTGACATGACAATGACACAGTGACACTTGACTACGTTTCGTTCTTCCTTTTTTCGCGCCGAATATTTGTTCGCCAAAATAATGTCAATGAAACAGATAACTATGATTACAAACCTTATTTTATCATAAAAATATCACCAATGCTTTAATTCGATCAATTTGTATTGTTTTACGAAAAACTTATGTGAAAAAATATTTGTTTAAACGTTGTTATTTTTTGTAGCCTTTGTAGTAACAAAACGTATGGGAGGGCTGGATAGCTGAGCTTACCTACCGATTTCGATGGATAGATAGGCGTTACCGTCACTTGTGGGATGTAAAATAAGGATAGATAGAAGTCTACTATTTATCGTCGATAACAAGATATCGCTTACTGAGGATAGGTTATTGGGAACGGCCGTAGTAAACTTCAACTATATCCGACGCTCCTGTATACTTATCTACTTTGTTGACTGTACCTATGCAAAGACTATGTACAACATTATTTTTAGTATATGCGAAACCCGAAACACGTGTCTAGTATTTTTATGTAAAGAATCTAAGTATGTAAAAAATTTCAAAACTGGATCATGAAAAATCACAAAGTTATAAGCATGTTACCTGTTTGTCCGTACAAAAATATGCTCACCCGCGCCGCTCGCGCCGCGGCGTCTTGCGCTCATTTATAATAGTACCTAGGTACCTAACCTTTCGGCGCGGAGATTGGATAACCTACTTAGTGTTGCTCGGTGTCCAACTTTTAACCTTTTTTAAATATTTTTGGGATAATAACATGGGGTAAAAATTATTAGAATCGATTCAGTTACTTATTCTGAACAAACGATATTCAAGTTTCGCATATATTAAAAATAACGTTGTATAATCTTTGTACTTTGCTGAAATATGTTCAGAGAGTGTGTAAGCTTCCACAAAAGTGGAGTACCCATTACTCCTAGGAGCTTGTCAGATTGTAACGATTTATTTTGGCCTTGCACTTTTCTGTAAGTAGCCACCAACAGTATCTACCTACATAGGGACATTTTATAAATATTGTAGGTAGGTATGCTTCAAATGTTTGTATAGTTGACACGTTATTTTTATAAAATAAAATTGTATCTATTTAAGTATTTATTACCTTCTGCCTACCGGCTATTCTTAAATCTGCGAAAAGTTATGAGTTTGTTTTAGCGAGGATGTCAGGATCAAAATATTTACACTACTCAACAGTCTAGGGTACAAGGGTATTCATAGTAGATTTGTAATTATTTTAACTCTAACAATTTTAAATTAGTACTTAATGAAAAAAAACCAAATGATTTAAAATTATTTAAATTACAGAATGTTAAAAGTAGCGAATGTGACATCATATTGAATGACCAATAACTAGAATTTATTAATCAGACAGTTTTCCTAGGAATCACGCTAGACGAGAAATAACAATGGGGATTTATCTATTGGGGATTTATCTAACAGCATAAGCGGCAGAGCTCTGCCGCTTATGCTGTTAGAAAGATAAGACAGTTAACAGATGTAGAAACCGCGCGTTTGGTATATTTTAGTTACTTCCACAGTAATATGTCATATTATTGCATTTTACTAAGAGGTCGGGCTGCTGACATTGAATCCATTTTTATTTTACAAAAGAGAGTTGTCAGAGCCTTTTACAATTTACGTCGCCGCGAATCTCTCAGGGAACTATTTAAAAAGGTTAATATCATGACGGTACCTTGCCAATTCATTGAAAATAATATGTAGGTATCTAAGAAAAAATCAACATCTGTTTTATAAAATAAGTGATACTGTACATCATTTTAATACTATAAATAAAGATAAATTAGATCAACCTTTTTTCAGATTATTTAAACATCTTTTAGGGGGTACTGTGTTAAATGCTACAACAAAATACCTTGTGACATATTGCAATTAAATGAAAGAAAATTAAAAACTCTTGTTAAAAGTACACTTTGTAAAAAAGGATATTACAAATTAGAGGATTATATCCAAGATAAGAATGCTTGGAAACATGCTAGTCCTGCTCCATAGGACAATCTAGAGTCTAGGCAAAATCAAACAATTTATCCACCACGCGGGCCCAGTGCGGGTTGGTAGATGTATCATGTCTTCGAATTTTTGGTTCTAGGACATGCCGGTTTCCTCACGATGTTTTCCTTCACCGTTTCTGAGAGCAGTGGTGCTGTAATAATTTACACAATGTAAAGCGCCTGTCTGTCGCCTACAAATCGTAAGTCGCGCCCGATGCCACTAGGCCACCACTGCTCCATAATTTAATTTATATTTTTAAAATTTTTATGACAATTTTTTACAATCTGTGACTCACACACTTTTTAAAATTTTAGGAAAATCATCTACTTTTACAATATTTGTAAATAATTTGTAAATATGTGAGCACCATGTATCTAGCACATAATTGTTTTTTGCCTGTCATTGCTTCATTTTTAAATCTTTTTTCCTTTATGGTAGACCAATTTTATTCTAGGTGCATCGTCTTCATAAACACAAGTATACAAAACCTTGTAAAACATTTTAAAAGAGTAACGGTGAAATTTCTTGCCTATTGTTCTCCATACGAACACTACCTTTTGGAAGGGGCGACAAGAATCAATTCAATTTTACTGTAATTTTTGACGTTTGAAAGTGCCTTTAATGTGCCTATTTGAAATAAAGTTTTTAGAAAATTTTCAATCTGTTGGACCTCCAAAAGCGTTAGGCTCTACGGCTTTACACCGGCGCGGAGTATCGGGTTGTCTATTGTCAACTGTGGAATACTGCTCCATACTCTGAAAAAGATATGTAAAAACCTCTTTTCCCGTGTTCAAATTTTGGAGGTCACTGAACGCTCTTCTCACGAGCAAATCCGACGCATGCTCTATGGGATTGAGATCAGCGGACCGATGGATACTGGTGGATACTTACGGCGCTGGTGGAAATGAATAACTTTAGTTTTATTTAAATTAATTACAAGATTATTTTTGTCAAGCCAATGTATAATGTCACTCAGAGAATTATTTATGTCATTATGATAATTATTAGTATATTCCACAATAGCCGTGCTGTCGTCTGCAAATAGTACCATTTTATGATCTATAGTTTTTGGGAGATCATTAATATATATTAAGAAAAGTGGTGGCCCTAGTACGCTACCTTGAGGTACACCATATTTTATATGCCTTGGTTTAGATACGTAGATTTTATTCCCAATTTAGTAATAGGACAAATTCTAGTGATTTCAGTACATTGAGTTCGGTGTCTCAAATATGATTTAAGGAGTTTCTAGATGTTTGCTCTTATGCCATACGCATGTAATTTTTGCAGCAAAATCTTATGATCCACGAAATCGGACGCTTTTTTTGTCATATCCGTTAGTATAGCACACACAGGATTACCTTTATCTACAGATGTCATTACACTAGATAGCAGGTCAAATAGAGCCATATTAATATTTGTACTTATTCTGAAGCCTTTTGTTCATCGCAAAAAAGTTTGAATTTTTCAAAATAAGAATATATAGATTTATAAATTACCTTCTTTATTATTTTTGAGAATACATTTATTTTTGCAATGGGTCTATAATTTTGTTTCAAGTATAAAATAACAATGCTCATAATATTCGCACCATGACCTTAACCGTTCAATATTGTTTTATTATTGCTTAGTGCTGGGAAAGAATGAACAATTTGTCTATTGATTACTTTAATAGAAAAGAAGCATCGCTATATGAACTGTATAGCGCTATCTCTTTCAAACGTTTGATCCCTTTCGTTTTTACGAGTTGATCTTGAAGACAAATATAATATTAATTCGCAAAAAAAATCCTAATTTGTATGAGTAATTTCGATAAAATCCATACTAGTACATATACTTAAATATGTTGCTTTGTAGTAAGTAGGTAAGGAAATCGATTGAAGAAATAATAAACTAAGCTGTGGCTGAATGATTCATCACCAGCCTGACTGTGTTTATTGCGAATTTATTCAATACTAGCTTCTGCCCGCGACTTCGTTCGCGTGAAGTTTCTCGGTTTAACATAAAACATAGCCTATGACACTCAGGAATAATGTAGCTTCTCATTAGTGAAAGAATTTTCGGGATCCAATCAGTAGTTCCAGAGATTACCCACAACCTCATACACTTTACCTCTTTATAATATTATTAGTACGAGTATATATAGATAAATAATCGAAATTAGAGGACTTCTTAAAGTACAGATAATTGGGTACCCTTAATTAGGTATAGTTTATGCAGGCTTTACGCGGCGTCAAACCAGACTCTACTCACACTATAAGTGGCGTCGGTAGAGACACAGGCCTAAGTGACATAACATAACATAATTTCCAAACTTATTTGTCAAAAATAGTAAAAATTAAAAAATTATGTTGCCTCACATTCGCTATTTTGGGCCACACTCAGTAGACAATTGTTGGTCGCGCGATCTGCTCAGTGCTCGCCCTCCGGAGACACCGTCTTGACTCAGTGTGCGACGTCTCGAGCCCGATAATGTCCTCAAGACGCTTTTCATTAATACAATTGCCGAATCGCGCTCCATTTCACGCTCAGTGAGCTGGCGACGACGCCCCGCGCCGCGGCCGCGTGTTCCAGCTAGCGGCACACCGTGGCGGACTCTCTTATAGCGTGCGAGCAGATTGACACCCCTCGACACGGTGTCACTGTTCTGAGTCGCCCTTGTCTGGTGCACACGGGAGGTGCTCTCATTGTCGCTGCTCATTACCTAATAATGTCACATCAGCGATGCTCCATTACAAGCAGGAAGCTATCAACAGTGATGTTGAAGGGTGGATTCAGCGGATTGCCGCATTATTGAAAGGATTTCAAAGTTGGCACAACACTCCAGAAAAAAGTTACGTTTAACATCTCAAGAATAAACTATATAGTTATTATACTTACCTATAGCTTTCGTTATAAAGAAACCCGTTAGATATTGCGCAAGTGGTCACACATTCACATGAATCATTACAATTTATCTTTGATTTACTTATATGTATTGTATTATTCATCAGATATGTTTCGCATTTCCTGCAGTGCCGTATACGGCCACAAAAGTGGACAAGTAGGTACTATCGGTACTTGTCCACTTGGCAATATACATATTGCCAAGTAGACAAGTACTATCGCTTTTGTTTAGCGTTAGAGCCCGCGTCCACGTGTTGAGCGGCGCGAATGAATTAGTAGAGCCGTCGACGATGCCACCAGCCGGCGACGTAGTGTGCCGAACATCGCACATGAATACATCGCTCGTAATTGTCAAATAGTCCCCACTCTCCGGGACAATATTAATTCGGTTTTATGACATGCGAAATTGCTCTCAATAAATTGTGCATTGAGAGATAATGCGGCGAGGGGCGAGTGGGGAAGTGGGCACACGTGCTCGCCGTTATTAAACTTTTCATTAGCCGCGCGGACATATCTCCGCGCACCGGCGCGACCCGGGGCCCAGGCCCCGCTCTGACCCTTGCACTTGTTCAACTATGAGTTAGGGCTGCCACCCGAACCGCTTTTTCATTACGCAGGGTTCGCTACCTGCTTTGTTTTGATGTTAGATACGAACAAGTAGGTACTTCATGCCTTATGTAGATATAACAGCTACATGTTACCTGGTAAGCAGTACTTTGTTTGCAGCACATTCCAACTGTGCATTCTAAGAATACTTGTTTGATTAATTCCATTGCTAATAGATCATATCTTCCCGTTAAATGTAGGTAAGTATAAATAATTAATTAATACCTTCGTATCTAGAAAACGTTGTTGTTCATTATAAAAATACAAGTACATTTCCAATAACATGCGGAATTAATTATGTTATAAATTATTATCGCAATAATAAATTATGTTCCCGATGCTGGTGGGCTTTTAGTTAATGAAAGCGAATGACGAAAATATTATTATGTTTGACTCTCGGGTTCAACTCTACCCACGCAATCGGTGGGTGCTCCTTTCCTAATTCGCTATACACAACATTATTTGATTTTTAATTCGGCTCGGTGCAAGTGGAATGCGCTTATTGACTCGCTCGAGTGTGGATCTCCCCCCGGCGGCGGCGCGCGGCATGACACTGTAGTCACGGCACCGGCCGGCACTCTGCCGGAGAGCGCACCTCTACAGTCTACCTACGCGTATGTCCACATATGCTACTCTAACACAACGCTAATGAAACTTGAGGTAGAGGCATCTGTACGCAGGTAGGTATAACAGTCTAGCAAAATTTGTTTTTAAAGGGTGTATGGCGGCTGCTGAAATTCAGTGGAGCATCAAAGTGGAGCGGGTTCCGCGTGTCACGCGTAGGGGAGGCATGCGGGGGAGGGGTCGGCGGGGGCTGGGTCGTTGCGACCCTTACTCGTCTCGAGCGATATATCTGCACGTGTAATATTGCCTTTTATTAGTTTTTTCGCGGCGACAGCGATCCTCCGACGATCCGCATATTTGCTTTGATGATACGCCGAGCGGCCGGGACGCGCCCTCGCCGAGCGGAGACAATCGCGCGCCTTTCTTGTCATTCATCTTCCTCTCGGCTGCGCATCCCTTTCTCTCCACACTCTTATTATATTCTTTACGTTACAAATTAAACTACAAACGAGCTAATACCGACTAATCCGTGCGCGAGTTTAAAGCGTTACAGTCGATGGCGGAATGTCGGCGATGGCATCCGAAGAATGCTCTCAATTAACGTTGTTATTCGGCTGTTTGGCAAATTTCTAATTGAAACGGTGAATATTTGAGACGGTTAGTGTGTGATGTCACGTGATGTAGTGGCGCAGGGCGTCGCCGCACAATGGCATTGTTGGCGCGCGTCCAGCTCGCTCCTCACATACACGCACTGCTGAAAAATTGTCTGCGCGAGCTGTGACCATGTAGCTGAGTCGCTGCATTCATAACCCGTGGACGTACAACCAGCTGCCGGCGGCGGTGGCGGCCGCGTGGAAATCGGCAACTTTACAAATTAAAGTGGTTAGTCTTACGCGGCTCCGGTTCCAGGAACCCGTCGCCGTCGCGTCGCCTGTCCCGCCGCGTTATCTCATAATAATATATCATTAGTCATTCCCGCGCTATGTATTAAGCCGACGAGACACTGTCCTAGTGTTGAATTCCGCCGAAAGATTTACCTTGTATCTACCTAATCCGATACAGTCGTATATACTAGTGGGCCGGTCGCTGTGAGCTGCGACTGCTGCGAGGCTGCGAAGTTCCGCGAAGGGCATGAGATACTACCGCCTCGATAGCAGTTAGCATCAGTTAGCTCCTCGATAAATCTGTCACAAATTGAAATCACAGTTCATTGGCTTGAGGGGCGAGCTTTGTTCTCTCTAGTTTATTGTAGCTTTTACTAATATGAATTTTGTTTCAAAGTCGTTCTGGGAACGTCTAAGAGACAATGCATGGCGACGTACTCACGCGGAGCCTATCGGAAGAGCGTATGCAAGACGTGGATCTATAAATAATTGGCAATGCGTTATTGTAAATGAAGTGCGCAGTTCATCAATATGTCAGTGCCGGCGGGACGGACGCACGTAACGTGTTGGCAACTAATAGTGTAACGGCTCGTCGAGGACGACACACGTCTACTTAATCGCGGCGCGTCTCTCCGCGTGATGTATGTGCGCTGCGTCACGCGTCACGCCGCCGTCACGTTGCCGCAACGCGCGACGGCGTTGTCAGCGAAACACACATTATATTCATTTGTTACCACATTCGCAAATGTGCCCGAGTCACAAGCTGCGACTAGTCCTCATAGAAGTTAGTTAGCCCACTGAGCCCACTCACCCGCTGTGCTCTAACACACGCTGTAGTCTGCCTCTAACTCGTTATTTAATTGTAACCAGTATTCAGATATAAAACTCATAAACCCTTTTATAAACAACAAGATGTTGAAGATACATTTTATTTTCTTGGCAGTAATGTTGATTTTATTGGTCAGTGGCCATCAATGCGGCGGTGGCCGGTGCCGGAGCCTGCTCCGCCGCCAGCGCGAGCGCTGATAACAATCTGTCGGGTGATCGGATCCAGTACCCACATGATGTTAGCTGATATTAATACACGTGTACCTACAGCGGCTACAGCGGCGGGAGGTATCACTAATTTGCCAAATTCTATTTGTATCTAAAACAGTTGACTTTGATAGAGTGCAGCATTGATGTGGTTTTAGATTATGACATGATATCATCCGCAGCCAATAAAATGTAATAGGTATGTACCCACCGTGTTGTGGAGTGACAGCGACGCGCGACTCACTTGTAACAGGTTCATGGACACGGAAATAAGTATCGTTTGTCTTTTCTGTCTCTAATAAAACGAATGATAACCAACAGAGGCCAGAAAAGAAAACTAAATATTTAAAACATCCCATTCCACACAACTGACATAAGACGGTTTAGTTTGGTTCATCACTAAGTGTCCCCGCTGCACGCCTGCACGCTGCACGCTTCCGGCTACATGCAGAGAGTCAGGACATCCCGTGCGCTCCCAAGAGGGCCGTAAATCTAATCGTGGGAGTTTGATTCAATCTGCATGCACTCATCAGATGCAGCCCTGTAACCGTGCCTCTAATGTGATCCCTAAACGTAAAGCGCGCTGCTAGTTGTGAGAGCATCCTTTATAAAGTAGGAGTCTTACCTAGGCCTAATAGTGGTTGAACACCGACGGTTGCGAAGACGTCATAAGTTAAATAATATTTAATCGGTATTGAAATCGCAGTCCCACGTAATACATCTCTATCATTTATGTAGGTTCGATAGATAGCTATCCTATTCAAGGAAATAAAGTAAGTACTTAGGTATTAAGTATTTAATCGATCCACAAATATAATTCCCGTTTTGATTAGAATCGGATTAAAAATTGATTTATTTGTATGAACGTAGGTAAGTAGTTTTACATGTACCTACTACCTACCTAGGTATGAATTACGATGTTTTGTTGAAGTGCAAACTTCTTTAGGCGCGTTGGGCATTTTTTGAGATGGGAAAAAACCATTGAATTCGCGCCACTGTTACCGTAAGCGACACCGCGCGTGTTTTGCTTTTAAGACGATTAAAAACAAATAAATAAATTCTAATTCTAATTCTAAAAAAATACCCGCTTCGGATGTGTTCGGCTGTCCTCGGGATGTACTCGGTTTTAATGTATATCCGGTATGTCCGTGAGTGATGGCATAGTAGATTGTTATACAAGGGTCGGAAGGAATCAATTCCCATACGAGGCATTTAGACGCCCGAGCGCAGCGAGGGCGGCTATAGTCCGAGTGGGAATTGATGACTTTCACCCGCGTTAAACACTCTACTTTTCATTTCGAATTTAAGGAAAGTAAAAAATAGTAGTTTTTCTAAAATATTTATTGATAATAATTACATGAATAATAGGTACCTATTTATTAATCTTTTTTAAATTTGAAGTATGGAACACACCACGTCACCCACGTGAGTAAATTCTGTGTCACCACCGCGTTCCGTCCCGTTTACTAGGGCCCGTATCATTATCATTCTGTCTGCATTCTTACTTTTACCATTTTTCATAAATTACTTAGAAAACACGATAATCTTGATAAAAATTACTAAAAATTGTGTTGCGACGTGACACTTTTTAGTGCTGACCGTCCACCCAACTTTCTTATTTCGATTCAAAACTTGCATACAGCCTAATCGAGACTCGCAATAAAAAAAATTGTAGAAACTGAATAAAAACTCTTTAAACTAACAAAATGTATTGAAATGTAAAGTGTTTGCAAAATATCCAATCTACAGAATTCATTAATTATCATCATTCTCAAAAAAACTTCTGGTAAGCCTACCTAAAAATGTTTACTGGGAATTCTGTAGTAAACTATTAGAAAGTATCAAAAATAAAATCCACAATAAATAATTGTCCAATAAATTAAAATAATTTTAAACAGCGAGCGCATTCCGAATATAAATTCAATTATACGAATTTTGCGCATTTCGGCGCGAAATTCAGTAAATGAGGTACCTATGGCCTGTCTGTTATTGACATGATATTAGAAGAGATTGAAATGATATTAGAAAAGCATAAATCATTATTATAAACAATGCTTATTGTATTTATTGCTTAAAATTATTTTATTTTATTTTCAAATATCGATTAAATTCGTCATATTAATTACTCGAGTCAGTCGAAATTTAAAAAAAAAATTGTTTGGATTAATCGCTTTCACACATCATTGCAATAAAAAAAAAACAATAATGGTCGGCGATTTTGAACACAAATTGAGTACCTAGTGGTAATGATTAATACGTATTATTGAACCTGTGTTTGAATATTACGTTAAAACCTGGGCATTTTCGTGTTGTTTATAATATTATCAATAACATTTGTCACATTTTAAATCTTATCTACATCTGTGTGTGTGAAATTTGTGAAAAGTAAAAATGTAAACACACATGATTGGCGCGAAACTTCGACATTAGATATCAAAAAAACTTCATTACCACTACCTACTTATTTACCTTAAACTATGGATAAATTCGTCAAATAATTAAATGATGTATATTCATAGCCCCATACCTATGGTAAAGTCAGGATGTTCGAAATCCCCAATTTTTATGTTTTTTAGCCTCGACCACAACTGACATCAAAATGGCGATTATCGTACCTATGTATGTTGAATTTATTCAAGGTAAATTATTAATTTGTGCGCTAAATATAAAAGATTTAATGGCGTTAACATATGAGCTTTTTATCCAACTCTCCTGATTAACGCACATTCATAAGATTTGATGGGTAGCATAATAAATATTTACATAATCAATTAAGGGTGTCGTATGTCTGACTGAACTGACTATCTACCTAACTAAATCTAGTTCTATTTTTAAATATCATTCCCGCCCTAGGGAGGGAAGCAATTACTATGAGTAATTCCCGCCCAAGGGTGGGAAGCAGCGTTTTCCACCCGCTATTCGGATCAAACAAACACTACTTTCCGAGTATGAGAGATGAAAAAGTATTCTGTTTGTGTTTTGTTTTCTCTTCTGTCGGCACCCCCGGAATGTCACTGTTTTGTAATCCTGTACTTAGGTACGTTTTACCACAACATCCATACGCTAATATAATAAGCGAGTCTTTGTGTGATCCCGAGATAGGTCATTCTCATTTTGATTAGCTAGGCTCATTTATGAACTAATCGAACATCATCACTTCATCAGAATATTAAAAAGTTTTTAGAGGATTAAAAAATGACCATTAGAAGACCAATAAGTTTTTAGAATGTTTTAAGAGGATCAATTGAACAATTCCGTTTCTGATGAAGGTATTTCCTTACCTATTTGTACTTACACGTGGTAAGTATTTGGGGCAATCTTAAATAGGCAAATCCAACGTGATCGTGAGTCGCGCCGTATCGTCCGCTGGCTAGCCGTTGTCGCCGAGCGCGGACATCAATCACACGGGCGTCATGTGCCGCGCGAAATGTACCAAGAAGACAATGATCGCCGAGCATCGCGCACTAGAATCTCAGCGACGCGTGTTTGAAGTGGTCCGTCGGTGCACGCGTCCATTGAGCAGCAGCGTAATAATAGCCGCGCCGTCCCGCGCCCGCAGCGTGCCCGCTCGCCGCCCGCACGCCGCACGCCGCCCGCTCGCCGCCCGCAGCCGCCCGCACGCCGCCCGCTGCCGCCCGCGCCGGCCGGGCCGCATGCCACAGCCAACCACCGCCGATTGATTTACGACCACTCCGTAATTTATGCACGTTTAATTAAAGTACCAGCAGCCGGAAGAGTCGTTGTTGTACACCGTCTCAGCTAAACTATACGTGGATTACTCTTTTCAGATTGATGATTCACCTTGTAGCTAAACGAAGGTGTCAGATGAATTCCGCAGCAATTTCGCATCTCGCCATCATAATAATCAAAGCTGTCGGAAGGTGAGATGTGCAACTGAATGTATTTGTGGGCGGTCATTAACATAGGCCACGCTACAGACAGCGCGCGGCGACCGGCCGGGCGGCCGCATAGCTGTGCCCGTACGCGGCGCGCGAGGAGAGCCAGTCACTCATAACAACATGTCGCGTCGCCATGTTAGCGATGGTGCTCGCACAAACACCATATACGCGTGTCATTAGTTAGGGTAATCACCGACCGCTCCGCGCTGGATATCTTATTTACATGCTCGAGGTGGACGAGTGTCGCTTGTCATAGAAAGTGCCAGCCAGGTAGCGGTTGCCGGTCGTGCCAAACAGCCAACATGCGCAATCATGTTCCACAGCATCGAAATTATTAAAGGAATCAAAAGGAGCGGAATTCCATTTTGAGCCGCCCGTTGTAAATTGATTTAAAGCATCGCAAGCAAAAAACGTACACACAAAAACGAAAAAAGAAAATTGAACGAACTCTTATTTAGCGTCGTTTCGCGGGGCTCCAGGAAATTGTTCGATAACTGTGAAAAATGGAGACCGCGCCGCTAACGGCGCAAATTGAGTGAAGTAACCTCGAACTTGCCATAATACAGCCGGGAATATGAAATGCCACGTCAATGAGTGAAGCGATACCTGCTATTATATTATGATACATACATTGTGCCTTCCGCGCATATTTCACCACAGTCTGATATTTTATAGCATACACATTTTGACAGGCTGGATAATACTGCCAGATTGCAAAAGAAAATTTGTAGTCTGTGGTGAGAAAGTAGCGTCGGTGCTGTATTCTGTGCATGTATCGCGGGGCGGTGCGCGGGGAGGTGCGCGGGGGTGTGGGCGGCGGCTTTGAGCGGCGGCTGCTGTGAAATTGATCCGTTCATACTTCATAATCATTGGCGGGAGACGGGGCCGCACGCGAGCGAACGTCGCGCCTCACTGCGGCCGCGCGGCGACCGGCCGGCAGCCGCGCGGTGGCCACGGCCTGTGCGACACACGGCGAGTACATGCACAACCCGCAACGTTGTTGTAATGAGGGTGAGCACCAGGTTATCATAATGATATTACAGTCGGCTACAGAAACAGGCCAGTTAAACAATTTAAAAAAATGTCGGACACTTGAGTGACATCGTGGATCCAAGGGTGACGTTAAACGTTATAGAAATTCATGTATTCAGGGATTCGCAAGTAGCGCGAGGCGAGACGCACAAAAACTGCCCGCTGCCGGAAAGACACCGCGCCGTGCCGCGTGCCCGCGTGCTCAAGTGCTCACCCCACTCGCTGTGGGAATCATTTCCGTGCAAATATGTTATTACTGACGATCAATATCGATATCCTATTATTAAACATAGATACGCACAATTGAATTGAAATCGTTGTTTGATTGACAGCAGTATGCGAGCGGGCCGGGCGGCTTGCACCAAGTGTGAACACATCTCAACGTTTAAGCAGCGTATTGAGATTTTTGTTACTGGTAGAGTGAGACATACTTACCTAGGGTAGGTAGGTAATGGGTATAAATCAAAATCAAAAGTCATTTATTCAAACTAGGCTGAGAATCAGTACTTTTCGAACGCCAAAAAAACAAGACAGTCCCCCAAAACGCCCGCCTAACACCACTTCCTAGTGCTTTCACTGAGGAGAAGAAGTGGCGCAACAAACTCCCCAACAGCGCAGCTGTCTGTTCAGTTATGACATATCATGCTCACACAAATGTCTCGCTGACGGCGGTGGCGTGTATGTTGGATCATTTAGCTCCCTTCAAAATGGTTGAGCTGAATGGTGCTGATCTATGCGTCATGTTCGTGAACGGGCGCCGTCAGTTGGGGCTGGTCATCACTCAGCTGCCTCGGCTTATTTTGAATTATTTTATTTTTGGATTGTTGTTTTCTTACTATTCGCTGTACTCTGGACGCTTTTAACGCGTACGTCTATTTTACATCGTTCTGACATATAATTGTAATTTCAACATTAATGATGTAACTAATATTTTTGTAAAAATATAATTTAAGAGTGTCCATGGAGTTTCTTGCCCGTTCTTCTCCATAGGTACCTACGCTTTGGAATGGGCAACTAGCTTCATATTTTCTGACTGACCGACTTCTTGACAATTCAAAAGTGCCTGTAAATGGTTTAATTGATATAAATGGTTTGAGTTTTTTTAAGTTTTTTGAGTTTTTGTAATAAGTAGGTAATAGTTTTGTTGTAAATATTGCACTAGAATTTGACCAAGGTTTTGAGATGTTTTCCCTTTAACACTACACCTACACCCACACCTACCTACCCTACCTACACTACCTACACTATATCTGGAAAATTACTGAATCGATTTTGATGAAACTTGCACCCTGTTCCCTGTTTCCTGTTCCCTAAGTTGAAGTCAATGTAAGCCAATAAAAAGTAATTTAAAAAATTAAACCGACTTCAAAAAGAAATTAACTCTAAATTATGAAATAACTTTAATTTCGGAAGTCGGTGTCTTGGGATCTGTATTTTAGTTCTCCTTTTTTATTTTATTTTATTTTATTTTATTTGGGAAACAAACAGATGCAATAACAAATATATGTATACAAATAGTTCAACACAATCCAGACCAATCCAATCTAATCAATCAATCCAGTTTTTTACCACCGACTTCCGAAATCAAAGTTATTTCATAAGTTTGAGTTCCTTTTTGAAGTCGGTTTAATTTTTTTTTAAATTACTTTTATAAACCGTAAATTTTAGTTTTAATTAAAAACTGGAATATTTGTTTGTAATAAGTATCTAGGTAACAGTTTTGTTGTAAATATTGCACTAGAATATGACCAAGTTTTTGAGATGTTTTCCCTTTGACACTACACCCGTAGCTCGTATCAATAAGCCAGGCCGTCACACTTACACGTATTAGTCCATATCTTGAAAATTACTGAATCTATTTTAATGAAACTTGGACTGTTCCCTAAGTTGAAGTAAATGTAAGCCTATAAGAAAAAATGTTCTTGATCCAATTACCTAATAGTTGCGGAGAAATGCGTGGACAAACATACATATTATATACGTTTATAAAACGTTTTATGCGTCTATAAATTTTTTTGTTTGGAAGCCCTAATAGATTGTCATTTATGTGAATATAATGCAGTTCCAATAATATTACATACATTCGTGTCGAATTAATAACCTCCTTTTTTTGAAGCCGGTAAAAACTATACATGGTAGGTATGTATAGTTTTTACCGGCTTCAAAAAAAGGAGGTTATTAATTCGACAAAAAAATAATAAATCAAAACTGTAAATATATACAAACTACCTAAATAAAAGCCTCCAGGTATGAAGAACGTGACAGCTTACATATTTATGTAATGCTGGGTTCTGTTCACATAGCAGTCAATTGAAGTCACAAATGGTAAAATATTACCATCGAAGTAAAATAAATAAACAAGTTATTACTAATAACAACAATAAAAAATTAAATTAAAAAGTTAAAAAACCCCCGACACAAAAAAAATAATAAAATTAAATGTAAGTAATTGGAAAAGGATCAAATAATTTAAAAACCCCCAACTTAAAGAATCTAGGTAACGAGACTAAAACAGATAAATTCATATGGCAGTCGGGGGACCTCTGAGCATAGGTGTTCCACAGAACGGTCCCCCGACTTCCATATGAATTTATCTGTTTTAGTCTCGTTACCTAGATTCTTTAAGTTGGGGGTTTTTAAATTATTTGATCCTTTTCCAATTACTTACATTTAATTTTATTATTTTTTTGTGTCGGGGGTTTTTTAAATTTTTAATTTAATTTTTTATTTCATGCTTTTTGTAGGGACTCCTTAATTTTTGTATTTCATTTCTTTTATTTTCATGCGTTTTAAGATTCAGGTAATTTGGTGTTTAATCAGGTTTTTTATCCGTCAAATAATAATTATTAATTTATAGTCGAATGATAACTTTTAAGACTAAACAGATTTTTTTGTTTTATTTTATCCTTTTTCTAGTTCTTCCTTTAGTTATTCAATTTTCGTACAAGCATTTCATAGCTATTAGATATCTTAGATATTTCAGTTCTAGTTTATAAAATGGGACTGCGACACTATCTGATGTAGAAATACCTACGCTTTTTATGTAGGATAATTCCATTTGTAATAAAAATAGTCAAACTCAGTGGTCGTAGGTACCAGTCATCACTCCACTTTCCTCATCATTCTAGAGCATTGATCAGACAAAAAAATATTTTCAAGTTTTTAGTTTTCATTTCGTTAGTTAATATTCCTCTTCCCTTTCAATATAGTGTACATTATTCTATTTGTCAAGCCCTTGCATTTGATAGGAGTTGTGAAAAATATATATAATTCGCCATTTTGTGGTGGCAGCCATCTTGGATTTGAAACTTGTAATAGCGTATAGTATTCTACTAGTCAAGCCCTTTCATTTGATACCCATATTGAGGGAGTTGTGGAAAAAAAAATTTAATTCGCCATTTTGTGGTGGCGGCCATTTTGGATTTGAAATTTATCATAGTGTATAGTATTCTACTAGTCAAGCCCTTTCATTTGATACCCATATTAAGGGAGTTGTGAAAAAATATGTAATCCGCCATTTTGTGGCGGCGGCCATCTTGGACCGATTTTCATCAAACATAGCTAAGACCACTCCCGACTAATTCACCTTTCAAACAAAAAAAAACAAAATCAAAATCGGTTCATCCGTTCGGGAGCTACGATGCCACAGACACACACACACACACACACACACACACACAGACACGTCAAACTTATAACACCCCGTCGTTTTTGCGTCGGGGGTTAATAAAACCATGGTCAGCAAGACGACCATTGCAGTCACCGCCAGCCGCACCCGTTCACAAGCATAACGCAAAGATCAGCCATTACCCCCTTACTTGAGGGGAGGAGGCAACCCGACCCCGACGCTACCACAAGCAGTGACATCTAAGGGAGCATGACGAACTTGCTGCTGGTTGCTCAAGCAACAATAATATTATCAATCGTAGAAGTCGCTAGCTAATCACATAATATTGCAATCAAATCATTAGAAAACATTGATAAGCTAATTCTGGAGAAAGAACATAACATTGTCTTGAGTTAATTAGAGCGACCAACTTTTGTTAGTAGTTGTAGATGGAACAGATGCCTTTGAACTATAGTCACTACCCGCACAATTAGCAATAAGTTTGTTCTAACTGGACAGGTAAACGTTTAAGCTAACCATAAACACTCAGCTGTACAGAGCGGTAAGTATGCGGGCTGCGGCGTGACGTAATTCAACTAGTTTTGATTTGTTAGTTAATGCTGACATTATTAGCGTTATTTATTAGTTGCTCGTACAATAAATAAGCTAAGTTGGACCGATCGTAATGAAAACGTGTGCCGCGCCGGCCGCGCGGTCACGCGGTCACTCCGCTCACACCACGGCGCTGCTGATCTGATAAGTGCGGGCCAGCTGTCGGCTATTGTATGCTAATACAGCCAAACTGCGAACACACCTAACACCGAGCGAACACTTGAAACGAGCAAAAAGTAGCGTGACGTGTACAACACAGCCGTCGTGTAGTACCGCTGTAGTCTGTACTCTGTAGCGTGTCGCAGTGTGCAGTGTGTAGCTCCAGCGCTAAGTGACCAGCCACTGGCGCTTCTCTCGCGCTTATTTAGTGGCGCAGCTGTCGGCGCGGTTGGCGCCATTAACCATCCGCTCTCTGTTGCGACACAAAGCTCTTAATAAGTGTTGACTATACAAAACCACGCGCATAAAAATCTGTCACCAGGCGGTTCGTGACAAAAATAGATATACTGCGCGGTCGTCGCAAATTGACTAGGTATGTATAGCGGTGACAGTTGAGACAGTTGCCGCACAGTGGCGCGCCAGGCACTCCGCATGAAAATTAAATTAGCGCTTTTTGAAATGACACGGCACGCGCAGTAGTTGAGATGTCGACGGATTGTGCGGAACAGTGCGCCCGATATACACGGGGTTCACTTGTTTCATTTTGTAAATAAATACGTTAAACAATCATAATCGAAATTGTAAGAAGGGACTATAAAGTGTGTCACCGCGCAGGCCGGCGGGCCGGGCGCTTGTGGCCGGCAGGTGGATGATGCGCATAAATATCGCGACGTGTCCGCGCGGGCACAAGCGCGACACGCTGGCTAGCGACGCAGCGCGGTGCGGCGCTGGACCCGGCGCAGAAGGCCCACTCTACCAATCAAGAATTCCCTTAGGAAACAGTCTCTAGTGCAAGTTATGCGGCCCATGCTCGAGGCACTGGACTCTCAAGTTATGCGGTTCACACTCGAGGCACTGCACTCTCAAGTTATGCGGTCCACACTCGAGGCACTGCACTCTCAAATTATGCGGTCCACACTCGAGGCACTGCACTCTCAAGTCATGCGGCCCACCCTCGAGGTACTGCACTCTCGATTTATGCGGCCCATGCTCGAGGCACTGCACGCTCAAGTTATGCGGCCCACGCTCGAGGCACTGCACTCTCGAGTTATGCGTTATGCGGCCCACGCTCGAGGCACTGCACGCTCAAGTTATGCGGCCCACGCTCGAGGCACTGCACGCTCAAGTTATGCGGCCCACGCTCGAGGCACTGCACGCTCAAGTTATGCGGCCCACGCTCGAGGCACTGCACGCTCAAGTTATGCGGCCCACGCTCGAGGCACTGCACGCTCAAGTTATGCGGCCCACGCTCGAGGCACTGCACGCTCAAGTTATGCGGCCCACGCTCGAGGCACTGCACGCTCAAGTTATGTGGCCCACGCTCGAGGCACTGCACTCTCAAATTCATAATTATTTGTTCTTCATTCCGGCTGTTAGTTCAGTCAAACTCGTTTCGGCACTTAGTATATCTGCTCGCATTCACTGTTTTGCGGCAGTGGGACAGCGGGACGGTTGCGGGACGGCAGCATCTGTCGCTCCACTTAAAACAATAGGGTTCCGGTTCCGGCGCGCGCAGACCTGGCGGCGCCCGCGCCAGCTGACTGACGTCACTGGACACTGGACATGTGCGGACACATGCGGCCGCCGTGGACTCTATACAAACGTCATGCATGCTTTAATAACAATAAGTATTGCATACTTTAACCACCCTTCAACTGAATAAAAACATTTTGTTTCCTGGTTTACAATTAAGTGCACCTACACATTATGTACCTAATAATTATATACTATACGTACCTACCTATCTACTTACTAGTACTTACTACATAATTATACATATGAGTTATTTGTTGGGCAACAATTCGAGGAAAGTCGGAGGCCCGGTAGTGCTTGACAAATGGATAACAGAGTAACCAGAATATATATACATACTTATAGGTAGGCATGAACGAAGTAAGCTTGTAAAAAGATTTTTTTTTTCTCTTTAAGAAATTTTTACAATAAACAATTATGCTCAGCCTGTACTTACGTAAATAATTGCTACGTGATGCGTACGCACGGTGAAAACTCAACCCTTTATGTAATTAAGGCGAGCCCGGGTTTAAATTAGAAATATCTACTTATAGCGAGATCACATGACCCCGGAGTGGAAACTTGTAGCCAGAGTGGGAGGATAACTGATATCACGTGTAAGTCCATGTGTAGGGTGAGAGCTCAAACTTCGCTAATGGAGTGTGAGATTAACTGAAGAAACGAAGAGCAGTGTTCATTACACACGGTACACACCTGCCTGTCACGTGCGTTTATAATATGAGCTCGAGATGTACCACTCGAAACGCTCAACTTTTATGTTAGCATGAAGGGGATGACGACCGAGAAAAGTTCACGCAAAGTCAGCACCCTCCAGTAAGCATTTTATGTTTTACCTTCTTCTAAATTACTTCAAAATAACATCAGTGTGTTGTTTCTTCAGCACTCATTAAAGCAATGAAGCTGTTTCAGACACCTTGTACTACAGAAACTATTACTTACCAAACCGGGGTTTGAATAAGTTTAGATTTACGTAACGTTTCATCGCGAAGTTTGGCCGAGCTCAGCATTGTTTGCATCCACAATCATTCGAAATAACCTGAAATACGCGGCTCTGTGGCATTCTATTATTTCAAAGTTATATTTATTTTAATTATTGTGTTGTAAAATCAGGTCATTAACAGTTTTGATAAAATTCCTCCAGCGCTGTGTTGAATTATGTGATTACCTCAGTTACGCGTACATGGTAGGTGCGGGGCGATTGCAGTTGCGTAATACGACATTCCACCTATGACTAATTACAGTTCATTAAAATACTTGCTAATGCGATCTTAATCGCTGGTGCAGACTCGCGGGGCTCACTTCCCGCGATTTCCCCACGTCTCGCGCGCCGCGCCGGGCCGTCGGGCGGCGCGCGATGCGGCGGCGGCGACGCTCTCGGTGGATGAACCCGCGAACTTCGTCTGTTATTATCATACAAACAGCTCATTGTGCGACTCCCTCGGCGACAATTACCTTCCCTCTTTATTGTTCACTCGCTGGAACTGTTCGGAACAGATTATACCTTACAATCGTTTGTCGAACTGTGCGCACTTAATGAGCCTGCACTTCGCGGTCTCTATTTAAACGTTTTCGTTGAGGAAATTTTATCACAACCGCAATGCGAGCTTTTGTAAATTATAAATCCGATTGCGAATCATGGTAAGCTCACTGGTGACTATGAAGCCAGCAAGCCGTCAATGACTGCATTGATCAAAAAAGTTTAAAACTAAAACCTGACTACTTACTGAAAAAAATAAAAACTAAAACCCGACTATTGAAAAGGATGAAACCAGAAAATACCTTCCCGTGGACGCATGCCGCTGTACTAACATAGGTACTTATATGCATATGTAACATACAGCATGCGACCACGGGAAGGTACTTTCTGGTTTCATCCTTTTCAATAGTCGGGTTTTTATAGGTTTTATTTTTTTCATACTTTTTAGAACGTGATTTTTCAGTTTTTATTTTAATAGCTTGGGGGTTATAATTTCGTTATAAAGTATTTGCAGAGCCGCTTTAAGTATTTTTTAATGTTTAGTTTCTATTATTTGATATGTACTTAGGTAATATCCAAACTTATAAGTCCAAGGTTATATGTTTGGCTCAAATCTGAGGAGTAAATTTTAGAAATAATTCCTTATTATCGGGTTCATGTAAGCAAAGCCGTGAGCAACAGCTGACAATATATATATTTTTGAAATGTGATTATTAAGCACTTTCATGTGATACCCAATAGGTACGGGATGATTAAAACATTTTTTTTTTTAGGTCTTTATGCCCGCTGGAGTGCGCCATATTGAATTTAATGTGACGTCACGTAGCCTAATAACCAGCGGACAATCAAGCCGCTTCTAACGATACCTCATTTGTCAAATTATGACAAGAAGTTTAGAAGTTATGAGGAAACACATGAACATACATACCTACATACCGGTCAAAATCATAATCCTCCTTTTTGCTTCGCCGTAGTCGGGTAAAAACTAAGTTAACGTATATAGATTAACATGAACATGATAACTATTTTTGTCGGCTCTTTCTTTTTCTATTTCTTGCTGGTATTAGGCTGCACTCGATGTTAGCACGCAACGCAGGAATGACGTAAGAACGTTCTGCTGCTATCACACGCGATTACCTGGTACTAGTAATTGAGCGCGGGTTGCGGCCTCTCGTGCTAATGTGAGCTTAGTGTTAAGTCTTCATCGTAATTGTTATGTAAGCGCTGATTGTGGCGTGAGGTTTGAAGTTCACCGACGGAGCTCGCGCTACTCGCAAGTACACGATGGAAAATATTGTACTTAGCTAAGCACTTGCAGGATATCGCAAAGAAGATTATGTTTTAAAGGTACAGGTACTATGCACCTGTACATTGGTACGTACGCCTCATGTCATTCCCGGCATTACTTATTGCTTTAGCGACGGCGATGTTCCAGGGCGGCGTAAAGCTCGTACAGCTCGTACAGCTAGGCCTGAAGCTAAGCGTCTCTCAACCAGCAAATATCTAGAATTACTTATTATTGTAGGTAGTGTACTACAAGATGACAGTGTGCGAGCGTCGAGCTGCCGCCGACACAACTATGTGCGAGCGTCGAGCCGCCGCCGACACAACTCGATCTCGACGGTTCTCTTAACGGACTGAACAGGAATCCCAAAACCGACAAATTATGACCACTTAATTATATTAATTTAATCTCGAAGCCATATAATTATGTTAACGGCCGGCTAGAGGCTTTAATATCAAATATTAGCATACGCCACTAATTACCCGCGTGCCGCCGCGCGTATTTTCACGGCGTGTCACTCGCGATGTAGCCAGATAATAAACTTGTATGAGTTGTATCTGGACAGACGGAATACAGGTGAGTAGATCAGATAGAAGATATTCTTTTATCTTTATGATGAATAAAGTAAGTACACACATCAAAAGTGTCTAGGGATCAACATATATTTTTGCAATAACTTTTCTCCTGATTGATATTAATTAAAATTTTCTTTAAGGATTCATCAAATAAAGTGTTTTCGTTTGTCACAGTAACGATAAACCAAGTCACCTTTGCATTAATAAAGAAATTTGCCATTTTCCTAATAAAGGGATTTTTGACATTTGAACCACTAACACAAAAGTTCGAAAAAAAGACTGAAATAACAGTTTTCTTTAAAATTTTATTGGGTAACTTAAACAATTAATAATCCGTGTTTCTACCGCGAACACTAACAACACAAGAACATCGGTTTGGCATACTCAAAATGAGTTCATCCTAATCACGCTGTGGAATGGCCGCCCATGTTCGTTGCAACAACAAAAAAAGGTCTTCTTGCGACTGGATACCCTCCATATTCGGCAGAGCTCTTCTCTGTAGCATATCCCATGCATGCTCAATCGGGTTCAAGTCTGGCGACTGAGCAGGCCAGGGCAGGACATTGATGTTAGCTGCGGCGAGAGTCTGTCTTACAACTCTTGCGGTGTGCGGTCGTGCATTATCATGCATTAACTGAAATAAGGGACCGATTTGCACTTGTAGAGGAACGATGACGTCTGATACAATCGTCTCAGCATAAATTTGAGCGTTGAGGTTGCCTCTGATCCAAATCAACTCAGTTCTTCCGCCGATCCAAATACCCGCCCATACCATGATGGTTCCACCACTATAAGGATGGACTTCCTGGCAGGATTTTAATCGCTGTTGGCGTCCAGGGGTTCTCCAGTGTCGTATACGTCTTGTATCCGGTCTCATACCAAAACGAGACTCATCAGAAAAGCACACGAAACGCCATTGTTCTTCTGCCCAATTTCTGTGTTCAAGAGCCCATTGATATCGAATCCTACGATTGTGCATTGCTATAGGTGGTACCCGTAGCGGTCTTCGGGAATGAAGGTTCACTTCATGCAAGCGGTTTCTGACTGTTTGGTCGCTAATTAAGTTCCCTGAAGAGTGATGAAGCCTCACGGCTAACATCATGGCGGTTATTGTTGGAGCTCTTCGAGTTAAGATTTGAATGTATCGGTCTTGTCTCCGTGTGGTGCAGCGATACCGTCCTCCATGGCGCTCAGCCACGGTACCAGTGCTTCGGTAACGTGTCCAAAGTCGACTGATAACACTCTGACTTGTATTCAGAGCTAAAGCCACAGTACGTTGCCGGGAACCAGCTTCTATCATTCCCACGGCTCTGAGCATTTCTTCCCTGCTTAAATGACGTCGCCGCTCCATAATAACGTTGGTTTTAATCAGTAGTAGGGAAACAGTAGCACTAATAATGTCTTCAATGCGTTGTATGTTTTTATAGGGAAAATATTGACAGCTGATTTTCATCTTTTACTCGAATTTGATTCACAGTTCCTGATTCAAATTATGAAATGCACCAAAAAGGATCCATATAAATTTATAAAATCATAAATTTATTACAAAGCCACATCTCAATCTCAAGAAATCCGCATAAAAATGCTTGATCCCTAGACACTTTTGATGTGTGTAAGTACCTGCGTACAAACAGCTTACACAATAAAATGGATGCAATACCATGAACTTGTAAACTGTTTAACATGTCGTTACTTTGCCTGGTAAGATATATCAGGTCTGGCAGGTCATGCAGTGGGTGCACGTGTGATGCGCGTGTGACGTGTGCCTACCGTGCACTCGCGCCACGGGGCGCCTCGCGATACGAGGTGATATGACCGCAGTAGGATATTATTGGGCATTCTACCCCACCTTCCGTTCCATCGGCTCACTCCGTTCGCCTCGTCACTCTCGGTGGGGTAGAATGCCCAATAATATAAATGAAAAATATTGGTTCGGCGCCTATTCCACCCGTTGGAACCGAAGGTGGAGTATGAATTCCTACATAGTGCAGTAAAATACTGGTTCGGCGCCTATTCCACACCAAAATGTGCGCACCGAGACTTACAGCTTATTCAACCTAGCCCCCTAGTTATCCTAACGCCCTAGCCTACCATACAAACCACACCAAACGTAGGTTACGTTGGTTTTACGTGAGGGAAGTCTGTTACAAGGAAACCTACGGTAACAGACGGAACTTGGGTAGGAATAGGGATTTGTGTACGTCGTGCAATGTACACAGGAAATGGTTTTCTCACCGCCGATCCCACAGACTCATAGGATCGATGACGGCTAAAGGTGTCTTGGCCACAGTGAGAGGAACACTTTACTTCTAAAACTCAATAATAACTTACCGTGTAACCGTTATTTTAATTAAGTCATGCATTCGACACTAGTTGAATTAGTAACAAATAAGGGCGGTCACTGCTTGAACCGTTAGCCTAAAATTCAGGACAGATTGTCTCATGTCTCTTCACAGAGCAAGAAATAACATGCACTTATAGGCACACGTATATTCTATTTCTATGACCCCAGATTGGGCACCAAGGACATCTGAACTTTAGGATATCGTAAACATTAAACTAACATTTGGGACAGATTGTCTCATGTCTCTTCACAGAGCAAGAAATAGCATGCACCTAATGGCACACACACATTCTATTTCTATGGTCCCAGATTGGACACCAAGGACATCCAAATGTTAATTTAATTAACTCATACAGCGGACACTAGCTTACATGTTAACAAATAAGGGCGGTCACTGCTTGAACCGTTAGCCTAAAATTCAGGACAGATTGTCTCATGTCTCTTCACAGAGCAAGAAATAACATGCACTTACAGGCACCGTATATTCTATTTCTATGACCCCAGATTGGGCACCAAGGACATCTGAAGTTTAGGATATCGTAAACATTAAACTAACATTTGGGACAGATTGTCTCATGTCTCTTCACAGAGCAAGAAATATCATGCACCTAATGGCACACTCACATTCTATTTCTATGGTCCCAGATTGGACACCAAGGACATCCAAATGTTAATTTAATTAATTCATACAGCTAACACTACCTTACACGTTAACAACAACTAGACACTGGTTGTCTGCTGTTACTCTGCGTTGAGCTTGGATTTAGATTAAGATGCTTTCGCACTGATACCTTCGAAACGGTTCGTGCGCCGTCCCGTAGTTACTTATTGTGTCATACTCTATGTAAACCACCTGACGACGGCGTCGGATCGACGATCGTGATGAGCTTTCACAGTACAGGTGTAAGTGATTCTTTAGAATCCCCAAGATTGCAAAATTGCATTATTCAAATTTGTAATGTTCGAACTTTGTTTCACACGGTGTATGTATGAGTCATTTCTATGTATTAATCAATTGCAATGTAAGATGATCGCCATGCATGTTGCAGTCTCTGATTAAAATTGGTCTTTTATAGGATTTTCTAATGCAATTAATTGAAATAGAGGACGACCCTATACCAGTTTTGATAACTTTGCTAATTATTTTATAATGTTTCTTATTAAATTGTTAGTTCTATCAATCTAGGAATTGTTTGAAAGATGAATCTTAATATCAGTATCTACGGAACCTTTGCATGAAATGATTTAAAAGTTCGTTAGTTGTTAGATGATACCTACTGAACCTTTGCGTGAAATGATTATAAAAAGTTCGTTTTAGTCGTTAGGTGATATTACTTATTACTAATGTCAAGTTTTACTGCAGCATATTTATATGAGTGAACTAACTTTTTGACGCGAGTTCGTCTACATGGATTATTCTGCACAGTTAATTTTTCAGGATATTTTTCTTTCAGCCCGTTTTAGCTTGCGTCTTTGAAAAAATATTATTTATTAGTTCACATGTCATGTCATGCGGAGTTTTACATCAAGGTTTACTAAACAAACATACACACTGCGTTATAATTCTTATTGTATTAATCATAAGTGTTATGTGTCGTCTTCACCTTTGTCGGCCAGTGTAAAAAGCTGGTTTTATATTTCATTTCTCACGATAAAACTGCAATTTGTTAAAAACGATTTTTAATCACGACGATTTAATTAGACGTAAGTAACATAAATTAGCCATACAACTGTGAGGACATGTAGTTAAGGTTTAATTTTGTAATAGGATAAATATTGCTGAAATGGTATTTTTTATGAATAAAATCAATCAATTTTGATCACAATATTACATTCGCTCCAGTATCTTCCAGTAATAAACACCGGTTACCTTCGTTATAATTATAATTAATTATCTACGTTCAACGTTCAACTTTATAAAATGTAAGTAAGTACCTACTACTAGACTAACTTTACTGAATTTTCTAATGTATTTATCGCTACCCAGCTACGGACCCGGTTTATGCCTGCCGGCTGGTGTATCGATAGCTTTTATTAAGTCGCAGTTATTAGTTACAAAATTAATCTTTATGTGTTCCATTTCAGGTCTGACTCCGATTCAGAAATCCAGACACGGTCTGCAGCTGTAGTCGAGGTTGCCAAGGTGCAACCAAAGAAGAAGGCGTCAAAGCGCAAAGCTTCCGAGAGCACCACACCCACGCCATCAGATTCGAAATCAAGGTAATTTTGTGTTACTGCTTTTACCTTGTGCTTGTTGTGTATGTTATGTCAATTAAAATGTTATACGTTGGTTAGTGGATTTAGAACTGTAACGAAGAGAGCGCTGAAATCGATTTCCAATTATTTCATGAAGTATTGTTATTGAAATTATTATAACATCATGCTTTCTGTCCCCGTAGGGCTCGATAGAGGAGTATTATAATACATCCTCAATTCGTCAGTTAAAAAAATATAATGTAATTTGTTGTCTAAATTATTATAAATAATATGTTCAATTGTTCACAGTAAAAGACGCAGTTCGGGGTCGGACCTCTTTGGATTGGAGGAGCACATTCCCTCGACGACCTCAATTGGGGACTTCAGTTCGGTCCTTACCAGCCGTGTCGCCAACGGTAAGGTGCGGCGAACGGCGGACTCAATCGGGGACTTCTATGTGGAGGTAAAGGTCTACAACAAGGCCGAAGTTGCCTCCACGCCTAAAGAGGATCGGTGGAAGAAAGCCTCGGTGGCCCTAAAAGTGCAGCTTAACCGCAACACGCCGCAGTGGGACGGGCTTCAAGTTTTTATGAGACGGACTCATGAATTATTTGATAATTCTGAGCCCGTCTTTTATAGTGATAATATAAATATAAGGTAAATATTTAAGTTGTTGGGGCACCAATCTAAAATGCCTTTCTGTACTGTTTGTAACATATCTGTTGAGCGCAGTCACTGGACAGGTCACCTACGTAGCACTAATCATAAAAATAAAACTATTTCGCATTTTTGCGAAGGTGTTGAAATAATACATTCTGCTTTCCGTAATCGTATAGCTTCTTATAGAATTGTCGATCCGTCTGAGAATTGTTCTCTAGAACCATTTCTTAATAATATTTGGGACAAAATTAAAACGTTAATTGACTTGTCTCTTAAAGAACATACTTCTCTAAAAGTTAATTTCGAATATTTTGCATTGTTTTTAATGATTAAAAATGATTGTCAGGAGATGAAATCATTTGCCACAAAAAACATTACTCTGCATCAGAATTATGAATTTGATTCATTATTGTCTCAAGTAAAAAACACTTTAACAAAAAAGATAGAAGAATTTCAGGACAGAGACAGTGGATGGACGTTCTTGAGCAGCTCTCATTTGGAAGTCAATGTTAACAAATATCAACCGTTACGCGGTTCAGGTTTTATCGAATTGCCTTCTGCAATAAAATCGAAAAAAGCATGTGTTAATATCCGCAATAATGACGAGTATTGTTTTTTATGGTCTGTCGTTGCTGCTTTATATCCAGCTAAGAGTCATCCTGAAAGAGTATCTTCTTATCCTGATTTTCGTAACGTGCTAAATGTAAAGGACATGTCATTTCCAGTGAATTTCTCCGATATTGCGCGGTTCGAACTGAATAACCCCGAAATTTGCATTTACATTTATGGTTTAAAAAATAATACCGTCATAGGACCGCTTTACAAACCAAAAGCCTTGAACGGAAAGGTAATTCATTTACTTTATTTAGAAAAAGATGATTTGTCACATTACTGCCTCATTAAAGACTTACCGCGACTTGTTAAAAATCAAATAACAAAACACCACAGTAAACTATACTTTTGTGACGTTTGTTTCATGTTTTTTAATTCATACGATGATCTTAGTTCGCATAGTTGTGGAGGTGTTGCTACTGAACTACCTCCAAGGGGTTCTTTCATACAGTTTAAAAATTATAATAGAAAGCAAATGGTACCATTCGTTATATACGCAGATTTTGAAACAATGCTAGAACGGTATGAGTCTTGTGACCCTGACCCCACTAAGGCGAGTACCGTAACGCGACAGCGACATGTGCCTGTAGCATACGCATATCATATTACGTGTACCCTCGATGAAAGCCACAATCGTTACGTTTCTTATCGCGGTTTGGATTGTGTATCAAATTTTGTGAAGTCTATCTATAAAGATGCACAAAAAATTTACGATATTTTAAAAAATAATGCTCCTATGATTTATTCAAATGATAATGCTCGCGACTTTGAAAACGCGATGACATGTCATATTTGTGAGCACTTCTTGTTCGGAGACAGAGTTCGGGATCATTGTCACTTGACTGGTAAATATCGTGGCGCAGCTCATAGTTATTGTAACATACAATACAAACTACCAACATTTTTGCCAGTATTTTTTCATAACTTGTCCGGATACGATTGCCACCTTTTCATAAAAGAATTAGGTGAAGCTCCTGGATCTATTAAAGTGATACCTAAAACAAAAGAAAACTATATTTCATTCACTAAGTTCATTCCGATTTCTACCGGGGAAAGCATCCAGGTTCGGTTTGTAGATTCTTTCAAGTTTTTAGGAACTAGCTTAGAAAAGTTGGTTAGTACAATGAAAAAACAAGACTTTAAACAATTAAAATCTTATTTTCCTAATAAAAAACAATTTAACCTACTCACCCGTAAAGGAGTGTATCCATATGACTACATGTCTCAATGGGAATGTTATGAAGATACGTGTTTACCCTCAAAAAAATATTTTTTTAACTCCTTAACTAATGAGACAATTATTGACGAAGACTATGAACACGCTCGGTCTGTTTGGTCAATATTTAATATTCAAAACATGGGTATGTACACAGATTTATATCTCAAAACAGATGTTCTGTTGCTAACAGATGTTTTTGAAAATTTTCGAAGAACTTGTAAACTACATTACAATCTTGATCCCGCGTTCTATCTTACAGCACCAAGTCTATCTTTTGATGCAATGCTTTTAAAAACAGGAGTTCAACTAGAATTGATTAGTGATATTGAAATTTTTAGAATGATACAAAAAGGTATTCGAGGAGGTGTTTGTATGTGTTCCAAAAGACATGCAAAAGCCAATCATAAATATTTAGATACTTACGATCCAACCCGTCCAAATTCATTTATCATTTATTTAGATTGTAACAATTTATACGGTTATAGCATGTGTCAAGCTCTACCCTATTCCGATTTTAGATTTATGAATAGACAAGAAATTGATTTTTTACAATTGAACTTAGCAGAAATAAGTGATACTGCGGAAAACGGTTACATTCTTGAAGTTGATTTAATATATCCGGAGAATTTGCACAAGGAACACAATGACTTTCCCTTTTGTCCAGAAAAATGCTTGCCACCTGGTGGTAAGAACAAAAAGCTAATACCAAATTTGTACGATAAATATCACTATGTTATTCATTACGTACATTTAAAAAAATGTTTACAGCATGGGTTAGTATTGAGAAAGATCCATCGCGCTATTATATTTAAGCAAAGTTGTTTTTTAAAGCAATATATTGATATTAACACCCAGTTACGTCAAAAAGCAGAGTCAACGTTTGAACAAGACTTTTTCAAATTATTGAACAATAGTATTTTTGGAAAGACTCTGGAAAATAATGAACATCGAATAGACGTTAAGTTAGTAAACAAGTGGTGTGACTCGAACAATAAAACAAAAAAGACTACTTGTGCTGAAAAATTGATAGCTAGCCCATATTTTCATAGCGCCTCTGTATTTTCTGATGATCTAGTGGCAATCCAAATGAAACCTGTGCGTATTATACTCAATAAACCAATTTACATAGGGTTTGCAGTATTAGAATTATCTAAGACTCACATGTACGACTTTCACTACTCTATCATAAAACCTTTTTATGGTAACCGAATTGAACTGTGCTATACTGACACAGATAGTCTGGTATATGATGTGCAGAGTAATGATGTTTATAAAGACTTCAAGCTCCATTTTCTAAAATATTTTGATACCAGCAATTATGACTGTAACAATGACTTTAACTTACCAATTATTAATAAGAAGGTTCCAGGACTGTTTAAGGATGAAATGGGTGGCAATATTATCAAAGAATTCGTAGGACTGCGCTCAAAGCTTTATTGTATTAAAACGTTAAACAAAACTATTAAAAAGGCAAAAGGTACAAAAAAATGTATTACCAAAAATTTAAGTATGTTAGATTATAAAAATGTTTTGTACAATTGCAATGTTATTCGCAAAAAAAATGTATTGTTTAGGTCAATAAAACATGAAATATTCACTCAGGACGTAAATAAAATAGCACTTTCAAGCAATGATGATAAACGATTGCTATCGTTTGATAAAGTTTCTAGTTTGGCCTGGGGTAACGCAACTATATTTATGTAATGCATTACCACAATTTAAACGTAATTACAGTAGTTACATTTTAACATGTAGGTATTTTATTGATTGGAAATAATAAAACTTGTGACGTCCTAAATGGAAAATCTATCTTTCAACCTACCTACTGTCTTACATATTATTATAAAAAGTTTGATAATCTTTTAATGTGAAATGTATTATTGTTGTGTAATGTAATTAATTGTAAAATGTGTGTATTCTTGGTGTCCCTTGTACTTGTTATATGTTTTATCTGTACCTAAATATATATATCCTTAAATAAATAATATTTTATGTTCATAAATCTGTTTCATTTCCATTCCTGATTGATGACAAAGCATACAGGGCTTGCAGCGTGTCAAGCACGAGGATACAGGCTCCAACTTGATGAAACATGTAAGCCTATTTTTGATGACGAAGCACTCATGGCTCGAAGTTTGCACGCGCCGTGTATAATTTGACACCGAACAGGTGGTCGTGCATGAGCCCAGACATGTTGAAACATGAAAATTGATTCACAGCACACGGTTTTATGGAGTTTGCAGTTCATAATAATGTGATTATTACAGTACATCACAAGGCAGTCAGCCAGAACGGTCACATCACAACTCGTTGAATAAAAACCAAACGAATTGTAAGTATTGTACAAGTACCAATCTACTTATATTGTTATTTCATCATGTTGTTTTATGTAATTATAATTGATTATTATTTCGTTGTTACAGATCATTGATAATGTGTGATTCTCCAGATATTATCGACTTCTCACAATACGCTCAAGGTTTTCCGACTCCAAGTTTAAGCTGGCATATCCCAGATTTTCCAGAACAACAAAGCCTTGTTAACAAAGAGCCTAGATCAAGGCAAGACTGCGGACCTGCCAACAAGAAGCCTAGAACAAGACGGGAGTGTTTAAAACAGAAGGCACCTCTGCCCACATGTGCATCATACGTCATAAACAATGAGAAGAAAAAAGGTTTACGACTGATCCAGATACAAGTGTTGGACATCAGTGACCGAAAAGAACCTGCATGTGACAATCAAGACGTGACAGTGTTAAGTGCGCAATATGTAGTTAGTGAACCGGTGGACTATGTTATGGAAGAGACACAATCATTGATAAATAAAATTTCAAAGAAACTTTGTGGTGACGATAGTTATTAGTAAGTATCTAATGTAACTACCTAGTTCGTAACTTATTGTGTCAGTTTGTAGAGAGCTTTGTGCGTGTACATGAGAGTCGACTGGGATAACTGGGAGCCTTTATTGAATAGGTAGCGGCACGGATCTTGAGCGCTGGATGCAGTAAGTTCGCGCATAGACAATTTCTATGAACATCGACTACTGCACAACTCAAGGTCAACGCTCAAGATTCGTGCCACTTATTATATCCACATTATTTTAGTTAACGTATAAGTTAAATGTTATAAGAGTTATTATGTAGAAAGAAATAAGTAGTTTAATATGGGTAGGTATTATAAATTTATTTGTTGATGTATTAAAATAATAAGGAACAAGTGTAATTAGTTTGTAATTGTAAATAATTTAAAAAATAAATAAATAATATATAAAATAATTTAAATTATGTTTTATTGACAATTCATAAACACACTTTAAATTAGTTCTAATGAAATGATCTCACTATAGGGTGAGAATTTTAAAATATTCAACTCAATTAAATTCATTTTATTCGAGCTAATATAAAGTTTGTTGTTTAAGTTACCCTGAATACATTTAAATAAAACAACCTTATGTAGGTACATAAACATTTTTATTTACTGCATAAGTATAACAAAATAATTTAAAATAGATTAAATACAGACATATTATTATCAACATACCATTTTCTAATACACATCGCATTATTTAATGCACAATTCATTTTATGGTTCACACAATTAAAATCATTATTTCTACAGAACTTTTTTTTTAATGTCGCAAAATTAGGACATCCCTTTTCACCTATGTCGATCACTTCACAGTTTGCACATAACTCTTTAATCCACTTAATCTTTTCCAAACCCTTTGTCATAATTTTTTTATTTTCTAAATACGGTACGATGACGTGTTGAAACTCTCTGTAGTCTATAAAGCCCTCACTCCAGAAAACTCCACGATTTCTTTCCAACCATCGCACTTGTTTTTTTTCTTCTTGAGTTAAATAATAAAACGAATGTGGTGGTTTAACCAAGAACGTCTGTGTGTGCTCATTACTTACTACGGCCACTTCTTTAACGATAAACCTATTGTCTAAATATTTAAATCCTTGGAGTTCGACAATGATAATATCCGCGTTCATGATATCTTTTTCACTGTGCTGCTTAATGGTTTGTATTCAACAATACAATCGTTGAGAATGAGACAGTATGCTGAAGTTTGTTCTGGTATTTCTGAATCACTCTCAATTTCTACCCTTACATCCACAACGGGTCCAGTCTTCAGATTATCGATCTGTCTAGAGCAATCAACAACAAACAACGGTGCTAACTCTTTAAATTGTTTCTCGCTTAATAAAGACTCCGGACAACGTCCATAATACGACTGCTGAAATCTGATGTATTGCTCATATAATAAAGCTATTCTGTTATTAGCGAAGTTTACATTGAGGCTTTCATACGGAAAATATGTTGAATTAAGATACACTCGAACATCACGAACATAGCAATGATCAAACTGTGACATGTCAGAACTTGCATTATGTTTTCTACTTGTTTGTAGTCCAATTATAACATATCTTGGTTTTTCTATTTGAGATGAAGTTTTGATAGACCAGGTATGCTTTGTAGTTTTAGGTAAAGCGGGGTATTCATATAGATCCCAGTTTCTAAATATCATCTGAAGCGGTCGATCTTTTTCCAACAGTTTTAATAAACTTATTTTTTCTTTATCTGATACTTTAACGTGGGGTACGCGCCATATGATTTTATTGATTTGAATGTCTTCCACTATTTCACCGGTGTTCAGTTTTACAGCGTTCAAATTAGTGTTGCTCCGTAACAATATTAGTTCATGTCTACTATTTATAACAACTTTTTTAAAATCTTCTGCGAAACCGAGGATATTCCGAAGTGGTATAGATGCAGAAAAACTTCCTCCATTAATATTTTTTATACCATCGATACTCCATCCCCAAGCTTTAGCTATTTTTGATTCATTCTCACTCATTGATATTAATGATTTCATGGTAGTAGTTATACCTGCATTTTTTATTTTATCAATCTCCACTCCGTTTAGTTCGTACCTAATATCTTGGAATAAGAAGAGTAGTCCGTTGTTCGTAAAATTGATACTAGTAGCTTTCTCTTTTGAATCTTTTTTGCTAACGATAACGGTTCCTTCCAAATACAGAGTGCTGGCTGATGGTAATATGTAAAGATCCTGTTGGTTGATAGGTATGCGAATTTCATCGTTCCTGTTGAAACTCGTTACATAAGGTTTGTACGAATGAAATTCGATTCCTTCTATACTGTTGTCGTAAGTCGGAGTGGATACGACGTCTAAGATATTCATTTTAACAATCCGATCGCTCTGAGAAATGTCTTATTGTCTTTAGTTAACTTTATTTTGCTCTTAGAACGACGTCTTATTTGGTAGGTAGCTTGAGTAGAACTGGTATTTTTAATTGGTTGAGGCAGATATTTATTGTAGTCAATCATTTTTTCTTCTAAGATGTAAATACAGCTGCACTTCTTCACCGCGCAAATTAATTAAGCGATTGTTTATATCTAGTAGTCGGATATTTATGCAGCTTACGTTGTCTTGATTGATTGGAAAATATATTGCGTTCTTCGGGATTTCTATAATTCTGTATCCAGGTGGCACGTTGAGTGCGAATTCGTGAATTATGTGACTTGTTTCACCGTTTATGTACGAGCCGCTCACAATGTCACATTCGATCCTTACCACTGTCGTCGGTAAAATGTTGACTGGATACTGTGACACATGCCATTTATTTGCTTTCAAGACCTGCTTGTCAAACCCTAATAGTCTACTGAAAGAGCATTCTTTATTAAAGTTAATATCTTTTGAACAGTATATGATGGTTTTTAAAGTATTGTTATTGCACTGTAATTTGATGGAGGCATCTTTTATTTCAGATTTTAAATAATCGTTGATATCTTGCAATTCATAGCTGCCTTCCGGTATTTCAATAACTTCGTTTGAGCCATAATAGAACTTGTTATTACTTTTATCAATATTTGGTACAGAATTAAATGTTGAAAAATGTAATAAAGCACACTCATATTCTCCATTTAGTTGCAACGTATTAGGATAGTACGTAGATAAAATTGATGAGTTTCCAGTTATCGACAAAGTGAGTGACATCTTGCAAATGATTGTAATAAAATAAAAGCATTTATTTTATACATTTTTATTCCAAAAAGTCCACAGATATTTTAAACATAAATGACCACAGTTTACAGTGTTAAATTTTTGATAGCTTGTGTAGTTATATGAAACTTTACAATTCTTGAAATATCGTATCAGTTCTAATGGAGGTTTTAAATTTCCATAGCTATCAAAATATTCACAATAGTCATGTACTTTTACATAAGCTACCCAATGCGTTCCTTCGTTTTTAGAATCGTCTAAGTTAACTATACCACATTCCATACATTTCGGCTTCCTTGGTAATTGATCTTTCATATATACTCCTCGGAAGTAAGGGATGTCTCTTGCGTAGTTTTGGATGTCTACATTAGTAAGTGGGCGATTGGGTAGCTTCTTGTTCAGTTTTTTGATGATTTTATGAACAAACCCTTACCGTTTTTATAAGGCTTTATGTATAAACCCTTACCCACTGCTAAACCCTCCATAGTTCTGTTATGTCGTTCTGTCTCTCGCAAGTTTTGCTGAGCTGATTTGTAATCATTCACCGTTTTTGCAATTCCAGCCGCACCACCAGCTAAAGCTCCTAAAGCCGATAAACCAGCGAAAATTGGAATTAAAGGTAGAACTCCTCCAGTCTTTGGTATAGGTATTACTCGGGGTACTCGAATTCGATGATGAATGATTGGAAATAACTTTTTTGCGGATAAGTAAGCTGCTTTTATTAAAGTCTTATTATCTTTGCGTTTGAGTTTCTTAATTTTTGATTTTATTTTTGAAACTAAACTTTTAAATGTTTTAATGCCTGCTCCAGACTTTAGTTTTGCTTTCATAACTTTGTTCACTAACCAAGAGCTTAGTTTTTCACCTTTCCCGGCATCTTTTGATTTAAGTCTTTGTTTAGCCATGTTAAGTAGTTGTAAATCGGCTTTGTGACGATTTGATAAGTCTGTATGGTTTGTATACGCAATGTCGTGTTGCATGCAAGCTTCGTCCAACTTATTTACACCTCGGTCCCCTCGCGCTAAGCGTTTGTGAAGTTTGGTTCCTGGTCCGCAATAATTATATCCTGGCAAATGAACTTCGAATGGTAGATTATTAATTATGCTGTTAACTAGTCCACCCCCTTGCATTACTCAAATTATAATGATAGGATTACAAATGAAAAATGGTTATATAATATCTTAGTCCATTAATGCAGCTTTTTCAATCCAACTGTTTTCTGCACTGTTTAGACCTAACCATTTAACATACAATTTATTTCCTTTTTTTTTCAAAACCTTTTCTATCAAATAAACATCAGGATAATTAGATCTTTGCAGTTCTTGTTCGTAAAAAGCTCCTAATATGATTTGTTTTCTTTGATCTTCTATGTGATATGTCACTGGTAAGGTTTTATTTACCTTTTTTATAATAAATAATTCAGTTGACCAATTAGGAGTGTAACCTTTCTCAAAATTATGTTTGTATTTACTTATACGAACACAATCACCAACTTTGAATTTAGGCTTCCACTGAACTAAATCATGTTTGTTTATTTTTTTAATATGTGCTTTGATTATTTGTTCATTAGATTTATTCACATCAACCGGTTTAAATTGAATAGTGCGATGTTTTGTGTTGTTATATCTGTTCAATGTATCTTCCAATGCTAGACCTAACCACTTATAGTTTCCATTGAGACTAAAATATTTATATAATTTATTTTTTACAGTTCTAATCAGTCTCTCGACAATTGATGCTTTTTTAGTAGAAAACGATGAGTAATGGTTAATGTTGTGCTTTTTCATAAGCGTTTGAAAAGTGATGTTATAAAATTCTGTCCCCATATCAGTTTGTAAGTTAACAGGATTATTACGACTACTAAGCAGTATATGTTCGAATGCACGAGCAACATCAAATTTATTTTTCGATTTTAACGGTTCAGCCCAGGCATACTTTGAGAAGCAGTCAATCACCACTAAGATAAAAGCATAACCTTTGTTATACTTTTTCAGGTTTTGCATGTCCATCAAGTCGGCTTGCCATAAATCATGGATTCCTTTCAAAATAACAGAACGTCGAAGAAAATTTCTTCGTGCTGCTTTGTGTATTTCATTTACAATTTGCTGTTTTACCATTACGTAGTTTTTTGAAGTAATTTATCTACCTCTGCTTTAGTATAAAAGTTATCTTGCAAATGAGTTGAAACCTCAGATATCCTTGCTTTTAAAGTAGCTTGAACTGTAGTCTTTGCATCTTTTATGATTTGAGAACGCAATGCACCAATCAGATTATTAAATTCTTTAAACGTATTAGCATTCAATTGATCTACATAATCCTTGTTCACAGCCAGATTATTTAATTCTTTTAACGTGTCAGCATTCAATCGATCTACATAATCCTTGTTCACACCATCGTCTGCTTCTACTGGAGATTTAATTCCTCTCAGTCTTGATGTTTTTAAATCAAAATCTCCATTTTCTGATTTTATCAATGCATTCTCATTAAACTCGAATAACTCTGATAAACGCATTCTTTTGTGAATGTAATGTCCGAATTTGTCTACGTTCATGTTTAAGGTGTATTGCATTGAGACGTTGGTAGTGAAATAAACACATTTTTAAATATTTATTTATTTATAACTTTACTTTCACGCAATTCTTCAATGATAGATATAATTTCATTATCTAGTCCTGTGTTGCCAGCATCTCTAGACGCAATTAATAATTTCAACCTTTCCACTAATTCATTAGGATTATCCCAGTACACTAAATCTACGTTTTTTCTCCACTTTTTTATTAACGGTAGACCTTTTCCCTGAACTGCATTCTTCAGTTTAAAAAGAGGTTTAATAACTTGCAAATATTTTTGTCCTTTATTACTTTTTATTGGCTTACTTGGATCATAGTCTCGACGATGTGCATTTGTATCAAGTAGCATCGACTTATAATTTTGCATATCATTATCTGTAACCAAGCTTAGATCTACATCTTTCTTAAGCAACAACTGTTTTAAGCCAGGTGTATTTTGGTATTTACGTCCAGCCACGGTGATGTATTGATCGTTGATCGATATGCAAGCAGAACCTAACATCAGTTTCCCGCGGTCTGCTCTAACCCCAAATGGAATATCTACCAACGCTTCTGAAGATACTGACCAGGATGATGTATCACAATCTTGATTCCTTTCAACTACTGATTCATAAGAAGAATCACTGTTGATATCGGATTCATATTTGTCTTCATCGGCATTATTATTACTTTCTGCGCTACCAGTTCCTTCTTTCGGCAAAGATTCGTTAATAAACGGAACATCAGCAAAATCATCACTAGCACGCAGGAAAGGAGTTTGCTTACTAGCATTAGCAATTAGGTTGAGAGGTTCTGTTACAGGTTTGAAAACAGATTCCAGTGCTTGTTTATTGTTAATCTCAGCATCTCTCATTTTTCGTACTTTTATCTTTACAGCTTCTGCCGCATCAACAATTTGTCGTTTCAATGATTTTTCCATATTGGTAAAATAGGTTGTAATGGTTGTGGTTGTGTGTTGATGATGTAGTGTCGTAAGGTGAATAATAATGTCAGGCAGGTAACAGCCTTTTATATGTATTCGTATTCTTAGTCAAAGACTACAAACGTGTCAAATTTACTTCTGTAACATCCTTTGTTTTTGGAACAATCTTTATTAATTACAACATAATTATAAGGTATACTCCATATTTTAGAACACATTTCACGAAATTCAATCCATGACATGTCAGTGTTGACGTGTTCTTCATAAACATGTCTCATATTTCTTTCATCTTGTTTAAACAATACGATTAGGTTTGCGTTGTCTCTTATTAACTGCTTAGGGATTTTACTATACGTCTGATTTAGATAAAAACAATCTATGAACTTGTGTCTCCCCATAGCAAAATAATCACGCATACTACTTTGATTTTCACAAGCAACATCATCAAATACAATTACAGAATTCGGTTTTGCGGTCTGAACACTCAGTACTTGCTCATTTTCATGATATTTCTGAAATGAAATGCCTGGTACTCGTTGCAAGACTTTTTCTAAAAAAACGTACTTGGGTTGTTGCAAGGTTTTCGAATAAACATAAACATTTTGAAATCTTAAACCATTCTCGTGTATAAGAAGACCAATTAATAAATTAGTTTTTCCACAATTTGACGGTCCACAAATGATGCATCGCACCGATTTAGGTAATAATTCTCCATGGCGAAAACCAGTCTCCTGAGAATGAACACAAAGTTTATTTACGTGTAACGATTGTGGTTGTTTTACAAATTTCATGACGACTGCTTGAACGGTTATATTAATAATGAGTTAATTATTGTATTACGTTGACATTTATAATTCATTGTTGTTAACTCAAACAAAAGTACGAACAACTTTACCATGGTTGTCCTTCAGTATAAGATAGTGAGTGTTTTCTAAATTAGATTTAACCGAATCTTGTATCTGCCGGTGGAACAAATCTTCTGTTTGGGCTGTATAGCTGTCCTGGTGTTTTGAAGAACCGTTATCTGTATTTTTCTGACCAATTTGCAAATCTTGAATAAATATAATCTCGCCACTAGAATTCTTGATAATAAGTTTACAAATATCTTCTAAATCACATTTCACCGAGTCATGCATTGTAGTTAACTTAGTTATAACAGGTGTATTTAGTTTCGTGATACAAAGTTCAACCTTCTCACTACAATAGTGAGGATCGAATGTAGCGTTAAATTACTGCGATGAATTATTTATTAGTTATTCACCTTCCCTGCTAATAATAATGAGTCAAATAATGTATTACATTGACATTTATAACTCATTGTCGCTAACTCGATCAAACGTACGAGCAACTGCCATTCTGTCCACCGAAGGCGATGAAGGCGACCGCATCAACAGCTATTTAAAATGAATCCAAAAAATTATAGTCCTCGATATGAAATTTATAACAAACATCAAATTCGTCTATTTTCGTTCAGACATTATTGGGCGACCGCTCATTCACAAAAAAGATTGGTGACGGAGATGGTTGATGCAGGATTTTTTTATTGTGGAAATGGTGTAAACGATAAAGTCATGTGTTTTTCTTGTGGAGGTAGTATCGAAGATTGGGAGATTCACGATGATCCTTGGTTGCAGCATGCTTTAAACTTTCCTGAATGCTATTATTTAAATGCTGTGAAAGGAAAAAAATATGTTGAGAAGTCAATATCTCATAAAGAGTGAATGTCAGAAAGAATAAAAAGAGTTTAAAACTGAAGTAGGTTGTACATCGTATAATAGGAGCCAACCGGACAATCCATTAATGTTATTGTCAAACAAACAAGATTTGAAAGTGGAGTAGCGCCCTAACCACACACTGGAAAATATTTCTGTTCCATCAGGTGGAAGAGACATCGAACTGGAATAGGCGCCAAAATCAGTACCTCTGCACGGTTTTCATTTATATCATTGAGCATTCTACTCCACCTTGGGTTCCATCGGGTGGAATAGGCGCCGAACCAATATTTTTCATTTATATCATTGAGCATTCTACTCCACCTTCGGTTCAAACGGGTGGAATAGGCGCCGAACCAATATTTTTCATTTATATCATTGAGCATTCTACCCCACCTTGGGTTCCATCGGGTGGAATAGGCGCCGAACCAATATTTTCATTTATATCATTGAGCATTCTACTCCACCTTATGTTCCATCGGGTGGAATAGGCGCGGAACCAATATTTTTCATTTATATCATTGAGCATTCTACTCCACCTTGGGTTCCATCGGGTGGAATAGGCGCCGAACCAATATTTTTCATTTATATTATTGGGCATTCTACCCCACCGAGAGTGACGAGGCGAACGGAGTGAGCCGATGGAACGGAAGGTGGGGTAGAATGCCCAATAATATCCTACTGACCGCTACTAGCCTGTCGCCAATAATCCACTGTGTTCGGAACTCAGCTAACTCGATATCATTTAGTTGGAATATGCGGCCTCGGAGAATCCGAACTAATTCAGTTTGGTTGGTTACTAGTTCGTGCAGTAGAATCGAGCAAAACATAAATTTACTTCTGGCAATTCATTCTATCATAGTCCTAACTGTTCGCATTGCGCGTAGCTTATTATTATTTTCTTTTATTTTATTTCTTTCTTCCTATTATGGCTGTTTCATGAAAGAAAACCTGCCGTTCCTACATTAACTCTGGGTTCGGCCTTCTACCTATATGGCCCTATAAAAACATGTACTTATTATGATGTGGCACCTACATTATAAACTCATTCACACAGGCTCTACGCACGAAAGCCTCCAAATTTTATGACGAGAGCTGATTTACGTACTCAATAAACTTTTTAATGGACTATATTAATATGTTTGGTATTAGCATAATAATATTAAAATAAGTAATGTGTTCAAGTGAGCATGTAACTATGAAGTAATAATTACGATTGCTACGCCCCGTAGCACTACGTAGCATGGCGTAGCGCCGCGTAGCACCACGTAGCAGATTCATATTTTCGAAGATTAAATTATAACATTTTGATGTTTCTGATGTTTCAGTGTCGTCCGCGCTTCAGCGCGCGGTCTGCGCTGAGCAATGTTATCCGCTCGTCAGTGATGTACTTACAGCCATACCGTCCATTAACATCGTGGTATCGGTATGTCCTACAGTTGTCTTTGTCCAAGTCTGACGTCGTTGGCGATGCGGAGCCTTTGTCGGCGTGCGTGCGGGGGCTGTGCGAGGCATTTCGGGGTGGTGGGGGCGGTGAGGCGCGGGGCGGTGAGGTGCGGTGCGGGGCGGTGCGGGGGCGGGGCAGCGTGTGATCTTGCCGCGCCACGCCCCCGCCAACAATGCGGCACTGCCTACGCAGCTACGTATGTATAGCATGGAACAGCTTCACAGAACAATGGTCGCGCACAGATCATTATTTGTTCCGATAAGTCATTTAGTGGTGAAAGCGCAAGATTTACGTGTGGTGTGCTGCCGCCATGTTTCTACAATTAGTCCGAGTAAGCGTTATGGTCGGATAGCTTCAGTGGGGCTCGAACTGACCCACGGAACAGATGGCCCCAGTAAAGGTTCAATTTACTTGTCAGCTGGTGATTTCATAAATGGTTGCAGAGCTGGCGAGAGCCATTATCACTAACAGGTACTGTTGCTGAGTATTACAATGCAATGGTATTATATAGTTGTAATTACACTAAGTGCACAGTCGTTATCATTGTAAACTCGCTCGTCAAAATAGATCGCACTTCTATTACCGTGTATCTAATGTAATGTGGGAACATTCATTTATTAGACCATAAATATTACACGGGTATTAATGTTGCAGCTGCAGCAAGGCTCACGTCGGCGCTGCGCTGGCTACACTATGTCGGTGCACGCGGGTGGCATGTCCGGTGCACACGGCCAGCTACACTATGTCGGTGCACGCGGGAGGCATGTCCGGTACACACGACCAGCTACACTATGTCGGTGCACGCGGGAGGCATGTCCGGTGCACACGGCCAGCTACACTATGTCGGTGCACGCGGGAGGCATGTCCGGTGCACACGGCTAGCTACACTATGTCGGTGCACGCGGGAGGCATGTCCGGTGCACACGGCCAGCTACACTATGTCGGTGCACGCGGGAGGCATGTCCGGTGCACACGGCCAGCTACACTATGTCGGTGCACGCGGGAGGCATGTCCGGTGCACACGGCCAGCTACACTATGTCGGTGCACGCGGGAGGCATGTCCGGTGCACACGGCCAGCTACACTATGTCGGTGCACGCGCGAGGCATGTCCGGTGCACACAACCAGCTACACTATGTCCAGTTCTGCTTGGATTCTGTTAAAAGTAACGAAATATGAACCTGATATCAATTATTATGTTAGCAATCGAAGTACTTTGCGACTGCAGAAGTTGCACTAATTTGTTCTTTCATTTACATAAGTATATATATATATAAATGTAAGAAAACTCTATACTTATTAGTAAAGATTTATTTCTATTTGCAAATAAAGAGCAGGTATTATGTTGAAATTATTTAATTATGTTCAAGTATTTTCTATTCAAGTTTGTTTGCTGGCACGTTATGGGCATATTAACACCCTTACTAATAAACATCAGATGAATAGTTACACATCGATTTCTCTCCTGCCGTAGTCGTTAGTAATTTATCGAAAGAAGAAGACAAAGCGTTGTGTAACTATACATACCCTATACAACGATTTTAGTACGGGGATAAATATCTATTTGGAAGAAATTACACCTATGTATAGAGGTTCGCCCTCCGGGCCTATATCCTTTACTTACATGTATGTATAGAAACACAAATTTGTTGTACCTACAACAAGGCTCAAGAAAATAGGTGGGTCGTTCAGATGCCAATGTATACGCTTTTATAATAAACTACCAAGCCAAGTTCAAGATCTAAGCCTTAATAAATTCAAATCATTCATTACCTAAACGTAAGTTGTGCCAGAAAGCCTTTTATACCGTTAAAGATTATATTGAGGACAAAAAGGCTTGGGATTGAGCTGCTTCCAATTTCTGCATTTTGAATGTTTTTTTTTTTTATATACACATTGACATTATTATTATTATTATTTTTATAAACATTGACATTTGCTTACTTTGTAAAGTATTATTTAATTTATTTATTGTGAATGTGAAGACGATGTGGGTCATTTTATTAATTTTATATATTTTTTTATTACTCTCTCTGTTCTGTTAGTTTTATTTCTTGATCTTTGTCTGGCAGTTTGAGTAACTTATGTGGCCTACCCAAATGTCCTTTCTTTGGTATTGTTCGTCGAATCGTTGAGCTCCTTAAGTTTTGAGTTGAGCTGCACGATTTCTGACAAATGCGTGCACTGACTGGACAGGTCCTCTCAATCTGTGTGGTTCTTTCCTCAAAAGACCATCTCAGACATCGATTTACATGGTCTTCATATAACCTGACCAAGATTATGTCTGGACTTTAAAAGAGACTGTGACCTCTGAGTTTGTTTCGGCCTTTCTTCTCAGAGTAGTCAGATAGGAAACGCCGACTTCATCTAGTTTTTAAAAAAACATGATTGACGTGTAAAAGTGTTTGTACATACCTACTTACAAAATAAAATCATTTATCATTTATCATTTATAGAAGTTCACCCCCCCGGGCCTATGTCCTTTACTTACACGTATGTATACGGGTTCGCCCCGGGGTATAATTATGTCCTTTACTTACATGTATGTATAGAGGCTTGCCGTCCCGGGTCTATGTCCTTTACTTACACGTATGTATAGAGGTTCGCCTACCGGTCCTATGTCCTTTACTTCAACGTCATTCTCCTGCGCTTATACAAAATTTATTTGAAGTCGGGCTACATTTTTTTCCATACTTCTCTATTAATTAGTAGTCATGGCTCCCGGTAGTCACTCCCTTTTTAGCCATATCATCTTTCACATAGTCCATCTATCGTTTCTTTGGTCTCCCGTGTGCGAACTCGTTTAACCACCCACATTCATACTATGCCCTATACATATAGATGAGGGTACGCTACGGGATACTTGACCCTGTATAGGTCAAAGGCCATAGAAAAGGGTTCCAATGTGCTTGGTTGGAACCCTAAGTAATAAAAAAACAAAATAAAGTATCTCTGATGCCTTTAATAATAATACACATAATTTATGGATTCTTGAAGTACTTAATAGAGTAGAGTCGTTCGATGTGGATCATTAGTTCGAGGACACTCAGAATTAATTAGTTTCGTTGTTTTCCCCCGCTCCCATCGGCCTGGGCTAGGCTTGCTCGCAGTTATGTAAACATCATGATGGTTGTACTACAGATGGGGCTGTGCTCGAGACATACACTGAATAGTTTATCTTGAATTAAGGTAACTTATGGAATCAGGCGTTGCTTTGCGGAAATCTATGAAAGTAATACGTTATGTAAAAATATTTATTTATTTTATTTATTTATTTATTTAACATAAAACGGCCAAGGCCAATTACATTAGTTAAACACAGACACATTTTAAAAGCACAGTAAACAAAAGTATATAACTAATCGCCAGTCATACGCTCATCTCACAATACCCCAGACATACTGACAAGATCTTCTTCCATCCATCCGCAAACACATCACAGTCAGGCTTAGCGTCCAAAAGCGCGTTCAGCGCAGAGAGTGTGCGAGGAACAGGAGACTGGGCTCGCGCGACAGTTCGACTCCAAGGCACGGCGAACAATCTATGCCTCTTGCCACGGTTGTAATTTACCGGAGCAAAAAGATGGGACAACTCATTAAGCAGTTCAGGAGCATCTGTTTTACCGTGAAGGATCTTAAGCATATTAATAATTTGGTCATTATTTCTTCTGACCTCGTTTAGTTTTAATTCCAGCCGAAATAAGCACATGCAGAAAATGCGGTTATTATGATGCAACATGCGGCTCAAACTGGCGGTACTTATTAGTATAAAGTACATAATTTATACTTTATACTAATAAGTCCATTACTAGGAACTTCCATAGTACGAGATTGAATTATTTCAAATGTACAGCTGCTCGTTTTTGTAAAATCGTGCTTATTTTACAAACTTAATTTTAAAATTTAAACTGTGTAAATCGTCTATGATGGCTGACTGTACCAACTTACTTATGTCCTATGCTAAGAAATGCTTTATTGATCTTGAAAGTGGAATGCACTTTCAAGAGAGTCCATTACCCACTATTACTTATCAACTTAACAGTAGGTAATAAGTACGAATAGGTATTTATTATTATATTGTAGCTTAGTACCTACTGTGTCATCAGTCAGGTGTCACTCCGCGCTATCCCGGAACAGATGAGCAGCTCACGGCGACATTACAAAAGATTTATAGCGCTTCAAGCGCTGTGCGTTCAGCCGAGCGCCGTTTATGAGCATTCCTTCAGAGCCGCGCTCGATACAGCGCTGTTCCAGTTAAATTTAAACTTTTGAACAAACACATTTGAAATGTGCAACAAATGTGCAGCAAATTAGTAAAGAAGTAATGTAGTTGTATTTCTATGTGTTTTTTACCTTTAGGTACCTACATCTCACAGTTTTCCTTTGATATACCCAAAACTATAAGACATTGGTTTTAGTTCTGTTTTCATTATATAGCTCTTTAAAATTTAAGTGATAAGATAGTAATTGTTAAGTTTTGTAGTTACCTTATTGTTATGTTTTTAAATAAGTAAGTAAAATTAATCGGTCAATATTATCTTTGTATTGTTGTTAGTTCTCGATACGAGTGCCCAACTGCCCACGCCGCGCGCTGCCATGCTGTGTTCAATGTGTTTGTGGCTGCAAACCTTAGCTATCTGCCTCGGGTTTAAAAAAACGAACTTAGCACATTTTTTGCGCGGATTCGGCATGGTTTACGAGTTACAGTACCCGTTCCTCAGAAAGACACAGAAATAAAAAGGTATCTACTTAATCAACCATGAAACTAGATAGGTAATGAATACTAATAAAAACGTGTTATAATACTATAACGTAGTTAGGCGTAAACGACATGAATATGAAGCAGGTAGTATCAGCACATTGAGTGCGTGTGCATCAGTGAGCGGCGGGTAATGAGGTATCGATAGCTGATCCACTCGCCTCTGTTTAATGAGTCGTGAGGCATCGCGCCCTCGCACCTGCGCTCAGCCACCAGCCACATACACAAACAGAAGGTCCACGTCACCCTCGGGCAAACAGTATTCAAATTACAATGAACTAACACTACCTATTGAATCTACTTGAATGAAAATACAACCGGGGTCTGCAAAGCTACATAGTTGTATTAGATAAAGAAAATGTGATCGTCGTAGTTGTCGTCTCTTCGAAGTACTTACCTGAAAGCAAGCAAGTACGAAGGTTAGTGAGTACTGTAAGTAGGTATACAATAGGTACCTACAACACAGCACGACCACTCACGAACAGTCCTCGCTCGTAACTCATCTACCTGCTGAAACAACTGACCAGCGACATTAGCAGCGAGTAGCAAGTTTTATACATCCAAGGCGAATGCAATGGCTCCTCGTGTTACGTGCCGACACACAGTGGGCCTACGGCGGAGTGTTCTCAGCGCGACAAGCGCGGCCGCTCACACATCCTCGCGCTGACAATAATGAAGTGGTTACTGAATGTGTTGACACTGACGCTCGTACCTGTGCTCGTACACTGTGCCGCACAACGTGCTCCGCTGCCTATCCATTACATGCTTACAAGAAAGTCGAAAGTGTGACGTCATCTTTTTGCTCTTATTAAAATCGATGGTGACAATGAGTATCTAAAGGGTAATGTTAGTAAAACTGTAGCTAGTGTAGCTACTTATGTTTTGCTATTAAACTTTGCATTGGGGAATGTGCAAGGAAATACATGATGTCTTTATTCGTCACAATTAGCGTCAGGTTTCTAGGAACCTATATCTACTTACTTATACGTAGGGTCAATGGGTCGTCTTAGGGGCGGTTTTGTTGGAGTTAGAGTATACGCTTAGGGGCAATAAGAGAAGCAGAGAAAAGTAAAAAAAAATACTTTGTTTAAAAAAAAATTGGGACAAAATCCTCGTAATTTTTTTTTCTGAAATCTTTATTAAACATCATCTCATGGTTTACGACTATAGCAAAAATTGATTTCTAGAAAAGATTACCACGCGAGCTACCATCTTGGAAATATAGAGCGTTTTATAAAAAAAATCAAAATCTCCTAACTCGGAAATGGTGCGTAGCGTCATCGCGTCGTAGGGCCATATGCTTGTAAGAACCTAAATGGTTTCTATGGTAAAGGTTAACCTGATACTGCAATCAAATTGATGGTTTATGAAAAAAAGCCGGGCAAGAGCGAGTTGGACTCGCGCACCGAGGGTTCCTTACCATCATATGTTTTTAAATTTTCATCGGCGAGGCCTATAGTCGTCAGAGAATTTTAACTCTGTGCAATGCGGTGTAGAATATTGCAGTTTTATGTCTCTTGACCGATAGTGGAACTAATGTAACTGTTGTTGATGATTTCTGAAAAGTGTCCTATTTAGAGACTTTGTTTTATTTTTCCTGTAATCTCTTTGCAAACTTCGGAGATAAGGGGGGGGGTGGTATTTTTTTAAAATTTTTCATCAAAAATCGAAAACTATGCGGCCTAAAAAAAAAGAAAAAATGTTTGACATTTTGCAAACTGCGCTCTTTCATATGATACCCCACATGCCCTAGTAGCCCCGCTTCGAATTAAACAGACCTTTCAGTCCCTGTTGCAAATATATTCACATATTTTTATTTCTTTCTTATTTGCAAAATAGTTGGGCAAACGTCATTAAAACTATTCCAAATTTAAAGTTAGTAGCATTAGTAGTTCTTGAGATATCCAGCTATGACAGACAGACAGACTGAGTCTCTTGATGCTAATGTAATTTAACTGAAAACAACAACAATAAGACCCGTGTAAAAAGTAATACAAAATTGCTATCACTACTAATTCTATAATCATTTACTTTAATCGTAGACCACGAGTGATACTAATGTCGTCAGCAAAGACTATCGTCAGTTATCGATCATTGACTCGTCGTTGTAAACTATAGTGTAAAGCTACAAATTATTAAAAATAAATGACATATTCTCTATTTCACGTAAGCTAGAGAAAGCGCAATTGCTACTTATCAAGTGCAAGAAACAAATGGCTAGAAATGGACACAAATTAATCTCTCCCTCTAGGTTGAGGTACTCATCTTTATTAACTAACATCGCAATCTCTTCTACTTACCAACGTTGGCTTGAAGGAAAAACTGTTACTACATGCCAGTATTCAACTCAAATATGTGTAAATCTACCATACAAGATGAATTTAGTTTTCCGGATCTGCGTACATTATCCCGAATGGGTGCGAGAGCTCATAAGATACAATGTTGGTTCACGGACTGGGCCCTGCAGAAGTACCTAGTTACGTGATAGTACCACATATTGCGAACTCGATAGGTGACTGTTTTTTGTCATGTACCTAATGGCGTCGTTTCCAATTACTTGGACAGTTCCTAGGTACTTACAGGTACCTGGATGGGTAGGCAGCTGGGTAACTAAGTACTTAAGCACTAACTGGTAAACCCTTAGGCGACCAGTTTATCAGAACTGACTGATAGGTCTAAGTATGTAACTCAGTACAAAGAAAAGGAACCTAATCTTAACAGTAACCATTAACAGTTAACATTTAAATAAATCTTGAATAACTGTAATTTGTAGGAGTAATTAATTGTAATTACATAGCTTTATGCTTATTATAATTTATTTACTACAACATGGCACTGAATTTATCAAGATGATTACTTAAAATACCAAATTGTTTTCGTTAATTTATAATTATAACAAATGTGCTTATTGTGTGGTAGTCGTTGATTCCAGATTACAGTGTTTTTATTTTCACACCGTCTATGAAAAACACGCATTAAAATACCTGGGATATCTTTATTGAGCATAAAGAATACCAGAACGTTCTCTTGGCCCCGTTCGGTTGATCATTTCACCATTGTTTATGGCCGTAAAATTTGACACCCAGTTCACATAATTTATACTTACAATTTGTCAGTCATAAAACCGTGGCAGTACATATGTAGCCGATAGGGAGATAGTGTTGCGCCTGCAGCACCTTATCTGTGGTAGATAGTGGTGAGCAGCGGCGCGGCGGCGGTGGCGGCGCGGGTCGGCTTGCTGCCGCGGCCGTGCACAGATATTTATGTGACGACGACGACGAGTTTGATTGATGGCGCATTGCTGCATTATCTACAGGCATTAGGTCCCACCGGGAATGCAGGCGAGTTATGGAAGCAATAAAAATTACACACAAATGCAGCGCCAAGTATGCGGCGGACATAGTAGCGGCTCGTCGATATCAGTGCGCGCTGGCAGCTCACCGGCTCCGCTAGGCTAGGAGGCAAGCCCTGACCTTAATGTGAGACATTATATGTGGGCATTACTTTATTAGCTCTACTTACATTCTTATGGTCTTTACTAACTAAATACCTACCTGTTGTTCATGGCATACAGTTTGCATTGTTTACGACCTGATTTGGTCAATGGTTACCATCAACAAACGTGGCACACACATCAGCATCGAATGCCGCGAAATCAAACTGTTAGGTACCTACCTGACTAGGTACCGCAATCCTAAAGTTAGGCACTGACTGACTAACCAGTAAGTAGATCTAGGCACACATCGGCATTTAATTAAATTCCCAATTGAGAAAACGCTTATAGACTAAGAGCATTAAATAATTCGGCCATCACTATTATCGGGAAACGTGGCCACAAGGCTGACAGCGTTAAATTGCAATGTTGGATGACAATTCTGATTCTTTGTCTGAAAGATATACATACTTACTTATTACCAACCAGTCCAGCCCTCTATTCATGTTTTAGCGTTGGTAAGTAATATGATATAATTACAAAACCTCGAATATTTTACAAGATATAACAACTGAACCTATAACCTACAAAAATTAAACTTTTTAAGACAATATTTTAATCCACGAAGGCCTTCTAACCAAACCTATCCGAGTCGGATTGCTCTGAATCGGGGTGTTAACATCATAATGACGGTATAAATATATATTTTAAACGATAGACCTGATGATTTTCGAAAATAAACGTTATATCCAATAACGTTATACGAAATAAGTTTTAGAGTTTCATATAAATATTATATTTAAGAAATTATATCAAAAGTTGGTATATCTCACGTTTATTATAAGTATCTTGTGTAGGTACGTTATTGAAATGAAAATATACTAAATAACATTAAATTTGATAGACACCTAATACTAAGTAGTGTCAACTTTTTCACTGTTTTTTTTTAGGGCTCCGTAGTTCCTAGAAGGAACCCTTATAGTTTCGTCATGTCCGTCTGTCTGTCTGTCTGTCCGAGGTTTTGCTAAGAGACCGTTAGTACTAGAAAGCTGTAATTTTGTAGGAGTGTGTTTATTAATTACGCCGATAAAGTGGTAAAATAACATTTTTGAAAAAATTTTTTTTAGGGTAGCTCCCCTACATGTGAAGTGGGGATGAATATTTTTTCGTCGTCTACCCCATCGTGTGGGGTATAGTTGAATAGGTCTTCTAAAATGACTTAGGGGTTGCTAGAACTATTTTTCGATTTAATGCTCCGTTTACGAAATATTTAACTTTAAAGTGCAAATTTTGAAAAATTTGGAAAAAATCGCAATGATAGTGCATTTCATGAACATTAAAGAAAATCTGTAGCGGTTAAGATAACTTTATTAGTTTAGCAGTAATAATCGTTGAACTTTGGTGTTGCATAATTTTGTACCAAATACAAAATCCTTAGCATTAATCCTATATAGTGACTAAGATGAAGTAGTTGCTTGTTTATGACGGGTAAAGACTTGCATTAAAAAATAAAATATGAAATAAAACATTCCATTCCTTCTCTGTCCATGCTGTAAGATTGTGGAACTCACTTCCGCCTAGCATTCGTGATTTAAAAACTATTTCTCTATTTAAATGTCGATTAAAAGAGCATTACCTTTCCTCTATACTGTGAGAATATATACAGGCTGTAAGTGTGATCACCGTTATCCTCTTAAGGGGTCATTGTACTCATCATTATGAACATGGGGCCAAACCTGAAATCGCGAAAAAAAAATCTGCTGTTCCCTACATTCTGACGAGTTATGCGAACACAAATGTAGGGAACAGCTGTTTTTTTTTCGCGATTTCAGGTTTGGCCCCATAGTAAAAGTTGTTCATAATGATGAGTACAATGACCCCTTAAGAGGATAACGGTGATTACACTTACAGCCTGTATATGTATATATATTTATATATTTTAGCATTATGTATTTATTTAAGTATACTTATGTTATTATTATTTTTTTGCATTATTTGTGTAGGTTTATTTAATATTCTAGTTTTAGACTTCACACATTCATATTTTCTCTTCTTGTTCTCACACACTATTGTCTACATTTCTTTTTAGGGTTCCGTACCCAAAGGGTAAAAACGGGACCCTATTACTAAGACTTCGCTGTCTGTCCGTCTGTCCGTCTGTCTGTCTGTCTGTCACCAGGCTGTATCTCAAGAACCGCGATAGCTAGACAGTTGAAATTTTCCCACATGATGTATTTCTGTTGCCGCTATAACAACAAATACTAAAAACAAAATAAAATAAATATTTAATGGGGGCTCCCATACAACAAACGCGATTTTTTTGCCCTTTTTTGCTCGATATCAAAAATGGCAACAGGTAGGCACTTGAAATATTCACAAAATACTCAGTTGTATTTTAACTTTAATAATAAATAATAAAATTAAAATTAAATAAATATTTAAGGGGGGCTCCCATACAACAAACATGTTTTTTTCGGCGTTTTTGCCTTGTGGTACGGAACCCTTCGTGTGCGAGTCCGACTCGCACTTGGCCAGTTTTTTTACTTCTCCTTTCGCAGGTCTGCTGGAAGAAATTTCTTAAGAAATAAGTACTCAAATTATAATTATGTCATATCCCTTTGTATTTTACTGTGTGTACATAAATTATAAAAAAAAAACAATTAAAAAAACCATAATAAATTATCATAAGTTTCACAATACTGCCGCTAGATGGCGCTGTACCAACGGGTTAAGCTTTCATTCGAGTACTATAGAAGTCACAAACGAACTTTTTTAATTTTCGAATTACAATAATTTTGTGAATTGAAATAATAACTTGGCAGCAATCGTACTCTTATTTTTTAGCTTTACAAGGAAGAAAGTGTTTCATAATAGTTAATTATCTTATCTGTTTCAATAATTTTCTTCGAAAATCAATGTTTTGTTGTGTTTAGTATCGCTATTCGATAACAGATGGTGTTGTGCCGTGACGTCCCTTTTGTGGATCGCGGTGTTAAGATTTTCTTGCACCTCTGTAGTTACGTTATGTGTTAAAGTTTTGTTTTACTCTAAAGCCAAACTTCTAACTCTACACGCCCTAACTCTACAAGGCCTAACTTCGCCATTTCGCTACATTCACATGAGCGTAAGGTGAAAAACTCTCATACTGATAGACAATGGTTCTTGTAGTAACGAAACGGCCAAGCCATATATTTTAACAAAGGTGTAGAGTTTGCGAAGTTAGGCCTTGTAGAGTTAGGGCGTGTAGAGTTAGAAGCTTGGCTCTACATGAGATCTGATTACTTTTTGACAGTGCGAGCTACATAATCTCGTCTTGGCAACATTAAACATGAAATGTTTTTGTGGGATATCCTTTTTCTAGTTCTTCCTTTAGTTATTCAAGTTTCGTACATGTATTTCATAGCTAGATATCTTAGGTAGTTCAGATCTAGTTTATAAAATGGGACTGTGACACTATCTGATGTAGAAATAAGTTTGTTAAGTAGGATAATTCCATTCGTAAAAATGGTCAAACTCAGTGGTCGTCGGTACCAGTCATCACTTCACTTTCCTCATCAATCTAGGGCGTTGATCAGACAAAAAAATAGTTTTCAAGTTTATAGTTTTCATTTCGTTAGTTAATATTCCTCATTCCCTTTCAATATAGTGTAAGTACATTATTCTAATTTTCAAGCCCTTGGATTTGATACCTATAATGAAGGAGTTGTAAAAAAAAAAAGTAATTCGCCATTTTATGGTGGCGGCCATCTTGGATTTGAAATTTGTAATAGTGTATAGTATTCTACTAGTCAAGCCCTTTCATTTGATATGATACCCCATATTGAGGGAGTTGTGAAAAAAAATAGTAATTCGCCACTTTGTGGTGGCGGCCATCTTGGATTTGAAATTTATCATAGTGTATAGTATTCTACTATTCAAGCCCTTACATTTGATATCCATATTGAGGGAGTTGTGAAAAAATATGTAATCCGCCATTTTGTGGCAGCGGCCATCTTGGATCGATTTTCATCAAACATAGATGAACACTCCCGACTAATTCACCTTTCAAACAAAAAAAAAAACAAAATCAAAATCGGTCTGGAGCTACGATGCCACAGACAGACACACACACACACACACAGACACGTCAAACTTATAACACCCCTTCGTTTTTGCGTCGGGGGTTAAAAATAGGTAATAATCACCAACAAAAAGAGAAAAAAAACATTAAGCGCCTACGTTCATATTTAAAATTCAGTACGCGACTACGCATTCAAAATGGAACAATATAATAATCTAAATAAATCCTAATATCTTTACCATTACCTACATATCGATGTCTTAGTTCACATTTGCACTAACTACAAAATTGACAATGAGCGTTTTAAAGTTTTTTAAAGTTTAGACGTGAACAGTACGAAAACAAAGTAAAATAATAAAACAATTACGCATCTATTCACAAGACTAAACCTTTAATCTAACAGTTAGTACAATTGTGAACTAAGGCATCGATATATTCATTATATTCAGAATAAAGAACAACAGAATCGTACTATATTGTGATAACGGGCTACTACGGAACCCTACACTGTCCGTGGCCCGACACGCACTGGGCCGGTTTTTTTTTCAAATTTACTAAAGAGGCTAGTGGTAATTAAAACAATTAAATAAAAATAAGGTATCTGCACCATTTAGTATTAATTTTATTTAAATAAACATTGTTTTATTTAGCAATAGCCATTCTTGCCGGCAGTCTTTTAGGCACACCTCCCGTTGATAGTAATGGATTAATTATTATTTGATGCTATAAGTAAGCCTAAAGCGTTTTTCGCGCTGGATTTAGGACTCCTTATTAAGAAGGTAGCGGACCAAGTCTCCCTGACTTGCTCCGCTCCCAGCAGGCAGGAACAATTCTGACTGGCTAGATATGATCCTAATCGTCCTACTTAACTCTTATTACACTTCCCTGAATCCTAATAATATGGCCATACTCTACTGATTTCGATAGATTTTATTTTCAATTTACAAAACCAAAAAATCGAAGTTACGATCTCGTCGATTATTAGGTATGTAGGTACCTACCTAGGTAACTAACTACCGACTACCATAGACCTGTATTGGACGACATCCGAATGATACTTACAAGAAATCCAAGACAATTGACTATTGCTACAGGCAATTAATTTAATGTGTACAAATGTATTCTTAAATAAACTTGTAGATATTTAGATATTATAGATTCCATGTTCTGTGCACTCGTACGGCGTACCTACACCGAACAGAGCGTAAAAGTATTTACGTTAGATAAATATCACGTTGTTACATTAAGTACAATAGAAGCTTATGGTTTACAGAAAAGGAATGCGTGTAACTAAGTACAGATTTTTTCCGCAGACGCGGTGCTCTCCTAAGCGATATATTCATTGCGTGCGAGGTGATGGCTGGGCCAGTGGGGCCAACGAGGCCCATGGGCCCAGGCGTTGTGCGGTGCGGTGTGGCAGGTAGGAGCACTAATTATGTGAGTGCCGAGACGGGAGCCCCGGGCCCACCCACCGCGGCCGCACTAGATTCCACGCCCGCCGCGTTTTTTACACCCTAATTAAGCTAATTTATCGGGACAATAAGAGAAATTATTGGTAGCGGCTCGGCGGTTACTGGCCGCTTTATGAGAGATATTAAATTGTTGAATTTAAGAGCGCTACCGAGCTACACCGCCTCGCCTCGCGGCCCCGAGCCCTCGCTTTGATGCCCCAATAAATATACAAGATCCCATCAGATAACCTGTGAATGGAGCCGCCGTCGATTCTACCGCTCTTAATGAAAGCCACGCCGAGGAATGTCGTGGACAAAGCCTTAAAATGCTAATAACATGAGCACGACACACCGCCCCCCCCCCCACCCCACCCCCGCACGTCTAGAATGTGTCCTGATAACGAAGGTGCCAATCTCGCAGGTGGACAGATTAAATGAGTATTTTATGGCAGATTAAGTAAACATTTTTTCCCTGATGTGTGTTTTATAGCCCGCCGGTGTGTGGGCATCACCTCCTTGGCCAGTATGTTTTTTTACAATGATAGCTACCTGCCTCATTGAGACCTACCCAATTATTTTTAAATGTTTTTTAATTGGTATCCATAGAATTAAAATTAATTAGATGCCTCCTGAATTTTATACACATGTCTGTAGATAACAGGCATGCATACCTTACCTACTGACTGGTCAGTAACTGGTACATAGCTACCTACAAATGCAGACACATAAATTAGACCGTGTCTGTCTGACATTCCTAGTATCCGTATCCAAACCCAGCGTCTCAAGCGGTAGCGACAGAGGACAAGTTATTCTATTCGACAAAGGTGCTGTTAGGTACCCAGAGCTAATGACCCTATATTAGCTCTGGGTACCTAAGTACTAGGTAATCAAGTATCAACAAATAGGTACATAGTCTAGATAATTTTAAGGGTTTTGTAGGCAGAGGTAGGACACCAACTGTCCGTCTGTCACACGACTTATCTACCGTAACGTACCTATGGCACTAGCTACAATATTAATTTTAGACAAGTGCACCATGCATGGGTGTCTTTACTGTAACAGGGAACCGCTGGATTTTTTTTAAATATGGCCACGGTCATATAAAAAAAACCGGGCAAGAGCGAGTCGGACTCGCGCACCGAGGGTTCCGTTCCGTAACATCCGGGTTTATGCATAAGGTTTATGTTTATGAAATTAAATGTTTTATTTTTTTTATTTTTATATTTGAGTTGATTGAATGAAAGGTAAATTGCGGTTTACGATTTATGACGTATTAAGAAAAAACTACTTACTAGATCTAAACCAATTTTCGGTGGAAGTTTACATGGTAATGTTCATCATATATTTTTTTAGTTTTATCATTTTCTTATGTTAGAAGTTATAGGGGGGGGGGGGGGGGGCACATTTTACAACTTTGGAAGTGTCTCTCGCGTAAACTATTCAGTTTAGAAAAAAAATATATTAGAAACCTCAATATCATTTTTAAACACCTATCCATAGATACCCCCAGACGTATGGATTTGATGAAAAAAAATTTTTGACTTTCAGTTCTAAGTATGGGGAACCCCCAAATATTTTTTTTTCTATTTTTGTGTGAAAATATTAATGCGGTTCACAGAATACATCTACTTACCAAGTTTCAACAGTATAGTTCTTATAGTTTCGGAAAAAAGTGGCTGATGACTTACGGACGGACAGACAGACATGACGAATCCATTAGGGTTCCGTTTTTTGCCATTTGGCTACGGTACCCTAAAAAGGAAAATTATTGTTTTGCTAGTAGACCGATCACTTGGCCGGTTTCGATTTTATTGATCGTAGTCCGCTCTTTTACATATACCTTAGATTTGGATCCAACACAGATGTAGATACACCTAGATAAGGGAAAAGCAACTACTTCTCGTGCCAAAAATCGCGGGTCCGTGGCTTAGGCCCCCAGTGGTCGACGCACATGTGGCCGACGCCCCCGATTCGATTAATTTAATTCAAAGTAATTTTTGATCAAATGTACTGTCAGGCACAAAAATTGTTTTACAAAAATATTAAATGTATGTACTTAATATTGATTGTAAATATATGCATAACATTAAATCGTAATTATATTTTATAACATAGAAATGCTTTTATATTAGAGGTATGTTTTGAAGTCTTTTTGATTTTTTGGATGTTTGTTTTTTAATAAATATGCTTCTAATGGGGAAAAAGGTGTGTAAGGATAAGGTTAAGTGGCGATCTATTCTCTCTGCTATTTGATAGATAACTTTTGTTTAGCAAGGAAAAATATAGGGTAAAACACTTTTCTCATTTACTGTACTAAGTGAAAAAGTACAAAAAAAAAAGATATTAAATTAATCGTATCGGGGGCGTCGGCCACAGGTGCGTCGACCACTGGGGGCCTAAGCCACGGACCCAAAATCGCACCAGCTTACGTTCAATATCGTAAGCCACCACTTTCGCGCTGTGTTGTAAGTACTACCTACTGCTGGCGGTAAGCGTGAGCGAGAGCGCGAGCTTATGCCGTCATAGTATGTAGTCAAAAAATGGCTCGCTTGGTTTTCATACATTTTGTGATACTTGCGTTATCTAGGCCTATCTACATCTGTGGGATCGAAGTAGTAAGTTCCAAGGTCTATAAACCTAATCCTATTTCGTCCTACGAGCAGTAGGTAGATACCTAAGTAGATACTTGTGTAATGAGACATAGGAATGTTTTTATTCCACCTAGGCCCAAGTGATACAAAGATAAGTTTTAGGTAGTTATTTCGAGTTCTACTCCGGCCACCTGTCAGCGATACGCATCTTATCCTTAAAAGTATCCGTCGTAAATATGACTGAGATAAAAACGAACCCTATTATTTACTTAATTTTCTAGCCATGAATAGATGAGACAAGAAGTTTGTGCCTTTTATTTAATAGCTTTGTAAGTAAACAGATCTAGATACCTGTTCTATATATCTATGTCGTAGCGAAGTTAAACCTGTCTGTACATTGAATATTTTTGAAAAAATGTAATTATGACGACGAGATTTTGGATAAATCTTAGGCCGAAAGTATATTTTTTAGATTTTTTGTCTGTTTGTCTGAATGTCCAGAATCACACAAATACTTCCGTCTGGTCAGTCTGCTGTAAATTATCACGCTATTTGCTATGGGGATTGGGGGATGAGTAATATTGCATTATGTTCGTACTCTTCTATAGGTAAACAATTTATTAAATTATTAAAAAAAACTGACCAAGTGCGAGTCGGACTCGCACACGAAGGGTTTCGTACCACAAGGCAAAAACGCCGAAAAAAGCTAGTTTGTTGTATGGGAGTCCCCCTTAAATATTTATTTTATTCTGTTTTTAGTATTTGTTGTTATTGCGGCAACAGAAATACATCATCTGTGAAAATTTCAACTGTCTAGCTATCACGGTTCATGACTCCATTGTCCGTCTGTCACCAGGTTGATACGCAACCTCTTGGTAATAGGAAGTCTCAGTAATAGGGTCCCGTTTTTACTCTTTGGATACGAAACCCTAAAAACGACCCAAAAAGTTAGATAGAATGTTGCAGACAGTTACAGATTTAACCGTTTATATGATTTTTATGGCGCTATAACTTTGTGGGCCAGATAAGGTAAATCATGACATACTTATTAGGAACAGCTACTTTAGTCAACTGTGACTAAAGTAATTAGCTTAGCGGTTTGACAACCGCTTTGTTCACCTGTGCTTGTAAGTTCGATTCCCAATTTTTGTTTTTTTTTTGTGATTCTCCTTAGGGTTCCGTACCCAAAGGGTGCCAACGGAACCCTATTACTAAGCCTTCGCTGTACGTCCGTCTGTCCGTCTGTCAGTGGGCTGTTTGTCCATCATGAACCTTAAGTGTGTTTTTTCAGTGCCCTATAGCAACAAATCATTAAAATAAAATATAGTCAATAAAAATTAAAGGGTCTCCATACAAGAAACGTGTTTTTTTCGGCGTTTTTTGCTTTGTGGTACTTGGCCGGCCTTTATTTATATTATTAAACTAGCTTCCGCCCGCGACTCCGTCCGCGCGGATGTCGGTCTTCGCGTGGATGGTTTATTTCTCCATTTTGAGTAACTCTGACAATGACATCTTATAAATATCTATTGGACCCAAATATGACTAAGCCTATAATAATTAAAGAGATCCCTCTATTGAGCTACTGCTGTTGAGCTCGCGTTCTGTAGTAAGTATTTTTTTCATAGTAGTTCCGACCTTGATAAGTAGCATGTAGCAGTAAATTACTGACAGTGACGAAAAGTTTGCAATAATAAAAAAGTGATCGTGACAATGCGACAGAAAGTTAAGATCTACGCCAGCAACTCCTAGGGTCTGACCTTGAGCCTTATTTATTGTCATGGCGTAACACAAAGCTACAGGAAACTGTATTCTCTTAAATTGAAATGGAAAATTATCCACTACGGGTAATGCAACGTGTGTTCGCGGTTCTACAGAACAACGTCTATGAATAAAACCGAAAAATATGATTTTTTTTCTACGTATTTTTCCAGGATAAAAAGTATCCTATTTTATGCCCAGGATAATAAGGTATAATTATACCAAGTTTCATCGAAATCGAACCGTTAGTTTTCACGTGATGCCTGCATATACAGACAGACAGACAGACAGACAGACAGACAGACAAAAATTTTTTTAATCACATATTTGGGTTTGGTATCGATCCAGCAACACCCCCCGCTATTTATTTTTTCAATATTTTCAATGTACAGAATTGACCCTTCTACAGATTTATTATATGTATAGATGATAATTTGTAGAACTTAAGGTGAGGTGTTCAACCATAGATATATGAAAGAATTAAGTGTCCAACAGTGAACCATGAAATACTTGCACATTCAAAGCTCAATTGTTTCTGAACATATTGAAGATTTTTTTTACTAAAGGACTTCTCATATATCTAACTTTAATTTTGCATAATTTTAGACCCAAACGTAACAGGATAGAATATTTGGTCTCCCTAGCCTTTAACTTTAACTATGATGGGGTCGGCTTCCAGTCTAACCGGATGCAGCTGAATACCAGTATTTTACATGGAGAAAAGAAGCCCTTGGTTAGACTGATGTAGGTATTTAAGTTTTTTTTAAAGATGGGAAATGGTTCCCTGAGTTCACCTCGTGGGACACTCTGAACCGGGGGTTAGGTCAACAGTGAACCAATATGTACCTACACAGAGAACTATCCTATTTATTTTACAGTAAATGTAAATGTACAGTAAATGACTAAATATACTACGAAACTAAAGGTACAGCAATAAAACGTCTTGTATATGTTACCAAGTAATCAACTTTATTAAACCTATTTTTTTTTTAATAACCACTCCTTTCCAGCAATATGTTTCTCTTCCCATGAAGAAGGAACTTTTATGTTGTAGAGGTATGAGGAGCAGGGTGTCAAGTGCACTCATCCTCCATAGAAAATGAAGGATCCTCCGACCAGACTGGTGCTGCCCGAAGATTCATGTCGGTCAGGCCGTTGTTGTTTATGCTAGTTGAAGTCTGCTTGCGAGATGCAGGATTTTGCGTGACGTCAGTATGACTAGTTGTTCACATGTGACGTTGTAGGTACCGCTACAATATTGCTATTAAATGCCATTTGGCCAGCTAATCGTCGAGTATCTTTAGCAGTAAGCCCATAAGATTTTAGCGAACAATCTATGATGTATTAATTCTTTTTCCTGGTTAGGTGTAAAAATAGTATTTACCTCATAATTCGGTACTAAATTCGTATTTTTGTCGCTCTTAAATTTTTCTACATATCACCTTAAAGTTAGGTAGGGTATTAAGAAAATAGTTAATTTGTGGTTACAAATACCTATTTTGCCATTACAAAAGCCGTTGGAGCATCAAACGTGATGTAGACCGATGTACCTACTTACCTAAGTAGGAATCAATCCGGAATTGGGAATTCATAGGCCGTTATACCTTGAAGTCACAATAATTAGTCTTTATTTCATTCATTAGTCCATCCCTCTACTTATCAAAAGTTTTTTTCAACTGCAAAGTTAAGTGTTTGTCCTTCAATCAAGAATTGGAAATTCATGGGTGGTGTCACTTGAGTGAAGTTGCGGGCAGCCAGACACTACTTTGAGACGGAACCTATGATGCAAACAGATGCACAGAATAGGTAAAGAAACCTCCATAAGTTTACTAGACTTTTACTGACTTAAACCCTACCCGTGTTCCTTCAGTTGCTTGTGCCAGGGGCCACGATAACTCTTTCGAAAAACCCGCGACCCTGGCAGGCATCAGCCCTAGCGGACCCCATCAGTTAGTGCTGGCATCTCTTTGAGGCGCGCGTGGAAAACAACGCGCCGTCGATCCGGGCCTGGCCCTTATCCGGACGGCGAGCTACTCATTGCTCTATATAGCTACGGTATGTAGATAATCCATCCATACTAAATACCTAATGACAGCCGCACAGGTTGATCGATCAGGTTAAGCTACGCTTGCCGCGGTTGGTCTGTGGATGGGTGGCCATCTTTACATACAATGACCCCTCCGTGCTTCGGAAAGCACGTTATGCTACTGGTCCCGGCTGTCATTCGTGGATCTTTGACAGTCGTTACTGGTAGGTACCTAGTCAGAAGCCCGAAAGTCTGACATTACCCAGTCTTACATTTAATAGGCAGTCGCTCCATGTAAAATACTGGTATTCAGCTGCATCCGGTTAGACTGGAAGCCGACCACAATATACTTAGTTGGGAAAAGGCTAGGCAGATGATGATGACTAATCCATGATAAATACTATATACTAGCTGCGTCCCGCGGTTTCACCCGCATAAGTCTCGATCCCGTGGGAATATCGGGATAAAAAGTATCCTATATGTTAACCCAGGGTGGCAGCTACCTTCATACAAAATTTTATCAAAATTGGTCCAGCGGACTCCAGCCGTTTGAGCGTGAAGAAGTAACAAACATATATGTGAAACACGTGTGTGTTTAGGTATATGTTTGTTACTTCACACAAGCACACACACCCCCACACACTCACAAACTTTCGCCTTTATAATATTAGTGTGATTATAGATGCGAAAGTGTGTCTGTGTGGCTGTCTGCTAACTCTTCACGCTTAAACCGCTGAACCGATTTAGATGAAATTTGGTATACCTAGAGATAGTTTAAGTCCCGGGAAAGGACGTAGGATAGTTTTTATCTTTAACTTTTTTATCCCTTAGAATATTTTTTTCATTTTAACTTCTTCAAGAATCGACTGGACAGATTAAATAGAAATAGAAAATAGAAATAGAAAATATTTATTGTCCAGGTAATACAGTAAGCAGGTGGTTAACAGCAAGTTAAGACGACATGAGTAGCTTAAAATATTACCTATAGCTAGGTTACAATATAGTATTAACTAGTGAGCCCCAAACTAGACAGTTAGTCTGTATCTTGGGGCTCGGAGTACGAATTCCAGAGTGGAGACTAGAGAGGTGATTTGAGGTACGGTATGGTATGGTACGTGTGTATGTGATATTTGTGTGATGTGTGTGTATATGTGTGATGTGTGAGTGGTGTGTGTGTGTGTGTAAGTGTGTGTGTTTGTTCCATTGTGCTTCGTTTAATTTGGTGTCAGGTGAGGGTCTTTATATTAATTGTTCCGAGTCATCGTAGCCAGTGTTATGCAAAATTTCCTTTACAATTTTTTTGCAGCTGAATGAAGTAGTATTTTTAATTTCGCAGAGTTTGCAGACTTTATTGTACGTATTAATGAGTGAGTAGGCCGGGGAGCGTCTTGCTAGCAATGAGGTGCTGTCAGGTGTTGGGATTCTGTAATTTCTTTTGCTTATGATAGATGCGTAGTCGGGTCTACTTTTAATATTTTTGTGCGTTTTTGTGCAGGCAGAAAGAATGAAAAGCTGACGGACTCTGAGGACTCTCGTTTCGCGGTAGAGTAGATCAGTAGAGAACCGGTAGGGCTTCCTAAAAGTTACTTTAAGAAGCGCTCTCTGTGCTCTTTCAGCTTCGATTAAGTAGGTCTTTCCAGCGCTACCCCACACGCTGATGCAATACTGAATTATCGATTGGCATAGCGCTAGGTAAACTTGTTGTAGTGTGTCTGTGGGCAGACAGTCTCGTAGTCTACGCATGGTGTGAATAAGTTTTCTTATTCTGCCAGAAAGGTTGCATATATGTTGCTTAAATGTTAGGTGGTCGTCGATAAGAATACCAAGGTATTTAATGTAAGAAGTACGTTCAAGAGGAGGACAGTCGCAAGAGGAAGTAGAAATGTTTAAAGAGCAGTGATGTAGTTTGAGTTTAAGGTGTTCCGGTGGGTTTGAAGCGGCGGTTTTGGAGAAAACGATATATTTCGTTTTGCTGCCATTTAGCGTGAGCAGGTTTCTGTCCAGGTTGTTTGCTATTAATGATAAACCCTCTTCCGCTAGAGAGTATACATGTTCCCACGATTTTCCGTGAAATATTACGGCAGTGTCGTCTGCATAAGTTATGATTTCAGCATTATTTACGGAAAGGTTTACTATGTCATTAATATAGACAATGAAAAGCGTGGGACCAAGTACACTACCCTGTGGAACTCCGAAATCAATGGGGAGTTGATCACTAGTGAAAGAGCTTACTTTCGTGTACTGCTTTCGGTTTGTCAGGTAGCTTTTAAACCATTCTAGGCAAATTCCTCGTATTCCTATGCATTCTAATTTCTTAAGGAGAAGGCCAGTTGAAACCGTGTCGAATGCCTTTGCAAGATCAAGGAAGATGGCTAGGCATTTTTCATTTTTCTCAATATAAGAGGAGACACAATCGGCAAGAAGAGTTACAGCATCCTCGGTTGACCTATTCCTTCGAAAACCAAATTGGTTATCAGAGATGAGATGATTTTGATCAATGAAAGAAATAAGACGGGAGTTAACTATCCTCTCTAATATTTTAGATACAGAGCTTAGCAGTGCTATAGGTCTGTAGTTATCTGGTGCAAGTTTGGGACCGCTTTTGTAGATGGGGGAAACCGCAGCTATTTTCCAACATTCTGGAAAGGTACCTGTCTCTAGGCTCAGGTTGAAGATGTGCATCATTGGTACTAGTAAGGATTTTAAAGCTCTTTTGATAAGAATAACCGAAATTTTGTCAGGTCCTGGAGCACTATCGACTTTGAGGTCAGATATAATTTTAATAATTTCGTAGGCATCTGTCGGTTCAAGGAAAAGAGAGTGTGGGTTTGATACGTCCGATGTGTAAGTGTTTATTAAAGATTCATGAGATAGGTTATGTTTTTCTAGTATTTTGTCTGCCAGACGGGTTCCTACTGAGGTGAAATGTGAGTTACAGGAGTTTAGTGTTTCTTTTTCTCTATTGGGGCTCAGTAGTTGGGAGGTTTCATTACTTTTAGGAGATATGTGACCTATAGATTTTATTGCTTTCCAGAGGTTTTTTGTATTGTCTTTGTTATCAATAATCTGTTGGTTATTGTAGTCAGATCTGATTCTTGAAAGAAGTTTGGAAAAAAAGTTTCTGTATCGAGTGTATATTTTATTTCGGACAGGATCATCAGGGTTAGATTTACAGTCATTATGCAACCTGTCCCGATGGATCATGCACCTTATTAATCCCGGGGTGATCCATGGTTTTATGCATGCCAATTTCCTACCAATTTTTAAATTTCGCGTGTGCTTGTCTACAGTGGCAGTAACAATGTTCGTAAATTCAGTGGTTGCTGTGTTTACATTTGTGTCATTTGTGATGACAGACCAGTCAACACTGTTTAGGTCAGCAATAACTGCTTGGGTATCTGTTTTACTTATCCACCTCTTTGCAGTAGTAGTCGAAGGTTTGAGTGAGGAAATATTAGCAATAACTATATCATGATCAGTGATTGAAGACTTACAAACGACTCCAAAGCATTTGTTCTGACACTTTATAAATATGTGGTCTAGGCACGCTTTGTCCCTAGTTGGACTGGTTATGGCAGGAAGTAGCCCATGGCAAGACATTAGACAGAGGTACTCTGATGACTGACTATTGGTAGTGTTGCAGATATCAATATTAATGTCGCCAGTGACAATCAGTGTTTGTTTATTTGCCAGTGAGCTCAGTAAGGTTTCCAGTGAGTTTAAAAATGGTTCAAGATTACTAAACGAAGGAGATCTATAAATGCCTAGTATTGCGACTTTATCATCGATGGTTATGAGAAGTCGATCTGCGTCTAGTATTGTAGGTTCGGAGGCTACAGTCTTGTATTTAGTTTTAACAAAGCAAATGACACCTCCGTTTTTATTTTGCTGAACTGTTGTGCGGTATGCATTGTATCCTGGCAGAGGGTCTATAATACTGCCGTCAGTAAGCCAGCATTCTGTTAAAATTATAACATCAAAGCTGATAGTGGTTCGCTGTAGCATTACCGTAAAGTTGTCAAAATTGTGTTGGAAGCTTCTGATATTGAGTGAAAGAATTTTAAAATTAGACTCGGTATTTTTTATTAACGTTCGGCAATGTTCAATAGTATCAACGGTATTACAGTTTACTTCTAGATTTTCGTCTAAGTCTTGCACTATGTTAAGTAATGCCATTAGTGTAGTTTATTAATTTTGAGAAATAAATTTTATTTATAGGGGCTGTCAGTGACCAACAAGTTAGTATGTTCCATTTGCCAAGATTAATGTAAGTAACTTTTGGGAATTTTAGGATACCCTGACACTGAACGAAACGTCGTCTGTACGATAATAAGTGTCTGAATATGTGTAGATGATATAATATGATATAAATATCTCCAAGCTATACGATACACACGCATCATAGTTAGCTGCTAGCGTGTCTAACCAAATAACAATAATAAACCTCTCCACTCCTCATAAGCACCTCAGGACATGTTGCCCCCTTGTCGCTACGTCACTATGTGCTAGCGACCGTTTCTGGGGGCCCATTATTGAGTGTGCAAGTCACCCCCTGCCATATAATCCGTGTATATATAAAACATTGATCAGGCAGGGGTCATAGTTCTTCTATAGTTCTTGGTAACCAGTCCACTTTAGCCACCCAAACCAATAGTCCAACTTTTTATTTTTCCATATCCTGCAATAGTCCTATACCAACCAGGGGTTATCCTTGGGTGCACTTACATAGTGCATACGGGGATAATCGTCGGTTGTGTCGCATTTCATTAAAATTTCCTAAGAGGCCTCTGCGAGTTGGCTTCGGCCCCTCGTACGCCTTCCAAAGGACCGGGACCCCATGGTCCCAAGATATGTACCTAAAGTCATAAAAAAAATAATAATAATAGGTACGGTTTCTCTAAGAACCGGTTGGTTACCTTAGTCCGGTTTTCAACAGTGGAAACTGGTCTTCAACGACATTTGAATTTAGGATCTTGGGTTCGACATTCTACGTTCATCCAGAAGTATATTTGACGCCTTCGTCGGCTCCGGGATCCGGGACTCTCAAAGTCCCTGGCGCCCATTAGTTACCTAATTAATAATATTCATGATAACTGGAAGGTTAGGTACCTATACCTTAATATTGAAATTTATGATATTTAATTTAAACTTTTAAACGGAACAGTACTGGGTTTATCTCCAACTCCCCACGACCATAGCTCTTTCTACTGAAATTTTAGCTGGCAGGCAATAATAAGATCTAACTAAGTAGGTAGGTACCTATAGTCACCTACCTAATTTATAAATAATAAGGTAAATTAGTTCTTATGGTTCCGTCTGGACCACATTTTATTGCGGTAGATTATGCAGGGCTTTTGGGGGACTGTCTTTTGTAATTTGAAAGAAAAATCTGTATTTTTGACGTTCGAAAAGTGCTGATTCTCAGCCTAGTTTGAATAAATGACTTTTGATTTTGATTCCGATATTCTCACGGGATCGACACTTATGCGGGTGAAACCGCGGGGCGCTGCTAGTATAATTGGAATAGGATTTGTGAAGAAATTGAATATCAAGTTCAAAAAAATATTTACCAACGTTCGTTGTTAAGATTATTAACGCCATCTATTGTTACTTTGCGGATTTATTTGCAGAACTGGTAACAAAAATCTTGTTTTTTACTAATAAATCATTTTCAAAATAAAATTTAGTTTTTTTGAGGCGAGTATTTAAATCATATAGAAATGGATATACTTTTTATTATTTTCGTAAGAATTTAGAATGAAACGTTATTTTAATAATAGTCTGTGGCACAACTTCTAATGTAATGTCAATGTCAATTGTCTTGTCACTGTCAGTCAAAAATCAAAAGAAGTCGCATCGTCCGGCTGTTGTTTGTTATATTTGCGCCGCACTATAATAATATTCAGCGGTCACTGGAAGATGCGCAATCCTCATGCCGATGGCTAGCCTCAACGTTGCGGAGTGGTCGACGGACCAGGTGGCGGACTGGCTGTCAGGTACGTGTCGAGGCAGCGAGTGGTCAGTTTGTGTGGTGGACGCGAGTGAGTCACGGCTGTTGTCGCAGGGCTGGGCCCGACGGTGGCCCGTTACGTGCCGGCACTGCGTGAGCGCGGCCTGGACGGCGCCAAGCTGCTGACGCTGCGCTGCGACGACCTCGAGTACCTGGGCATGCACATTATCGGACACCAGGAGCTCTTGCTGGAGGCCGTGGAACATCTCAGGAATTTTGTAAGTGTTCAGCTGTCATATGGAACTGCACCCATTAATATACATGATGGTATGTAGTCTGGTCTGTAGTGAGACAGTATGAGTCACAGGAGAGCACAGTGTTGTTTCACTTATCTCAACAGTGTTATCTGTTGGTGAGGCCGCTACTGAACTATTTAATGCTTATGTTTCTGCTGGTTATTTATAGTAGTGCTGTAGCAGTAATTTGTATATGATTAATGATTTAACTGGCCGTATTTGTAGTTATTATGCAACATATTGTATTTCACAGTAATTGTGTGTGTAATATCACTGATGTGGACGTGTTTAGCAATATGAGGTGTCTCGGGAGTGTGTGCAGCAGCTAGCATTGCGTGTGTCAGTGGTTGCCACCACCCTGGCCCGTGCCCTGCGCCACCACCCGGATGCGCGGCTGGAGACGCAGACACTGGCTGATGTAGCTCGCACTGTGCACGCAGTTAAACCACTAGTGTGCTGGCTCGACAGGTAATGTGATACTAGTAGTTTTCTACTTTGCTCTCTAACATGAAAATGATTATCTTATCTTTAAACCCCTCAGATGACCCACTGACCAAATTATGGTCTAGTTTTGAAACTAGCAATTTTATACATGTATTATGTCCATTAAAACACTGTATTTCAGTAAATACGTTTATTGTGCTAAGTAGCAAACACAGTATGAAAATCAACTGAAGAAAACTCACCTACCCACAACTAAGTCAATATTATTATTACAATAAGATTTGACAAGTACCTACGTTAAATATACAACATACCTTTCCCCCAAGTATGTGAACCATATATAAAACAATACAATACTTAACACAATTTTCTTAAGTTAATACAACCTCCAGGCCTATTATAAATATAAAAACAACATGTCTAATCATTGTAGAAATAATTGAACACAACTTAAACGTTTAGAGCTCTCAATTGCGTCACTTGATCTATCAACTGCTTGTTGTATAAATCTACTACTAATCTATGCGTTCTCAAAAAATCAGCGCCTATAATTGGCCTACTGACATTACATATTATGAATGGCCACTTATAACTACGTCTTAAACCTAAGTTAAGTTTAACACTACGATACCGGACGTACTTATTTCCGTTCCATTTGCCGCGAATAATGTATATGGGCATTCACTATAACTTTTTCCACAAAATTTGGACGCCGGAACCACTGACACATTGGCACCAGTGTCTATCAAAAAATTCATACCGTTTTTACTGTCTGTGACACAAAGGCGATGGTTTTCCTCCAGGCCGGCGCATTCTCCCGTCGCACTCGAACGCACCGCATTTAGTTTTCCTTGCTGGAGTTTCCCTTCCAGTTACACGGCTGTTCGCAACTTCTGGCTGCCTCTCGAAAACGGAAATGATACCTGCATAACCAGTCTGCACTCTGCGGTGTGCGCCTCCGACCCCGTGATTCTGAACGAGACCTGCTCACACTTCTGTCTCTGCTCCATGGTCGATAGCTGCGCCGATTATCACGTCTTTTTATTTCGTTAACCTCAACCCGTAACGCCTTGAGTTCCGCAGTCATGTCTCGTATTTCAGTCAGTAATTCTGTGTTCCCACCTGTGGCTGGCGGCGGTGGGGACATTACCTCCGATATCTCTCCACTGCGCAGATTATCCATGATTTTATCGGCCAATCCGGCGAGCTCGTCCAACCTGGCTTCGCTATTACAGCTGGCGAGTATAGCTCGCACCCATCCCGGTAACCTTGACAACCATAGATTTTTTAGGGTATCTCCTGCCGTAGCTGTGTTTTTTGCTAGCTCACGCATTTTTGCCAGTAATTGTGATGGCCTCTGTTGTCCTAGGTCCATCTCCTTTACGAGTTTATGGAACTGCGCTTCTGCACTCTCCTGGAAAACTTTTAGTAATCTTCGCTTCAAAGTAGTGTACCGCTGCTGCTCTGGCGGATCATCTATCAAATCCGCAACCTGACTTATTTCTTCCTTGCCCAGGTTTGCCACTACCAAGTCGTATTTGACATTCTCATCTTGATGCTGTGGACCTATTATGGCTTCGAACTGCGCGAACCACATGCGCGGCATATCGGTCCAAAAAGGGGGAATCCTCGCGTTCAAAGTGATTCCAGCCATTTCGTGCTTGACCTGCTGCTGCATGGCTGCAGGCACAGGCTGTGCGGGATTCGACATGTCTTGATATATTATGCGTTACGTAATCACAGTCACTTTCCACACGCGGTACCGTCCTCGTGGTTTCACAAATATGATGTGACGCGCTATGGTTGCAAGGCAAAAGACGTCGGGGTCACCAATTTAGAGCTCTCATAGCTCCGCAAACGGGTATAAATGAAAGTCCTCAGAGTCGTGAATATATCCTATAATTTCCATGAATTACACCACTACTTTTTAAGTACAAAGTGACCATATTACAACGCGTGTTCCCTAATGCCTCGCTAGCGCACGACTCCCGTGTCGAGTCGCCGCTTACATCATTTTTACCGTGTCATCACTCTGGAGTAACGCTCCTACAAACGCTTAAGGTACTTGCACCCAATAAGGACCAGCACCTATTAAGGGCCACTTTAGAAAACTTACACTTGCCATTTTTTCAACTGCTTCAAATTTCGCGCGCAGCATGCTATACCACCCATTGGTTAAATGCAATCGCGCGATGACGCGTAGATGCCGCCATTTTGTCAGTAGCGTCCAGTTTGTGTAAGACAGCGGTTAGAGACACTATTTTATAAAATTGATGCGCGTTGTTTTGTTAGTTTTTCGTAAAAAAAAGTAGTGTATTTAAGTAATTTTTTATAGAAGATTGGATTTAAACATTCAGAGATAACTCTGCAAAGGTTGTTTATACATTGTTATTTTTTCATTATACAACTTTAAAATGTTTTTATCTATCACGATACCCAAATCCTAATAAGGACCATAATATGAGTTCGTATTAAGGTCCGGTTCCACGAAGAAAGTGTTGGCTTGACGAAAGAAGATACTGATGATTTTGTGTGTTCATTTGTATATAATATTTTTAATTAGTGTTTTGCGACAAGGTTTGCGACGTTGTTTTTATTTGATTATTTTGATTTTGTTTAAAAAACTTACTAATATATTTTAGTACTCCTAATACGGCCCATCACGGTATCGTATATGAAATTAAGACTGATTTTCCTTAAAATGCTGTAATTAATGACTGAAGAAAGAGTAATTATTTACTAAAAAAATAAATATAATGTTGATTACTGAAATAAAATTAGTTTTATTCTTAATTTTCACTTTGATATACATAATAAGGCCCACCTTAAATTTTTTGGTCAAATGTTAAATATTTGCTAATAATATAACAATTAATTAGTTAATACAATTGAATACGTTAGATTAAAAGAAATATTTTTACAAAATAATCAAGATTTGTTACATTTTAGTACGGTCCTTAATAGGAGCATAGGTGCTTAATTTGGCCTAACATGAACTTTTTTTTAAACTGGTTTTTTTGCCAGTTTAACAATGCAAACTGTGTATTTTTGTCATAATTATAGATCTTCACAAAATTTTATTTATAGCTTATTAGCGTTACTTTGTGTAATTCTGTAAATTTTAAATTTATAAGTATTCTAATAAAGGTGGTCCTTAATGAGTGCAAGTACCTTATAACATAAAGTTACAGTCACTGGTTGGTCTAGTATAAGGAATCTTGCCATGGGAAGCAGATATCTTAGTTTTCATTTTACCACCAGAAAAACTAGATTCGGACTCTGATGGTATACCTAATATTTCGGCCCATTTATCTGAACTTGTTATTTCTATAATTTGGTCACTATCCTGACTAGAAGGTCTTCCATTACCTTGTCTTCTCCATCCCTATGTATGTTCCCCCGTTACCATTTCCCTGTTCCTATCTTGTTCCTCATTTCCTTGTTCTCTTACTGTGTCTTGTGTGTGTTGTTTAATTAATTGGTCTATATGTCTGTTGACCACTGTTCCATCCCTAGTTTCAACTTGATATTTATCACAATACCTGGTAACCAACGTGGTCCACTACTGAAATTTCTGTACATAACTTTTTGTTCTACGACTGTCTGTCTGTTCTTCTTATTACTATTCCATTCTACTTGATCTTCCCGATTTTTACGCTGTTTGTCATGTGGATTAATAGTGTCTAATAATGTTCGAACTCTTCTGTTGAATACAAGCTCTGCAGGGCTTTTGTTAGTCGACGTACATGGTGTAGCTCTAAGTCCCAAGAGCATTTTCGGAATTTTAATTTCCCAGGACATACCATCCATTTTGCGAAGTTTATCTTTTACAGTTTGCACACATACGTTCTGCCAGTCCATTGGTGGCAGGGTGAAAAGGTGCTGACTTAATGTGTTTTATTTTATTAGCATCTAAGAATTGTTTCATCTCAGACGAAACAAAAGCTGTGCCGTTATCAGAAACCAAGGTCTCACACAGTCTGTGAATATCAAAAATCATTCTCAAATGCCTAATTACAGTAGCTGAAGTCATATTGTAAACAATAAACACTTCAGGCCATTTTGAATTTGCATCAACAATTAACAGAAATGTTTTATTTTGGTATGGTCCTGCGAAATCAATATTTAGCCTAGACCAAGGTTTTGCTGGCTTAACCCGCTCATAACTTGTTTTTGGTGGCATGTGCCTGCTTTCTAAACACTTAAAGTCATCATTCAGTTGTGTTTATGATTCTGTCAAAGTGGCCTTTTTAGGGCCCCAGGTTGTGTCTTGATCAAAATATGATTTGCGACTATAACAGGTACGTCTTTACAGAATGATAATTATTCGAATCATTAATACATCTTTCTTATGGAAAAGTTCTTAGGGAAAAAATCTAACCTGAAAGATTCTATTCTAATGACTATAATTTATGTAAATACATATATACATATTATAGTCGCGAATCATATTTGATCAAGTTACAACCTGATACTGACCTGCAAATTACAAAAAAACGTAAGAAAATTTTAATTATATACCTTAAATTGTCCGTGGTCCCTTCTGAAACCAAACTGAAAAGCTGGCGTTCTATTATTGCGGATTCTCACTGAACTAATGTAATATTTCTCTATGCCAATAGTACTTTCTAATTCCATACTAACTAAACTACAATTTGACATACGACAACACTACGATCAGTCTACACATTATTTTGTGTTTATTATATTTTTTCTATAGGCTGTTTAGAGGTTTTGTCAGTGCCACAGACTAATATATTTAAAATGAGATTCAGTGCTTTTTACGTAGTATGTCTAAGAAGTCTGTGGTGCTATTAATTACACCTGCGCGCGCATCGCTATTGCTGGCTAGCACGGCGCGCGGAAAAACAAAACTAGCGCGCGATTTTCCAAACAAGTTAATATTTAATGATACAAGTCTGATTTTTTACTCGCAAGTGTGTTGAAAAACGTCGTATGAAACGCGTGTGCATTGATCATTAGACTCTCGGCTTTCTTATCGCACTCGCCTGCGGCTCGCGCGAATAATACCGCCTCGAGCATAATGATCAACATAGCACACATGTATCTATGTTCTATTATAGTTGAGACATTGAAGTCTCAATTATCTGTTATTTATTGAAGTCTACTAGCTTGTAAATATCGATCAATAATATTGATTAAAGCCTGTAAAGTAGTAAGATCAGAGAGATACAATTCAAGAAAACTTTCATTACAATAACATGGAGATTGTATTAACACAAATTGTACATATTATACATGAAGTTATTCAACGTATTACAAGTACAAGTATTACTATAACTTTGGTATGTTAATATGGAATAAAATTTTGAAATTGTAAGCAGGTAATTGACGAATGAGCATGTATTTATACATAAAGTTTGATAATGGCACATTTGCTTGTCGGCGTTGCCCGTGTCCTCTGCTCTATGAGACAATTCTGGAACCACACTAACTACGTGTGGCTTTTAGCTGTTATGTTAATAATTGCGTTATTAATAACAAATCGTGGTCCGCCATTACTTTTCGGAATATTTGATCATTGTCGATGAACGGTTGTGCAGATGGCCGCTGTGCTCGAGTGGTAGCGCGGCGGCGTCGCTGGCCGAGCGCAAGGCGGCGCTACTGAAGCTATCGCTCGAGGCGGCCACGTGCGCGCAGCGGGACCGCTTCGCGGAGCAACCCGCGCGAGCCGTGGCCGCAGCCGCCGCCACCACCGCCACCACCGCCGACTACATCATACAGGTAGATACTACACGTGTATGTGCCACTACAGACCGCACGTGCGCGCAGCGGGACCGCTTCGCGGAGCAACCCGCGCGAGCCGTGGCCGCAGCCGCCGCCACCACCGCCACCACCGCCGACTACATCATACAGGTAGATACTACACGTGTATGTGCCACTACAGACCGCACATGCGCGCAGCGGGACCGCTTCGCGGAGCAACCCGCGCGAGCCGTGGCCGCAGCCGCCGCCACCACCGCCACCACCGCCGACTACATCATACAGGTAGATACTACACGTGTATGTGCCACTACAGACCGCACGTGCGCGCAGCGGGACCGCTTCGCGGAGCAACCCGCGCGAGCCGTGGCCGCAGCCGCCGCCACCACCGCCACCACCGCCGACTACATCATACAGGTAGATACTACACGTGTATGTGCCACTACAGACCGCACGTGCGCGCAGCGGGACCGCTTCGCGGAGCAACCCGCGCGAGCCGTGGCCGCAGCCGCCGCCACCACCGCCACCACCGCCGACTACATCATACAGGTAGATACTACACGTGTATGTGCCACTACAGACCGCACGTGCGCGCAGCGGGACCGCTTCGCAGAACAACCCTTAACGTGACTATCACTGTGTGTAGTGTATGTGTATCATCTGCCTAGCCTTTTCCCAACTATGTTGGGGTCGGCTTCCAGTCTAACCGGATGCAGCTGAATACCAGTATTTTACATGGAGCGACTGCCTATCTGACCTCCACAACCCAGTTACTGGGTAATACGATACCCATTGGTAAGACTGGTTGTCAGACTTTCGGGCTTCTGACCCGTAACGACTGTCAAAGATCCACGAATGACAGGCAGGACCAATGGCTTAACGTGCTTTCCAAGGCACGGCGGGGTCACGGTATGTAAAGAAGGCGGCAAGCGTAGCTTAACCTGATCGATCGACCTGTGCGGCTGTAATTATTTAGCCACGGGCCCCTCATGCATGCATTGTATAAGTGTATGTTGAGCCTTATACAGGGTTATTGGAAAAACACCAACAACCTCTTAAGAGGTCATTGAACTCATCATTATGAACAACTTTTACTATGGGACCAAACATGAAATCGCGGAAAAAGATCAGCTGTTCCCTACATTTATGTTCGTACAACTCATCAAAATGTAGGGAACAGCTGATTTTTTTCGCGTTTTTAGGTTTGGTCATGTCAAATGCCTCTGTATCACCCACTCTCATAAAGATCGGAGACGCTACACTCGAAGTCGTGGCCGAGTATGTTTACCCAGGACTAACTGTCCAGTTAGGTAGGTCTAACTTCGAGAAAGAGGTCAATCGTCCAATCCGACTCGGCTGGGCAGCGTTCGGGAAGCAACGCAATATTTTCTCGTCCCACATACCGCAGTGTCTCAAGACGAAAGTCTTTGACCAGTGCGTGTTGCCAGTGATGACTTATGGCACTGAAACGTGGTCGCTCACAATGGGCCTTATAAGAAGGCTAAAAGTCACCCAAAGGGCAATGGAGAGGGCTATCCTTGGAGTTTCCCTGCGTGATCGAACCAGGAATGAGGAGATCCGCAGGAGAATCAAGGTAACCGACATAGCCCGAAGAATTGCCAAACTTAAGTGGCAGTGGGCAGGGCACATTGCTCGCAGAACAGATGGCCGATGTGGCCGAAAGCTTCTGGAGTGGCGACCGCGTACCGGAAGACGTAACGTTGGAAGGCCTCCCACACGGTGGTCCGACGACCTTGTGAAGGCTGCAGGAACCCGTTGGATGCGAGAAGCACAGAACCGATCGAAGTTGAGGTGCTTGGGGGAGGCATATGTCCAGGCAGTGGACGTCTTTTGGCTGAAATTATGAAGATGATGTGTCCTAGATGTCTAACACTCGGTAAGGTGAACTTTATACATTTCATTTTCTTGGCATTAAGAACTATAGTCCGACTTTTTTTAGCTACAGTAAAATTACACTTCTTAATAACTCATTTCGGACTGAGTTTAGAGATATGCATGTCAAATAAGTTTCGTTTGTTACACTATTCTGTACTAGAAAAACAAGATTTGGTTGATGGCCGCGAAAAAACAAAAATACGCCAATTTCAGTAAATATAAGTAACACATAAGCTGTCATTTTACTGCAGCTAATTAAAAGTCCGACTATAGGTTACTTGTCGTAAACCAATCTGTAACCACTGCTGAGAGTGCACTGTTTACGTCGTCAAAATCTTGTCTATTCTTGTTAACTTTAAAAATAAGAGAGGTGTCATCTGCCAACAGTACAACGTCATAAATAGGTAAGTCATTAATATATACTAAGAACAAGAATGGACCCAGCATTGAGCCTTGAGGTACACCTAACTGAACTGGTACTCTGGAAGATTTTGCACCTTTGACATGTACACATTGGCACCTATTATGTGATGTAAATAAGTGTGTTTCAGCAAAGTAACACAAAAGAAAGTAGGTACAAGTTACAGATGTTAAGTTCAAAATGATCCTGTACAAACTACCTTAACTAAGGCATGCAAACAGCTTTAGCTACTTATAAAGGATTCATTAATATATTTATGTATTATCACATTCAATCAAATCAATATAAGATTACCATGTCACGATGAAATTCAGTACAATATTTGAAATAGGCAATACAATAATAATAAGCAACTGCTTGAGTATTAACTTTTCAAATATTTTGCTAAATGCTCGTAAGATAGAAATAGGACTGAAATTGCCAACGTCATTTTTATTACCTGATTTATATTATGGTATGACTTTACTAGTCTTCATGAGGTCAGGAAAAGTTCCTAAATCAACACATTTATTAAAAGTATCAGCTAGATAAGAGGCTGCAATGTCTATTATATTACTTCAAAGTTTAATGGAGATGCCCCAGTAATCAGCAGTGTCTTTAGACTAAAGCGTGTTAGAAACATTAACTACATCACGAGGTGTTATATGTTCGAAGCTAAATAAGCGACTACATTTATTCACACTACTATGTAAAAGGTTTTCAGCTTTAGATGGGGACGAATTTAAGAAGCGACTCGTAGTTATAGGTATAAGTACTAGCTGACAACGCAAAACATGTATGCAAAAAAAAAAAATGCCTACGACCTATTCTCAGACCTACCAAATGTACACAAAAATATCCATAAAAATCGGTCAAGCCGTTCGGAGGAGTTTTGTTATAAACACTGTGACACGAGAATTTTATATATTAGATTTTTATCTGGCCGAACGTGCAATAACATGTATGCGGCAGGACGTGTCGGACCCGATGATCCTGCAGCCGGCGTCGCTGGACAGCGTGACGCTGCGCCAGGCGGGCAAGCCGCTCGGCTTCGATGTCGTTCCGTCCTTCTGCGGCCACCACCAGCTGGCCGACATCCGCTTTGGTTCGCCAGCGCACGCGTCCGGCGCCGTGCATATCGGGGACGAGATCGTGCAGGTACAATATGTCCAAATATATTTCTATCTTCTGTACGTTATATTGACTAGCTGAGCAACAATCAAAATAAGAAATAAATAAAATATACATTACAAAACGACGGTATGAACATGAGTAAGGTTTGCTTTCTTTTTGGTAAGATTTATTCGTCTCTACCGTAGTCGATACTTAATAAGCCGGTTTCGCAGGTCGGCAACCAGTGCGTGATCGGCTGGAGCGGCGACGCCGTGGTGCGCGCGTGCGGCGGCGCCGGCGCAGAGCTCACGCTGCGGCTGCGGCGCAGAGCTGCGCGCGCGCCGCCCGCGCTCGCCACGCCGCAGTTACATGCGCGCGCGCGGCGCCGGCCCGCGCCGCCCTACGAGCTGCGCCTGCACGCGCCCGCGCCGCCCGCGCCGCCGCCCGCGCCCGCGCGCGAGCCCTCCGAGTCCGACGAGAGCGAGCCGCTGTCGCCGCCCGCCTCGCCCACGCACCTGCACCCCGACCACACCAGGTACAGTACACACATACCGCGCCCCCGCCCGCGCTCGCCACGCCGCAGTTACATGCGCGCGCGCGGCGCCGGCCCGCGCCGCCCTACGAGCTGCGCCTGCACGCGCCCGCGCCGCCCGCGCCGCCGCCCGCGCCCGCGCGCGAGCCCTCCGAGTCCGACGAGAGCGAGCCGCTGTCGCCGCCCGCCTCGCCCACGCACCTGCACCCCGACCACACCAGGTACAGTACACACATACCGCGCCCCCGCCCGCGCTCGCCACGCCGCAGTTACATGCGCGCGCGCGGCGCCGGCCCGCGCCGCCCTACGAGCTGCGCCTGCACGCGCCCGCGCCGCCCGCGCCGCCGCCCGCGCCCGCGCGCGAGCCCTCCGAGTCCGACGAGAGCGAGCCGCTGTCGCCGCCCGCCTCGCCCACGCACCTGCACCCCGACCACACCAGGTACAGTACACACATACCGCGCCCCCGCCCGCGCTCGCCACGCCGCAGTTACATGCGCGCGCGCGGCGCCGGCCCGCGCCGCCCTACGAGCTGCGCCTGCACGCGCCCGCGCCGCCCGCGCCGCCGCCCGCGCCCGCGCGCGAGCCCTCCGAGTCCGACGAGAGCGAGCCGCTGTCGCCGCCCGCCTCGCCCACGCACCTGCACCCCGACCACACCAGGTACAGTACACACATACCGCGCCCCCGCCCGCGCTCGCCACGCCGCAGTTACATGCGCGCGCGCGGCGCCGGCCCGCGCCGCCCTACGAGCTGCGCCTGCACGCGCCCGCGCCGCCCGCGCCGCCGCCCGCGCCCGCGCGCGAGCCCTCCGAGTCCGACGAGAGCGAGCCGCTGTCGCCGCCCGCCTCGCCCACGCACCTGCACCCCGACCACACCAGGTACAGTACACACATACCGCGCCCCCGCCCGCGCTCGCCACGCCGCAGTTACATGCGCGCGCGCGGCGCCGGCCCGCGCCGCCCTACGAGCTGCGCCTGCACGCGCCCGCGCCGCCCGCGCCGCCGCCCGCGCCCGCGCGCGAGCCCTCCGAGTCCGACGAGAGCGAGCCGCTGTCGCCGCCCGCCTCGCCCACGCACCTGCACCCCGACCACACCAGGTACAGTACACACATACCGCGCCCCCGCCCGCGCTCGCCACGCCGCAGTTACATGCGCGCGCGCGGCGCCGGCCCGCGCCGCCCTACGAGCTGCGCCTGAACGCGCCCGCGCCGCCCGCGCCGCCGCCCGCGCCCGCGCGCGAGCCCTCCGAGTCCGACGAGAGCGAGCCGCTGTCGCCGCCCGCCTCGCCCACGCACCTGCACCCCGACCACACCAGGTACAGTACACACATACCGCGCCCCCGCCCGCGCTCGCCACGCCGCAGTTACATGCGCGCGCGCGGCGCCGGCCCGCGCCGCCCTACGAGCTGCGCCTGCACGCGCCCGCGCCGCCCGCGCCGCCGCCCGCGCCCGCGCGCGAGCCCTCCGAGTCCGACGAGAGCGAGCCGCTGTCGCCGCCCGCCTCGCCCACGCACCTGCACCCCGACCACACCAGGTACAGTACACACATACCGCGCCCCCGCCCGCGCTCGCCACGCCGCAGTTACATGCGCGCGCGCGGCGCCGGCCCGCGCCGCCCTACGAGCTGCGCCTGCACGCGCCCGCGCCGCCCGCGCCGCCGCCCGCGCCCGCGCGCGAGCCCTCCGAGTCCGACGAGAGCGAGCCGCTGTCGCCGCCCGCCTCGCCCACGCACCTGCACCCCGACCACACCAGGTACAGTACACACATACCGCGCCCCCGCCCGCGCTCGCCACGCCGCAGTTACATGCGCGCGCGCGGCGCCGGCCCGCGCCGCCCTACGAGCTGCGCCTGCACGCGCCCGCGCCGCCCGCGCCGCCGCCCGCGCCCGCGCGCGAGCCCTCCGAGTCCGACGAGAGCGAGCCGCTGTCGCCGCCCGCCTCGCCCACGCACCTGCACCCCGACCACACCAGGTACAGTACACACATACCGCGCCCCCGCCCGCGCTCGCCACGCCGCAGTTACATGCGCGCGCGCGGCGCCGGCCCGCGCCGCCCTACGAGCTGCGCCTGAACGCGCCCGCGCCGCCCGCGCCGCCGCCCGCGCCCGCGCGCGAGCCCTCCGAGTCCGACGAGAGCGAGCCGCTGTCGCCGCCCGCCTCGCCCACGCACCTGCACCCCGACCACACCAGGTACAGTACACACATACCGCGCCCCCGCCCGCGCTCGCCACGCCGCAGTTACATGCGCGCGCGCGGCGCCGGCCCGCGCCGCCCTACGAGCTGCGCCTGCACGCGCCCGCGCCGCCCGCGCCGCCGCCCGCGCCCGCGCGCGAGCCCTCCGAGTCCGACGAGAGCGAGCCGCTGTCGCCGCCCGCCTCGCCCACGCACCTGCACCCCGACCACACCAGGTACAGTACACACATACCGCGCCCCCGCCCGCGCTCGCCACGCCGCAGTTACATGCGCGCGCGCGGCGCCGGCCCGCGCCGCCCTACGAGCTGCGCCTGAACGCGCCCGCGCCGCCCGCGCCGCCGCCCGCGCCCGCGCGCGAGCCCTCCGAGTCCGACGAGAGCGAGCCGCTGTCGCCGCCCGCCTCGCCCACGCACCTGCACCCCGACCACACCAGGTACAGTACACACATACCGCGCCCCCGCCCGCGCTCGCCACGCCGCAGTTACATGCGCGCGCGCGGCGCCGGCCCGCGCCGCCCTACGAGCTGCGCCTGCACGCGCCCGCGCCGCCCGCGCCGCCGCCCGCGCCCGCGCGCGAGCCCTCCGAGTCCGACGAGAGCGAGCCGCTGTCGCCGCCCGCCTCGCCCACGCACCTGCACCCCGACCACACCAGGTACAGTACACACATACCGCGCCCCCGCCCGCGCTCGCCACGCCGCAGTTACATGCGCGCGCGCGGCGCCGGCCCGCGCCGCCCTACGAGCTGCGCCTGCACGCGCCCGCGCCGCCCGCGCCGCCGCCCGCGCCCGCGGTTGTAATTTCTCGTCTAGCGTGATTCCCAGAAAAACCGTTTCATCAACAAAATCCAGTTTTTCTCCATTCAGTATGATGTCATATTTGCTACTTCTAACATTAGGTAATTTAAATCTAGTGCATTTGGTTTTCTTTTCATTTAGTACCAAATTATTTACCGTAAACCAATCTTGGACCTGAAGAATAGAGTTATTCATGTCGTCAAGACTTTGTGCACGTCTGTCTATCTTAAAGATCAATGAGGTGTCATCTGCAAATAACACCATCTTCGGTTGATTTTGAAGTAATTGGGGTAAATCATTAATGTAAACTAAGAAGAGGAATGGACCCAATATCGAACCTTGAGGAACGCCCATTACTATTTCAGACCCTAAGGAGTTTACGCCGTTTACTTGAACTTTAAGCTTTCTATCTTTTAGGTATGACCCTAGTAAATCAAGAGCTAAATTCCTAATCCCATAGTGCTCAAGTTTCAGCAGAAGTGTCTCATGGTTTACGCAATCGAACGCCTTAGAGAGGCCGCAAAAGATTCCAATGGCATCTTGTGCTTCTTCCCAGGCATTGAAAATGTTCTTTATTAGGGTGACACCGGCGTCAGTGGTACAACGCCCTTTGGTAAAACCGTACTGTTGTTCATGAAAGATGGAATTTTTATTAAAGTGTCGTAACATTTGATTGAGTATCAACTTTTCAAACACCTTACTGAGAACTGGCAGAATCGACACAGGCCTATAATTGTTGGGTTCTTTACTATCACGGGATTTGAATAAAGGAACTAGTTTACTGTGTTTCATGAGATTCGGAAAGACTCTTTGCTCTCTCATGGGCATACAAATTTATAAATAAAATAATAATTAAACAATAAACAATTATTATTATTAATACAGTTCACAATGCGCTCAATCAGACATTAACACTTTATTTAAAGCAGTAAAGAGGAAAAAAAAAGTAAAAACATAGTAAAATCATTTTAGGTCTAAAAATTTCTTCACTGAGTAAAATGAGTGTTCGTTAAGAAATTTAAATAATTTATTTTTGAATTTAAGGATGTTTTTTTTATTAAATGGGCCCGCTCTTGACCCCGATCACGCCTGGTGGTAAGCGATAGATGAGGTCTATGATGGAACGAACGTGCCCAGAAGATGCCTGTTATTGCAGTCTCTAACGTCCTTGGGAATTTTATTATATATTTTAGGCGTTATTTTATATTTTAAGCTAATTAAGCTGGTAAATTTAACGTAATAATTAGATAAATGTATTAGCTTTGTAACTCCTTGCTCAATCCTACTTAATACGTTTCTTCCCAACTCCTTACTTACTTTTCGTAAATTAATCATAGTTGTGAAGAAACTAACGCCATCTAGTTTACTTTCGAAAACTTGAACTCAAACGTTCACAGGAAAATAGACATAGGGTATCCATGCAATTTTGCAGGTACCTATTTTTTTACTTACAATTTACAAATAATCATATTTTCAAAATAGATTATAACTGGCCAGTCTCTCGTACATAAAAAGTTTTTTTCGTAATACTTTCTGAGTGGCTTGCTACGTAATTTGCATAAGTGTCCGTTTTTTATTTGCCAAAGTGTTTATAATTCTCCATTACTTTCAGAATGTATCCACCCAAGCCAAGGACAGCCGTTCAAAGACGCCACACAATCAGCGGGGACAGTCCGCTGTACAAGCGACCGAGCCACACCATTGAACAGGTAATCCTTTTAAAACTCATTGATTATTCAGTCTGTCATCGAACATCACTATGGTAAAGTATGGTAACAGTTACTGCATAATATGTGCGCAAATGCAGTGGAGTGCAATATTAAATAAGAATATTTTGTTTTATCATGTTAAGGCATCGAATATCCATCACGTCTCCGAAGTTTAGCTAATTAATTTAATCTGATCCTGTATACTGACACGGCCAATGTGTTCCAGTTCTGGCAAGAGTTGAAACAACAGCGTTGGGGCCACGCCGGAGGCAGTGCCGGCATGTCGCCCGCGGCCGACAGCTCCGCGCTGTACGCGCGCGACAAGGTAGGCAGGGACGGGCCGAGAGGCGGCGGCCAATAGTAAAACAAAACCAGGCACAACATTCTTCCGACATCTAAATTATGTTTCACATAGTCGGTTTCGGTCACACACCGAACGATCGTTCATCTCCATAGGAATCTTCTACACTTTGGAATGAGCGACTTGCTAAATCTTTCTGACTGATCGGTCCTTTGAAAATTCAAAAGTGCCTGTAATTGTTTTATTTGAAATAAGGCCGCTCTCACATTAGGACGTTCACATATTCATGCTGATATGATTCGCCAGGCGGTCTCGTGCAGCACGGGCCTGGAGCTGTCGCCGCGCCCGCGCATGCGTCTGGGCGGGGGAGGCGCGCGGCCCGCGGAGGGGGGCGCGCGGCACGAGCTGGGGGGCGCGCGGCCCGAGCTGGGGGGCGCGCGGCACGAGCTGGGGGGCGCGCGGCCCGAGCTGGGGGGCGCGCGGCACGAGCTGGGGGGCGCGCGGCCCGAGCTGGGGGGGGGGCGGCGCGCGGCCCGCGCTGGGCGGCACGCGGCCCGCGCATGCGCGTGCGCAGGCTGCGGCGCGCGCGCGCGGTCAGCTGGACAAGGCCCACTCCACGCCCGCGTATGACTTCGACGCCAGCCTGGACGAGACCGGGCCCCCGGCCGAGCCCGGGCCCCTGGCCGAGCCCGGGCCCCTGGCCGCGCAGACCATCCCCGAGTCGCCCACCACGCCCACGGACAGCCCGCTCGCGCTGCTCTCGGCCGATAAGGCTGACAGAATCCTTGACTTCAAGAAGTCCAGCTCACAGATTGGTGAGGCGATACTGCAGCGTGGTCGCCGCAGTAATGCGGAGGCGCCCTCCGACGGCGAAGCTCGCGCGGCCGAGGGACGGGCTGCCTCCGGAGGCGAGGGCCTGGCTGCCTCGGGAGATGAGAGCCTGGCTGCCTCGAGAGGCGAGGACCTGGCTGCCTTGGGAGGCGAGGTCCTGGCTGCCTCGGAAGACGAAGGCCCGGCTGCCTCGGAAGGCGAGGGTCTGGCTGCCTCGGAAGGCGTCGGCCTGGCTGCCTCGGGAGGCGAGGCCGCGCAGAGGGGCCCAGAGGCGCTCAACTTCGCCATGCTGGAGCACCGACGGCGCCTCGCGGACCACACGCAGTCCAGGTAACGAATATCTCTTGGATACTATCTTGTACATTTTATTTGTCAACCCGAAGCCTACTATTTGTTAATACTGTTTCGAATTTTTACTTCTGTGTGATTCCGAATATATATCATATCGTTATATCCTTCATTTTTCTCTCACAATCTCCATGACGATGAGGTCGGATAGTGACCGCCGAAGGGGACAGACGTGTCCAGCCTTTGTTTATACTTGATGTAGTGTGCACAACACGTGGCTGCCTCTGAGCTTGAGGCTCGAATTTGAAATTCGAACGGTGTTTCGCTTGTTGTTTTTTGTGGGTGCAAATTACAACACTTTAAAACGGTGGAAAAGTGACGTGTGATCCTGATATACAAGCCCGAGGCCTAGGCCTTCTAGCTGAGAATCTTTGTGACGTCGAGAGTTCTTGGCGGGCCAATTTGGTGAGATCTTTCCAAATATTTCAAGGATCTCCATTAGAGGCTGTATCCGGCTGCGTTTTGCTTTCTTAGTTTGGACTTTTGAAGCCACGCGTAAATTTAACATTATTGTAAGCTATAAATAGGCTTTACGGAAATGTTTACAAATGATATTGAGGAGCGAGAGGTAAACTAATGCACTCTATTATTCTAGCCTAAAATGCGGTTTCGCTCAGACGACGAACATTATAACAGCAACCCGAACTTCAAAACATCACAACATAATAAGCCTTTAAAACCAGTACAACACACGTGAAGAGCAAGGTCAACCCACGAAACCCCAGTCTCAAATGAACAGCCATCATTAACACAGTATGAACAACAAGCATCAATGTATATACACTGTTATCAGACGTAGTCGCACTAGACACGTAGTAGGACAAAAACATCGAAATACCCTGGGGTATATTTCCAGGTATATAACGGAAGTATTAAAAGTGGCTGCTCAGGAAACTGATTCTTCAGCCAGTTCTCTCCAGAGATCATCGAATAGCTCTTGCTAAACTACAAAAAGCTGAATTCCTACAAAGTTGGCAACCAGATAATACAAATGGGCACAACCTAGAAAAAGAATGTCAGGCAGCACTTCAAAGGTTAAATATCAGAAAGAGCAAAAAGCATGCAGGGCCTGCCTTAATGGACTGGGGAAAAACCACCCTGCAAAACGCATGCTGATGCTATACTTTTTTTACAGTAGAAACAAACTTAAAACGAAACGTCGAAAAAGATCTACTTATATACCGATGACCAAATGGCAGCAAATATTTAAAAAATCCGAGGGCCATCTTAAACCAACAGTTAATATAAAAAAGCCGATAACCGAAGTACAGTGTGATGGGCCCATTGCGGATGACGTAATGGGAATCATTAATAAAATGCGAAACGGGACAGCTCCCAGAACTGACCAAGTGTTAATCGAGCTTTACAAAGCAGTGCCACAGATATTACAAGAAGACGTGAACAAAGCTAGGGCACAGAACGAAGCACCCGACACCTGGCTTGAGACCGTATAGGTACTAATTCCAATACAATAACCATAAAGATGCAAATGAATATCGCCGCATATCGGTTTGCAACACGGGTTACAGAATTTACGCCGCCTATGTACTTAAAAAACTAGACGAGATAATAACGGAATTGGGCATCTACCAAGCGGCCTTTTTAAACAATAGATCAACAGACGACCGTATATTCACGCTTTAAAGGGTCTTAGACGAAGAATGGCGTGCAGGTAAAACAATTTATGTACTCGCCCTCGACATAGAAAAGGCCTTTGACAGTGGCGACCTCAATGCACTAAGGGGGGTGCGTCCCATATGATATAAAGTTATTTGGTATAATTTCATTTCAATAATGTTATAATAAATGTGAGATATACCAACTGTTGATATAATTTCTTTACATATAACATTTATATTCCTAAAACTTATTTCGTATAACATTATTGGATATATTATATAACATTATTATTTACTTTATTATTATATTTATTTATTATTTATTTATTTATTTATTTATTTAAATGCCTTAAAACTATCATTACAGGTCTAAACCTAATGCGATAGCCAAGTCCCGCACACATAATTAAAAAACAAAGATCATTGTTTGTAACATAATGTGAACAATAGTACTTTTGCGAATAACACATATATAACACATACATAACACATACACACACACATACACATATATAACATTATTGGATTGCGTGTCCAATATAATAATGCTCTCAGGGTACTGTTGGGGCTGCCATGGCGTTACAGTGCGTCAGGGATGTTTGCTGAGGCGCGAGTGGATGGCTTTGCTGCTATTGTTAGGAAAAGGTGCGCCTCCCTACTCGCTCGCGTTCGTGGCAGTACCAACACTTTACTGGGTGTCTTTACTGATCGGTGGGAGTCCCCCATGCTGCAAAGGTGGGTGCGGCTTCATGCGGGGTTTTAATTTTGTTGCCATGAACCTGGTCTGAATTAAATGTTTATTAATATTATTATTATATAACGTTTATTTAATCGAAAATCATTAGGTATATCGTTTAAAATATATAATTCCGACTCGGATAGGTTAGGTTACAAGGCCTTCGTGGCATCGGCTTAGGTTTGGTTAGGTTATTTGTAACCCTTTACACAGAAATAGGAGTTCGCGGGGCTACGTCGACATAGGATGCAAGAGCGAGCGAAGGGCACGTCGAGGTTCGGTTTGGTTACGTTACTTTAAACCCTTTACACAGAAATAGGAGCCCCGCGAAGCGAGGCTACGTCGACATAGGTTCCAAGAAAGAGCGAAGGGCACCCCGAGGTTCGGTTTAGTTAGGTTATTTTAAACCCTTCACACAGAAACGGGGCTACATCGACATAGGATGCAAGAGCGAGCGAAGGGCACCCCGAGGTTAGGTTTGGTTAGGTTACTTGAAACCCCTTAGACAGAAATAAGAGCCCCGCGAAGCGGGGCTCCGTCGCCAGAACGCAAGAGTGAGTATTTGAGAATACAACTACCTTTACCTAGGTATATATGAATTGATTAGGAACTCAGTTTTCAGTACAACGTAATTTAAGCTGGTAGAAAAGTATTATAGCAATAAACAGTCATGTTTATTTTTCGAAGATTTCAATATCTAATTCGGTCGTTTCGTCATTTTTATTCGGATAAAAGTAGATGGAAAATTAGTATTTTAGGCAGTAGATTTAATATTTTAAGTAAGGACAGTTCTTATTTTTTTGTCAGAGCTTTTATCTACCTTTAGACTAAATAGGTTTTATGTCTTTTGAGTGGTATATCAAACGATTTTATATTAATTGTCTGTTATTATTATTAAATTCTTTATTTCGAGTAACCATGAAACTCATACAGTGTTAGTAACAATAAAATAAACTTACATCTATGTTAGTGATACAATTACACAAACAAACACAACAAAACAATCACTGCTTCCGCATTCCAGCTGAGATACTGGAGCAGCGACTTATAACACAGCAGTCTAGCCTATCAGCAATAACTCCCAGGATGCTGTTGGAACTGGCTCGCACCCTACCGCACCAAGGACGTACATCTTTTACGCATTAATGCATAAAAGAAATCAACACGCAATTCCGCAAACATCCCTGAAGCGCTACAGAAGCGAGGCAGCCCCATCAACACCCTGAAAGCATTATTGTATTGCACGCAAAGGGCACTGTACGATCTCTGCGTAAAATGTACCCACAGGCTACAGGTGTTATGCTTATAGAAATTAGTTACTTTAAAATTATATCAATCGTTTATTATATTAACTGATCATTATATCAAATAAAATTATAGGTTCAGTTGTTATATCTTGTAAATATTAGAGGTTGTGTAATTATATCATATATATTACTTACTCCACTAAGGGATATCCAACAAGATAATCAAGGAATGCATGAATGAACGAACATGCATCAAATGGTGTGGCCAGCAAAGCAGTTAAATAATTAAAGGTAAGGGAGTCAAACAAGGTTGCCCTCTGTGTCGCCTGGTCTACACTGGTCATCGACGAAGTCCTTAGACGACGAGAAAACCCGATTAATAAAACTTGACCAGGATCGTGAAATCTCACTCCCCTAGGAGTATTTGCGGACGACCTTATCTTCATTTCAGATGACCTAGAAAAGTTAGAAGGTATCCTACAGCTATACCCCTACTAGATAGTGTGGGCCTCAAAATAAATGAAAGAAAAACAAAAATACTAAGTGGGACCTCATAGCTACACAGATAACGACACACGTGACCCTTAATGAAATAAGTATACCGACATGTGATGAAATTAAATACCTAGGTACATACACCTACAATAAGCAGAAAAAGCACTATAAAAAAAAACGCTGCGAACAGGCCATGAAAAACGCCGAATCGTTATTACCATTCATAAATAACTCAAATATGGACTGGAAATTAACTAGACTCATGTATAGAATGGTGATCGTACCGTGCGTGATACATGGTCTGAAAGTATCGGCACTTCTAAAGCGAACAGGTCAAGACTCAGAAGATATGAGCGAGTTATCATGAGAGACTTGATTAACCACTCTAGGAATAAACCAAGACAAAAGAAAATGCATGAAATCTTAGATGGAAAAACAGTAACCAAACGCATCAATAATCACAGGATGAGCTACCTCGCACATGTCTACAGGCGCCGCAAACCACACCTACTGCATGCAGCGATGCAGTATAAGGCCAAATCCAAGAAGGTCGGCTGATCTATTTACACATGGAACGACAATTTAAAACAGGACATGAAGTACTTCGACAAGGGAATCAATTTTTGGATGGATACAGCGGAAGATAGAAGTAAGATCAAGACCGCTGCTAGTGAGATTTACAAAAAACCGGAAACGGATAGTAGCGAAACTTCCGACGAAGACATTGAAAACAGCAACATCTAACACAACACAGTAGAGGTCATTGCTCTACTGTGTACAAAAGAACCGAGAAAGCAGTAACACCCCGCCAAAAGACGCACCGATGAAGCTCGACCTGAACCACCCTGGCGGCAAGGTCGTTAAAAGATCCCATCCATCCATCGATTGTAATTACCCATCTCTCCACTAGTCCAATGCTTACGCTAGGATGCATGTCCAGTAGGCTCTTAAATCCATCCCTATCCTACAGGCACGTCTTCCCTACCATTATCGCGCCCGCCGGTGTATTCCTTGATATTGTAACGAGTCTTTTAAGCCTGTTACATGATAGCGCGTTCTTTGCTTTAATTTGAAGGCAACAGGGTGGTGTTGCCATGTAAAAATTCATTTCTTTGAATCGGAATCGTGTAGTGGTCACACTGATTTTTTCTTTTGACGCTGTCAGTTGATTTTGACAGGGCACTTTCCGACCCAACCCTTTGCTTAAAATGGAGTAATTTGAGAGCTCCGCAATAAATCGGGATTTATTGACGGCTAGGACGATATCTAGTCCTAAATAATGTGGTAGCTGATTTGCCCTTGTCGGCATCATGATGGGATTGCCCATATTTTTTAAAAAGGTTGGTAAAATTCTTCGTGGTTTCGTATCCACGTTGTCGCGTGGCTATTTAGATGGCGGACGTTAATAGTTTTCGATATTTGTTTCAGGATCTTTTGAACCTTATATATTTTTTGGATTAATTCATCTACTGATGTAAAAGCTTTTTTTTGGAAAAGAAACGGTGAGTTAATTTGCATTTGGTCGTAAACATTCCGATCGGCATTTTTGTCGACGCTGAACATCAGCTAACAATTATTCATGTTTGATTTCAGCCGTGAGGCGTTTCTTATTTATTTTTACTTCAAGACTTAAATTTTTAACGCTAGCCCCTACCGACATATATCATGGACCGCCTGACGTCCCCGCGAAGATCAAAATCACCAGGGTTTGCCCATTCGGTTTGTTAGATTATTCGCCGGAATATGGTATGGTTTATAATACTTAACTTAAATTGACAAAAGTGCAATAATGACAGGACAAAAATTAATTTCTATTCCATCTTAGTTTTACACCTTAGAACTTAATATTAGAAAGGAATTTTCTTGTATATTGAGACCAGCAGCCTTCGGGTAATAAAATCGTTCAATAACTTTTGTGTCGATTTTTATTGATACTCCCCGCTTGAAGATTAAAAGTTTCCAGTTCCCGCAGGTTAGTCTATCCTTGGCATAGTTTGGTGTGTGCTCCTGGCGCCCGAATTTTCACTTCTACTTATTGTTTATTTATTTGGAGTACACACACACATTTCATAATTACATTTTTAATAACATCCACACACTCTTTAAAATAAATATTTTTTTATTATTACAATTGTCGCTAGATTATATTTTTTTTATTATTACAATTGTCGCTCTGCGAACAGGGACTTGAAGTAGGTTTGTCTGGTACCTTTATACTGTCATTATTGCACTATTAATTAATTAACTTATGAGTCTATTGTTTGCATTGGTTTGTTCTACATTGTTACTTTAATAACTTTGTGTTTATTTTGATTTTTGACTCATAAGTAGTACTTAACTTAATTTGGTGAATATTTGTAAACAATGTTTGGTGTTTACAATTGATGCTTTTGTTTAATATCATGTTTTTTCTTAGCAAAACCAACAGAATTGTATAGCATAGACTGCGTTTTGTTGTTCTCAACAGTAAAGTTATTTTAAAAACTAAGTTTAACTTTTTAAGTAAATAATTTAATCTAATTGTTAAGTACAATATTGTGCATTTAATTTATCTAGATTTAAACTGCTTGTAAGTGATTATTGCACTTTTAAAACGATAAAATTAACATAGTAGTTTTTTATGGGAATACCCACATTGACTTTTATAATTAACCTCAAACTTGAGAATTTATTTTCAAACATTTAACTTTTTGAAACTTAGTTTTTGCTTTTCGTTTGCAATTTGCCTTGCTGTTTGTTAATCATGGTAGGGAGCTTATTCTTGATGCGTCATTACATCACTTTAGTAGTTCTGTTGATAACTTATCTCAACTAGAAATTTCAAATAGAAATGCTTATGCAGTTTCTCTTAATTCACTTAGTGATATTTTTGTTAAAGTTCAAGCTTACTTGTTAAAGGGGTATAAGCGTAATGCCGCTTATTATAATAAGGGTCGGAAAGTCATTTCTTTTGATGTGGGTGATGTGGTGTGGAGAAGAAGTTTTCTTCAATCTAATGCACAAGCATATTTTTCAGCTAAACTTGCACCTAAGTTTGTAAAATGTAAAATAACTGAAAAGGTTTCAGATAACGTTTATGTTTTGAAAGATGTAAATAAAGGTTCAGTGGGACGTTATCATGTTAAAGATATTATTAAATTTTAATTTGGTTTCCAAGTGTTAGTCTTGATTTTGATAATTTTGTTTGAAGGTCGCTTTTGACAGTGTGATGTACGAGAGGATGGATGATAGGTTATCGGCGACTTGAAAGATGTATGTTAGGTAATTTCTTATAAATTTGTTGAATTTGAGACATTCTAAAAATAAAACTTAGGTCATTCTGGTTAATTTAATACTATTTTTTTTCACACCAAATGTTTTTCACATCGAAGGATCTTATTTTATGTTTTGTTTGTTTTTGTTGGATTGTCTAAGATCTTATTCTTCTTTTTTAAGGGTAACCTACCTGTTTATATTTTATTAAGATCTTATACAACCCTACAGTTCAGGTAATTTCTACCTTGAGGTTAAAAAACTTAAATTCAATTTCAAGTTTTTGTAATCTTTTTTTTTTTCTCATAGTTTAAAATCATTCTATTTCCTCTTCGTCATAAATAGTAATCGATTTTTAAACCTATTTTGTGCTGTTCGTTGACAGAATTGTTTCTCATTTTTACTGGAGTTTCATTCTTTTTAATGATCGGATTTGACTTTGTTAGTAACGCGTTCATCCTGGACTTTACTTTTTAGGGTCATTCTGTAACCTTTGTTACAAAATGCCTTATTATTTTTTGGATCTTGGTGTAGCTTTTGACCTTGATTTCGACTTTTTTCCATTGTGTTGGACTTTGTTGTTCCAATCACGATGCGAGATTTTGTTTTGACTTTCGTCATCCTTTTTCCTTTGCGTTCGGAAGTCCGGTGGTGGTATGCCGGTCGCATTGTGAAACTTTGGCTTTCGCCTTTTTTGTTATTGAGATTTCTCATTGGAGATCTCAATGTTTTTTGTGTTTGTCTGTGTTTGGGAGATTGGTAGTGTTGAGCCAGTCACAGCATTCACATTCTTTTACAGCTATTGTGCTCGGGAATTCGGTGGTGATGAGCCGATCACAATATGCTTTCCTTTGTCTCGTTGCAGGTTGTGCCTGTAACAGTATTTTAAATAAGGTCTTTCAGCTTTATTTAAAAACTTTTGTTCGGAGTTTCAAATTTTTTGGATTGTTGAATACGGAGTTAGTCAGTGGCAATAGAGCCTAACTGCACTCATAGAGATGGTTGAGTTGGAAGCGGTTGACATAGTAGTCAGTGGCGATAGTGCCTAACTGCACTCAAAGTTGTACTGTTCCAAGTGGTTTGAAATTTTTAGTCAGTGGCGATGGTGCCTAACTGCACTATAAAAATTGTAGTTTGTTTTGGTAAATTGTCCGAATTTGTTTGAAATTTTTAGTCAGTGGCTATAGTGCCTAACTGCACTGTTTTGGAGTTTTGGAGCGCTAAGAGATTTCTCTCTTCGTTTCATTTGATGAGTTTTTATAACTTATAATTTTTTGTTTTTCACTATTTCGTTTTTGACTTTTTGTCATTTACATTTTTTTACTTTTATTAAATTCTTGAGATTTTGTCGTTTGACATTTTCAGAGTTGATTTGCACTTTGAATTTTATATGATTTTTTTCTTTTTTTTGAATTAGAAAATAAACCAGTCTTAACAGGTTTATTTGGTTGAAGATTTCTTTCTAATAAAAGAAAGTTCTATTCTTTTATTTTCGGGAGGGGATGTAATGTAACGAGTCTTTTAAGCCTGTTACATGATAGCGCGTTCTTTGCTTTAATTTGAAGGCAACAGGGTGGTGTTGCCATGTAAAAATTCATTTCTTTGAATCGGAATCGTGTAGTGGTCACACTGATTTTTTCTTTTGACGCTGTCAGTTGATTTTGACAGGGCACTTTCCGACCCAACCCTTTGCTTAAAATGGAGTAATTTGAGAGCTCCGCAATAAATCGGGATTTATTGACGGCTAGGACGATATCTAGTCCTAAATAATGTGGTAGCTGATTTGCCCTTGTCGGCATCATGATGGGATTGCCCATATTTTTTAAAAAGGTTGGTAAAATTCTTCGTGGTTTCGTATCCACGTTGTCGCGTGGCTATTTAGATGGCGGACGTTAATAGTTTTCGATATTTGTTTCAGGATCTTTTGAACCTTATATATTTTTTGGATTAATTCATCTACTGATGTAAAAGCTTTTTTTTGGAAAAGAAACGGTGAGTTAATTTGCATTTGGTCGTAAACATTCCGATCGGCATTTTTGTCGACGCTGAACATCAGCTAACAATTATTCATGTTTGATTTCAGCCGTGAGGCGTTTCTTATTTATTTTTACTTCAAGACTTACATTTTTAACGCTAGCCCCTACCGACATATATCATGGACCGCCTGACGTCCCCGCGAAGATCAAAATCACCAGGGTTTGCCCATTCGGTTTGTTAGATTATTCGCCGGAATATGGTATGGTTTATAATACTTAACTTAAATTGACAAAAGTGCAATAATGACAGGACAAAAATTAATTTCTATTCCATCTTAGTTTTACACCTTAGAACTTAATATTAGAAAGGAATTTTCTTGTATATTGAGACCAGCAGCCTTCGGGTAATAAAATCGTTCAATAACTTTTGTGTCGATTTTTATTGATACTCCCCGCTTGAAGATTAAAAGTTTCCAGTTCCCGCAGGTTAGTCTATCCTTGGCATAGTTTGGTGTGTGCTCCTGGCGCCCGAATTTTCACTTCTACTTATTGTTTATTTATTTGGAGTACACACACACATTTCATAATTACATTTTTAATAACATCCACACACTCTTTAAAATAAATATTTTTTTATTATTACAATTGTCGCTAGATTATATTTTTTAATATTACAATATGCAATGGTCGCTGTAGCACCATGAACATGAGGCTACAGGAGCTAGTGCGAATCTTGGGGTTCATTCGATTAATCGAGTCTGGTTTAACCACGCTGGGATCGGTGCAATTCATTCATACATTCACAATCTGCATGATGATGATGAAGGTGGAGGCGCTAGGGTAGCCCGCGTAATTCAAACTTTCTTATTTTCGTTTTTATATATTATGTTATTTTCAATTTGCAAGTTAGTATAAAGTTGTATGTTGATCACAATATAATTCGCGACCGTTACATAAATGTAATAACAGAATTATAATCATCTATACAACTCTCATTAAGTTCATATTACCTTACGGAAATGATGACATTTGAGGCCAAATCTAAATTAGAGAGATGTATCGATGATTCTTATGATTGTAATCCTGTATACACCCTTACATTATGATCGTTTTAATCCTTATTAGGTCTAATTGTACTCATCATTATGAACAACTTTTACTATGTGACCAACCTTGAAATCGTGAAAAAAAAATCTGTTCATCCATACTATGTCGAGTTATGCTAACATAAAAGGCGACTAAGGGTCGTACCGGAGAATGGGCAGCAGCGTTCTCTATGTATTCGACCATCATACCATACTGCGATCGCCAACCCGCCTGCCAAGCGTGGCGATTATGGCAAACCCTCCCAAAATTGGGGGAGGCCTATGTCCAGCAGGGGACGTCTATCGGCTGAAACGACGACGACGATGCTAACATAAATGTTTGGATCAGCTGATTTCTTTTTTACGATTTCAGGGTTGGTCCCATATTAAAAGTTGTTCATAATGATGAGTACAATTACCCCTTATAAGGATTAAAACGATCAAATGTAAGAGTGTATACTTATTTGTTACGGTTTCTAATCGTATTTTGATCAACTTACAACTTGCCTCTGACCTGCAAATTGTAAAAACGTAAGAATAGAATCAGGTGAGCACCTGAGCGTATCCCCTTACCGTGTGTCGCGCGCCAGGGCCCCACGACGCGCGCCCGAGCCGCCGCCGCGCCCCGCACCGCGCCCGCCCGGCCCCGCCGGCGCGGCCCCCGGAGCGGCCCCCGGCGCGGCCCCCCGCGCGGCCCCCCGAGCGGCCCCCCGCCCGCAGTACCCCGGGCGGCGCGCCGTGGCCCGCGCGGACGAGCCGGCCGCCTCGCCGCTGAAGCCTGTCCGCCCGGTCGATGCTACACAAGTAAGTTTACTAGTCGCAGCGCTCTGCTGTCCCGAGTGTGAGTTATTGCGTATGCCGCGAATAGGAGTTTCAAATACCGGATATTTTCAATACCGGTAATAATACCGTTCAGAAATAACATCAATTATTGAGGACATGGTGTGTACTGATAATCTCCAAAGGTTAGAATTTTTTTTACATCAACATTTTTAATAGATTTTATATGCCTTTAATGATAACATTTGTAAATTCAAAATTTTTGTCACATTCTGGTTCACACATTCTGAAAGTATTGAGTAAGCAGAAGTGGAGGACGACAATTACAGAGTTTTGATTAATAAAATGGGAATGCTAGCAAATATATTTTCAAATTGTTGCCACCTCTACGTCTGCCATAAGGGGCCGTGCACGAAATTGGCTGATTTTGATCAATGGTCATGTTATGAAATGGGCTTAAAATATTTTTTTTTTTTGGACAGCTGTCATGTGTGGTTTTTCTGATAGGGAAACTTATTCAGGATGGCCTTGCAATAACAAAAAAAAAAAAACACCATTATTGAATAAATAAATATTTTAAATCCATATATTTTTGCACATTGAAACTGGTGACGCCCTCTCTTGAGGGTTTAATAATAAATTAATATCGCCCCTAGACAGTCCTTTATTTGACATCATTGTCGGAACGGGCGATCATATCTCTTTCTCCTTCACCTTACATTTAGATAATCATAGTTTGGATAGGTCGTTTATACTTATTCTAACATAAACATGTCGAAAGAACGCGAATTGTCAGTTTTGGAAGCTAAACGCAATGTTTTATTTGAGCGTATTCAGGAAATATAGGAGCGCTCAAAAACTGCCCGTACTTCCGAAACTAAAACAGAATCGTTTCATAGTTATTGTATGACAGTAGATAATATTCGAACAGACTTTCATCATTTGTTGGACACTTTTAACGCAAAGTTACTCTCTATTGATCCCGAATTGAAGCCGAATTACCAGGCGTACACTTCATTCTAGGATCATTATTGCATCATCAAACGCATACAATTGCAGCTAGAGGGTAGAAGTAACACAACCGCGCAGGCGTTGCCAGTCCGATCGCCCCGTCTACCCGCAATTGAACTTATGTCGTTTGATGGCGGTATACGGAACTGGCCATTGTTCTATGCTAGCTTTAAGTCAATAGTGCACGATAATGGCTCTCTGACAGATGCAGACAGGTTGTACTATTTAATAGGTAAACTGTCACCGAAAGCGCATTCCGTATTTGCAGGTGTAACTCCCAGCGCTGAGAATTATCAGGTCATATTCCAGTCACTCCTTGATAGATATCAAGATACTCGTGTCTTAGCGTCGACCTACTTTGATCAGGCTTTGAATCTTAAATTGTCCGGCCCCGCCTCTGTTTCGAATTTCCAGCTGTTCATAGATAACTTTATCACCGCCGTTGGCGTCCTTAAAAACTTAAAATTAATGGATCTTTCCGACTTTATATTATTACAACTCGCTTTAAAAAAAGTTCGACCCAGAAACGGTACGTGCCTTCGAGATGACGGAACGTAATAATAAAATGCCTACACTATCTATATCTATAGATAGGATGGGTTGTGGAGGTCAGATATGCAGTCGCTCCATGTAAAATACTGGTATTCAGCTGCATCCGGTTAGACTGGAAGCCGACCCCAACATAGTTGGGAAAAGGCTAAGCAGATGATGATGATGACTATCTATATCTATAGCTTTATCTCCTTCATCAAAGATCAGTGCCGAATATATCATAATACGCAGCCTAGTACATCTAGCTCGCCAAATGATAATAATAGTAAACAGAGGTCGAATAACTCGCGAGATAGCAAGAATAATCCCGTCCCTAATCCGCAATCTTACGTAGCATGTTCAGAGTCTAACAATAATTCAAATAAGTGTCTGTGCAGTAATATTGTGCACGACCATTATTTTAAACTAGCTTCCGCCCGCGACTCCGTCCGCGCGGATGTCGGTCTTCGCGTGGATGGTTTATTTCTCCATTTTGAGTAACTCTGACAATGACATCTTATAAATATCTATTGGACCCAAATACGGCTAAGCCTATAATAATTAAGGAGATCCCTCTATTGAGCTACTGCTGTTGAGCTCGCGTTCTGTAGTAAGTATTTTTTTCATAGTAATTCCGACCTTGATAAGTAGCATGTAGCAGTAAATTACTGACAATGACGAAAAGTTTGCAATAATAAAAAAGTGATCGTGACAATGCGACAGAAAATTAATTGAGAGCTTCAGCATACACAACATTGTTAGTGAGCTCGTCCGGAATATGAACATGAAGATTTCTTGGACTGCTCACATGGGAAAGAGCTACGTAAAGTTGCCCGTGTGAAAAACAACTCGCGGTAAGATCTACGCCAGCAACTCCTAGGGTCTGACCTTGAGCCTTATTTATTGTCATGGCGTAACACAAAGCTACAGGAAACTGTATTCTCTTAAATTGAAATGGAAAATTATCCACTACGGGTAATGCAACGTGTGTTCGCGGTTCTACAGAACAACGTCTATGAATAAAACCGAAAAATAAGATTTTTTTTTCTACGTATTTTTCCAGGATAAAAAGTATCCTATTTTATGCCCAGGATAATAAGGTATAATTATACCAAGTTTCATCGAAATCGAACCGTTAGTTTTCACGTGATGCCTGCATATACAGACAGACAGACAGACAGACAGACAGACAGACAAAAAATTTTTTAATCACATATTTGGGTTTGGTATCGATCCAGCAACACCCCCCGCTATTTATTTTTTCAATATTTTCAATGTACAGAATTGACCCTTCTACAGATTTATTATATGTATAGATGTCCCGCTTTTAATAATTTAGACCCGACTGCGTGTTTTAAATGTGTGAAAGAAAACAAAGCGTTTGCGTTAATTTTTTAAGCCTAAAACATAAAACAAGTAATTGTTGTAGTAATTCTAAATGTCGATCATGCAAGTAACATCATCACACATTGCTGCATTTTGATAAAAAATCGCCGGCACCTGACCAGTCTGTTATGTCATCGCGACCGGTCCCGAACGTCGTACTACGGCCGCCGCCGCCGCCCCGCACACCTCCCAGTCAGAGATATCACTGTGTACGACGTCCATTGCGTATGCGCGCGGTCGGCGCGCGGCGCTCTCGGGCACTTGTCATGTTCAGCGCGATATCAAGCAGCAATGTGTGGCGTCCACAAGGGTTTTGTTGGCAACCGCACAAGTTATTGTTTACGATGTCAATAACAGACCATTCGTTGTTTACTCGACAGCGCGTCACAAAGTAATTGTATTACTTCTGATTGCTTCAAACGCCTCGGTCTGTGGAATAACTTTAAGAATACGAAATTAATAATTAAAGGGATCGGTGGGTTGGAAAAATATTGTAAGGGTTCCGTATACATTAAAATACATTCTCGTTTCAATAAGGACGTTTATTTTGACATTTTTTCACTTATCATAGAACGTATTACGGACACGTTGCCAAACGCGCAAGTGGACGTATCTCAACTCGCACATCTCGAGATGTTACCGCTGGCAGATTCTGACTTTGCGCAGCCGGGAAACATCGATGCCCTGTTAGGGGCCTCCATATTACCACATATATTTTTACATAATGTGGTACGCAGTAAACAATATAATATACCTCTCGCTATTGAGACAGTATTGTGGTATGTGATTATGGGTACCGTACACACGTCACATACTTCTAATTATAATATGTCTTGTTGCGCTGTTCTTCAAGAAAATAATATTGATTCTCTTCTCAGACGATTTTATTACAACGGTTATACAATTACAACGGTTATACGGTTGTCACTGGACAGTAATTAAATTCGGGGGCTTGAAGAGATTTTTGCACCGGCCTCGCAGAGCCTTAAGGAACTCGAGTGTGAAGAACACTTCCGCGCTACCACCCCGTTCGCGATGACAGTGTCAGATATGTTGTGCCGTTACCATTTTTTGACTCATACGCTGACGCACTTAGAAGCTTCTATTGTTTAGAACGCAAACTTGATGCGTCGCTCAAGTTACGCGGGGCGCCTATAATGACGTCATGCGTGACTATATAAATAAGGGTTTTTTTGAGTCTGGTTGTCAACAACGAGGATAATTCTCTTCCCTCGTATTATATTCCGCATCACGGCGTAGTTCACGAAGATAAGACCTCCACAAAACTGCACGTGGTTATGATGATGCTAGTTGCAAGACTACATCGGGTCAGACGAACGCCCTAATCTACACGGTGACTTATTTAACATCATGATAAAGTTTCGTCTTTTCCAAGTCGCTCTGTCAGCTGATTGCCGCCAAATGTTTCTCAATATCGGTATTCGTGAATCTAACCGTAAATTTCAAAGGATTTTCTATCGTTTTCACAACAGTGAACCTTTATCCGTATATCAATTTAATCGTGTTTGTTTTGGACTCAATTCCAGTCCATATCACGCGTTACGTGTTGTCCGCAAGTTGATCGCTGATGAAGGCGACAACTTTCCCACTGCAGCAGCTGTTGCCACCCCCGCTTTATATATGTATGACATCATTTTTAGTGTCACATCCGCTCCGCAAGCAATTTCCCTTTGTGAAGAGCTCTTCAAACGAGGCCAGTTTGATGTTGTCAAATGGACAAGCAATTGTAAAAAGTATCTCACGCACCTACCTAATTCACATAAGGCTTCTCCAGACATTGAGTTTGAGTGGTCGGTGCCGCATAAGGTTTTCGGTTTACGCTGGGATAAATCCTGTGATAGTTTTCGGTTTGACGTCGCACCACCTGATGATAAGTGCACCAAGCGCACCATGCTGTACACAGCGGCTCGACTGTGGGACATACTGGGTTTTGTGGCTCCCACACTTTGTACGCCAAGCTCTTGATCAAAGAGCTTTGGCTATCAGTGTGAGTGGGATGACGCACCTCCCGACATATTATCGACGCTTGGAAACAATTTTGTATTGAGCTTTCCGCGCTCAATCAGATTGTTATTCCACGTCATCTTGGGTTAGTCGACGAATGTACTGTCAATCTATTAAGATTTGCTGACGCCAGCGAACGCGCTTACGGCGGAGTCGTATATTTGTAAGTCCGCATTGGTCCTAACTACTCAGTGCAGTTCGTTTGTGCCAAGTCCAAGGTCTCGCCTGTCAAAACCATTTCGGTTGCGAGACTGAAGTTGTGCGCGGCCCTTCTGCTGTCTCAGTTGCTCTGCAAGGTTCAAGACACAGTTTCGCCTCACTACCTCATCAATAAAATATACGCATTTTCTGACTCCAAGGTAGCGCTCGCTTGGATTTATTCCTCCCCGCACCGCTGGTAGACTTTTGTCGCAAATCGCGTTACTAAAATAATAGACCTGGTTCCCGCTACTTGTTTCCATCACTTCGCGGGTATTGAGAATCCTGATAATTCTCGTGGGGTTACTCCCTTTAAACTTCTGCAACATCCTTTGTGGTATAGTGGTCCTTCTTGGATTTCCCATGATCCGTCAGAGTGGCCCATACAACCTTGTGACCACAGTGCAGAAGCCGAGAATGTACCCGAATCGAAGTCTATTTCTCATCCCGTGGTCGTTGAAGTCGCGGAATCTCTGATCTATGCACTCGCGCTGCGCATGTCATCGTGGTCTAAGTTACTACGCGCCATCGTATATGTCTGTAAGTTTCTTAGGCAACTTCCTATTCGGGCTTCTATTTCAAGCTCTGACCTTGAATTTGCAGAGTATAAATTGTTGCGGGTTGTCCAGGCTGTTTGTTTTAGTAAAGACATTAGAAATTTAATAAATAATGTACCTTGTTCTCCCGCGCTTTGTGTAATTCGGACGAACCTTACAACTATAAACGTCTTCGCGTCTTACCGCGTCACGACCATGTCGTTGAGCTTCTTGTTGATTTCTATCACAAGAAGCATCTCCATGCTAGTCCAGAGTTGCTTATGTCCTTACTCAGGCATAAATATTGGGTTTTAGCTGCACGGCGAATAATTCGCCACAGAATCTATAAATGTAACGTCTGTTTTAAATTCCGTCCTCGCCCGGTCTTTCCTCTCATGGGTGACCTTCCTAGCCATCGCGTCAAGCAACAACCGGTATGTGTGAATGCTTTATCTACCTGAGATAAAGTATTCACACATACTGGTTGTGATGGACGCAGTACCGCTGCATTACACGCCAGTGCGTGCACAATGTCATTTCTGGCAGCCCTAAAGCGATTTCTTTCGCGACGTGGCCTTATACAATGTTTGTACACGGACAACGGCACTTTACGTTTTTCCGTTTCTCAACAGAGCATTTCGTACCCGTCTTCAGGAAGAACTTTCCATGAATCACATAGATTGGAAGTTTATTCCTCCCGCTTCGCCACATTTCGGTGGATATTGGGAAAGCATGGTCAAGGTAATTAAAACGCAACTCTTCAAGGTCATAGGCCAACAGATCCTCTCCTACAAAGAGCTTTTAACTGTGCTCGCCCAAGTTGAGGCACTGCTAGCCGTCAACCAGCTGTACTAATAATTAGCTTCACGTAAAAAGCATCAGCAAATGTGGCTGGTCTACTGTCTTATATGAAAAATACTCTTATCTGGTCGATATCATTCCTAGCCAAAACATACTCAGCGAAGCTGTCTCTGGCTTCCAAAACTTCTCTTGTTAAAATGTGGAGATTTCTGTCCCGTAAAACTGAACGAGCACAAGTCACACATGCTTCACGTGGACTACTCATTTTTTATGGTACTAACAAAACCTAATTACTGAGCAAATCAATTCCATTAACACATCAAATCAATACAGTTCAAGAGTCGATCAATATCCGTGAACAAGCAAGAAGCCGTGAATCAAACGTCAAACAAATAGTATTATGACAGCGGCTATAAGAACTTTTTTGAAAAATTGATTTAGAACTTGTATTGTGTTTTATTTCTTCGTTGTATCTCATTTTATGCTGCATCGTCGGTTGCCAGTTGTCGATAGTTAGGTTAAATGAAAATCCAAAATGGCGGCTGCAAACATTTTCTAATTTTTCGTCATCGGTGTCGTTTTCATTCAAGTTTGAGAGAGATAGCCGTTGAACTTTCTGTGTCTCACCAGCCGATCCCTATCATTTTAAATAATCACTTGGGTATGAAACAAGTGGCCGCTCGGCTAGTCCCAAAAAACCTGAATTTTCTCCAAAAACTCAATCGCATAAGAGTCGCTGAAGACATGCTAGAACGAGTCAATTCTGACCCAACATTCATGAAATGCATTGTTACTGGTGACGAGACGTGGGTTTACGAGTTTGACATGCAAACTAGTCAACAATCTTCGGGGTGGCGCCTTCCAATTGAACTGAAACCGAAAAAACCACGCCTAAGTCGATCAAGTCATGTTGACTGTTGTCTTTGACTGTCGCGGTGTTGTGCACTCAGAATTCTTACCGCAAGGTCAAACGGTAAATAAAGTATATTATTTGAGAGTTATGCGGCGTTTAAGAGCGCAAATTCGAAGAACAAGGCCAGATTTGTGGTAATAATACAGTGTGTGTTGTTTTATCAAAATCAACGGGTTCGATTCCTGGCTAGAAATATTAATTTTCAAAAATCCAATGATGCCATTTTACTTATCATCAAAATCGAGCCCGCGACTCCTTTGAGTACTTTTCGTTATTCCTCATAGTTTCGGATTTGGCCATCCACGCCCACTTGGAAAATTCACCCTGTATATAATACTTGAAATATTATATTTGTACTTAACTGTACTTACATTATGTCAGTGTGGTAACGTCGATCAAAGTGTAGTTTACTTTTAACTTTTTTCAAATAAGAAGCACCAGTAACACACCCAATCATTGTACTTCAGATATCCGCCCCCCTTCGGCACATAACGAAGCACGACATCCGCGTGATCCCGAGCGAGCGGCGCGAGATGCCCGCCATCAACAGTTCCGCCAGCGAGCCGGGGGTCGCGGGGCCCGGTGTGGGGCCCGGCGCGGGGCCCGGCGGGTCCCTGCGGCGCCGCTCGCCGGGCGCGGGCGACATCGTGATGGGTGCGCAGGCGCACAGCGAGGCCACGCCCACACGCGGCCACGCGCTGTCGCCCACCAGCGCCGTCAGGGGCATCTTCCCCACCTCCAAGTCCAGGAGCTTGAAGAAGAAGAGTTCCATTCTTGCTAGTAAGTTTACTTTCGTTTCGTATTGTGATATTTATGTTAAAAAGAAATATCGAGATAACAAACCCCTCCCCAACCCAGCCTCTAACGAATCTTTAAAACTAAATTGTTGAATTTGTTAAGTTTTTAACCCCCGACGCAAAAACGACGGCGTGTTATGTTTTTTAGAATGTTTTTAAAGTAAAACTTCTTTGGGCGCTTTGTAGAATAGAATACTCTTTATTATGTTCTTTTTTTAGGGTTCCGTACCCAAAGGGTAAAAACGGAACCCTATTACTAAGACTTCGCTGTCTGTCCGTCTGTCTGTCACCAGGCTGTATCTCAAGAACCGCGATAGCCAGACTGTTGAAATTTTTACAAAGCATGTATTTCTGTTGCCGCTATAACAACAAATACTAAAAACAAAATAAAATAAATATTTAAGGGGGGCACCCATACAACAAACGCGATTTTTTTGCCGTTTTTGGTCGATATCAAAAATGGCAACAGGTAGGCACTTGAAATATTCACAAAATACTCAGTTGTATTTTAATTTTAATAATAAATAATAAAATTAAAATAAAATAAATATTTAAGGGGGGCTCCCATACAACAAACATATTTTTTTTTCGGCGTTTTTGCCTTGTGGTACGGAACCCTTCGTGTGCGAGTCCGACTCGCGCTTGTTTATCGTATTTTTTCTTTTTTTTCATTCTCTTAATTTTCAAATCGCTGTTAACGAATATAGTCAACGCAAAGTATTTGTAACTAGATGTTTATATGTGGAAGCAGAAAAGTTTGCTAATTACATAGCAAACTTTTCTGCCTACGAATGATTTTTAATTGTGTTATTAGTCTGTAAGCTTTCTGTAAAAATATAATAAATAAATATAAATTACAGACATAATTATAGAAACTGTACAAAGGGTGACAATGGGCGGTCTCATCGCTAAAACCGATATTTTAAAGACAACCTTTGGATGGATTAAAAAGGGGAAGGACAGACAAATACTGTAGGTAGTCTGTGGTGTACCATTTATATAATACAATAAATACATACATAAAGTATATTATACTAATCTATATAAATATATACATATAATAATAAACATGAACCAGGAGCAAAGAAAATATAATGATGATGTTGATGTTGTTGAGAGGAAGTGCTTTTTTATCATAATTTTAAAAGTGGACAAAGACTGAGCACGCCTTACCGACACGGGCAAGTCATTACATAACCGTACTGCTTGAACAGTAAGAGATTTGTCATAGAAACTGGTGGAATGCATCGGCATCTCTAGTCTCAGGTTTTCCGATGACCTCAGATATAGGTCTACCGGAATCTCATGGCAAATGGGTAAAAAAATTGTTGTGTGCAATACTGGGGAAATTGGATTAAACAATCTTGATACTGCTTAATTTTTATTTTTGTCTTTAGTATTAATGAACCTGAATTATTGGAAATGTGTAAGAACAATGTTGTTATACATCGGGTTCTTAACAAAGGAAAATATGTCATGAAAAATAAATCAATCATATATTACTTTATATACTAATTTATTACATATCATTTAAATCATACTTACTAATAACTTATCACCTCATTCAGAACTAGAAAACGATTCCAAGAACTCCACTTGCATTTCTTGTTCTTCATCAGATAATAAAGATAAAGAGGTATTTGTTATTAATCGCTCTTCCAGCATTTCAATTATTCTATCTTGCTCCATGAAATCGTTTTCAATTTTCTTTACGTGTTCACAACATTTTCACCATTCCCCTGCACCAATTTGTGAGAAAGCTTCTTCTGTTAATAATTTAATGTCACTTGCAGGCCTATTTACATTTATCAGCAACTTTTTGCTTCATTATACCCCAAATCATTTCTATGGGATTCAATGTGCAATTCAATGTGATAAGGTGGGAGAATGTATAGAATTCTTTTACTTTATTCCTAATCAACTCTAAATCGAAACCGTCCAAGTTGATTTTCTTCTTGCCCCTTCCCCCTCTTTTTACCAGCACGCGTAGCATGAACACTTCTATCTCTACGAAGAGTAGACACAATGCTTTCTATACAAAGTGACATTTCTTTTCTTCATTTATGACATACCGCCTAGAAATCTTTCTACAATCTGTCATTTTGTCTTTCGTTTCAAACGATCTTTGTCTAGGTCCTTTTTTATGTAGACTATTTAAGAAGAAAGTTTTCTATCCCAAATGTCAAAATCACCCTGACAACTGACAGTTGTATAAGGCAGTGAAGAGATTTTGTAATCGCTAAAGACAGAAGAAAAGTTTCTACTCGACGGCCACAAAGTATATACGGTTATCTACAAAATCCCACGAAAAAAAAAACTAAATTCCAATGTCAAAGATCCACGAATGACAGCCGGGACCAATTAACGTGCTTTCTGAGACACGGAGGGGTCTCGGTATGTAAAGATGGTCACCCATCCACGGACCATCCGCGGCAAGAGTAGCTTAACGTGATCAATCAACTTGTGCGGCTGTTATTATTTAGCCACGGACCCCTCCTTATAATGTGACTTAGTATCAGTAAGAATTAAGACTTAAAAAGAAAAAAAATCGTATGACAAAACAAAGAATTATGAGTCGAATTAAATAAAAAAGTAAATTTCATAAAAAGTGCAGTTGACTCTTTCGACTTTGCTGCCGTCGATCTGTCTACACGGAACGTCATCTTTGTCTACTCTTCCGTCGACATATCGGTGTTCATGCTACGCGTGCAGAAGTGGAAAACACAAAGACAAAGACATTTATTCGTAGGATATGGTAGGTACAAAGTTGGTTGGTATAATGGATAAGTTCAACACATCCGCCGCTAATAGCGGCATACGAATATTTACAATGTGAACCTAATGTACACGTGGGTAGGAATAAAACCTCACTTGTTTATTACATAAACTCTAATAGACACAAAACACTTATAAAATGGACATTTTATGCTCTTATAATAATTATGTATAAATATCAAATAAAAACATAACAATAACAACATTTCTATTATCTAACTAAATAAACGTACCATATTATTAAAAAGAAAAATATATATATAAGTATACTATTTACTTATTTAACCTTATAATCAAAAAAATCTTTTAAGGTGTAAAAATGATTTTGGAGAAGCCAATTTTTCAGACTTTTTTTGTAAAAATTAGATGGTAGTTCTCTTATCACTTTTGGAATGTTGTTATGTATTTTAATGGACATAAGGTAGCTGTTTCTGTAGTGGAGAGTGCTACTACAAAATTGGTTTTTTAACTTGGTGGGGTCTCTTTTTGCAAATCTATTGTTTTCGGCTTCTGTGGAGAAGAAGTGAGAGTTTTTCTTGACAAATAAGGCTATTTCATAAATGTAAGTAGAAGGTAGAGTTAGAATCTTTAGCTTTTTAAAAATTGGTCTGCAGCTCTCGTATGGAGGCGCCCCAGTTATTGCTCGCAAGCATTTTTTTTGCGCTATGAAAGCTATATCCTCAATACAGACCCTACGTAGCCGTGATAGGCGTTGAGTGCAGCTTCTTCATTCGCTGTTTTGCGTATTTCTCTAAGTGCGTATACAAATCTGTTTATTTTTTTTACATAGATTTTCAATGTGTATTCCCCAATTACAATTTTCATCTAGTGTTAGACCTAAAAATTTTATAGTATTTTCTTTTTAGGGTTCCGTAGCCAAATGGCAAAAACGGAACCCTTATAGATTCTTCATGTCTGTCTGTCTGTCCGTCTGTCTGTCTGTCTGTCCGTCCGTATGTCACAGCCACTTTTCTCTGAAACTATAAGAACTATACTGTTGAAACTTGGTAAGTAGATGTATTCTGTGAACCGCATTAAGATTTTCACACAAAAATATAAAAAAAGCAATAAATTTTAGGGTTCCCCATACTTAGATCCGAAACTAAATTTTTTTTTTCATCAACCCCATACGTGTGGGGTATCTATGGGTAGGTCTTCAAAAATGATATTGAGGTTTCTAATATCATTTTTTTCTAAACTGAATAGTTTGCGCGAGAGACACTTCCAAAGTGGTAAAATATGTCCCCCCCCCTGTAACTTCTAAAATAAGAGAATGATAAAACTAAAAAAAATATATGATGTACATTACCATGTAAACTACCACCGAAAATTGGTTTGAACGAGATCTAGTAAGTAGTTTTTTATTAATACGTCATAAATTGTAAACCGCAATTTACCATTCATTCAATCAACTCAAAAATTAAAGAAACATTTAATTTCATAAACATAAACCTTATGCATAAACCCGGATGTTACGGAACCCTCGGTGCGCGAGTCCGACTCGCTCTTGCCCGGTTTTTTTTAATTATTTGGTTATTATGATTTAGGGCTGATTTTTCCAACGCCAGGTAACTTTTAATCGAAGAATAAAATTGACGTTTGACAGTTTTTGTATGAAATAACTGTCAAAAAATCAAAATTATTCCTCGAATAAATTTAGCAGATGATTGGAAAATCATCCCTTAAAGTAATTTTTGGTGGATTTTGTTGGTAGTTTGCAAATTGAATGAATTTTGTTTTAGTTAAATGTATTTTTAGGTTGTTTTCGTTTAGCCAATTAATTATATTATTGATGGTTTGATTTACTTCTTGTTGATGTAAAGTTTTGTTGTTTTCCGGTATTGTTTCTGACACGTCATCTGCAAATAGTACGCACTTATGATTTGTTATGTTTGGCAAGTCGTTAATGTATAACAGGAAGAGAAGAGGCCCAAGGATGCATCCTAGGGGCACTCCGGACCCATTGTGTCTAAATAAAGATTTATATTGCAATAAGTTTATCATCAATACGGGATACTTCAACACACTGTTGTCTATTGCTGAGATAACTTTTCAACCATTCTAACGCTGGACCTCTGATGCCGTAGCGCTCACTTTTATCTAGGAGTGTATTGTGGTTAACGAGATCAAAAGCCTTGCTCATATCTAGAAATATTACTGAAAAAGAGCGTTTTTTATCTTTATTATCTGTTATGGACCTTACTAACGAGAATGCTGCTAGAGTTGTTGACTTACCTTTTTGAAACCCATTTTGTTCTTCTTTAATAAGTTTGTGTTTGTTTATATATTGAACTAGACGATTATGCATTATTTTCTCATAATTTTTTGAGAATATTGAAATGAGAGTGATCGGTCTATAATTATTTTTATCTAGTGTACTCTTACTTTTATGAGACACCATCATTGGATGTGCCCTCACTTACTATTCGTCGTATATTAGTACTGGAAACGCCTATAAAGAAGCTAAAATTAAGTAAGAAAAATATAAAATAAACTAAAATTATCAAAACAACTCAGTCCAACTTACCGGTAAACTCTACGACGCGTTTAAAAATCAAAGATTGAGTTTGATTTACGCCTTTTTGTTCTCATATTTTACGATACACATTGAAAACAATATTTCTCGCTTGAGATCCAAGTGGTTTTCCGACATTTTTACAAAAACAACAAATTGTCAAGAAGATATCACAACATCTCAGCAACGGTTGACAAATCTCGTAATTTGATTTGGCAGGTGACAATTGACATTGCCATATGAAAATCACATTTTTTTTATGCCATGAGATTCCGGTAGACCTATATCTATTATGTGTGTCATGAAGGAACTTGAAACGTTCTTTAACACGTTGACCGCCAGACAGCAGACACAATAGAAAATCTATTGTTCGCGGTCACCGGTGACCGCGTTGGCAGTCAAAGCCTTAAGATAAGTGGGGGTTTTAGGATTAAACAAAATACTGTAGAGCTGAAACAAGATTTGAAAATTCCGGCGAAGACGTATGGGAAGCCACTTGAGCTTTGTACGAATTTCTGAAATGTGATCATATTTGCGCAGGCCAAATATAAATCTAAATATAATATGCAAAAGTTTTGAAGTCGCGTTGTAGTCCACTTAACAAAGCAGTTGTAGAGTGCGTGAGCGGGGCTCTAAGCGATTTCTTCAGAAAGTTGTTCAGGGTGCTTAGGGAGTAAACATACTAAAAATCCCCGCGTCTAGGAGATGAATCGGAGTTGGAATAAAAGTTCCCACTTTTGAGTTTTTCGCTAATATGAGCTACATAAAAGTAACATGTAAGCGCGATTTTCGAGGTTATAAATAGGCGTAATTTCAAAACAGAGCCGAATTTGAAACAAAGACACATAACCCTTAAATTGTCACCCTTAGATTTCTTGTGTGTATAATGTTGAAATTGCGTATGTGGGTTGAAATTAGGATAGAAAAGAGGATAAAGAAAAAAAAACATTTTTATAATAAATATTTTTAACGATAATCTGAGTAGAATCTAAGATACGTTGTTGCCGCTCTGACGCAAGTCACAAGTACCTACAACCAAATATTTCACTAAAAAGGAAGCAATAAGTACACATACACTTGCACTTTCATTACGAGAGTGACAATCATAGCAAAACATCCCGCGCGTAAAAGAAATAGGTCAGTGTGTTGCTATTGCATCTTAGATCCTTGCGAATTTGATAAAAAACTTGTTTTGTCAGTGCGCAGACGCTACCCTTTCGGAACGTACGTCACGCAACACGCAAGCTCTTGCGCGGCCGCGCCGCCGCGCCGCGCCGGCACGCTATTGTTTTGTAGAATTCGCGCGCTGACAATTATGATTTTGTTTTGTTAGTGTGCTAAGACACTAAATAAGTTTAAGACAGTATTTCTTTTTTTTTATTGTGACAGTACACGTAACTTGGGATTATTATTATTTAGTGTTAGTGTTTTTTTTTTGTGATTGACTTTTTTTATTGTGATAGGACACGTAATTAAACGTTGGTTGTGTGTATGTGTGTGTGTAATTAAAGTGTTCAACAATGCCTCGTGTAACTTACACGGCGCGCGGCGTCAGAATTCACTGACATGATACTGACCAACTGCCTTTAGCCGTTCATCGCAAGTTGTGGTACCGGTACCAGCTGGACGGTGCGCCTCCACATTCTGTGGTGGCTTCCAGGAAAAGGCTCACAGAAATGTTTGGGCAGCAATGGATTGGTCGAATCGGACCTGTTCGGTGGCCACTACGATCTCCGGACCTCACTCACATGAATTTCTTTTTGTGTGGGTACATTAAGGGTGAAGTGTATGCCTCAGAGGTAAATACAATTGTTTAACTAAAAAATAGGATTATTTTAGCAATCCACAAATTAAAGTGCTTAGCGACGGACAGTGATTTAATTTGAAAAATAAATAACAGTATTCTCCGTTGGTATAATTTGTGCATTAATATGAAAGGCAGACACATCGAGAATTTAAAAATTTTGTGTTTTTGTGTATGCGTAAGTACTTTACAACCTTACCTAACATAAAAGCCAGCGTGAGCGGCCTAAGCCGCCCGCCCGGCGCCCGCCACGCCAAAGAGATGACACACGCCGCGCTCCGGCGCGCACGCGACGTTGCCACTGTTACCTAGGCATCTAAGGTCAGTCAAATCTATTTATAAAGGGTGGTTGCGTTTTACTTTGATTTGTAAGCTATTTAGTTTGTTTGAAAAAAAAAATCTCATTTTCGGCGCTTTTTATTTTTGTACAATATCGAATTAATACTATACACGTATAGTATACGTAGTGTAATTTAACGCCCCTCTGTCATATCAACTCTGTATGTGCAGTTGTGGTATATGAAACTACGTCACGTAAACGGACATGGCATATTATATGTGAAGTTGTGGTACATGAACAGAATAAACATTTTGAACATTTTAACAACTCAAAATTAACATCAAATTATAATTAGGAACATTCTAGAATCAGTCTTTTAAACATCAGTCTTAAAATATTAATTAAAACTTTAAAGTAGTCATCTTTACAAAGAAATTGGTACGATATATTGGCTGATCTCAGTGACAATGAAGATCACGGACACATGAATGCTGCAGAACAGCCATCACAGACCGCGCCAGATGAATCTTCTCCAGTCCCTGGTAAGCCTTCAGCCCCATCATGCTACATACCAGAAACACCTTCACCAATAGTTGGTGCATCACCATCCTCCAGTTTTTCCAGGCCAACATTACTTTCAAATACGGCAACACGTTGCACCAGGCAAACCGCCATCATAGACTCGTCGCCTATGCCTCCACCAGCAACAACGACACCTGTAGCTAAGAAGCGTAAAATAAAGCATTTAGATTTTGTATTAAAAAAAAGATTATATACCGGAACCGTACACACGTCAGACTCCCCCAAACTTCAAGGAGCGTCATGACATACTTAGCATTTGTTGGGTTTCTTTGGCATATATTGCCTTCTGCTGCCAGCTTTTGTCGAAAAGAAACCAATTAGATAATTATTTTTAAGTAAGTTGTAGTCCCATTCGCTCGCTCTTGCATCCTATGTCGACGGAGCCCCGCTGCGCGGGGCTCCTATTTCTGTGTAAAGGGTTTAAAGTAACCTAACCAAACCTAACCTCGGGGTGCCCTTCGCTCGCTCTTGCATCCTACGTTGCGCTTTCTGTGAACCAAGGTATCTGGAAACAGTGGTTTCTATGAGCAAAGTTTACGGCAAGAAGAGCTCTTCTTCTTCTTAGATAGCTATCTATGAACAGAAATCTCTGTCAACAGTGCTTCATGTGGACCGAGATATCTACAAACAATGTTTTCTATCAACAAAGTTTTCGGCGAAACGTGCTGTCTAGGAATAGAGATTTCTATGAGCTTTGCTTTCTGTATGTATTCGTATCGTACAAGCGTGTTTCTATCTTAGGTTCCACACCGTCCTTCGCCATCGATGAAATGATAATACCTTACAAAGGCAAAAAAGCTGGCAGCAGAAGGCAATATATGCCAAAGAAACCCAACAAATGCTAAGTATGTCATGACGCTCCTTGAAGTTTGGGGGAGTCTGACGTGTGTACGGTTCCGGTATATAATCTTTTTTTAAATACAAAATCTAAATGCTTCATTTTACGCTTCTTAGCTACAGGTGTCGTTGTTGTTGGTGGAGGTATAGGCGACGAGTGTATGATGGCGGTTTGCCTGGTGCGACGTGTTGCCATATTTGAAAGTAATGTTGGTCTGGAAAAACTGGAGGATGGTGATGCACCAACTATTGGTGAAGGTGTTTCTGGTATGTAACATGATGGGGCTGAAGGCTTACTAGGGAGTGAAGATTTATCTGGCGCGGTCTGTGATGGCTGTTTTGCAGCATTCATATGTTCGTGATCTTCATTGTCACTGAGATCAGCCAATATATCGTACAAAGCCGGAGATATGGTACGGAGCGAAGATGATTGACTGTCATCATTGTGAAAATACTCATGTCGCTCAAAGTTGCCTTCCAAATCGTCATCAGACTCAATGTCAGACTCTTCAGATTCCACCGGAGGTAATAGTGAGAAGATTTTCTTTGATCGCCAAGCCATGTTCCTGTAAAATATGATAAAAAAGTAAAAAATATTTTAATTATAACGATGAAGTTGAAAGTGACAATTAATTGGCGTCGTCCGTTGTATAGGACAAGAAAACAGATACTTGTAAGTAGTCCTAAATGACAATGTCCGTTACATGGGTCAGTCAAAGAATACACTAGTTTATACTTCAAGTTGTCAAGGTCCGTTTTGTGGGACACTATAAATAAACTAAGTTTTTTATTCTAAATACAGTAATATTTAAAAAAGTTGTATCAAAATACTACACCTATAACTATATTCTAACTAATAATATAACATTAAAAACAAAACAACCAAAATACTTACAGTTGTTATCAATTAGAACAGGAGCGTAAACAAATCTGACCGTTGCACTTTTTCAAATGATCACTATTCGCGACCGTTCATCGCTTCGTTAATGGAACATGCTCCCGCGCGAAAGAGGTAGCTAGTACCCTGCCCTTCCACCCTCGCACAGCGCTTAGGAGTGTTACACCATCGTCTGTGTGCGTGGAAATACTGTGTCCTTTAAAACGGACATAATCAATTTAAGGGTTTCACGCACCTCTTAGAACACGCGTCGTAGAGAAAAAATATCTTCAACGTAATTAAAGCTACTACAATTTTCTACAACTTTTATCTTACACACTTTTTTCGAATTCCTACCCATTTTCGAACTACACGTTCCGGAACAGCGAAAATTAATAATATATATTTTTAGGAATCAGAAGTGAAAAACAAATAAAAAAAAAACAACCTCAAACAACCTAAAACTGATTTATTTACAAATAGACTCAAATTCAACAATTATTCACTAAATCATCAATATTCGAGCAATCACAAACAAACAACCGTCAATATTCAAAATAGTAATCACTTTAAAACACAAAATATGACACAAAGTAAAACACAAAATAAAACAACTAGAATGAAATATCACTGGAGCTCAATTATGGAACGAACTTACTGTTAAGTAGCATAGGTACCAGCAACCTTACCGATCGGCGACTCAGCAACAAAAAGGGTTGCACTCTGTCGAGAGCTCGTTTTTAGGGTTCCGTTGCCAAATGGCAAAAAACGGAACCCTTATAGATTCGTCATGTCTGTCTGTCAGTCTGTCTGTCTGTCTGTCTGTCTGTCTGTCTGTCTGTCCGTCTGTCTGTCTGTCCGTCCGTATGTCACAGCCACTTTTCTCCGAAAGTATAAGGACTATACTGTTGAAACTTGGTAAGTAGATGTATTCTGTGAACCGCATTAAGATTTTCACACAAAAATAGAAAAAAAACAATACATTTTGGGGTTCCCCATACTTAGAACTGAAACTAAAAATTTTTTTTTCGTCAAACCCATACGTGTGAGGTATCTATGGATAGGTCTTCAAAAATGATATTGAGGTTTCTTATATAATTTTTTTCTAAACTGAATAGTTTGCGCGAGAGACACTTCCAAAGTGGTAAAATGTGTGTCCCCCCCCCCGTAACTTCTAAAATAAGAGAATGATAAAACTAAAAAAAATATATGATGTACAATACTATGTAAACTTCCACCGAAAATTGGTTTGAACGAGATCTAGTAAGTAGTTTTTTTTTAATACGTCATAAATCGTAAACCGCAATTTACCTTTTATTCAACCAACTAAAAAAATAAAAAAACATTTAATTTCATAAACATAAACCTTATGCATGAACCTGGATGTTACGGAACCCTCGGTGAGCGAGTCCGACTCGCTCTTGCCCGGTTTTTATAGGAATCCGCGGGTACCCCTACTAACAACAATAAGTTCTGCTTATACGGCCTATCCTGATCGTGCGCCGTCCTCGGCTGCACCAGGAACTTCTTCGGAAGCGCTGGCAGGTACTACGAGAGTTTCATCGCAGTCTTCGTCTGAATTGGCACCGTATGGACTCGAGCACCAGCAGGACCAGCGGCAGCACCAGCAGAACCAGCGGCAGCAGCAGCAGGACCAGCAGGAGGACCTGATGGCTCACCAGCATCGTCAGGGTTGTTGTCATTGCAATCTGCATGAGAAACAAGAGATTAATTATACGTGACGACATACACCTTTGCCTATTCTATCATCCGTCACGCATACAAGGCCCTCATTCAAAAATACGCTTTCTCAACCCAAATTAAAGCACTTCGCTTTCAAATGTATGCATACATCTTCTCACATCGTGTCTCACTCATACTCATACTTGAACTTGTACAAGTTCACATGTTAAAAACATGTCAACCAGGACTGCACCTGCCAATAAAACGCCTGATGCGTATACATAGTACACGACTTCCGCACGTTAAAAACGTGTCAACCAGGACTGCGCCTGCCAGGACAACGCCTGATGCGCACACATAGTACACGACTTCCAAAACCAGGCACTCCAGGACGCTAGCCTCGAGAGCGCGCTGCATCTGGGCTGCACCAGCCACCCGTTCCAGCCAGCAACGCAAGCACCTGCCTCACACTCACACGCACGCATACACAACATACGTGCTACTAGAACAAAAAGAAAAACATTAAGAGGTTCAGTTGAAACTTACATGCGAAAAATGCAGCACAACTCTCAGGGCACCACTCGCCTTTCCAGGGAACCATGTACTGAGCTGCGGCCTGAGTCGTCTTGCCTCTGGCTCCACTTAACAGTTTCAGCTCGTACCGATCACTTCGTAACACTTTAGTCACGCGGTATGGACCCCTCATGCCAGGGTCGAGCTTCCCAGTGGACTGAGAATACTTTATCACGAACACCTGATCGTTTACCTGAAAAACTCTTGGCGGGTGTCTCAGACGATTTACCCGAACGTTTTGATTACTTTGATTTTTGTCAAGAGATGCTTTAGCGGAGCTCCTGCCGAGTTCCCTCATGGCTTCGCGATTTGGACTTGAGTTTTCGACGGCAACGTCACGGATCAGCGCACGAATCACAGGAGTAGTATAGTCGCGTTAGTACCAATTAACAAATACAAAGCCGAGTACTGCGTGGTTTTTTGTTTTGTGACATTTAAAACTAACTGAATTTTACATAAACTATCAGACCAAGTAGAATTTTTATTATTACTCTCCACACGAATCATATTAAGGACAGTCCTTACATAGCGCTCGACTTGTCCATTGGAATGATGCATTTCGGGCGTTATGTAATGGATTTCGCAACCCATTTTAGTTACCCATGTGGTAAAGGCTGACGCCTTAAACATGCGACCACGGTCACAAACTAATAGTTTGGGTGTCCCAAATAAAGATATAGCGCTATTGAAAACTCGCTTCAATTCGCTACTATCTTGTCTGTATATAGGATAGAGTAAACAAAACTTGGTAAAAGAATCGACCAAAACAAGTACAAACTTATATCCGTTGGACTCTGGTAAAGGACCTAATACATCAACATGAACCGTGTTGAAGGGAATGTCAGACTTTTCCCAGGATGTAATCGGCTGACGAGGAACTCTTGGAACACGTTTCTTGGTAATGCAAATTAGACAATGGGAAGTATACTCTTTAACAAACTGTTTCAGGCCAGTGAACCAGAAATGTTTTAAAATAAGGTCATAAGTTTTGTCAGCCCCAATGTGCTCGTGCTCGTCGTGAAAAACGCTTAATAAACTGAGCCGGTGTCCCAAGTGCGGAAATCGTCATGAAGTGTTTATTATAATTGTTTAGGTGTCACGCCCGCCTTAAAACTAAATAATGGCTGCAAAACAGTCTATAAAAATAAAAACTGATCTGGAAAAGCAGTTGTACGACTGTTACATCCAGGAGAAAACGGACCGAGAAAACCTGCAACAAATGGTAAGTCAACTGAACGGCCACATACAAAGCTTACAGGAACAGGTACAAGACCTTCAAGGTCAACTAAAATGCTTAAAGGCACAAGAATTAGAAGAAACCACAGATAAACAGGTCAGTAAGACCATAACACCTGCTCAGCCTACTAAAAGTGACGTTGAGTACTGCACCGACGAGGATGAACTCGCCAAAGAGACTGGGTGGATTAGGGCTAAAAATAGGAAGAAAAGGAAGTTGAACACCTCCCTTACTCCGCCACCACAACAAGCTAGCACTAGCGCTCAACAGCAGCAACTCAACAAAAAAGAGAAGGCCACCTTTAAAAAAATTCTAGCACCGCCTCCAATCGTAGTGGACGGTATTATGAATTACCAATCATTTTACGACTTTTTGACTGAATCTCAGTCAGTAGAAACTTTTACCGCCAAAATGTTAAGCGGTAATAGTGTGAAAATAAATGCGAAAACTGAAGAATCCTACAGAGCGATCTCTCGACGCTTAACAGAAAAAAACTGTCTGTGGCACTCATACGAGGATAAGCAGACCAGGCCAATAAGAGTAGTGGCGAAAAAATTGCATTCTTCTTGCCTACCGGATCGGATTAAAGATGACTTAACGTCGCAAGGATTCCAGATAGAAAATGCAATTAACAAGCTAAGCTGGAGAACCAAAGAACCGCTGAACATGTTCATATTATCCTTTAAGAATGACGAAGATGTCAGTAAAATATACGGCATTAAACATATCCTAGGGTGTAAAGTTGAAATAACCCCGCTTAAGACATCAAAAATAATACCGCAGTGTAAGAGATGCCAGGCTTATGGTCATACCCAAAGGTATTGCTCAAAAGAGCCAAGGTGTGTTAAATGTACAGGTAAACACCTCACAGCTGAATGCAATAAACCTGCAGAAGAAAAACCTAAGTGTGTCCACTGTGGCTTACCGCACCCAGCCAACTACAGAGGGTGTTTAGTTGCCAAGGAGATGCAAATGATGAAGAACAAAACATCAAAAAATAACTCGTCTAACAACCTTGCCGTTAAGCAAGCTGTTAGAAATACCGACAAACAGACAACAAAACAAAGTGCACAGATTGCACAGACAACCGCGAAAACTGCACACACATCTAAAAGTGTCTCTTATGCACAAGCGGTAAAACCAAGCACGCAACCACCAAGTCTTGAGGACAAGCTCAACCAGATCTTGAAGTGCTTATCATCATTTGACAAGAGACTAGAAAAATTAGAATCAAGTACTATAAGAATCAATCATGAATAACACACTCAAAATAATGGCATGGAATTCCAACGGACTGCTGCAACACCAACATGAGTTGCAAGTAGTTCTAGACACAGAAAATATTGATGTGTGTTTGATCTCTGAAACGCACTTCACTAAACAGTCTTTTGTAAAGTTTAGAGGCTATAAGGTTTATCACTCGCTGCACCCTAACAACACGGCCCGAGGAGGTAGCGCGGTTATTATTAGAGAAAATATCTGCCATTATGAACAGTGTAAATACGAGGAGCCAGACACGCAAGCTGTGGCGATATCAGTGAAAACAAATAAATTTAATGTTACAGTAGCGGCTGTATACTGTCCTCCAAGACACACGATAAACAAAGAACAATATGTACACTTCTTCAGCCTCCTTGGACAGAGATTTATATTAGGCGGTGACTTTAACGCTAAGAACACCCATTGGGGATCGAGATTAACTTCAACTAAGGGAAGACAGCTTCTAAGTGCAGTGAAAGACATGCGTTGTGAGGTCATAAGTACTGGAAAACCTACATACTGGCCGACTGACACCCAGAAACTACCAGACCTTATCGACTTTTTCATCGTCAAAAACATATCAACAAATTATCTGAGTGTGAAAGAGGGGTACCACATGAACTCCGATCACTCTCCGATATTACTACAGTTGAGTCACAAAATATTACTAAGAGAAAACCACCTGACATTAGTCAATATGTTCACAGATTGGGAAAGTTTTAGCATAGATCTGCAAAATATTATTGACCTAAAAACTTCATTAAAAAGCAAAGATCAGCTCGATTTTGAAGTAAACAAGTTTAGCAACAATATCCAACAATGTGCATGGAACAACACGCCGCAGGTTATAAAGAAATTTAAAGGAAATTCCTACCCAATGGAAATAATAGACCTATTATATGAAAAAAGGACTCAAAGAAAAAGATGGCAACAAACTAGATTCCCGCAAGATAAAACTCTATTGAATAACCTTACGAAAAGACTGAAGAGAAAAATACAAGCTTTTCAAGATGAGGCTTTCAATACTAACCTACGGCAGTTAAGCAGCGACCATACAACGGAATACTCTCTTTGGAAAGCGACAAAGACACTCAAAAGACCAGTTACACCAATTTCCCCTATCAGAGATGGTAATGGAAAGTGGGCAATAAGCAATGAGCAAAAAGCTCTAAGATTTGCTCATCACTTAGAAGATACCTTTCAGCCAAATGACAGGTCTACAGACAACCTGCAGTTCGCCAATATTCTGCAAGATCAAAGAATTAAGCTTGTGACCCCAAAAGAAGTTGCAAGGGAAATTCAAAACATTAGCCTAAAAAAGTCACCAGGGTATGACCTTATTACGGGAGAAATCTTAAAACATCTCCCGCGTAAAGCCATCGTTAAGCTTACTAGGCTCATCAATGCCGCATTTGTGCTAAAGCATGTTCCTGAGCCATGGAAAGTTGCTGAGGTGATTATGATTGCAAAGCCAGGTAAACCACCTCACGAAGCATCATCTTACAGGCCCATTTCCCTGTTGCCTATAATATCAAAGCTGTTTGAAAAGTTGTTTTTAAAACGCCTAAAACCTATAATAGACGAGAAAAACCTGATCCCAGACCATCAGTTTGGTTTCAGAGAGAAACACTCAACAATAGACCAAGTACATAGAATTACTAACATCATTGAGAGAACGCTTGAAGATAAAAAAGTCTGCTCCACTGTATTTTTAGATGTGGCACAAGCTTTTGATAGAGTTTGGCATAGGGGTTTGATATATAAGCTGAGACTAATGCTGCCCAATGATTTTGCCGATATCCTGCAATCATACATTACAGATAGAATGTTTCGAGTAAGGCACGAGGATGCCTTTTCCGAATTAAAAGTTATTAAAGCTGGCGTGCCTCAAGGTAGTGTGCTGGGTCCAGTCCTCTACCTGCTGTACACGCATGATATACCAGAGCTGGAAAATAATACTATTGCAACCTTTGCGGACGACACTGCCATTATGGCAACAGGGTCATGCCATACGGAAGCAATCAAAAAGGTACAAATCGCTGTAAATAAAGTTCATGACTGGGCACAAAAATGGAGAATTAAATTAAATGAATCGAAGTCACTTCACATTGACTTCACCAACAGGAATTGTGATTACCACCCAATCTTCATAAATGGCCAACAAGTGCCATACGCAAATACAGCCAAATACCTTGGCATAACGCTTGACGCGAAACTGCGCTGGAAAGAGCACGTCAAAAAGAAAAGACAGGAACTAGAAATGCGATTTAAAAACATGTATTGGTTGATTGGACGGGATTCCTGCCTATCGATACACAACAAAATTCTGTTATATAAGCATATCCTTATGCCAATATGGACATATGGCATCCAATTATGGGGCTGTACTAAGCCGACCAACATCAAAATAATTCAAACATTCCAGAATAAGGTACTCAGGAGTATTGTTAATGCGCCCTGGTATATTAGAAATGACGACCTCCATCGTGACCTAAAAATGGAACCCGTCACCAAGATCATCCAAAAATTTGCTGAGGCCCATGAACACCGACTCCACCGACATGTGAACATCGAGGCAATTCAGCTGTTAGACCAAACAAATATAGTGCGAAGACTAAAACGGACAAAACCTTTTGAGTTAGTGTAGTGTAAAAAGTGTAGAAATAATAGTGCTAATGACACACATAATAACACATGAACAAAGTGTTTATATCATCATATCAGACTCTAAGAAAGTGGAACGGACTTGTGTAAAGTACAATAAACACTATTCTAAGTTTTAAAATAATTATCACGTAAAAAATTAAGTTAGATTAAAATTGCTTATTAGTCTTATAGGCTAGATTGTAATTAATTATTAAGAACCTGGTTCTTTTTAATAAAGGATAAAAAAAAAAAAAAAAAACTATCTTGTCTGTATATAGGATAGAGTAAACAAAACTTGGTAAAAGAATCGACCAAAACAAGTACAAACTTATATCCGTTGGACTCTGGTAAAGGACCTAATACATCAACATGAACCGTGTTGAAGGGAATGTCAGACTTTTCCCAGGATGTAATCGGCTGACGAGGAACTCTTGGAACACGTTTCTTGGTAATGCAAATTAGACAATGGGAAGTATACTCTTTAACAAACTGTTTCAGGCCAGTGAACCAGAAATGTTTTAAAATAAGGTCATAAGTTTTGTCAGCCCCAATGTGCTCGTGCTCGTCGTGAAAAACGCTTAATAAACTGAGCCGGTGTCCTTTAGGGACATAACATAGTAGGCGCGACTCCACACCAACAGGTGAATAGCGATAATAGAGCACATCACCCTGACACACATACCGACTAGAGTCCAAGAGACCATCCCTCAGTTTTTGGATGAGATCGACGGTCTCGGAATCAGCTGACTGGGCCATTTGTGCCCAATTCGATGGTCTATCTATGGTATTGACTTGTAACGCTGCTGCTTAGATAATCGGCGTGACCCATCATCACGCCCTTTCAATATTCAATCTCAAAATTAAAATCTTGCAGATAAATCCACCAGCGTGCAACCCGCGGAAGGAGATCTATTTTACGTTCGGTGGCCTTCAAAGCGTTGCAATCGGTTCTGATTTTGAAAGTTATCCCGATCAAATAATGACGAAAATATTGCATCGCTTTGACGACCGCCAACGTTTCCAGTTCATACGAATGATATTTTGACTCCGCGCCCTGAGTGACTTTACTAAAGTAGGCTATCACCCGTTTACCACCGATCCGTACTTGGATCAGTACAGCGCCGTACCCTACACTGCTGGCGTCAGTATGCAGCTCTGTAGGAAGGTTCGGGTCAAAAATCGCAAGTATGGGCTCGCTAGTTAGCCGCTTGATAAGGTCTTGCCGGACTTGATCTTGATCAGGTCCCCATACAAATTTTACGTCTTTTTTGTGAGACGCGAAATACATGCGGTTTTTTTCGCGTACCCTTCGATAAAACGCCGAAAGTAACCTGCAAGGCCTAAGAATTGGCGTACTTGTTTCACGTTACTAGGGATAGGCGCGTTAACTAAAGCCTCAATTTTGTGCGGACTCGGCCTAACCTGACCGTGACTAATGACGCGACCTAGGTACTCTGCTGTGGTGGTAAGAAAGAAACACTTGCGCACGTTAATTGAGATCCCGGCCTTCGTCAAAGTTCCCGAGACATCGCGTAACAAGGTGATGCAATCATTGACTGTCAAACTCAGAATCAACACATCGTCAATATATAAGTACCAGACACTCCCTTTTTTTTTTTTTTTTTTGCTGATGGGAAATCATCAAATGACTCCTCCCGCTCTGGGTGGAGCGGAAGGGAGTGTCAGACTCTCACTGACTAAAACCCACCCGTGTTCCTTCCTTAGCCCTTTATGTTCCGGGCCAGCGGTAACCCTTTCGGACAATCCCGCTGACCCGGCAACCAGACACTCCCTGCTTCTATAAATTTACGCAAGGTATTATTGATGATACGTTGATACACAGTGGGAGAATTGCATAAACCATACGGCATTTTTAAATACTCATAGTGAGTTTCTGGGGTTACAAAACCTGTCTTGCGGATCGAGTCCTCATCAATAGGAATCTGATGGAAGCCCGATGCCATATCTAAAGACGTGAAGAATTAATTCGAACCTTTTTTTGTCTAAAAGATCCTGACATATCTCGCGAACCTTAAGTTTCTCTTGATACGACAAACGATACGGATGGTATGCCACAGGTACGTTACTTGTTAAGTTGATGTGCATTTTGCCCGTATTTACAGTAGTGGTGGCTGTACCAGATATTAAAAACGAAGAGAATTCCTCAATAACAGCCATCAACGTAAGAAGTTCCGCACCTTCGAGAGGCGTATTTATTTTGTTAGACTCGCTAACACTCACAGCGTTTACTGTTGGTACCTTATCCGGCGTATGAGTTAGGTTCTGTCCGTGTTTCGTGCGAATATACGTAACACCATCGCGATTTAGTACATCAGTCCCTATGCTAATGGGCGTATTCATACACGATGCGGGTACTATGACAAAGTCTATTTCAAGCGCAATATTACTAAACTCGACAGTTAAAGTGATGTATTCGCGAGCAACGATCTCTTTATCGCTTATTCCTTTCAAAGAACATTTAATTTGTTTACGCGAACCGGAAAAGTAATTTACCACCGCTGACGATATCAACGATACATTAAGTGCACCACTATCTATGAGGATGTCAACCGGTATACCCTGGATCACTGCTATACTTATATCGTTATTGCTCTTCGCGTTTGAAAGTTCGCTACACAAGTTAACTTTACGTTGATTGCTATTCTTATTTTGTGACTCAGATCGAGCCTTAGCGAAACAGTCACTTTCTTTATGCCCAACCTTCTTGCAGAAAGCACAGACGGGTCTATCGTTACTGTTGCTATTGGCTTTATCATTAACATTACGCTTCTTGGGGCACTTATCTTTATAATGCCCTGCTTGGCTGCAATAAAAGCATTTGTTTTCAGACCTGTTAGCATCGTTCAAATTACGTTTTTTAGTCGTATTACTGGATGACGCAGATTTGTCGGAGTTACTCGTACGATTATCAAATTTACGAATAGGCTAAGTAGCTAGAAAGGAAACTATGTTCTCTGTCGTCAGGTCAGCATTAGTAGCTGCTGCTTGTACCTGTACATCACTGATACCATGAATCACTATTTGGGTCATAAGCTCTTCGCTTCACCCTTTTATTACACGTAACCTTAATAATGAACGCCGCGCATATTCTGCATATGACGAAAACTTGTCAGACGTGGTGTTTATAACCTCATGAAGAGCTTGGGCATAATTAATCTTTTGCAGACACAATTACTTAAATTTCCTAATGAATAATACTGTCCAACGCACTTTTCACGGAGACATGAGGGTAGGACCGAGATTCAGTATGATTACGACTAGAATTAACAGTACGTGGCCAAGACCCTTCACGCAAACTATGACGGTCACCATTACGCGAACGACTGCGACGTGATCGTGAGCGAGTCGTATGGTGCGACCGTGAACGAGTTCTATCACGGCGCGAACGTGTTTTATCGTGAGGCGATTGCCAACTGTTACCCGACCTTTACAGGATGAAAGAGCTTTTGCTCTACCTACTGCGCTGGCCACGCTTCAGTAAATTTATAAGGTATATAATCGGTTAGGGAAAGATTCAATTAAACAAGTACCTAATTTCACAATACAAAGTTTATTGTAAGAATACACAAATGAAGGTACATAAATAAAGAATGTGGCGAGCCACCAAAGTAATAACTATCTTTCCCCAAACACCTGGGCATTCACTCCCATACAACCAGTCTCCGTACCTGGTCGTACCGGATGTACGCCTGCATGAGACAATGACAAATTCTCAGAATCGTTATATCGAGTCCGTGAGATGAACCACTTAATAACTTTAGCTCAACCGTACAAGTATCAACCTATTGGATTGTGCTCATATAGGGAAAATAAAGATTATGCAAAGCAAACCCGAGACACAATACTTTATAACAACTGGTCTTATCACCTAGTTCCTACAAAAGGCCTAACTCTCTCATAGATTAAATTATGACACTATAGATCAACTAAATGTTCTCTCGGTATAAATAAAACCGTCAGTAAACGCTCTCTGACCCCCTCAGTTGACGGCTTTCCGGCCCTTAGCGTCGCTCGCAGGATAAACCTGCGAACACACGTAGAACGTGGCCTACGGGCCGGAAAGCCGTCAACTGAGGGGGTCAGAGAGCGTTTACTACAGCCAACGTTGGCTACAGCCAACCCCAGAGCGAGGCGGCGTCCTAGTTAACGTTCCACATGACCTTGACGAACGTGGTATTGTTATTTGAAATTAACGGTTGTTTGTGTAGGTATCAAGGCAATAAATGTGAGCAAATAAGTTCTATCCCACTTCTGATTTTAGGAATCAGAAGTGAAAAACAAATAAAAAAAAAACAACCTCAAACAACCTAAAACTGATTTATTAACAAATAGACTCAAATTCAACAATTATTCACTAAATCATCAATATTCGAGCAATCACAAACAAACAACCGTCAATATTTAAAACACAAAATATGACACAAAGTAAAACACAAAATAAAACAACTAGAATGAAATATCACTGGAGCACAATTATGGAACGAACTTACTGTTAAGTAGCATAGGTACCAGCAACCTTACCGATCGGCGACTCAGCAACAAAAAGGGCTGCACTCTGTCGAGCGCTCGTTTTTATAGGAATTGGTGGGTACCCCTACTACCAACAATAAGTTCTGCTTATAATATATATAAGCAATCTGAAGAAATCGCTTAGGGTCCAGTTCACGCACTCTACACCTCCTTTTGGGTCATTCGTTCTCAAAAACTGTCCAATAGTCCACACTATTGGGCAGTTTTTGAGATGGGAAAAAAACATTGAACTCGCGTCACTGTTACTGTAAGCGAGACACCGCGTGCTTATAAGACGCGCGGTGTCAATTAAAGAGATACCCGCGTCGGATGTGTTCGGCTGTCCTCGGGGTGTACTCGGTTTTAATGTATATCCGATATGTCGGTGAGCGATGGTATTCTGTTTGTGTTTTCTTTTTTCTTTAGTTTGTAACCGAATACTTTAAACCTCTGCCAATAATTATAATTATTTCACTGTAAATATCTTTTCAGTAATAACATTTTTTTAAGCACATAATGTCTCAGACTGCGTGTAATTAGAATATTGTATGTGTATAGAGCGGCGATCGGTACCGGCGCGTGCGCTAGCGGCGCGCGGCGCGGCGGGCGGCGTGTGGCAGCGCGTGCGCGCGCGCGGGGCCGCGCAGCCGCGCTGGGCCCGGCGCCACCTGCTGCTCACGCACAGCCTGCTGTACGCCTACCGCACGCCCGAGGTGAGGCCCCGACTGTAGACCGAGTAGCTGTATGCAACGCGCGGGCGGCGTGTGGCAGCGCGTGCGCGCGCGCGGGGCCGCGCAGCCGCGCTGGGCCCGGCGCCACCTGCTGCTCACGCACAGCCTGCTGTACGCCTACCGCACGCCCGAGGTGAGGCCCCGACTGTAGACCGAGTAGCTGTATGCAACGCGCGGGCGGCGTGTGGCAGCGCGTGCGCGCGCGCGGGGCCGCGCAGCCGCGCTGGGCCCGGCGCCACCTGCTGCTCACGCACAGCCTGCTGTACGCCTACCGCACGCCCGAGGTGAGGCCCCGACTGTAGACCGAGTAGCTGTATGCAACGCGCGGGCGGCGTGTGGCAGCGCGTGCGCGCGCGCGGGGCCGCGCAGCCGCGCTGGGCCCGGCGCCACCTGCTGCTCACGCACAGCCTGCTGTACGCCTACCGCACGCCCGAGGTGAGGCCCCGACTGTAGACCGAGTAGCTGTATGCAACGCGCGGGCGGCGTGTGGCAGCGCGTGCGCGCGCGCGGGGCCGCGCAGCCGCGCTGGGCCCGGCGCCACCTGCTGCTCACGCACAGCCTGCTGTACGCCTACCGCACGCCCGAGGTGAGGCCCCGACTGTAGACCGAGTAGCTGTATGCAACGCGCGGGCGGCGTGTGGCAGCGCGTGCGCGCGCGCGGGGCCGCGCAGCCGCGCTGGGCCCGGCGCCACCTGCTGCTCACGCACAGCCTGCTGTACGCCTACCGCACGCCCGAGGTGAGGCCCCGACTGTAGACCGAGTAGCTGTATGCAACGCGCGGGCGGCGTGTGGCAGCGCGTGCGCGCGCGCGGGGCCGCGCAGCCGCGCTGGGCCCGGCGCCACCTGCTGCTCACGCACAGCCTGCTGTACGCCTACCGCACGCCCGAGGTGAGGCCCCGACTGTAGACCGAGTAGCTGTATGCAACGCGCGGGCGGCGTGTGGCAGCGCGTGCGCGCGCGCGGGGCCGCGCAGCCGCGCTGGGCCCGGCGCCACCTGCTGCTCACGCACAGCCTGCTGTACGCCTACCGCACGCCCGAGGTGAGGCCCCGACTGTAGACCGAGTAGCTGTATGCAACGCGCGGGCGGCGTGTGGCAGCGCGTGCGCGCGCGCGGGGCCGCGCAGCCGCGCTGGGCCCGGCGCCACCTGCTGCTCACGCACAGCCTGCTGTACGCCTACCGCACGCCCGAGGTGAGGCCCCGACTGTAGACCGAGTAGCTGTATGCAACGCGCGGGCGGCGTGTGGCAGCGCGTGCGCGCGCGCGGGGCCGCGCAGCCGCGCTGGGCCCGGCGCCACCTGCTGCTCACGCACAGCCTGCTGTACGCCTACCGCACGCCCGAGGTGAGGCCCCGACTGTAGACCGAGTAGCTGTATGCAACGCGCGGGCGGCGTGTGGCAGCGCGTGCGCGCGCGCGGGGCCGCGCAGCCGCGCTGGGCCCGGCGCCACCTGCTGCTCACGCACAGCCTGCTGTACGCCTACCGCACGCCCGAGGTGAGGCCCCGACTGTAGACCGAGTAGCTGTATGCAACGCGCGGGCGGCGTGTGGCAGCGCGTGCGCGCGCGCGGGGCCGCGCAGCCGCGCTGGGCCCGGCGCCACCTGCTGCTCACGCACAGCCTGCTGTACGCCTACCGCACGCCCGAGGTGAGGCCCCGACTGTAGACCGAGTAGCTGTATGCAACGCGCGGGCGGCGTGTGGCAGCGCGTGCGCGTCTCGACGCAGTTCAGAAACCTCCATAATATAGTATATAATAATAATATAATGTTTTGTAATTCTTGTCTGTTGTCTTTTATGATATTTATTCTTTTTTTTTTTTTATTAATTTGTATTATTTTGTACCCATATTTTGCATTTCATTTTGTTTGCTTTGAATAATTTTCATGTATTATATTTTGATATCATATTTTTGACCTTATCAAACTTATTTGTACCTAGATTTTAAGTAAATGATAGAGCTTTCTTTAATTGTAAGCGCACATTATTTATCCCTACTCTTGTAAACGTACACAGGGTGGCAGGGACATCGACGCACAAACGTCGTGAAAAGGTTACACCTGATGCCATAAATAAAATTACGAAAGTCATTCATCTCGGAAATGACCGGTTAAAAAAAATTACATTTTTGAGCGCGCAAACAACGAGATCAAAACGCTCAGCGGCTGGCGCGCGCGCGCGCGCTATCTAACCTACACACACACACACACACACACACACACACACACACACACACACACACACAAAAGTCTGGCGCGGCCGCCCGCTGCCGGACGAACGTGAACGTCGAACTCGAACGTCACTCTAAAAAAATATCGAAAAATTACGTGACTATCAATACATCATTCATTCATTTATTTAGATGATTATAATGCCTCATGTGACGCGTCTGTTAGATTCATTGGGATATGTCGCATAGCTTCTTACGAGACTGCTCGGCGCGCGGCGCCGCGGTCCCTTTGTCGGCATTTGAAAGCATATAGCGTAGGTCCTAAGCCAGTGTTGACCTCGCAAATGAACTTTGGCAAAACAGCTGATCAGGTAGCCCTTTCGAGTTTTATTTACATTGCTGTTTTAAGTGAAACAAGTAAATTTTTTTTTTTTAATTACAAATCTCATTGGGTCAGATAGAAATGATGATTTTATACAGTTTACAGTAAAAAAAATTGCAGTAAAAAAAACGTAAAAATTAAGAAAAATCCGACGAAATATTTCAACGCAGGGGGTCCAGAATCATGTACTGAATCCATGGTAAGCGGTTGCGCGTCGATGTCTCTGCCACCCTGTATGTAATTATGTAGCTTCTGTCGGATATCCAATAAATAAATAAATTATGTCTTCAATTGTTGAAAACGACTACACGTCGAGCAGAATCTGTGCCCATATACGGCCATGATTATTAGCACGCCTTTTGGTATCGCCGGATGGGCTACAGTTTGTTCTATAAACCCGTTCTCATGTCAACTTCCGTTCCCCCCGCAGTGCTCGAAGGCGGACTGCATGATCTACCTGGAGGGCTTCACTGTGGCGGCGGCCGGCGAGGTCAAGTCGCGCGCGCACGCCTTCAAGGTGTACCACACCGGCACCGCCTTCTACTTCGCGGCCGACTCGCGCGACGCGCAGCTCGCCTGGATACAGCTCATACACCGCGCCACGCTGCTGCCCTCGCTCGCCACGCATGTGAGTGTACCACACCGGCACCGCCTTCTACTTCGCGGCCGACTCGCGCGACGCGCAGCTCGCCTGGATACAGCTCATACACCGCGCCACGCTGCTGCCCTCGCTCGCCACGCATGTGAGTGTACCACACCGGCACCGCCTTCTACTTCGCGGCCGACTCGCGCGACGCGCAGCTCGCCTGGATACAGCTCATACACCGCGCCACGCTGCTGCCCTCGCTCGCCACGCATGTGAGTGTACCACACCGGCACCGCCTTCTACTTCGCGGCCGACTCGCGCGACGCGCAGCTCGCCTGGATACAGCTCATACACCGCGCCACGCTGCTGCCCTCGCTCGCCACGCATGTGAGTGTACCACACCGGCACCGCCTTCTACTTCGCGGCCGACTCGCGCGACGCGCAGCTCGCCTGGATACAGCTCATACACCGCGCCACGCTGCTGCCCTCGCTCGCCACGCATGTGAGTGTACCACACCGGCACCGCCTTCTACTTCGCGGCCGACTCGCGCGACGCGCAGCTCGCCTGGATACAGCTCATACACCGCGCCACGCTGCTGCCCTCGCTCGCCACGCATGTGAGTGTACCACACCGGCACCGCCTTCTACTTCGCGGCCGACTCGCGCGACGCGCAGCTCGCCTGGATACAGCTCATACACCGCGCCACGCTGCTGCCCTCGCTCGCCACGCATGTGAGTGTACCACACCGGCACCGCCTTCTACTTCGCGGCCGACTCGCGCGACGCGCAGCTCGCCTGGATACAGCTCATACACCGCGCCACGCTGCTGCCCTCGCTCGCCACGCATGTGAGTGTACCACACCGGCACCGCCTTCTACTTCGCGGCCGACTCGCGCGACGCGCAGCTCGCCTGGATACAGCTCATACACCGCGCCACGCTGCTGCCCTCGCTCGCCACGCATGTGAGTGTACCACACCGGCACCGCCTTCTACTTCGCGGCCGACTCGCGCGACGCGCAGCTCGCCTGGATACAGCTCATACACCGCGCCACGCTGCTGCCCTCGCTCGCCACGCATGTGAGTGTACCACACCGGCACCGCCTTCTACTTCGCGGCCGACTCGCGCGACGCGCAGCTCGCCTGGATACAGCTCATACACCGCGCCACGCTGCTGCCCTCGCTCGCCACGCATGTGAGTGTACCACACCGGCACCGCCTTCTACTTCGCGGCCGACTCGCGCGACGCGCAGCTCGCCTGGATACAGCTCATACACCGCGCCACGCTGCTGCCCTCGCTCGCCACGCATGTGAGTGTACCACACCGGCACCGCCTTCTACTTCGCGGCCGACTCGCGCGACGCGCAGCTCGCCTGGATACAGCTCATACACCGCGCCACGCTGCTGCCCTCGCTCGCCACGCATGTGAGTGTACCACACCGGCACCGCCTTCTACTTCGCGGCCGACTCGCGCGACGCGCAGCTCGCCTGGATACAGCTCATACACCGCGCCACGCTGCTGCCCTCGCTCGCCACGCATGTGAGTGTACCACACCGGCACCGCCTTCTACTTCGCGGCCGACTCGCGCGACGCGCAGCTCGCCTGGATACAGCTCATACACCGCGCCACGCTGCTGCCCTCGGTCTCCACGCATGTGAGTGTGGCACGTTCGAGCAGCGGCTCAATAGAGGGATGGTCGAAAAACTACGTTCAAATCGATTTTAACGCACCTCGTAAATCGTTTTCACGGCGCGCGAAACTCCGTAAACAGGGCTGGCTGTGGTGTTAAATCCTGTAAAAATCGATCAAATACGTCAAAGTAAAGATGGAATAATTTTTTATATGCAAATTTTTTTTATTTAAAATAATTAGTCATGTTTTTATTAAAATTCAACATCCTAAATTCAAATTAATTTACTTATTTGTCCGAATATGGTACATTACGTGGTCTTAAATTAATAAATGGTTTCATTACATTCTGCCGCGTTCGATTTTTGCTTAGAGCAGTTGTGTTACATGCGCCCGCGCGTGTACCACAGTGTAAAAGTGCTTACGCATCAAAATAACGCCGTCAGTCGGATGCACCGCAATGACCTAGTTATTGCGTAATGCTGACGGCTGTCAGCGAATATCATAGTTAAGGCGAAGTCAACACTCGATTAACTTCTACAATGGGTTCGAAAAAGCCAACACTGAACACTATTAGCATAGACTTAAAAACAGAAACTGAACATCTGTTGTACAAGCACTTTTGTGAAGAACGAAAAGAGCGTGAAGAGCTGCAAAAATACCTCAATGACCTAAAAAGTCAAATAGAAAACCTCCAGCAACAGCTGAAACTCCAAGTGGAAAATCCACCGAAATCAGCAGCTACAACCACTACAACCGCCACTGAGAGTTCTCCCCCGCGTGTTGAATATACCACGGACGAAGAAGAACTAGCTCGAGAAACAGGATGGATAAGGCAAAAAAGCAGGAAGAAAAGAAAATTGAACACCTCTCCCGCCCAACCCACTCTGCATGAACACGGAAGTGAAGAGAATAAAGGTAAGGAAAAAACCATTAAAACTTCTTTGCCACCACCTATTGTAGTCGATGGTATCGAGAACTACCAGAAGTTCTTTGATTTTCTATCTGAAAGTCAATCAGCTGACGCGTTCAGCATCAAAATGATGCACGGAGACACAGTCAAAGTAAATGCCAAAAACGAAGATTCGTACAGAGCAATTAGAAAGGCTCTCTCCCTTAACAATTGCCTTTGGCACTCCTATGAGAACAAACAAGAGAGACCAATTAGAGTTATGGCAAAAAAATTGCATTTCACATGCATTCCGGAGAGAATTGTTGAAGACTTGCGTGGCAAAGGCTACAAAATTCTAGAAGCAATCAACAAATTGAGTTGGAAAACCAAAAAGCCACTCAACATGTTCATGCTGACATTTTCAAATGATGAAGAAACCAGCAAAATATATAACATCAAAACTCTACTGGGGTGTAATGTGGAAATACAACCGCTAAAATCCACAAAACTGGTACCTCAGTGCAAACGATGCCAAGCTTATGGCCATACGCAAAAGTACTGCTCCAAAGAGCCGAGGTGCGTTAAGTGCACAGGCAAACATCTGACGATGGATTGCAAAAAATCAAAAGAAGAGAAGCCAAAGTGCATCCACTGTGGAGCTCCACATCCAGCTAACTACAGGGGATGTATCGTAGCCAAAGAAATCCAGCAGATTCGCAACAAAAAATTAAAGGGCAATACTACTGCCCCCCAACAAAATACACCTACGGTAAGAGTCGAAGGCCCCAGCCAGTACAAACGAAGTCAAAGCACTATTAAAACTACAACTAAAAACGTGTCTTATGCCCAAGCTACAAGAGGCATAGCCAAGGCGCCTTTGGTTGATATGAGCAGTGACAAAAAGTTGGATGAAATCTTAAAATTAATGTCATCATTTGACAAGAGATTGAAAAAAATTGAAAATAGCAACAAAGCTGCTACCTCTAAGCCAAAAAAATGAATACTACACTAAAACTTATGGCGTGGAACTCAAATGGGTTACAAAAACATCAGAACGAGTTACAAGTAGTATTAGAGATAGATAAAATTGATGTGTGCCTGATATCGGAAACTCATTTTACAACGAGTTACAAGTAGTATTAGAGATAGATAAAATTGATGTGTGCCTGATATCGGAAACTCATTTTACAACTCAATCTCACATTAAGTTTAAAGGGTACAAAGTATACCATGCACTTCACCCAGACAATTCAGCAAGAGGCGGTAGTGCCATTATTGTAAAAGAAAACCTACAGCACTATGAAGAGTTTAAATATGAAGAGAAAGATATCCAAGCAGTGGCGATTTGTCTACAAACAAAAAAATATCCTGTAACAGTATCTGCCATCTACTGTCCACCTCGGTATATGATAAAAAAAGACCACTATATAAGATTTCTAACTCGCCTTGGAAGTAGATTTATCTTAGGAGGAGACTTCAATGCTAAAAATACTTATTGGGGCTCCAGACTAACAACTACTAAAGGTAAAGAACTACTGAATGCCATAAAAGAGCTGAAATGTGATGTCATATCAACTGGAAAGCCCACCTATTGGCCAACAGATCCAAATAAAATTCCGGACTTAATAGATTTTTTTGTAACCAAGGCTCTATCAACCAGTTATATAAAATCGGAACAAAGCTATGACATGAACTCAGATCACTCAGCAATCTATCTAGAAATTAGCGAGAACATTTTGTATAAAGAAACCAGACCCACTCTCGTTAATACGTGTACAGACTGGGAGAGCTTCAAGACCAGATTAAATGATGAAATAGACCTTAAAGTACCATTAAAAACACCCGAACATCTAAACATCGAATTAGAAAAGTTCATAATGCACATTCAGCAAGCAGCGTGGGAAAATACACCCGACTCCAACAAGAGGACGAAGGGAAATACATACCCGCCCAAAATCAAGCAGCTTATTATGGAGAAAAGAAGGCAGAGAAAAACGTGGCATCAATCTAGGTGCCCTGATGACAAACGAAAACTAAATAATTTGACAAAAAAAGTAAAAAGACTAATCCAAGACTTTAAAGACGACTCAACCAGAACTTATCTTCAGAGCCTAACTAACGACCAAAGGACAGATTACTCCCTTTGGAAGGCTACTAAGCACCTGAAAAGGCCGATTACCCAAATCCCACCTATCAAATGCGGAAATGGGCAATGGGCAGTTACTAACGAGCAAAAAGCAAAGAGGTTTGCAGAGCACCTAGAAAATATCTTTCAGCCAAACGACGGGGAAATCATTGAAGATCACACTTTGGCTAATATGGTGACAGAAGAAAATGAAGTTACCATAAAACTAGTAACACCGAGAGAAGTCGCACGAGAAATAAAACGTAATATAAGTACACGAAAATCACCAGGCTACGATTTAATAACAGGAGAAGTACTTCATAACCTCCCAAGAAAGGGTCTGGTTAAGTTAACGACCCTTATCAATTCCGCACTAAGGCTTAAATATGTTCCAGACTTATGGAAGGTGGCCGAAGTAATAATGATAGCTAAGCCAGGGAAACCGGCTCACGAAACATCATCTTATAGGCCTATTTCCTTGCTGCCAATCATGTCCAAGCTATTTGAAAAGCTGTTACTCAAACGGATTAAACCCATCATAGATAGTAAAAACATAATACCAGAGCACCAATTTGGTTTTCGAGAAAAACATTCTACCATCGATCAAGTGCATAGGATCACAAACGTAATAGAAAACGCCCTTGAAGAGAAGAAAGTATGTTCTACTGTATTCCTAGACGTAGCGCAAGCGTTTGACAAAGTATGGCATGAAGGCCTTATACATAAACTGAAGAACCTGTTACCAAAGCAGTTTGCAGATATATTAGAATCCTACATTCTGGATAGAGTCTTTAGAATAAGACAAGAAGAGGCCTACTCAGAACTAAAAGAAATTAAAGCTGGCGTACCGCAAGGAAGTGTGTTAGGTCCGGTCCTGTACCTACTATACACTTGCGATATTCCTGAATTAGAGCGAAACACGATTGGGACCTTTGCACATGATACAGCCATAATGGCTGTAGGAAACAGCCACGAAGAAGCAGTAGAAAAGGTACAAATCGCTGTAAATCAAGTTTATGACTGGACCAAAAAATGGAGGATTAAACTTAATGAATCGAAATCTGTTCACATAGATTTTACCAACAAAAAACAACAGTATTCTCCAGTTTACATTAATAATAAACAAGTTCCATACGAGAATACAGCCAAGTATCTCGGTATGACCCTTGACGCAAAGCTACGCTGGAAAGCCCACGTCAAGAAGAAAAAAGATGAACTCGACCTCCGATTCAAAAGAATGCATTGGCTACTTGCAAGAAACTCCATGCTGTCCGTGCAAAATAAATTGTTGCTATACAGACAAGTCCTGATGCCAGTTTGGACTTATGGTATTCAGCTATGGGGCTGCACCAAACAGACCAATATATTAATTATACAACGATTCCAGAACAAAGTGTTAAGGGAAATTGTAAATGCACCTTGGTACATACGAAATGCTGGTCAACTTTTTGGAGTCGCAGGGGCTCTTCTTAATGAATTCGTTTTTCGAAAAGAAACCCCAAAGGAAGTGGACCTGGCAAAGCCCCGATAACGTGACAAGGAACGAGATAGACTTCATCATGACGGATAGGAAGCATATATTTAGAGATGTCTCCGTGATTAGTAGGTTTAATACCGGAAGCGATCACAGACTTGTCCGAGGCACTTTAAATATCAATTTCAGAGCTGAGAGACTCCGCATGATGAGGCCTACACTCCGACCTACGCAGCTCCAAGCCGCTCTAGGATCCGAAAAGTTCCAACTGGAACTTCTAAATCGATTCACCCTGTTGGAAACCATAGGTAATATTGACGAGAAAGCTGACGAGGTGGTCAAAGCACTACGCGACGTGTCCCGCAGACTTTTCCCGTCACGGCGAAAAAGTAAGGTGTCCAAACTTTCCTCGGAAACTCTCGGACTTATGAGGGAAAGGCGAGAGTTGCCATCTATGCAGCCGTCTTCGTCAGATAAGAGGGCCTTAAACCTAAAAATTAGGAAGCTGATGCGACGCGACCTTCGGTGCTCCAACACCCGCGACATTAAAGACGCGATTGAGCAAAACCGAGGGTCGAAAGTGTTTGCTCAGCAATTAGGGAGGTCTCATCTGACGAAATTAAAAACTGCGGATGGCAGAATCGTGACTTCGAAGTCCGAGATTCTCGAGGAAGTCGAGGATTTTTATGGACACCTGTACTCAACACGGACGAGGAAACCAGCGGGGCATAGTGCAGACGACCATCGAGCCGAATTAACACGCCACTACACGGAGGATATCCCGGATATCGACCAATGCGAGATTAGGGCGGCTCTCGAGCAGCTAAAGAACAACAAGGCACCTGGGGATGACGGAATAACGACAGAGCTCCTTAAAGCAGGCGGGGCTCCAGTCCTGAAAGAGCTAGCGAGTCTCTTTAATTCCGTCATCCAAGAGGGTACAACGCCCAAGGCGTGGAGCAGTGGTGCGGTGGTTCTGTTCTTCAAAAAAGGTGATAAATCCTTGCTGAAGAACTATAGACCCATCTCACTTCTGAGCCACGTATACAAGCTGTTCTCGAGGGTCGTCACGAACCGTCTCGCTAGGAGACTTGACGAGTTCCAGCCGCCAGAACAAGCCGGTTTTCGAAAAGGCTTCAGTACCGTAGACCACATTCATACTGTTCGACAAATTGTACAGAAGACCGAGGAGTACAATCAGCCGCTGTGTATGGCATTTGTGGACTACGAAAAAGCCTTCGACTCCATCGAAATATGGGCAGTTCTGGCCTCTCTGCAACGATGTCGAATTGACTGGCGCTACATCGAGGTGTTGAGATGTTTGTATGACGCTGCAACGATGACTGTCCAGATCCAGGATCAAAAAACCAGACCCATCCAACTGCTCAGGGGGGTGAGACAGGGGGATGTAATATCCCCTAAATTGTTCACCAACGCTTTGGAAGACGTCTTCAAGACGCTGGACTGGACTGGACAGGGTATTAACGTGAACGGCGAGTATATCTCACATCTTCGGTTTGCCGATGACATCGTCATAATGGCAGAGTCGCTGGAACAGCTAGACCAAATGTTGCACAGCCTAAATGGAGCCTCCCGGCGGGTTGGCCTCGGCATGAATTTGGACAAGACAAAAGTCATGTACAATTCGCACGTCTTGCCGAGTCCAATCCACATCGAAGGGTCGCTTCTCGAAGTTGTGAAGGATTACGTCTACTTAGGGCAAGTCATCCAGCTCGGTAGACACAACTTTGAGAAAGAGGCCGACAGAAGGATCCAGTTGGGTTGGGCAGCATTTGGAAAACTCCGTCAAGTCTTCTCGTCGCCTATCCCGCAGTGTTTGAAGACTAAGGTCTTCAACCAGTGCGTCCTGCCCGTCATGACATACGGTGCTGAAACGTGGACACTGACGGTCGGGCTGGTACACAAATTCAAGGTCGCTCAGCGAGCTATGGAGCGAGCTATGCTCGGAGTCTCTTTAAAGGATAAAATCAGGAATGAAATTATCCGGAAAAGAACCGGAGTTACCGACATAGCTTGCAGAGTAAGCAAACTGAAGTGGCAGTGGGCTGGCCATGTCTGTCGAAGGACCGATGGCCGGTGGAGCAGACGAGTCCTGGAGTGGAGACCGCGTATCGGCAAGCGTAGTGTGGGACGCCCCCCAGCTAGATGGACGGACGACCTAAAGAAGGTGGCTGGGGTAGACTGGATGCGGAAGGCGGAGGACAGGGTGCTGTGGCGCAGTCTGGGAGAGGCCTATGTCCAGCAGTGGACTGCGATAGGCTGAGTTGATTGACATACGAAATGATGACCTCCACCGGGACCTAAAAGTTGAGTTCATCGAAAAAGTGATCCAGAAACTTGCAGAAGTTCACGAAAAGAGACTTCATCAGCATGTGAACGTCGAGGCAATCCAGCTTCTCGACTACACAAACATAGTTAGAAGACTAAAAAGAACAAAACCGTTCGAGCTAGTGTTTAGTGTTAGTGAATAGTGTAAAGTACAAAAGTGCCAAACCAACACAAGAACGAAGTGTATTCGCCTTAATAGAGACAATAAGAAAAGTGCTATTGGACACATTCTTACTAAAGACAATTTTTAATAGTTTAGGTTATAATTAAATTACTTATTAGTCTATTTAAAAGGCTAGATTGTAATAAGATTAGGGTGCATCCTATTGTTAAAAAAAAAATTACATTCTGCCACGTACCTATTTTTTTTTTGTTCCGTATTGGAAAACCCTCATGGATGTCCGACGCCATGGGGCGGGCGACGGGTCTGTCAGACTCTTACTGACTAAAAACCACCCCGGTGTTCCATCTCACACTCACGCCAGGGGTCGCGGGAACGTACGATCCTTCCGCAACCCCCGACTGGTGCCGGCGGGTCAGGGGGGGGAGTGAGGTGTTTAACTCCCCCCGCGACGTCGGCGAGGGGCCTGATGTGTGGGTGCGCGTGCTGTGAGGCGGGTGAGTGGACAAGATCTCCCTCTTCCTTTCCGCGACCTCCTTCTGCGAGACGACCGTTTCACAGAAGGAAACCACCGCGTCCCGGGACTCTTCGCTGCCGACCATCTCCTTGACCGCGGCCGACAGCGACAGGTCACTGCCTACTCCTGAGACGAGGTCACGGCGCGGCTCCCGAGCGGTACACTGCCAAAGTATGCCACGCCGTGTCCTCACGGCCCCCCTCTTCCTTGTTACAACCAATCATGAAATTTAAAAAAAAAAATGTTATGGAATCCTAAATAATGTTTCTGTAAACTTTTGCCTAAAATGTAAAGCCCACCCAAATATTTACTTCGCCCAACTTTGACGACTATTGAAAAAAAATGTACTATGCGAGTTTGGCTAGTAACTTTAAAAATTGGCTCATTCAATATGGATTCTAAAATGATACGACACTTGCTAGATTATTTCTTAAATTGTGGACGATTTCTTCTTTAGCAAAGAAACCCGGTTTTGAACAAATTTTTGTACGTAAGTAAGTACTAAAAATGATTCTAGTGTACCCAAGGCTCTAGTGTACCCAAATGATTCTAGTGTACTCAAAGCCGTAACTTTATGATTCTAGTTTGAGTCGGAGACGAGACGAAAAGAGTCGTTTCACGACGTGTGAGCGATTATTTTTATAACAAAAATATGTTTTTTTTTTAAATGTTTAATGTTTTATATTTCCATAATTAGAATGGAAATATTTGGTTTTCATCATCATCTAGCTAGCCTTTTCCCAGCTATGTTGGGGTCGGCTTTCAGTGTAACCGGATGCAGCTGAATACCAGTATTTTACATGGAGCGACTGCCTATCTGACCTCCACAGCCCACTTAATGGGTAATACGATACTCCTATATAATATTTGGTTTTATAATTTGAAAATCATATTTTTTTTGTTTTGTTTAACCTATTTTATTATTGAGATTATTATACATTTTATTACTTTTATTTAATTTTAGTTATATTAAAGTTAAACTATTTTATGCATCACCTGTTTTATTTCATAGATTCAGTTTAAATTCCGAATGAATATTGATAAAAAATCGATGGTACGGGCTCCCCCTTCCGGGTGAGTAGCTTTAGTTTTTTTTTGTAGTGGCTACCGAGTCCCCGCGAAAAATAACAGACTTTTTTGTTCAAAACTTTTATTTATACTTTCAGACGGACGTATCGAAGCAATTCTCCGAGACCGACTATTCCGAAACAGAGTCGGACACAGAGAGTCCTCACAAGGAGCGCGAGCGCTCCCGCGACCGCGACAAGGAGAAGGATAAGTCCAAGTTCGGGTCGCTGAAGAAGCTCACGCACCGCATGCAGCGCAGCGAGTCGCACGAGAACGTTCCGCACTCCTCCACCAGCCTCGACCGCAAGTACCTGCGCTTCTTCTACCGCAACAAGAGCAAGGACGACTCCAAACTCAAGGTGAGTACGGGAGGCGCACTGTACTGTGCGCGCGAGGCCGCACCGCGCATACGTGAGGCGCACTGTACTGTGCGCGCGAAATGTCCAACTAAGCTGACTTAGCTTACCTCTTAGTCGACAACCCGCTAATGTTCGAATAGCAGAATTGTAGTCGCTGTAAAGGAATCGTTTCCCACAGAAGGCGCAGGTCGGCGTGCCCGTACCCACCGAGCACTACCGCAGCTACCGGCGTGTGGGGCCCGCCTCGCCGCCTGCGGCCCCGGGCCCCGCGCCGGGCCCCGCCCTGGGCCCCGCGCCGCCGCGCGTCACGGTGGAGGGCGCGGACGAGGGCCCCAGGTCGCGCCGGTTGCCGAAGCCCATCAACTACATCCACGCGTCCAACCCTAACCTACTAGACTTCGATAAGAGCGACTTCGTCACCAAACCTACGCTGCACGTGCCTAAACCTAAACCTAAGGCGAGTACCTAAATGTTGAATGATCTTAGTTATTTATATTAATTTAATGAAAACACAATGGACATGTCCAGTGGGACAATGAACGATCGCCGGCAGTAAATGTGGCCCAAGCGCTAAACGCGATTTTGTAAACAAACTAACACTATACTTTGAGATTTTTTTAATGAGAATAGATGCCCAAGTAGCTTGTCTTTGGTTTGAGTGAATATATAAGGTCAGTTTAAAAATTGACTCGTGTAAATGTATCTCGTAAATCCTGATTTGCTGTAAAAAGGAATTACGAGACTTTTTTACGGCGGCGACCAAGAATTGGCGGAATATCGTGCACCAGCATCCGCCAAGACCACCCAACTAGCACACAAGCTGCTTATACAGGCATTGTACAGCCTGGTAGTTGTATAGGAGTCGTTCAAGTACTGTACACTTTGCCTTAAGATGTACAGTAGTATATTTAAAAACCATTTAACAGCTAGGTGGTACAGTAGCCGTTTAGTAGCAAAACAAATTCGTATAGTGATAAAAGAGCATGCAATAGCGTCGGTAGACTGCCATAAGAAGTATAATTGAGTTAATGGAGTCTTTTATACCACCTTGAGATGTAAAAGAGTACTTTAATATATAAAAGGGTTTAAAAGGAGTTAGAAGTTGCTTTTATAGCGCTTAAGAGTGTAGGGAGGCATTTTCTAAAGGCTTAGGTTCTTTAACGGATTTTTTTACGGCTCCTGTATTACTAATCTATAACAGAGCTGTGTATCTCTAGAATAGCGCTTTGAGCGCTATATGAGAGAATTATGTAGCTCCGTACGGCAAATAGTTGTATAAGGAATCATACGAAACATTTTATACAGATTAGTGGGTTACAGAATAGTGTTATAGCACTTTGAGCATTTTAGTAGTATTTACTAGCGCTCTTGTAACGATACCTCCATAACGGAGGAAAATAACTTTATATTAGAGCTCTAAGCGCTAAATTAGCGATTTATACAGCGGAAATGTAATGTAAAGCTGAACAATGAAAATCAAAGTCTTCCTCATATTTTTTAAATAAACTTAATGCTAATAACAAATAACTTCTATAATCTTCATTTTGGTAGTTTTGCCATTTGGTGAAACCGTAATAAAATAAATTAAAAACTGGCCAAGTGCGAGTCGGACTCGCACACGAAGGGTTCCGTACCACAAGGCAAAAACGCCGAAAAAAACATGTTTGTTGTATGGGAGCCCCCCTTAAATATTTATTTTATTTTAATTTTATTATTTATTATTAAAGTTAAAATACAACTGAGTATTTTGTGAATATTTCAAGTGCCTACCTGTTGCCATTTTTGATATCGAGCAAAAAAAGGCAAAAAAATCGCGTTTGTTGTATGGGAGCCCCCCTTAAATATTAATTTTATTTTGTTTTTAGTATTTGTTGTTATAGCGGCAACAGAAATACATAACTTGTGAAAATTTCAACTGTCTAGATGTCGCGGTTCTTGAGATACAGCCTGGTGACAGACAGACAGACAGACGGACAGACGGACAGACAGCGAAGTCTTAGTAATAGGGTTCCGTTTTTATACGGAACCCTAAAAATTATCACAATGATTCTTCTTCTTCGTCCGACTCATTTTTTTCATCATTTGTGGGTTCCTCACTGCGCTTTAAGGCTGGTACAGGTTTCCGATGGATGGGCTGATTTTTTCAGCTCCGCGATTTTCGTTTGCGTTTGCTGTTTTATTGGGCTCCTGCACCTTACCATCCTTCACTCCTTTCGTTCTACAAATAATTTTATGAAATTAATATTTATACAGATTATAAATTTGGAGAGGGATCATGCGGTCAACGGTTTTCGAAGAATCATACTTTGAATTGACTTTCAAACATTTTCGACTGACCCCTAAAATAGTTATATAAAAGGATATCTCAAAGACCATTATACAAATTTGAGTTCTCAATAGTACGCGCAAAAAGCTGATGTGCAACCAAAACAGTTGAATAGCACCCCTATGCCACGACTGTAAAACCTAAAAGTCTACAACAGCAAACACTAGAGCCTCTGTCTGACTAAAGCATCTAGAACAGATGTAACCAACTCTGAGAGCTGCTTGTTCGAGACGCCACGACAGTTTTTTGTAAAAGTATTTTTTTAAGGTTATTACGACATTTTGAAGATCGTTTATGCATAGACTCGTAACTTTTGACATAATTAAAGTCACCATTTTTTACCTGTGACCCTAATTAAACAATCTGTAACCTTCAAAGTCTGATTTATGTTAAAATACAATTTCATAACCAACATATCAATATAATTTTTGCAATAAAAACTGAATATTTTGAGGGAGCGTGAAAATTTTGACGATAGTATAGTTATATATTGACAGCAAACTGATACTTGCACTGATATTTCACGTACACAAAGAAGTAAAACAATGTTAGACTTACCGTACCCGGTTATTTTGATAATCCAATCCATATATTGGTACTAGTCTTTGTTGAAATGGTTAATTTCCCCAAAATATTGCTACCGTATACGTAATACAGATCCGTAAACTCTAATTCAGAGACACAGACGCATCTAAATAAGATGCGAGCGCTATAGTTGCGCTACAAGAACTTATTTTAGATACTTAGGCGCACACAATCGCTCGCATAGCATCTTTGTATCTCCGTACTAACACACATTTACGAACATTGTAGAGACGCTGTAGAACCTCAGGCCGTATAAATCTGGGCCTCTTTCGGGGGTACAGCGGCGCTGTATCCGCTTGTACATCTACTGTAGAACTTGTTTATGGAGCCAATGCCGTTATTAAGAACTTCTAACCGGCCAGTGTACGGCTTGTTATAGAGCTTGTGTGCTACTAGGGCACTTTATCATAATGACTGTGTAAAAAAAAAAAATTCTCACCACTGTTGTAGCCTGTCAGGGGCTCGAAATGGAATGAGGTGGCAATTTTAGCGAGCAAACAGCCTGAAGATGGAGGATCATGTAAGATACAACGGCCCGACATGAATCATCGTGCAGTTGCCCGCCAGACACTACGCCCGTCTGGTCGGAGGATCCTCCCTTTTCTATAGAGTATGAGTGAACTTTACACCCTATTCCTCATACCTCTATACATCTAAATCGGTTCAGCGGTTTAAGCATGAAGAGGTAACAGACCATAGATATCCGGGAGATAATTATGCCTTTTCGGCATATTTGTTCAAGTGTCGCCACATTTTCCCCACCTCGGAAACTCACACAATAACAAAAGAAATAGATACACATATGATAGCATCGTCATGAGCATCATTTTAAACAATTGATCAGTTAAGGTTTAATAGGCAGGTAACAAGAAAAATAAAAAAAAACTATTTTGTTAAAAATGAGCTCTTTTCTTTAGTTCCCGTTTGTCCTTACTTCCAAGAATTCGATCCTTGCCAACAGCACTATCGAATATAATACAGTGTTTTTTTTACCCAAAATCAACGGGTTCGATTCCTGGCTAGAAATATTGATTTTTCAAAAATCCAATGATGCAGTTTTAGTTTTCATCAAAAGCGAGCTCGCGACTCCCTTGAGTACTTTCGCTTTTTGTCTGTTTAGTTGCATCTTTCCATTTATTTTTTGTTTCTGGATCTTTCGGGAAACTGAAATAAAATGTATTAATTCTTGTAATATAGTTTCGTATTTTGAAAAACTAACAATTATCGATATCCATATCTCAGTGCTAAGCATCACTCATTAGTGATAGACATGGGTCCGTTGGCAATTTCCTCATGTCATGTCAAAATATTTCACAACAAGATATTTGTAAAATCCTTAAATGTAAATTGTTTACTGGTTGCCAAATTATTTCATTGGCCCAAAAACCACTTCTAGTTTGGTATTCAACGAAGTTTGTCATTGTTCCACATGTTTTTTTGCATAATGTTAGCAAGCTTAGCTATATACTGGGACACTTGGAAAAACTCGTTGTCATTTGTGGCGGCCCATACCGGCCTTATAAAGTGCCTCAGATAGTTCTAGAACCTTCTACTGTAGAAATATCTAGAATGTTCGAGTACATACCGACCCCGACTAACCAGATGTCGATAATTCTAGAAAGTTCTAGCATCGAAATTTCTAGAAGGATCTTGACTACTAGTTCTGCTACTCGATACTAGATGGCGCTAGTGGTAACTAATGTCACCATGTACCAGGCATTAATTGTGGCGCAACACTATTATTGCATCTTACAACTAGAAATACTGGATGCACAACACCGCGGGCCGCGCGCGTCTAGCCGCAGATTTTTTTTTATCTACCCTACATTTTATTAGTACGTATTATTATGGAAAGACTTCAAAGCATAGATATAGGTACTAAGTACGTATTTGAAAAAAAAAACATGAAATGTTTCCCGTTTCTTTCATATTCTTCGGTTTTTTTCGGTTTTATTGGAAAAATACATGAAATATAGTCTGTGTGGTGCCGGACTTAAAGAATACCACCATCCCTTACTTCCCGTGGGTGTCGTAAAAGGCGACTAAGGATCGTACCGGAGAATGGGCAGCAGCGTTCTCTATGTATTCCACCATCATACCATACTGCGATCGCCAACCCGCCTGCCAAGCGTGGCGATTATGGCAAACCCTCCCAAAATTGGGGGAGGCCTCTGTCCAGCAGTGGACGTCTATCGGCTGAAACGACGACAACGACATGAAATATATACGGGCAAATTTTCTTGAAACTTTCGAATAAAACAATGAAAAAAACAGCGGAATTGGAAAGAAACGGGAATTTTTCCAGCTTTTTTGAACGCTAATCCACACACAATAGAGCATTTCAATCCAGCTTTTCTGCAGCTACATGCTCTACTGCATCCTTCTTTTAAAATCATTATCATCATTTCAGCCGAAAGACGTCCACTGCTGGACATAGGCCTCCCCCAAAAAGGGGGGGGGGGGGTTGCCATAATCGCCACGCTTGGCAGGCGGGTTGGCGATCGCAGTATGGTATGGTGGTGGAATGCATAGAGAACGCTGCTGCCCATTCTCCGGTACGCCCCTTAGTCGCCTTTTACGACACCCACGGGAAGTATGGGGTGGTGCTAACAGATTCACTATTGTAAGTAATGAGTTGACGGGATATGATAAGAAGGGAACGTTCTTATTGTCATTTATACAGTCTTTGATGACCACTCAGGCACCGCGAGTCACTTCACCGTGTCCGCGCGCGAAGCGTTCGTTGAATAACAGAGCTACAACTCGATACTAATGTGTGCTATCAAATGCCTGCAGACTGAAAACCTGGTGGGATTCGTGACCCTGGAGCAGTTCATGCTGAAGAAGCAAGCCGAGGAGAGGCGACAATTGTACACCAACCGAGTACTGATGGGCGTGGAGCATCAGAACCGCGCCGCCGCGCAACACGACCTAATGCAGAGGCTCGACAACATCGGTATGTACAGTATGCAACAATTCTGCATAGGCACGCTATGGTTGAAATTTCTGTCAACATGCTTCGCGCTGTCCCCGCGCCCGCGCTGCAGGCCCGAATTAACATCTGTGTGTGTACACTGGCTAACTAATCAAACGAAACAAAAACATACCGTCGTCGCTTTTTCACACGCGCGGCGTAATTACGTATGACCTTCGTTGGTTCATACCACTGCTAAAATTCACAACTTCATAACAAGTACTGCTAGCGGATAACGTAGCGTATAGGATTAGTAAACACGCAGGCCTGGGTTCGAATCTCGAGATGAAACTATAATTTATCTTTTCAACAATACTCTTATCTTTTTTTATTATCGATAAATTAATACTCGAGAATAATAATGTAATATTTATTTTATTTGTATTATGATATTGTTATTGAAATATGGGGGTATAAATAAAAAAGTTTTTAAAAGTTTTTAATAATTCGTTATAATTTGATAAATAAACTTTTAAAACAGTTTATTTTCTTATAAAGAACAATTTATTGAAGTTAGCAGGTAATCAGTGAGCTACGACCATTAGACTTAAAATATTGTAACCATCTTAGTAATAAAATAATATTGTGCTTTAATTGCGGATATAGCTTAAGTATTCATTTTCAAAATTAATTTTGAAAAGAATATTGAAACTATAAACCTCAAAATAATCCTTATTACGGATATGACACAATAATATTTTAATATTACTAAAATCAATTTGTAATTTATAACGTAATACGTTGTATAACCCCCATTATTATCCATGCTATCAAGTAAACGCTGGCGTATGGATCCTATAATGTTTTAACATATATTTTCATATTTCCTTCCAATGTAACTTCATCTGGTAGGTAACTGGTTGGTTAAAACCACTTGTTTCTTATTCACTGACTATACTCTTCCTTATACATATCTTTTGACCCTCCGACTCACAGTAGATAATTTCTCTAAAACAAAAAAGGAATATTGTAAGGCTACTAGCAAAATTATAAAATATTAAGTTATTACTTTTTTAAACAAAATTATTTTGAAAATAGTTCAAATGTTACAAAATGATTATATTATAATTTATAAATAATGCTTTCATTCATCATTCCAAAAGTAAATAAATAAACTCTTGGAAATATAATTTTTTTCTTCTATTTAGACCCTATGGTAAATATAAAACGTTTAATAAAATAACTACAAGGATCAGCAGTTAAACTTTAATTAAATAAATGTTCGATAAAATAATTAAATCATAATACTCACAGTCAGTCCGGTTTCATCAAATATTTGTGATTTAATTAAGTCCACTTTTACGCAGTGTGATAATAACCGCTTTAATCTCAATATTTTAATTTGCTTGCATTTCAAAATGAACAGCACCGCTAATAGATTAAATACATTTCAGTAACCCACAATATCAAATTGTTATCAACCACCAAAGAACCACAACATTTTAAGTATTTAGTCGCGGTGAATGGTGCATCTGTCCACCTTATAATTTATTTATTGAGATTTCTGCGGGTATAACCCTAAAGTTTTGCACAAGACGAACATGACACGGAACTATAATATTCAAGTAATATAATATTCGATATGCGGGTGTGTGTGTCAAACTACTCATTATAAGAAGGTCGTAAGTCAAACTAAACGTCCAAGCTATTGCTTCGTAACTTTGATTATGGACTTCTGGAGCCTACCGTACAGTATACAACAGATTTCCTAAGCATAATAAGAGCGTTTGTGCTGTGAAGACTGCCGCGCGCCGCAGGCCCATACCTACATCTGTGTGTGTAAGTAATCGAACGAAAAAAATGTATACCATCGCTTTTACATTCAGGGTACGTAATTACATATGACCTTGGTGGGTTCACACGATTGCTAAAATTGACTTCATCACAGCGAGGACATACAGCTAGTAACGTTACGTATTGGATTAGCAAACGCGAATGTCTGGGTTCCAATCTCGAGATGAGACTATTATTTTTCTTTTCAACAATTATCTTTCTCGTTTTTTTTTTATTATTCGATAGATTGATAAACGAGAATAATAATGTAATAATTATTATTTTTATTATTATATTGATAAGCTTAAGTTATATAGGATTAAAAATAGAAAATTAAATGTTTTATACATAAGTGATTTCAAAATGTTTATTCGTTATAATTTTAGAAATAAATTTCTAGTAACAGGTTATTTTCTCATAAAGAACAATTAGTTGAAGTAAAGATGGTAATCAGTGAACTACGACCATTAGACTTAAAATATTGTATCTTAGTAATATAATAATATTGTGCTATAATTACTACCGTTACTCCAACAAACCACGACTAGCAAATCTACGCACGTAAATAAAAAAAAGTGCGGACTCCTTCACAATACATCACAATACAATTAAATTACTCAGTGGTACTACTTTTTTATACTGCCAGTGCACTATCTCAAACATCAAAGTTAACAAATCGTATTTATTAGGATTTATTGTGGTTATAGCTTAAGTATTTATTTTCATTATGAAAAGAAGATTGAAACTAAACCTCAAAATAATCCTTATTACCTGCGGATATGACACAATATTATTTTAATATTATTAAAATCAATTTATAATTTAATACTTTGTACTCGTACAACCCCCATTATTATCAATGCTATCAAGTAAACGCTGGCGCTTGGATCCTATAATATTTAAACATAATATATCTGCATACTTCCATGAAAGCAACTTCAACTGTTCATCAGATCTCTCATTCCGTGCTTCTCATCACTGTATTATCATCGCTGTATCTTATCACAAAATATAAAAGTTCTTGTTTATGATTTCCAATCAAATATCGTTTCTGAGCTGGTTTTCGTTTGCACGGCGAACGCTTCGTGAAGACGTGTCGAATAATTTGGCAAAATATCTCGTTGGTATGAAACCACTTGTTTTATATTCACTGACCAGCTGGGGCCTTCCACTACGCTTTCGACTGGCAAGTGAAGGTTACCCTCTTCCTTTGACCCTCCGATTCACAGTAGGTAATTTCTCTAAAACTAAAAAGGAATACTTAAGTTAGGCTACTAGCAAAATTATAAAATAATATTACTATTTTGAAACAACATTGTTTTAACAATATTTAAATTTGCTTGCATTTCAAAATGAACTACAACACCGCTAATAGATTAAACACACGTCACTAACCCACAATATCAAAAACCAACCAAGAACGAACAACATTCTATTTAGTCGCGGTGAATGAGCCGTAAGTTACCTGGCATCTGTCTACCTTATAATTTATTTATTTAGATTTTTGTGGGTTTAAAGTTTTACGAACTATGTGAACAAGACCAACATGACACGGAACTATATTCAACAGCGTGATTATTCGAGTAATATGCGGGTGTGTGTGTCAAATTACTCATTAAAAGAAGGTCGTAAGTCAAACTAAACGTTAAGCTATTGCTTTGTAAATTTGCCTATGGACTAATGGAGCTAACCGTACAGTCACATGGGTGTGACACTGTTGGGTACTGATGGGTGTGGAGCATCAGAACCGACGAATTGACCCGCATACTTTTATTAATAAATGAAAAAGGTTGCAGTAAATAAATATCGAAAACTACCTATTAAAGGGGTGGGAGGGGTGTTAAACTTTGTAGGGGAAAATACCAAATTCACGCGGACGAAGTGCTTGTATTTCATAAAATGGCCACACCATTAAAATGCGTTTATCCCCGGTCGTCCCCGCCCCGTCGTCCCCACTGGGCACGAGTGGAAAAAAAAGTTTCGTTCCTCCCCAGTGGTGACGACTGGAATTTTTTATTTCCCACTCGTTAAGCTAGGTATAGTTTGAAGTCGACTAGACATTGGTCAGAGGTGTTTGCTATTTTGATCTTTGTTATCAAGTAATTAAATATAGTTTTCAATGCAATAGTCTCTTCAGTGTCGTAGTTTCGTAAGGTATTTTGTTTCTCGACTTGATAAAGGAATGAATTTGAAAACTAACGAAGATGTAAAAGACTTGACTGTACTTCACATCATTGTGACCACACTGTCTCATGAATGCGATACTGTGGGGTGTGTCTCATAACGTATAAACTCATTTGGTCTAATTTAATTTTATTATCGTTCAAAAGGTCTAATTTAATTTTATTATCGTTCAAAAGTTATAATCAACGTGAGATATACCAACTGTTGATATAATTTCTTTACATATAACATTTATTTATTCTAAAACTTAATTAGTATAACGTTGTTTGTTATAACGATTCCCAAGTAACATTTTAGGTTTTAGAAAGGTTTTGAAAAGGTTCTAGAACCTTTCTATGGACATCTGCTCGTAAGTCTTAATAGACTTAATAACGTTATATTAACCTTATAATAACCTCCTGAGTGCAAAAAGGGCCCAGGTTTTAGAACCTTTCTGGGAGCTACAACAAAACCTAAAGCTTAAATCCAGAACCTTTCGAACTACTTACACAGAACCCAAATATAACCTTCACAACCTTAATTTAACGTTAATATAACCTTGTAAGGCAGCTTTTAAGTTCTAAATTAGTCATGGATGTAACTCAATTACAACTTAAAACCTTTTTGATGGACATGAATAAATGCCTTTCCAGGACTCTCAGGTTTTAAAATGTTTCTGTGTAAGATTTTTTCTACACAGAAACACCAATCGTGGATTTATATACTTATTTATAATGGCGCCATTCGCTGTCATTATACCAAGTTTCAAAATGGCTAGATGTAAGTAAGTGTTATAATCATAAAAAGTAATAAATAGCTTGCTGAAGTCAGGGAAAATCAAAAAATAGTGCGATTGGCACTTTATCGTGATACTTTAGGGTAATAGTGCTGTATACGAGACGGGCCTTCCGAAAGTAAAAAATTTAGAAGATATTGTAATGAAATAAAAATTATAAAATTAGGTGGTTGGTAGTAAGTTGCATTAGAAATAAAACTTCTTTTCATATAAAAATCATATATTTTAAATCACATACCACACGTTACTTAATTTTGCCTTATTGACTTAAAATATTGCTTTTTGTTTAGATATTTTTTTTTATTTCAGTGAACAAAATGGCTGGCGGTAGGAAATTACTAGAAAGCATTACAATTAACCTTTTCAGAACTGTAACAGCTAAAAGCTCTTATTGTTTACGAAAATAAGAGCTAAAGGTAATCTCGCGGAGCTACTTAAAACGACAAAGCTGTTTTCGCAGCTTTAAGTTTATCTCCAGGAGTCCTTCAAGAGTTGCGAGTCGCGAAAAAAACCTCTACGCACAATTGTTTGCTTTTAAGTTTTGGTTGTAGGAGGACGTGCGTTCGACGGTTCGACAAGAGTGCTGAAACTTCCACTCCGTTTTTTTGATAACACTCTGTGTCGGTTCATTTTGTCGGTCAATTTTGCAAGACAACGTAATGCTTTGAAGTCGCGAACAACACTATCATTTTTAGAGGATGCATCTAAAGCTTTAAAATATTCTTGTAGGACTTTAAGCATGCCTTCAGCTCATAAAAATAGCTTATTGGTTTGGGTTTTCACCACACAGTCCTAATTTATTTACCTAGACAACTCTAATACAACCTAAAAGTTTAAAGTAGGTTTTAGAAATTACTAATAAGCGATTTCAACATTCCATAACTTTATGGTTATATCAAAGTTAAAAATTAAACCTTTAGATCTCACTTTAGAATAATGCTAGCCTTTCCAGAACTTAATCAGGAGTCTACAAGAACTATAAGATCCTAGGACTATATGCTCTTGAAACCCAAGTCAAAATAACGTTAATTTAAACTCTTGTCATCGGCTCCAAGGTTGTAATTATAAACAATTAGTTTTAGGACTTATTAATAATTCTCAAGTACTTAATATGACCAGATAGCAAAGCATTAACCTTTTTACGACCCTTATAAAACCTAAAGGCATTTTTTACAACCTAGGCCCGAATTAAATGTTACTTGGGTTATCATTTGGTGTAATGTTTAATATGTATTTTGTTTATTTAATCGAAAGTAATTTGGTCTAACGTTTAATATATATAAAAAACGTAATTGTGGTTAACACCCCGACTCAGAGTACCCCGACCCGGATAGGTTAGGTTAGAAGGCTAAGGCGTGAGGGAAGCGGAGCGGAGCTCCCGCCTTAGCCTTCGTGGTTATTTTTTTTTTAAACCACCCAGAAATAGGAGCCACGCGGAGCGGGGCTCGTCGACGTGTATTAGCAGAGGTGGTAATCAGTTACTAGTTATGTTTAATACCTACTTAGGTTACTATTACGTATTACTAATTGGTATAGCCATATCCATTTACAGACAATTTTTTGCACCCTTTGAACGTTAGTATGTCTCACGGGTGCGCCAAAGTTCATCTAAATTTTCAACTGCGATAATTGGAAATCCGAAAATGTTTTTCCTAAAGTTTTTCATCCTAACAATTACAATTCCTAACTACTCTGTCTCTAATTCCAGTTCCAGACGTGATCTACGGTGAGGTGTGTGCGGGCGAGAGTGGCAGTACTGCCAGCTCTACGGGCGGCGGGAAACCCATTTCTGTCAGGGGGAAAGACGGGTCAGTGCACGTTTATCGAAGTCCTTGTTATTTCCATTCACAACTGATTAAAACGACATAATTACAGCAATAAACTAAATGACAGATCTCGTGCGGAGAAATGGTCGGGCTGCAGGCTGAATGTGTCACCTTTCAGATTAGCATTGCCGCACAATATCTGGACAAGGTTTTTAGACACGAAGCTTGAGTTTCGGGTCGATACTGACATTTGTCTCGTGACGTCGCAGGTACGAGAAGATAGTGTACCGCTCGGCGCCGCCCCGCTCGCCGCCGCCGCTGCGCGCGCGCCGCTCGCCGCCGCCCGCGGAGCGCTGGCGCGACTCGCTGCGCCGGAACGACAAGGTGCGCTTTGTTGCCGAGTGTACTGCTACACTGTGCGGAACACGATGTGAAGTTCTTCATCTGCCATCGAAAAGGAAAGATCCACCGACAGGCGAGTGCCGTATCCGGTGGGAGACTGTCGGTCGGGCGATGTCGGGATGTGGTGTATCAGACGATCGCAAATGGATTGCTTAGTTAGCTGTTTTACAAAACATGTCCGTTCTGTAAAATAGGATGGCCATGGCGCTACGTTTAACAGAGCTGCTACCCAAGTTTAGACTTAATGCAGACAGACTCTTCTGTTCATAATAAGCGTTTGGTGTGGCTTCTAATGCCGCACTGGGAGCCTAAAAAGGCCACTTTGGTAAAATCATAAAAGGATAACATTATGAATTATAATAGACAGTAACTGTTAAGTTAATCGTATCAAAGTTAATCGCATTGGTGAAGGTTTTTTCAGTTGTTTCAGTTTTTTTTGTCTGTACTAAAATACGAATCAATTCAATCCAAATCCAATCCCAATCTCTTTGATTATGCCTACGTAGTGCAGCGAAAAAAAGGAAGACACGGACTGTCTTCGCCATATTATGATTCATAATGTTATCCTTTTATGTTCTGCCAAAGTGACCTTTTTAAGGCCCCTGGACGCAGTAACTAGCTAGGGCACCCAGACCATTTGGTTTAGATTAGGTTAGAACTGTGAGCGCGCGAGGCGAGCGAGCTGAGCGAGCTGAGCCAGCGTGCCACGGGAGGCGCCGGCGAGCGCTGCTTCCAAGTTAGTCGTAGTCTATGTAATGTTTCTCGACCGACTTTCATAAAACTCTAATAACCTTTTATTATAATTATCGTTAAAATCAATGTTTTCACTTGAGGGTCATTTTGACTCATATTACTCGTTTTATTTATATCTGGTTCGGACATAAAGTACTACATTGACAGTCTAATTGATCCAGCAGTTGCAAGACTGACTGCTGAGCGTGTGATCCGTCCGGTCCATTTTACCATTAAATAGGAATGTCTCTGTAGCAGTTCGGCGTAGGGCTTGTCCTTGTTTGATGTGTGTACATGTGCGTCCGCAGGTGCACTCGAGCGCGCCCAAGCCGGCCGCGCATGCGCACCAGCATCTGCACCTGGCCATAGACAGGTATGTCATGTTGTTGTTTCTATGTGTCATTTTTACCTATGTCAAATGATACAAGTTGACCAGTATGGTCAGACCTGACGCCACTAAATAAGGACGAGTCTTTTATTTTACAATTAGTAGGTAAATACATTGTCGAAGCATGAAGCTGAGGTTGTTATGTTAGTCGCTTCATTAAATATACATTTTAAATTAAATTATTTAAACAGTAAGATTGGCCCACACTTTTCCGGTGAATTAACTAATAAATCACATCATATTTAGGTCACCACAAACAAAAACTAATTTACTATCTTTAAAAAGTTTACTTAGTATTTCTTCCATTATGATCAAAAATGATGACAAGTTTGATGCTGGTGGTCATAAACACTTCAGAAAGTATGCCCTTCAACCTCTGCATATATGTACCTCACATAAGCGATCAACAGGGCAAACAGTGATATCCTTTCTTTCTTTTTATCTAAGACAACTATTACATAATATCAAACTACCACCCCCTATTGAGGACCTGTTGTATGCACTAACTGAAAAAATTATTTACATTTAAATAACATTTTTTTTATCCGGTTTTAACCAGGTTTCACTAAAACATAAGATATCACTATATGATATTAAATTTATCTATTAACTTTTCCACGTCTAGGATTTTACCAGAGAAGCGATTTATATTTTGGTGATATAGTAAAAAGTTCTTATTATGCTTCTCTTTTGTCGACTTTAAGTTTAAAGAATGAATTGCAGTATTATTCGAAGTACTAGATAATACGGTTTTGTCACTTGACCTAGTGTCAGTTAAATTGTCAATAACGGCGTGAATATTACGGACGTGCACAATAGCTTGACGACGTAAATAACGCTATGCTTATGGTCCATAATTGGTTTACTGTAAATAATTTGGTATTAAATGAGAAAAAAAACTAAATGCATTAGATTCGCTTTACCGAATGTTAGAGAAGTGAATGTCATGTTGTATTGAATAAAGAGATACTTGAATTCGTCGAAAATACGGTTTTCCTCCCAAAATTGGGGGAGGCCTGTGTCCAGCAGTGGACGTCTATTGGCTGAAACGACGACGGTTTTCTTGGGGATCACGCTTGACTGAAAGCTTAACATCACTTGCTGGGCGGCTAAGTCCAGCCGCTTATGCTGTTTGGAAAATTCGCCAATTAACAGACGTGGATACCGCGAGACTGGTCTATTTTAGTTACTTTCATAACATCATGTCTTACAGTATTTTGTTCTGGGGACGGGCTGCAGATATTGATTCTATCTTCATTCTGCAAAAGAGGGCTGTCAGAGCCGTCTACAAGCTCAGCAGACGTGAATCTCTACGGGAACTGTTTAAAAAATTAACACAATTAATGCCTGGTACATGGTGACATATGGCTCTGATGGCTCTTTTCTGCAGAATAAAAATAAAATCGATGCCTGCAGCCCGTCCCCAAAATAAAATACCGTAACAAATGATGAAATTAACTAAAATAGACTAGTCTCGCGGTATCTACGTCAGTAAATTGACGGATTTTTCTGACAGCATAAGCTGCTGAACTTAGCCGTCCTGCAGGCCTGTTAAATGAGGACCCCATTGTAGACTTGAGTCGAGCGATACCTAGGAAAACAGTTTTATCGATGAATTCTAGTTTCTTTTGATTCAATATTATCTCACAATCACTATCCTTGACATTTGATAAAGAAAATCTTTTTTTCCATTTAGTACTAAATTATTAACAGTTAACGAATTTTGGACCAGCAGTAGGGACTTATTTACGTCGTCAAAATTTGTATCACGTCTATTTACTTTAAAAATCAAATAACACCATTTGTGGTTTTTAATAAATGGAGTAGATCATTAATATACACTAAAAAGAGGAAAGGCCCCATTATCGAGGCTTGTGGCACACCAATTTTTACTTTTAAACCAAGTAAATTGACACCATTTATTTGAACTTGTTGTTTATCATTAAAATAAGAACTAACTGAGCGCAAGTTTTCCAAATCCGTAATGCTCTAGTTTCAAAAGCAAGGTTTCGAGATCGACGCAATCAAATGCCTTGGAGAGGTCACAAAAGATTCCTATGGCGTCCTCTTCTTCTTTTCTTTTGCCTCTTCCCACCCGTTAAAAATGTGTTTTAATAAAGTTACATCGGCGTCGGTCGTTCAACGTCCTTTGGTGAAACCATACTGTTGATCGTAAAGGATTTTATTCGTGTTAAAATGATTGAGCATTTGATTAAGCATTATCTTCTCCAACAACTTGCTAAAAACCGGCAAAACGGATACGGGTCTATAATTATTGGTATCTTTACTGTCCCCGGATTTGTAATGTTGTATTACCTTACTATATTTCATTAAATCGGAGAAGACTCCTTTATACACACACAAATTAAATACTATGGCTAAGTAAGGCGCTATAGTCTCAATTATGGAGGTACAGACCTTAATGGACATTCCCCAAAGACCTTCGGTCAATTTGATCTTAATTTGCTTAAAAGCTTTAATCACTGTTATGGGGTTAATATGCAGGCAAAGTTAAATTCAATCGGGCAGGCTGAAACGTTCGTCCTTACTAAATCAAAAGCGAGCAAGGGCGAGGAATATAAGGTTTCAGTTGTTTTGAGTGGGATACCAGTAAAGTAATTGACAAATTCTTGCACTTCTTTGTTATCGCAAATGAGGCCTGCAGACGAGAGATTGACGTCTGCAGTGGGTAATCAGAATTATGCTTTTTATTCCTGTTCGTTTCATTATTTTTAATTTTCCAAACCGTCTTTATTTTATTGTCTGCTGATTTAACCTTGTTGCTAATGTATAATAAGTCTTTAGCTGCCTTACAAGAGTTCTTAAAAGTTTTAGAGTAAGTAGCAACATACTTATAAAATATATACAGAGTTGATATGACAGAGGGGCGTTAAATTACACTACGTATACTATACGTGTATAGTATTAATTCGATATGGTACAAAAATAAAAAGCGCCAAAAATGATTTTTTTTTTAAACAAACTAAATAGCTTACAAATCAGAGTAAAACGCAACCACCCTTTATAAATAGATGACCAATGATATTCTAATAAACAGATATGTTATACACTTACAAAACAACAGAAAAAAGTGTTCCGCGCCGAGAGGCAGCACACATACACACTTTTCATTCATTTTACATTTCACACACAAGTAAAAAGGATAGAAAAAGGATAGCTTGATAAATCAATAAGAAAAAAAGTGACAGCTAGATGTTGTCAATTGCGCGTGAATGTAAACAAACATTATTCGGGCTACCAATCACCGCGGGTTGGCATCATAGACTAACAAATTAACTAGGCAGAAAGTACAAACCGCGTGTACAGAATTTGTAGTCGGGATTTGTGCCTATGCAACGAATAAACACTATTAAAAGGTAGGTCGGTGAAAAATAAAACCCGTTTTAAAAAGAAAGAAATACAATTGTAAAAATAATCATACACCTTCGAAAAGATTTAATTTTAATCTCAATGGTAGGTTTATTTTAACACTATCTGTGACATACTATGGTAACGATAAGCTATTAATATTTTCTTTTCCTACATATTATGACATGTTTAATTTATAATTAAATATATCAAACAAAATTATAAAGAAATGTTATTAAAAGGGAAACTAGAACTCTGCTGTAAAGATGACTTTACTGCCTAATATTCGCATCTGTACTTTTATTCTATGTCCGGAGTGCTCGCATCCTTGTCGTTCTTACGACAAAAAATGTATTTTCCATCTGTTTCTTTTTCCTAACCTCCAAATATCAGAATATTAGGAAAATAATTGAAATATATTAATAAATCGAAGTATAATGTGTACTTTCGTGTGGTATGAGATTCCTTGTGTTTTATTAACTTTGGTATCATATTTGGTACACTTTCTAAATACACAAAATGGCATTTTGGATGGTAATTACGTAGCTGCGCGCACCGTCTCACTCGTAGACGTGCGTGACACAGACTAAAGGCAATACGTCCCAATTAGGACGTTTTCTAGTCTTCACGATTTGCGCGCTCATAACATATCTGTTTACTAAAATATCATTGTAGATGACTTTATAATAGACCTTAGATGCCTAGGTAACAAAGTGGCAACGTCGCGTGCGCGTCGGAGCGCGGCGTGTGTTATCTCTTTGGCGTGGCGGGCGGGCGGCTTAGGCCGCTCACGCTGGCTTTTATGTTAGGTAAGGTTGTAAAGTACACACAAAAACACAAAAATTTTAAATTCTCGATGTGTCTGCCATTCATATTAATGCAAAAATTATACCAACAGAGAATATTGTTATTTATTTTTCAAATTAAATCACTGTCCGTCGCTAAGCACTTTAATTTGTGAATTGCTAAAATAATCGTATTTTTTAGTTCAACAATTGTATTTGTACGACTATTATCTATCTGGTGTATTGTGTGTCTTTTAGTCTGTGCTAAATAAATGTATGTTCTTTCTTTCAGAATACTATTATCACAATGACGATTTACATCACTTTTAATAGGCATTCAATTAATTGCAATATAGGTATATTTATGTTCTCCACCACTACATGAACATAATTACTATAGCTTTAATTATATTTCTTTCAGAATACTATTATCACAATGACGATTTACATCACTTTTAATAGGCATTCAATTAATTGCAATATAGGTATATTTATGTTCTCCACCACTACATGAACATAATTACTATAGCTTTAATTATATTTCTTTCAGAATACTATTATCACAATGACGATTTACATCACTTTTAATAGGCATTCAATTAATTGCAATATAGGTATATTTATGTTCTCCACCACTACATGAACATAATTACTATAGCTTTAATTATATTTCTTTCAGAATACTATTATCACAATGACGATTTACATCACTTTTAATAGGCATTCAATTAATTGCAATATAGGTATATTTAAGTTCTCCACCACTACATGGACATAATTACTATAGCTTTAATTATATTTATTTATTTGTAATAATCACCATGAGTCGTTTAAAAATTCTGGAATACTATAATATGCTTTTTTTGCCAAAAACAATTTCAGTGTGTGTTTAAGTTTAGGTATAGTTTCCTCTTTCCAACTTTTGGGCAATTTGTTGTAGATAGTTGGTACCATGCAAAAAACACTCACATAAGCGCATAAGTGCAATTTTTGATGTATGTACACATAGTTTGCTATCATGACGTCTATTTCTTGGAAATTTGTCTGCCATACGAGGAAACAAATGCTGATTAGCTGTTACAAACATTGCTATTTCCAATATATAAAGTGAAGGTAATGTTAATATATGACATTTAGTGAAATAATTTTTACAGCTATCGGTAGTTTTCAGATTAAACATAGATCTTACGCAGCACTTTTGTCTTTTAAAGACGATATCCCTATCGGTTACCCCAGAAGATAACACCATATCTAATAACACATTCAACTAAACCATAGGAGGCCGTTAAAAGCGCTTCTATATTTAGAGTACGTGATAATGTATATAACGCATAAGCACCACTACTTATTCTTTTGGCTAGAGCCTCAATATGCGCTTTCCAATTTAAGTTTCCGTCGATTGTTAGGGCTAAAAATTTTGTAGTATTAGCTGTCTGTATTTTATTATATTCGATGTCTTGTATTTGTGTATTTGTACTTTTTAATATGATTATTGAAAATACTTCCACCCCTAAGAAGTGGACGGAATCAAACATAATTCTGTTGTATAAAAAAGGAAATCTAAAAGGTATTTCTAATTAACCGACCTATAAGCCTGTTACCAACTATATACAAACTATTCTCTTCAGTTATAGAAAAGAGAATTAGTCAAATACTGGACAGTAAACAACCAATAGAACAAGCAGGCTTCAGAAAAGGTTACAGTACTACAGACCATATACACACATTAGAACAGATCATTGAGAAATATCAAGAATTCCAGAGACCGCTCTACAATGCTTTCATCACAGATAATATAATACTAGCGTACAGATACCCCATCCCATACAAAGAAACGTGACCGCCGTAACTACGTCATTTCTTCGGCCTATTCGGCTTATTTTCTAAAGTGGCTGAGTCCGGCTTGTTTCACTCACGTCGCCGCTAGATGGTGCTAGCAGCGTTGACTCGCTAGCTTGTGGGCCGCGAGCAGTTATTTTACACAAACACCAATAGATGGCGTTAAAACCATACTGTACTTTTGTACTACAAACCTAAAGTCGCCCTGTGACCTTAAAGCTTACGTCGTCAGTCACTGGACTCGGCAATAATAAATTCACGTTCTTTCATGCATGCCTTGCGATAGCGCATGATTTCTTGAGCGTAGTAATGGTACAGCTAGGTACATGTTTTCCGATGTCCGTTTCAACCGCGCGGCCACCTCATAATATTTTATGAAACTTTGCCAGGAATTAGTGCGAATTTGTTACTTTACACACCTCTTTTCGTGAATTTGTTACAAAAAAAACTAAGACGCTATGACAAAGAATAGTTGACCGCTAGAACCGCCACTTGCCATAGTCATCCCTCGTGATTACACAGAAACTACATAATGCAGATAGACGAATGATGCATCAAAAGAAAGGTCTTAATTTGTTCAATTTGTTACAAAAATAAAAAACGTCAAAACGTAAATAAACAAAAAGTTATGCAATATTTAGTTTTCAGGTTACGAGTAGGTAGGTATATCACCATAAATATCAAATTAATAGAGGCTAATGTGTATGGACAATTTGTTACTAATTTGTTACAGCGAATAAACAGAAAAAAATACTAGAAAGTAGGTTCAATAATTTGTTAGAGTTGATTTTAGTTGGCCGCTCGGACGGCAATAGGTATGCCTAAAATACAATGGCGTTTATCTCGTTATTAAAAGTAGGTTTAAGCTTAGAGAGAACTAAAACTAATCGACGGGTAACGTAACCTCGTTTGGATAAATATGGCGAATATAACTGCAGCATTCATATTTTAGAAGATATTTACAAAAAACAGTAGTATGAAACCGTATGAGAGTAGGGTGACCATGATTTTTTACAATGAAGTGTGACTGAATAGGTAGTGATTATTGGAATGTTCGATATTCATATCTTATTTTTTTAGGGCGAGTGCTTATACAGGGTTAGTTTTCAAAGACCAGCCAAATTTAAGGGTAGGTATGCTACAGACCATCAAACTGAACAACTTTCTCCATGGGATCCATATCTTAATCGCGAAAAATGTATCAACTGTCCCATAGAAAACTTCAATACCTACTCGACCTAAACGTATGGGATGGCTGAATTTTTATTCGCGATTACGATGTTGGTCCCATGGAGAAAATTGTTCAGTGTGATGGTCTGTACCACACTTTTAAATTTGGCTGGTCTTTGAAAAGTAACCCTGTGTAAATTCATTTTAAGTTAAGGCATCCTGTGGCATACTTTATAAAAGTCACAAATCGATTAAAATTTCTTTATTCAAAATCAACACAAAGGCAAAAAATCAAGTAATAAAAGTCAACAAGATAAATATAAAATCTTTATAAACTAACATAATATTTATAAATTAAGGTATTGTTATTTAAAAAAATTGTGAAAAAAAAAATGTGACACACAGTTGAAAGGTGAACTTAAGTTAGGCGAGATAATAACATTTGATTTAATCGGAGCTGCAGACTCAGTTTTACTCACTGAACTGCCGATTACTAATTAACATTAAGGATAATTATTATTTATTAGTTGGTACATACTACAGAATTTATACCAGGCACAAAAATAGGCCACTATAAATGTTATTTTTTAAATAACAATACATATTTTTGTTACGACGACAATTCTTTTAAAATTGAAATAATAAGTAGGTACCTCTAAGAAAATATATCTACATTCTGTGTCATATATTCGTGTCAGTTAATTTATAAATATTATGTTAGTCAATAAAGACTTTATATTTATCTTGTTGACTTTATTACTTGATTTTTTTGCCTTTGTTTTGATTTTGAATAAAGTACTTTTAATCGATTTGTGACTTTTACTTTTATAAAGTATGCCAGAGGATGCCTTAACTTAAAATGTAAGTATTTATATAAGCACTCGCCCTAAAAAAATAAGATATGAATATCGAACATTCCAATAATCACCATTCAGTCTCACTTCATTGTGAAAATTCATGATCACCCTACTCTCATACGGTTTCATAGGTACTACTGTTTTTTTGTAAATATCTTATAAAATATGAATGCAGCAGTTATATTCGCCATATTTATCCAAACTAGGTCACGTTACCCGTCGATTAGTCCTTTAACTAAGCTTAAACCTACTTTTAATAACGAGATAAACGCCATTTTGTATTTTAGGCATATTGCCGTCCGAGCGGCCAACTAAAATCGACTCTAACAAATTTATTGATCTTACTTTCTAGTATTTTTTTCTATTTATTCGCTGGAACAAATTAGTAACTAATTGCCCATACAAATTAGCCTCTATTAATTTGATATTTATGGTGATATACCTACCTACTCGTAACCTGAAAACTAAATATTGCATAACTTTTTGTTTATTTACGTTTTGACGTTATTATTTTTGTAACAAATTGAACAAATTAAGACCTTTCTTTTGATGCATCATTCGTCTATCTGCATTATATAGTCCCTGTGTAATCACCGGCGATGACTACGGCAAGTGGCGGTTCTAGCGGCCAACTATTATTTGTCATAGTTAATTTTTTTTTTTTTGTAACAAATTCACGAAAAGAGGTGTTTAAAGTAACAAATTAGCACTAATTCCTGGCAAAGTTTCATCAAATATTATGAGGTGGCCGCGCGGTTGAAACGGGCATGTTTTCCGGCAGACTTAGTTATTTGTTAGGTTCGGCGTCAAACGTCAACGCAAATTATTATACTTAAATTTATAAGATCGAAATACCCAGCTCTTGAAATGATTAGGTACCTATTTGCTGCAAATTAGATGATTTTAAGAAGGGAGAGTTATTTTTTTAAAAGAGTCAGTTTCGAGTGTGTAGAAAACATTTTACTTTAATTACAAGCTGTTATTACTTAACTAAGTAGCAACATTTGGGGATGCAATCTCGTTATCGCGAGATTTCAGCTTTTTTTTTTAGCGAGATTGATTTCGGACGAAAAAAGGGCGAGATCTCGCGAGTTTAACGAGATTGCACTCGAGCTTCTATACGTCTTATTCGAAGAGCGGACTGACACGGACGGAGTTGCGATCCTGTTGGTTTCGTAGAAGACTGGTTGTTTCTTTCATTTGTTATTTGATAGATACATACGTCAAAGTTAACTACATAAAAGGTTGTAAAAAAATATAAAGACAGTACGTCAAACAATGTTTGACGCATATTGGTCCTATTAGACATCAAACAATTAAAAGTTGCCTGCCAAACTTGTCCTTTAACACAAGCCGGGTCATCGTAAATGTTACTTAATTTCCAGTGTCCGAGGTGGGAAAGCCAATGTCAATCGTAATAACAGCAGAGTCAGAGTCAAAAGTCGATCGAGAAAGAAAGCCGTGTCAATATCCGATTTATGTCCTGTTCACTATATACGTGGGGTACGAAAACTCAAACAAAGCGATGTGAAAAGACTTCGTCGTCATCGTGTCGTTGATTTCAAAGTTGAAACTAGAGTAAATATATGGTCCTTGAGTTGAACTTGAAAACAACAAAAATTTCTTTTTTTTATGTAATGTTTCTGACATGGCTTCAAGGCCTATAGGTATGCCAAAAGTTAACACAGATATATTTTCTACACATCTAAATATATTTTGCTTTATATTAATAAATATTTAATTCTATCAAAATAGATATGGTAAATGGTAATGTGAGAAATATAGATATTGAGCTGTGTAGTAAAACTCAGAAAATGAAAACAACTCCATCTATATTGGAGGAAATAAACATTAAATGAGTGAGCAAACATTGATTTGTTAAAATCATGGAATTTGGAACTAGGAGCCCATTATTCCTTTTTTTTGTGATAAGGGGATTTTTAAAAACAAGGACATACTTTTTCTATGGTCAAATTTAAACAGATACACAAACTTCAAAAACAAATCGATACATATAACGCCATCTATTGAGGCTTTTTTTGAACTATTTTTTCTTTCTTCGCAATGAGACCCCATGGCTTTCATTGATTACCAAAAAGCGTTCGATACAATTTCACTCTCAGCAATTTGGCAAACTCTACAGACTCAACGTGTTAACCTAAAATATATAAACATACTGAAAGATGTTTACGAGAAGAGCCAAAGTAGAGTACAATTGGATAAATAAATAAATAAATAACGTAGGATCACCAATAAATATAGAAAGAGGGGTCAGGCAGGGCGACCCCCTCTCTCGTCTTTGCAGTGTTGGAGTCGGTCATAAGCAATCTGGACTGGAAAAATTTGGGTATCAATATCAACGAAAATTATCTTTCACATCTAAGATTTGCCGACGATATTGTACTTTTAAGTTTAGTGCTAACCATAAAGACTTACAACATATGATATCCATCTTACATACAGCTAGCAAGGAAGTCGGCTTGGAAATAAATCTGAGCAGAACGCAAGCAATGATAAACAATAGCCACGAAACCATACAACTTGAAGATGTCTACCTAGAGTATGTGAGTAACTATATATATTTAGGAAAACAAATATCATTCAGCGCACTATAGAATCAACAGGAGGTAGACAGAAGAGTTCAAAAGACCTGGAACAAGTTTTGGAGTTATATGGAAGTGCTGAAAGGCGATTTTCCCATTACACTAAAGAAAAAAATAATGAACTCATGCCTCTTACCCTCCTTGACTTATGCATGTCAAACATGGAAGTTTACTCATAAAAAACAAGATAAAAACAAGTCAAAGAAGTATGGAAAGGAGCATGCTGAAGATAAGCAAATTGCAGAAAATACTACATAGCATAATCCGTAAAAAGACAGATATTATTGGACTTAGGTGACTACTCATCCGCAAAATATTTCATCCACGGATGAAACGTTACCCTTTTAAAATTGTAAGGCGACGAATCATCGCAAGTTCGGATGAGTCGTCGCATAGTTAATGCCTTAAGTTACGCACAGAAATTAAAAATGAGATGGGCGGGCCATGTAGCCGGAATGACTGACGATAGATGGACCATTCGAACCACGGTGTGGCCAGGACCAGCAGGTTACAGAAAGAGAGGCAGGCCGCAAACACGATGGGCAGACGACATAATACACATAGCCGGCCGGGACTGGACAAGAGTAGCAAGCAACAGCAACAGAGGAGGCCTTCACCTAGGAGGGGTTCTTGCACAAAATGTTAATCTTATCACATAGGTTTATTGAATAATTTATAATTGAACTATGCTAATTCATCATTAATTGGATAATATATTTAATTTATTCTGAATTAATTTTAATAGATACAAAAAATATTTATTATTTTTTGAATTGTATAATTTTGTTTCTATTTTAATTTTTCAAATTTTATTGCAATAAAAAAAACTATTTTAATGTTTTTTTTTTTTTACTTTTCAATGTTTATTATTCTAATTCATTGGCAAGATATAAAAGGCTTTTTTATTTTATTTATTTATTATATTCGATGTCAAGACTAGAGAATAATGATGATCGTTAGCTAGAAAGTACATAACCAAAGTTTTATTTATATTAATTTTTAAATTATTATTATTCAGACAGATTACCGCTTCAATAAATGTATTTTTTATGTCAGTTTCATATGTATTCTTATTATGGCATGGAATAGTTATCGTACTGTCATCCGCAAACAGTGTTATTGGATCTTTAATGGATTTAGGGAAATCATTAATATAGAGTGTAAACAGGTGTGGTCCGAGTACACTGCCTTGCGGAACTCCATGAGGGACAGTAGGCTTGCATGACGTGAAAATCTCTTCACGTTTAGAGCTCATATTTATTCTACTAATTTGCGTTACTTTTTTTTCTGTCTTGTAGGTATGATTGTATTAGATTAAATATGTTTCCTTTTATCCCATATGCATCAAGTTTATTTAGTAATATATTATGTCGCAGAAAATGGCACATACTGGTTTATTTTTATCCATGTTTGTCATAACAGTATGCAAGAAATCGTATATGGCCAAGTTAATTGTTTTTTTCTCCCTAAATCACGTCTGTTCATCACGGAGTATATGATTTTTTTCAAGATAGGTATTAAGTTCCCTGTAAAAATATTTTTCAATAATTTTTGAAATTATTGGTATTAATGATATTGGCCTGTAAAATTCCACTAGCTCCCTATCCTGTTTATAGATTTTTTTAGCGCATTCGGATATATACCCTCACTGATGCTTAAATTAATGTAGCTTATGGGGCTATAGATTTCATATGCTACAGTCTTAATAATTTTTGTACATATGCCATAGAAAAGAATCCACAAAAAAAAAAAATAACATTAACATTTTGAAAAGTAGGTCAACTGTCACGAACCTGATACTACTCAATGAATTTATCACCGAAGCCGTGGCTAATAGCAAGCAGGTTGATGTCGTCTATACTGACTATAGTAAGGCGAATCGACCATTGCATCTTGTTATCAAAGCTATATGCAGGGACCTACTAAGATGAAGAAGATGGTTTTCTTCGTATCTAAAGAACAGATCCCAAGCCATAGTATTAAATAATTATATTTCTAGTTGAGTACCTATCCCTAGCGGAGTTCCCCAGGGTTCATTGCTCGGTCCATTACTTTTTATAATCTACATCAACGATATTGACACTTGTCTGACCTCAACCAAACTTTTGTGTTTTGCTGATGATATGAAGATTTATGCCACAATATTATCGCAGATGGACGTGATAGTACTTCAGGATGATCTGCGTCGTTTGGAGGCATATTGTTGAAGAAATAAACTGGATCAGAATCCTACTAAATGCTCAGTAGTAACATATTCTCGAAAGCGGACATGTTATACCTTAGTGACCAAGTACTACCTAGATCTAATTCCATCCGTGATCTGGGGGATCATGATTCCAAACTCACTTTTGAATCACATGTAGATGCAATTGTTGCCAAGGCTTTAAGATCACTGGGTTTCATAATACGGTTATCCAAGTGCGTCACACAAGCGAAAACCTTAAAAATCCTATACTGTACTTTTGTCAGAAGCCGCTTGGTGTACGCGTCTGAAGTATGGAATCAGTGTTAACACAAATATATTGATCGCATAGAGAACATCTAAAAAAGATTTATAAAGTACCTACTTATGCTACCAGCAAAGAGCGCCATACCACTCTGATAATTACTTAAACCTCTGTAAGAAATATCATTTATTGCCCCTAATTAATCGTCGTGAGATCGCCGACTGTGTTTTGTTACTAAAGACCTTTAATAATTATATTAGCAGCTCTCAAATTCTATCTAAATTTTACTTTCAACGTCGCCGGAAGGTCGAAGGGGTCCAATTCCCCGCTTCGTGTGCCATTTGCTTCGACTAACTACAGGCAGAACTCATTTCTTGAGCGTGCAAGCAGAAGCTTTAATAAAGTGTGTGAACAGCATGACTTCGATCCCTTTCCAACATGTGTGTCCGTGGCCAGAAAGTGTTTGAGCCTTAACTTTTGCACCTGATGCTCAATCAATCAATCAACTCAGCCTATCGCAGTCCACTGCTGGACATAGGCCTCTCCCAGACTGCGCCACGATGATGCTGATGCTCGATATTGCTCAATTTATAGTTTTTACCACCTACAATGTATTGTGGTGGGTATATAATATAATATTAATGTATAGTTTTGGCTTTGGCGGTTTATTGTTTTTATTGGCAGTATTGTGTTGTTCACAGATATATTTTATTACTAGCTGCGCCCCGCGGTTGCACCCGCGTAAATGTCGATCCCGTGGGAATATCGGGATAAAAAGTAGCCTATATGTTAATCCAGGGTGTCAGCTAGCTCCATACCCAATTTTATCAAAATTGGTCCAGCCTTTTGAGCGTGAAGAAGTAACAAACATATAAACACACACACACACACTCACAAACTTTCGCCTTTATAATATTAGTGTGATTATTCTGATAATTATATATGTGAAGACTTGTGATTGGCTGTCAGTCACGCTTTAAATTTCTTAGTCTGTTTTGTTTAGGTGTAAGTCTTGCAAAGAAAAAAAAATTACATACCAAACAGTACGCTTTTACAAAGGGTCGTTCAACTATTGATGCCGGGTATTAAGGACGCCTTTACGAATCTGACAAAAATAAGCCGTTTTTCGGTGCGGCAAAATGAGACGAAACCAAATGTAACTAATAATTACCACAGATAGATTACTCTTTCATCTCCAAATGGTAGCCATTTTTTATTCGAAAATGTTGGTTTATAATATAGTAAAAAATAATTTCTGTTGCCTCTTCACACAAAATCGACGATATCGTGCTGTCTTTGGGATCATTTTTCTTCTATTTAATAACATAAACATATTTATTTTAAAATATTTTATGTAAGCAGACATGTTCAACTCAAAAAGGTAGCCAAAAGAACTATCAAAATGTTAAAAATAAGCTCAGAAAAAAATAAAAATCGGAGTCTATTTTTTCACATATTTAGCTGTAATACGTGAATCTTATTGGATTGAAATAAGGGTTATTTTACTGGTCACTGTCTCGGTTTATTGCACAAATATTTGTAATGAAATATTAGTCTGCGCTCGGCCGCCGTTGTGAGTGGACTCTGTGTCGGTTGTAAGCAGCAGCTTGTGCTAAAAGAAGATCGCTGTACGGATACAAAATATTTGACACACAAAACTTGATACTTCACGCATTCTGTATGTACCTATTACCCAAGGAAAGATTTGATTCACAGTCTTATAATTTTTCTAGAAGTAAGTAGGGTTTATAAATTCATATTTCGTTCCGGACTTGCTGGAGTGACCTGCACAGCAGGTGTACTTCGAAGACTGCTACTGGAACTAACAGCCGAGCTGAGGAGTTATTCCGGTCTGATCCCCTGAAGACTTACAATATTTCATGATGGGTGTCAATTTCGTGGTTTTCGAGGGTGCTGAAACCGATGGTGAGGTCCAAATGAGAATCCAAGATGGCGGATGTGAAAAATGTTACAATTTTTCATGATGGGTGTCAATTTCGTGGTTTTCGAGGGTGCTGAAACCGACGGTGGGGTCAAAATAAAAATCCAAGATGGCGGATGTGACAAATGTTACAATTTTTCATGATGGGTGTCAATTTCGTGGTTTTCGAGGGTGCTGAAACCGATGGTTGGGTCAAAATAAAAATCCAAGATGGCGGATGTGAAAATTTTTATAATTTTTCATGATGGGTGTCAATTTCGTGGTTTTCGAGGGTGCTGAAACCGATGGTGGGGTCAAAATATAAAATCCAAGATGGCGGATGTGAAAATGTTACAATTTTTCATGATGGGTGTCAATTTCGTGGTTTTCGAGGGTGCTGAAACCGATCGCGATGGTGGGGTCAAAATAAAAATCCAAGATGGCTGATGTGAAAAATGTTATAATTTTTCATGATGGGTGTCAATTTCGTGGTTTTCGAGGGTGCTGAAACCGACGGTGGGGTCAAAATGAAAATCTAAGATGGCGGATGTGAAAAATGTTACAATTTTTCATGATGGGTGTCAATTTCGTGGTTTTCGAGGGTGCTGAAACCGACGGTGGGGTCAAAATGAAAATCCAAGATGGCGGTAAATTTGTAACATTTTTCACATCTGCCATCTGTAAAATTATTAAAAAGGGTTCAAACCGGGTGCGGTGACTTGACAAAGACGAAAATGTGGAGTCGTTGTTCCTCAATACTAACATACACGTATCCGTTATAATAAGAAATTACGAACTTATGTATTTCAATAAACCCTGTAAGTACTTATTTTTGTTGCTGACGATCCTTCAGGATCAAAAACAAAAGAAAACGCGGTTCAAACCGGTATGACAAAGTTTTTAGTGGATAAGACAGAGATTAAAACAGAAGACGATCTAGGAGGGGATCGAGGCGGGGGGGGGGTGGAGGGGGGCTTCAGGGGATCAGAACGGAATAATTCGAGCTGAGTCAGGTGTGCCGAGTATGGGCTCGTTTTCTTAGTTATGTTGAGACCTTACCTCCAGACTTGATGGAGTGACCTGCAGGTGTACTTCGAAGACTGCTACTGGAACTAATAGCCGAGCTGAGCTAGGTGTGCCAAGTTTGGGCTTCTTTTGTTAGTTTTGTTGAGACCTTAAGAATAGGTAGGCAGGCACTAGGCCGGGTCTAGTCTAGGCAGATGCGGTCACTAATCGGAAACATAAAACAAAAGTATCTAAAAAAAAAGATTACAGGAGCCATCTTGGATTTTCATTTTGACTTTGTTTTCGGCTCCAGCTTCCTCGAAAACTATGAAAACGACACCCATGATAAAAAATATAAAAAAAATTACAGCCGCCATCTTGGATTTTCATTTTGACCTCACTATCAGCTTTAGCGCCCTTGAAAACCATAAAAACGACACCCATGATAAAAATAAAAAATAAATTACAGATTCTTGGATTTTCATTTTTATCTCACTATCGGCGATCTCAATATCCGTCACTTTGCACGGCCAAAAATGTAATTGACAGGCTTATGGTGATTTATCGAGGTAGCCACTGCTAATATGCCTTTATGCAATGCACGACACTGCTTAGTACGTTATCCTAATTGCGTAACACACTTGGAATGGCAATCCATTCCGATTTGACAGTTCAACAATATCCATTGCGTTGTTTTTGTTTTACGAATTTTTTAAATATTTATGAAGCAACTAGCTGTGCCCCGCGGTTTCACCCGCATAAGTTTCGATTCCGTGGGAATATCGGATAAAAAGTAGCCTATATGTGTCATCTACCTCTATACAAAATTTTATCAAAATTGGTGAAGCCGTTTGAGCGTGAAGAACAAACATACACACACACTCACAAACTTTCGCCTTTATAATATTAGCGTGATGAATATTGTAGCATTTGTACTGTTTGCCTTGTAGGGTGTGTGCCAAATACACGTATTTTCTTTCCAGTTTTCGAGAACCTACTTGCATTTGATACCATAGCAAATTTATTATATAAAATACGAAATAAACCGAATAAAACAAGCTTGTTTTATATTTGTTTTCAATAAGCTCGTCCGCAAATTGTTAATACATGGGTACTTTGGCAACTTGTACTTGATTAATCACTGTCCAGTGAAATTAAGTAAATAGCATTCTACTTATATGAACACTTCACATTACCTACAAACTGTTTGAAAACAAATCACCGTAAACTTAAAAAAAAAACATGGCAAAAATAAAATAAAATTAGGCTCAAGTATCAAGTCGTGTCAGTTTGCTCATAATTTCACCGCTTCGCGCATGTCGCTGTGTGTGTGAGCCGTGCACGTGTAGTAGTAAGACTCAATACCTAAAATTGAAGCGCGTCATTTCGTAAACGCGTCCTTAACTTTTAGGACATATTTATAACGCATGGGAAGATAAATGCGATGCCTGAGGCATATTTTGTGATTTGTCCGAGGCATTCGATTGCTTTCTTCATGAAACGTTAATCTCAGGAAACTCCGCCACTACGAGATCCGGAACACTGCTCTGGATCTTCTTACTTCATACTTGAGTAAAAGAATTCAGAGCGCTGACGTTAATGGAAAAATATCTACCGGATCTATAGTAACAATGGGATGCCCACAGGGTTTCTTGGACCTTTTTTGTTTCTTATTTATATTAATGACTTGCCGTACCCCATAAAAGATAATCATGATATAGTGTTGTTTGCAGATGACACTTCACTTTTATTTAAACTTAAACGTGAGCAGCTGGTTACTGACGATGTAAATAGCGCGATCTCGAAGTAGTTCACTGGTTCAATGTTAATAATTTACTTCTAAACGAGAAAAAAACTAAATTCAGTTTCGCGGACAAAAAACAGAAAAAACCTTTTTTTTTCAGCGCAAATGTCTCAATATCTTTAAGTTATCCAGTTTGTTTAAAAATACACAAGTATTTATCACCTATCTATCTAGTAAGTCTACGAATTTAAGTTTTGATAACTACTTAATAAAAAAATCGTTTATAAGGCATTATTTAGATATTTTACTACTAATTAAATTAGTAGTCAAAATAAAAATATAAAAATTGAGTTTGGTAGATAAACACCTCAAATTTTAAAATATTTAACGCTTTTTGTTATTTTCAATAAATTCTTACGCGTAAACGACGGTTTTGCGTAGTCAACATTTTTTTACAAGTACTAATTTAATGAATTAGTACTTGTAAAACTGTACTTGTACTTGTGCTGTTTGAACAAATCAGTAAGAATTTACCGAAATAAAATTTGTCGTGGATAGATGACGCCACAGTATAGTGAACGGCGCCATCTAACAGTTTGTTTGGTAAACGAAGAATCATGTGATCGGAGGCGCAAGCGGGCCCTACCGCTTGGACGCGATCGTCGGTAGAGAGGATGCAGCGAGGACTGGTGGAGGGACCGAGTGCTGCGACAGTCTGCAGTGGACAGTCGTCGGGGTCGGACAGTCTCGGCAAGCGCTCAATGCCAACACGCGTGTTTGTTTCCGACGCACGTGTGCGTTTCGGTTGTAAATAGCTAGTTTATTGGGGTTACTGTAAATTCAAATAATCTTTTCGTTCGAGTACCCACTGCAGTGCCCACACCTGTCTAAGCTATGTCGGATCGTGAAGAGGACCCGATGTGTCGCGTCTCGGCCACCCGGTGATGCGACACTACTTGTACAGTTTTGTTACAGCTTGTTGTTGAAGCAGCTCAATCCCAAAAATTTTTAAATAATTTTTTTAAATATTTAATGTTTTTTCTTTTGTTTTTAGGGTTCCGTACCCAAAGGGTAAAAACGGGACCCTATTACTAAGAACTACTAAGACTTCGCTGTCTGTCCGTCCGTCTGTCCGTCCGTCCGCCTGTCTGTCACCAGGCTGTATCTCAAAAACCGCGATAGCTAGACAGTTGAAATTTTCACAAATTATGTATTTCTGTTGCCGCTATAACACCAAATACTAAAAACAAAATAAAATAAATATTTAAGGGGGCTCTCATACAACAAACGTGTTTTTTTTTCGGCGTTTTTGCCGGGATCCCTTCTTTTCGCATAATGTTCTTTGTCCTAATATACTTCAGCATAACGATTTTGGCACAATTTGTTTTGGCATAATAATACTTCGGCATAATTTTTTTACGCATACATTTTATGTTGGCATAATCATCTTAAAGACTAATTTGTTTTGGCATAAATTTGATTCGCATAATGTTAGTAGGCCTAATGACTATTAGCATAATAATATTTAGGCATACAATTAATTAAATTTAATATGCTGTGCAACAAAAGTTAGTGACAGAACTGAATTGCTGCAAAACCGACTCCACGTAGTCTTGTTTGTCCTACCCCTAGAGTGTAATTTAAAATCGCGTAGGCGCGTAGGGGCAAGGCGGCCCGCGGGCTGAGGAGCAGGCGGCTGCGAGCGATCCGCCGCGGCTGAGGCTGGCCGGTGAAGCCGGCCAACAAGCCGAAGCTGCGGTGGTGAGCGAAAGCTGTCTGCGACGATTAGCACGCGTGAGGCCGCCGGAGGCCCGCAGCGCCGGAGCCGTGACAGAAACCCTGCCTGCTGCTTGTTGCATGCTCGCTTGAATGCTGCATGCTGCATGCTTGCTTGCATGCTGCATGCTTGCTTGCACGATGCATGCTTGCCTGCATGCTGCATGCTTGCTTGCATGCTTGCTTGCATGCTGTATGCTTGCTGTATGCTTGCTTGCATGCTGTATGCTTGCTTGCTTCATGTTTCCTACAGCGAAAAAAAACCTACAAAATTGTTCAATACGTTATATTATATTAATATGTTATATATTACCTGATTCAGGAGATATGGTTTTTTTCCAATCGTCGAAATAAATTGGTATATCCTCTTCGGGCAAATTTATGCTTTAGGATATTATGCTTAAAAAAGTTATGCTTTAGAACTTTATGCTTAATAAATTTATGCTTTAGAATATTATGCTTAATCATTATTATGGTTAGAGAAATTATGCTTAAAAAAATTATGCGTAAGCTGTTATGCGTAAATATATTATGCGAAAATATAATAGTGCCAAACAAAATTATGCTAAGTTATATTAGGTCTTAAAATTTTATGCAAATGGATAGGGAACCGTTTTTGCCTTGTGGTATGGAACCCTTCGTGTGCGAGTCCGACCCGCACTTGGCCAGTTTTTTTATATTCACATTGATGGTAATTAATTTTATATATACAATGACATTTGCTTACTTTGTAAATAAAAATATTAAATATATTTTCACACCACCTGCTCGAAAATGTCAAATTATATGTCAAGCAACCTTAACCTAAAGTGAGTCATTAGTGGCCGGGGGCACAGCCGGTCAATAATGTTGTACTGGATTTCATTATGACCCGCTGGTCATTAATGTGATTTGAATTTGGAATCTCACATGCTCAGCTAAATTGGCAGTATAGTACTAACAAACACCCTTTGGTGCCAGAAAGAGGAAAGCTATTCTCGAAACCCTTACTACGCGTGGATGATATTCTCGATTTCCTACAAAATCATACCGACTGCTTCTTCATATCGTTGCTATGTTTTCGAAGACATAATATTGTAAGAATAATTAGATAACTACGAACCATTTTTTAAAAGGAATGGAATTTTCAAACTCAAACTCAAACCATTTATTTCAATTAAACCATTTACAGGCACTTTTGAATTGTCAAGAAGTCGGTCAGTCAGAAAATATGAAGCTAGTTGCCCATTCCAAAGCGTAGGTACCTATGGAGAAGAACGGGCAAGAAACTCCATGGACACTCTTTTTAATTGTATTTTTACAAAAATATTAGTTACATCATTAATATTGAATTTACAATTATATGTGAGAACGATGTAAAAAAATACGTACGCGTTAAGAGCGTCCAGAGTACAGCAAATAGTAAGAAGACAACAATCCAAAAATAAAATAATTAAAAATAAGCCGAGGCAGCTGAGTGATGACCAGCCCCAACTGACGGCGCCCGTTCACGAACATGACGCATAGATCAGCACCATTCAGCTCAACCATTTTGAAGGGAGCTAAATGATCCAATACACACGCCACCGTCAGCGAGACATTTGTGTGAGCATGACATACTATCAGCCGCCATGGCACATTCAAGTCAATGAAAGACATATTACCCGGTAAATGGTAATGAAGGTATACTTACATAGAACTCACATCTGTGCTATGCAGTTATACAATGCAAAGGAAATTGAGTTTATACAATGCAAAGATAATCTTACAATCTTCAGCAGCTCCAACAGTATTTTCCAGTGTTAATCAATTAGTTGTGGTTGTGGAGCAGGACGTAATCCCCTAACTTATAGTATGCCTGACTGCATAGTGTGCGTTTTATACAAGACTTGAATTTTGTCTCATTCAGTTGAAGAATGTGGGGAGGTATTTTATTATAACATTTTAAACAGTACCCATAAAAGATGAGTCTACTTTAGCCAGTCTGAAACCTGGTTGAACTAATAGGTCCCTATTCCTAGTACTATAATTATGTCTTTCACCTCTTTTACCAAAAAGATGTAAGTTTTTTCTTACATACATGATGTTTTCGTAGATATATTGACAAGGCACCGTCATGATGTTAATTTCCTTATAACATTAAAACTGGCATTAATAATAACAAATACCGTACCGCGCCGTAATACCGTAATAGTAATTGGCTGTAACATTAGTTAATTTATTTTAAGTAAACTACGCTACGATTGCTGTGGATTTTGTGAATAAATAAATAAATAATAAAACCTATCTATACTACAGTCGATTTATCACATTTTATCAAAAATTCTCTATTTTCACGAGCGTCTCCAATGAAGTTCTAAATTCAAAATGCATACAGCCAATCATCCAAAACCATTCTACCAGCCCTGTATAAAGCTTAGTTTACACAACGCCACTTCCATGAGAGTGATATCAATAGACACACACGGCAAAACCGTAGAAGAGACTTTTTTTTTTTTAAATCGAATTGATCGTGTCTTGGTTACTTATTGGTAGACGCAATTAAGGCGCGAATTTTCGTACTATGGCTTTTATTTTCTCACAGTAGGTGTAAAAAGTAGAGTATCCTCCTCTGGGCTAAAGGTGTTTTTGCCTTGGGCTAGCTTGAATCCCTCGCTGCATTCAGGATTCTTGTATTAACTCCCTCGCTTTGCTCGTGAGTTAAACTCTTAACTCCCTCGCTGCGCCCGGGAGTTAAATCCCGAATCCTTCATTGCGCTCGAGATTCAATATGACGCCCGTGACATAAGACACAACTTTAGCCCCTCGGTGCATAATCTACTATCATTTTAATTATTGTGAACGTGAAGACTGTATTAGGTAATTTTATTTATTTATTGTTTTTTTTTCTCTGTTTTGTTTTGTTTGTTAGTTTTTGTCATGGTCTGGCAGTTTGAGTAATTTATGTGGCCTACCCAAATGTCCTTTCTTTGGTATTGTTCGTCGAATTATTGAGCTCCTTAAGTTTTGAGTTGAGCTGCATGATTTCTGACAAATGCGTGCACTGAATAGGCAGGTCCACTTAATTTGTGTGGTTCTTCCCTCAAAAAACCATTTCAGACACCAATCTATATGGTCCTCAAAGATTATGACCTACTTACAGAAATAAAATCATTTATATTAGATAGATATTTCAGTTATTCATATATCTAATAGGAAATTAAATAAAAATCTTATCTGTTGATGTGTGAATGTGATAGATGTTATGTTTCTAGCCGCAGTAATACAGCGAGCGGCTCTCCCACGGGCATGGGGGTGCGCACGCGCTGGAGTGGAGCGGGGGGCGCGGGCGGCGATGGGGGCGCGGGCGGCGCTGGGGGCGCCGGGGGCGCGGGGGGCGCGGGGGGCGCGGGGGGCGCGGCGGGCACGCGGCGCGGCGCGCACTACCCGCACCTGCAGTGCCCGCCCACCTTCCAGGCAGAGACCTACTCGCTGGCGCGCCTACCGCCGCGCTCCGGCGAGCACGAGCCCGACGCCTAGCGCGGGGCTGCACTGCGTAGTACATACCAAGACCTACTCGCCGACGAGGACGAGCCCGACGCCTAGCGCGGGGCTGCAGAGCCCGACGCCTAGCGCAGGGCTGCAGAGCCCGACGCCTAGCGCGGGGCTGCAGAGCCCGACGCCTAGCGCAGGGCTGCAGAGCCCGACGCCTAGCGCGGGGCTGCAGAGCCCGACGCCTAGCTCGGGGCTGCACTGCGCAGTACATACCCACAGACACGCACGCACATACACACACGCGTCTACATGGAGCGAGAGCGAGCGAACTGGCGCCTGGCATTCGTTTGAGATCGCCGAAAGTTCGTGTCTATTTGTGCATGCGCCTGATTTTTCCCGCTCTATGGAATCGACTTTCTGTTCTTTCTATTTTGTGAATTAACCGGGCTACGTTCTCACTTCGTCTAAAAGAATACAGTGTCACGCGAGCCGAATGTTAACTTGAAAGTGTCCCACATCATTCCTAATTCGTGGAAATAATTCTTCCAATACAGACCCAGTAATAACTCACAAATAAAATTAAATATCTTACAAGTTAATATTATTCAAATCACACATCGATGAAATATATATTTATCACAAAGTATAATATGCTACGCTCAATTATTTTATATTTTAAATAATTAGAAGTAAGCAAAGTCACCGCTTAGATAAAATTAAATTAAAAACAAAAATAATAATAATAATAAGCGATTTATTATTGAAAGTAACTTATAACATATCTCTGATACTTTTAAAATAAAACTTCTGAACTTATTTTATGAAATGAAATATTCACATTAAGGGCGTATTCCACCAAACTTGTATACCTAGAATAAGTCTTATCCGGAGAATAAATTTTGAATATTTGACAGTTTTACCATACTAGAGCTGTCAGACGTCAATTTTATTCCACGAATAAAAGACTTTGGTAAAATCAGCCCTAAGAGAGAAAACTATCGTCGCTGAAATAAAAATAAGAAGATTTGTGTCGTAAATGCTCAAATTTTCAGTTATATTGTTACCCCCTAGAGCTTATATTAGTTTATTGAAAGTTACTAATCGAATACTCGTTAAAATGTATGATAATAATATGGACTATTTAGAGCATATCGCCTCATCTGCTATCGAATTCTTCCCTCAGCTTCTCGCAGTCCACAGCTGGACATGATGTCTTCCAACATCTACTGCTTACCTCCAGATTTTATATCTTCATTTGTTTTCATACTAAGTACCTGCTCTTTATTCACGTGCCACTTACTGAGTGAGGCCGTTTGTCCACCACCGCCGTCAACGGGCCGTCAACGAGAAACAAGATTATTCGCACCGGAAGTGACGTCCCGGTGACTGCGATCGTATATCCACCGCGACTGAACTCGGTGGTCCAGTATGTTATGTTATGATAGGCAAAACAAACGCCGGGCGAACGGGGATAGTATAAAGATGGGAAGTAAGTTATCTTCATACAAACGCACCGCTCGCGGCTTCTATGCGTCGCCACACGCACACTTAAACAAAATCTCGACCCGTTTCTCAGCGCGCCAGTCGGGGCTAAGACCGCACGAGGTTCGCGCGGCATGGCTTTTCGGCACCGCTAAATGAATGGAAAATGTGTGATAATCGCAGGAGAACGTATTGCTGTGTGTTTGGGTGTCTTAATAATTCATCGATTCCAGAATTATTGTCTCTGTTCAGATTACCTATTGAACAGGAAAGGTAATCAAGTCACTTATTCTAACATATAATATTTACTTGATGATGAGATACTTACTTACTTATTTTTTGTTGTATTAGTTTTCTATCAGACAGAGGAAGTAGGTAGGCCTACCTTCCCTCTAGAATGTATTAGGTACTTTTGATCTGTCAATTGATTTGCCGCTATTGCTTTGTTTACGTTTAGTCATGCCGGTTTATTTTATCCCTTTTTTTTTATAAATAATACTGCTCTGAATCTTGAATACATTTCTGGTTTTGTTAGGAAAACCATTGTTGAACTTTATTGACTAATGATCACTGAATTAGTTATACAGAGATGTGTTATCTTTGGCAAGGGCCGGGCTTTAAACTAATGAATTGGTGACAGTACTTTCAGTAACCTACCGTTTACTCGTGCTCATCACCGCCCCGCGCCGCCCGTCTGTTGGCCCGTCGCTCATTCTTTCATCGTGAAAGGTTTCATCATCGTTTAGGAAAAACTGACCTCACAAACCCTGTACCCAGACAATACAAGTAAAAAATACAACTTCCCGACCCTTGCCAATTTATAGGCACTGAATTAAAATTTAGCTAAAAGTGACAACCCTGAGACAGTAGGCAACTATATCGCGGATTGAGCCGGAGATAGCCTACTTCCTCTCTTTATACTATGGAACGGGTGCCGGTGCGACGGCAGTGTGTGGACAGGATCAAACGTGTTTTGCACAATGGCACATTGGTCCGTCACAACCTCGGGCCGAGTTCTAGCGGTCGCGCCGAATTACTCGGGGCCGGGATACCGGCGCTCTGGCGTTGGACGTGCGGTGCATCCGCGGCCGTAGTAATATGTATGTGTCGTTACTTCTGCGCTGTCATTTCGTTCTCGTTGGACGTTGACGTCCCTTTGGTGGTGGCGGTGGACAAATAACCCACCGATTAAGGTTGTCCGGTGCAGATCTTAGTAAACCCCTAACGTTCACAATACCTAATACTTTGATGTTTGTGAATCTACCGACTATGTGTGTCACAGCGCAGCTTCTCAGTATAATAATACATCGATGTCTTTCAGAATATAATGTATCACATAATCTCATTACTAACTAATAAACAATCGAACTCGCAGCTTTTCCATGGTACACAAGAGTCGCGGAACACACGTGTTACGGGTAACTTTTGATTATCATGATTACGGGGCTTATCGCTACCGTGTATTTTATTTAAGTAATGTGTCAAAATTGTACATATAGTGGATGTATGTGTGAGTGGTGCAAACGTTAGCGTCCGATATGTATTGTAATATGTATAGTTATATTTTGATGTTGACTAGGTGTTTACCGGAAGCAATTGTTTCAGCGACCGACCCTCGGTCACCGCTCACTGTAATTTTATTTAAATGTTGTTGTAATTCTATACTTAGCACTTTATAATAAGTGGTGTAATTTAAAAGTCTCCAATTTCATTCCAAACCTTTTCTAAATATACTGGTGTCGGGTTTACATTGGAAGGCCGATCTCAGAATATTTAGAAAATGATTCGAGATATTTATAGTGTAAAATAAAAGAATGTACTAGATACGTTATTTTATATACTGATTTGCGTGGTAAGATGTGGATTAGCGGTAAGCACCTCACTAACACCTCTATCAGTCGATATCAGTATTCGCCAGACACGGCAAAGTTATGTCGAACTACACGCTGTTTCAAAAAGCTGGCTGTATCATCAAGATGCCAAAAATATATCCAAATCGCTTCAATGCATCGCAAATTAATGCTAAAATGAGGCATCACTCGTGAGAATGCTACCGCTGCCAATGTGCGCTTTAATAATTTACCGTAGCACGGTAGGTACGTAGAATGACGTTTGTTGACGTGGAACGGCAATTCAAGATGACGTTATTGGTCGACGTAGAATGAAAAGCGTCTTAATCTGTGTCTTATAATTTATAATATACATTTTATTTTCCTATTGCGCTGTGACGGTAAAATCGTGACGTCACCTGGCGTGCTACAGTAAATTATAAAAGAACCCAATGAGGTATGAGGCAAAGTTGAACAAGTCTGAAGTCGGCCACGAGCCGACACGCGACGCGGTGCGCGCCACACAGAGGGCGCTAGTTTCTACTAACTAGATAGATACACTATGAAAAATGTGCTTTAAGTAATACACCATTGCGACTAAATTATTTAATCATGGCTTCCAACTTATAATGTGTTTTATTGTAAAATATTTTAAATGAATATTATTAATTTTAGAACAAGACTGGATTTTTATAGCATATGAATGAATACAGCTGTATGAGGCAGTCTATTGTGCACGATCCAGTGTATTAGCAGATTACGACGTCATACTGGACTGAGTTACGAGCTACGTCTTGTGCAGGGTACTTTATACCCGTCGTAGATCATTACGTTTACGTTTTATTTCACAAAGCCGTCTCACCACTTCTTAGTATATCAGTCGGTGACTATACTAAAAGGATTTGTCAATATACCAGTATTTACGATTGAAACGAAGTGGTGACGCGGCATTATATCACTTGGTATACAATGTTATGATACTTAGATAAATAAATTGCTGTCCTATTTTAAATCAACGCTTTTAACAAGCCGTCGACTGTTTCGAGGAATTTTATTTTTATTAGATGTGATAAGAGAAATAATTTCATCGTAGGTATAAATTATTGTTTTACAATATACAATGAGAATTTCCACACTTGTTCGATTACGCATGTATTCGTAATACGTACAATGTTACGAGTGACTATTAAATATATTTTATACAAAATTATGCTGCGTTTGATTTGACTGATTTGTGTGCTCCATTATTCGTTAAGTCGGGTCTACTTTGCAGTGTAGGTAATAAGAAAGAAGGCCACCCATGGTCCTCCGCTTATATTTAACATAACTAATGATCTGGGGGTGCAGCGCGGCTTAGTAACCGACTGCACGGCACCGTGAACTCGTTGAAGACAATTAGAATTAGCAGCAAGCTCATTGATCCCGCTCTTGTATGCGCAATTTCACTTTTATTTACTTATGCTTCTTGATCTGTGTGATAAACTCCTCTTTTATTTCCAAGTCTCAATTTCATATTTCCTTAATAGATTTTTGGTCGTACGTGGTGGAGTAACCATTAAAATGGTCTGCAGATAAGTGAGTACCCAAGTAGATGTTGAGTTGAGGGTCTAAGTGTTTGTGCATGTGACACTGTGTCTGTTTGTAGGTACACGCTCTAGCGACTTGTAAGGTACTATAAAACTACATGTTTCGTAACTGTATCCATACTGCATTGAAGTGGATTTTGAAATCAAACACTTGTGTAACTTAAATGTCATATAATCACGGTAAACAGGATCTATGTAATCTAGAACAAACCGATATAAGAAAACGCGTGCCGGTCAGAGCTCGGGCGCGAGCAGCGGTTCGTGACGTGCAATTACCGGCGTGGCTATCCGTCAACTAAATGCGTCGGAGGCGCGTGCGGCGTGAGCGACGCAGTTGCCATATCGCTGTCTCTCTCCTATGCCTCTAGTGCATAGTCGTTAAGGCGAGAGGGAAAGCATACGCGGCAGCGTCCGGAAGTGCATGGGTTTGAATTGGTTACGACAGACTCCCGTGAAGTCTAGGAGTACGCCCTCGTTCGCCGCTCGCTCGTCGCCCTGGACTTGGATAGAGACAGAGATATGGCAACTGCGACGCTCACGCCGCACGCGCCTCTGACGCAGTTAGTTGACGGATAGCCACGCCGGTATCGTACACGTCACGAACAGCCGCGCGCGCCCGAGCTCTGACCGGCACGCGTTTTCTTATATCGGTTTGTTCTAGATTAAATAGTTCCCGTGACAGTAATATTATAATAAACACAGTTACATTTTGATCCTTTTAATCCTTATAAGGGGTAATTGTACTCATCATTATGAACAACTTTTACTATGGGACCAAACCTGAAAGCGTGAAAAAAAAATCCGCTGATCCATACATTTATGTTAGCATAACTCGACATAATGTATCGTCGTTTCAGCCGATAGACGTCCACTGCTGGACATAGGCCTCCCCCAATTTTGGGAGGGTTTGCCATAATCGCCACGCTTGGCAGGCGGGTTGGCGATCGCAGTATGGTATGATGGTGGAATACATAAAGAACGCTGCTGCCCATTCTCCGGTATGATCCTTAGTCGCCTTTTACGACACCCACGGGAAGTAAGGGGTGGTGGTATTCTTTAAGTCCGGCACCACACAGACCAATAGACATAAAGACATAATGTATGGATTAAAATATATTTTTTTCATGATTTCAGGGCTGGTCCTATAGTAAAAGTTGTTCATAATGATAAGTACAATTACCCCTTATAAGGATTAAAACGATCAAAATGTAAGGGTGTACCCTATAACTGTTTACCGTGATTATACAACATTTAAGTTACACAAGTGTTTGATTTCAAAATCCACTTCAATCCAGTATGGACACAGTTACGAAAATGGCGCCCGACATGGGGCGCCATTTTTCGGAACTGTGAATAAACGACATTTAAGTTACACAAGTGTTTAATTTGACAATCCACTTCAATCCAGTATGGACACAGTTACGAAACATGTTATTAATCCGAACACTCAAAAAATCTGGTATTCTGAGACGAATGGTCATATTATTCGTGCTATCCTAATGTCGCAATTGAATAATAATTAGAGCTTGTGAAATGAAACGAAGTGCAAACTGCTAACACTCGTTCTATTGTCATTACAAAACTACTAATGTGAGTTGCATTGCTGGTATGTTTAACTTCTAGGTACCTTCGAGCTAATGTATTTAGGACACATGCGGTGAATTGGAGGAGGACAATATACCATGATCTATGTACTGATCCGCATAGGTAAGCCATTCCTCAGTCTTCACCTTATATCTTAAGGAATTAGGTAGGTATAATTGACGTAATTTTTCCGAGGAACCATTAATTGTAGACAAAAAAGTCGAGTGGGTTGCATCAATAGCTCCGTTATAGTTTGTGTCAAAGTTAAATTTAACCGTAACCATAACAATGACCATAGAATCTACTATCCGTTGTTGCACCATCATGTATTTCGTGTATTTCACAGTTAAAGTTAAAAGGGTGACAAGTGACAAGACGTCATATTTCCTCAAAATGTACGTGGGTAATTTTTTGACAAAGGCAACACTTCAAGCTTGTTGTCATCACGCTTTGTTTATTTGACACTAGTGATGTTAATCAGTCATTAATGGTCAGGACTCGATTGTCTCGATTATTTAATTCATAAACTCAATTTAAGTTGATCTAAGGACTAGAGGGAGGTTCCCAGCAGCTTCGTACGTTTGAAACGCACACAAAAATAAACTTCAAGAAAACAATCATAGCAAGATCCAAAATACAGTTACCGTTCTATATTGGTAATGTACCAAGGTATTTAAGTCAGTGACATTCGGCTCAGATTGGCTTTGTTCGACTTTGTAAAGAGCGTATTAATACGAATAATAATAATAATAATTCCTACGCATATTCCACTGATTGTCAGATTGATCTGATAAAATCAATGACGATTTAATGACAAATTACACTTTATTATCTGACAGCACTAACCCACAGAATATGTATTTTCTGTTATTAAAACTCTGTGACTGTACATCACAGTATTATGACGGTTTATTACAAGAATATATTTATTACCTGGTTCTTTAACCAAGAATGACAGTTAACTAGTGTGGCAGTGTTGGTGATATTTATCTAATCGTGAGTACATCGAGTGGCACCTCGAGAGAAAATGGAGTATGCTTTTGAGTAACGAGTTAAATAAAATCGAGCCGCATCACTATCTGACACTGTCAGAAAGACAAGTGCTATATTACTATACTCCAAAGCCTACAATATAATGCGGTGTAATAGACAGGAAGCTCTCATCATTTTGTGTTGACAGCACAATTCGCCATCTAGTGCTCAAGTTTCTAAAACTATTAGTTACGGCTGAAGATGGTAGATGGAGCTCTATTAATAGTCACGGATATAGATGGTAGATAGAGCTCTATTATATTATTATTGTGTTGGAATTTTTACATTGTCGTATAAATTATTGTTTACTACCTATTAATGTTTTTTTAACAATTACATAATTATTAAAAACACTAAGTAGTAGTAAACAATAATCTATACGTCAATGTAAAATTCCAGATTATTATCTGCACTAAGAATAGGAGTATGAATGAAAAGTAACTCGGAATATTAAAGATAAACAAACTGTTTATTCTTATAAAAAACACAAAAACACATACAAATTAAACATTTACTAATATATTAAAATCAAAATCATGTAGGCTGAGAATAAGCACTTTTCTTTCCTAGTCACTAGACATCCAGGTACACAACAAGAGTTTTAAGACATGATGGAAGTGCACTCAGTGTTCAGTTCACTATTCACAATAATAATATTATGGGTCCAAACTATAAATAGTGCCTAGCCTATGCTCACTAGCGAAACAACCAGAATTTAATTTTATTGCAAAAGCAAAATCCGAAACTGAAACTGACACTCGCGCTGACAGACATTTCAATTAAAGTGTTACCAATGCAACAATAACAAATTCCCATTACTTAAATGAAAAAAAACACCTTTCAGAACCGTTTAACAAATCACTATAGACTCTTGGTTTAGGTTTAATTTTTATTTTTGCTGTTTAATGTCCAATATTTTGAGACAATTATTTTATGTATGTGTTTGTTCGTCACAACATCTCCCGGTATCATTACTAAATATTTTTATATTGTATCACAGTATTTTTCGTTTTGCTACTTGTGTGCTAGGGGCGCTAGGAGTAATAGTGTTGTTCCAAGCTGCCATAGCATGCTATACTCTTTGGACAAGTGTCAAGTGACTATCACATTCATTTTATTTTTCCGTTTCTTTCGAATTGCATGAAATTGATATTTCTGTTTTCTTGTATGTAATTGAAGGATTATATTATTGAAAGATGCATTACAGCATTTACTCCAGAAGCATGTTGTGTTAATTGTTCAATAAGATTTTAACGCAATCTGCGAACACATTGCCCGAGACTGCTGCAAATGTACGGTAACTTGTGAACGCAAGGATTCACGAACGCTACTCAAACCATCTTTAGTGCAGTTTAACGAAAATGCGTATAGACGATGTAAGAAAGTATTGAAACTGTTTATACATTATGGAGATTTGAATACAGGAATATTTACATTATATGTCGATTTTCACAGCAAACGCATACTGTGCCTGATGAATGCGGGAAAGAACATTGTTTTGCAGTGGCATCCAGCACACCAAAAAGAACAAGAATAATATTAGTTAGAATACGCTTATTTTCTAACATAAATCATCTATTTATTTTCAGGTGCATTATTTAGGTAGGTACCTACCTACCTAAAAAAATCATTTCTAACACCCAGCTGCTCTTGCTGGATGCTATTGCAACTGTTTGGTGGACAGACGTTGGTATTGTTAGCTGTTTTGCACATGTACTGTTGAGCGTGCGGTATTGAAGTATTTTCATCGGTGGAGTGACCTGCATATTTTTCAGATGAAATATTACCTACTTCTAAGTCGTCTGACGTTGAAATTAATATAAGTAGTTACATTAATAAAAAACCGGGCAAGAGCGAGTCGGACTCGCGCACCGAGGGTTCCGTAACATCCGGGTTTATGAATAAGGTTTATGTTTATGAAATTAAATGTTTTTTTTATTATTTTTATATTTGAGTTGATTGAATAAAATGTAGATTGCGGTTTACGATTTATGACGTATAAAAAAAAAACTACTTACTAGATCTCGTTCAAACCAATTTTCGGTGGAAGTTTACATGGTATTGTACATCATATATTTTTTTTAGTTTTATCATTCTCTTATTTTAGAAGTTACGGGGGAGGGGACACACATTTTACCACTTTGGAAGCGTCTCTCGCGCAAACTATTCAGTTTAGAAAAAAATGATATTAGAAACCTCAATATCATTTTTGAAGACCTATCCATAGATACCCCACACGTATGGGTTTGACGAAAAAAAAATTTTTTTGTTTCAGTTCTAAGTATGGGGAACCCCAAAATTTATTGTTTTTTTTCTATTTTTTTGTGAAAATCTTAATGCGGTTCACAGAATACATCTACTTACCAAGTTTCAACAGTATAGTCCTTACAGTTTCGGAGAAAAGTGGCTGTGACATACGGACGGACAGACAGACAGACAGACAGACGGACAGACAGACAGACAGACAGACATGACGAATCTATAAGGGTTCCGTTTTTTGCCATTTGGCAACGGAACCCTAAAAATGCTCTGCTATGTACAATTTGTTATTATTATTATTTTTTTAACCGTTCAATACACTCCTACTATTTATCGCTGAGCAGTGGTGGGTCCATCGTAACAGCTGCGACTTACAGCATAAAGGTCGTAGGTTCGAACCCAGACAGGCGCTTTACTTTGTGTAAATTATTTCATCACCACTGCTCTCAAAACGAAAACATCGTGAGGAAGTCCTATATCCATACTAATATTATAAATGCGAAAGAGTGTCTGTCTGTTACCTCTTCACGCCTAAGCCGCTGAACTGATTTAGATGAAATTTTGTATAGAGATAGTTTGAGTCCCGGGAAAGGACATAGGATAGTTTTTATCCCGATATTCCCACGGGATCGTAACTAATGTGGGTGAAATCGCGGGGCGCTGCTAGTATATACTAAATTAATTTTGATAAGCATTGACTTTCATAAAATAAGGAAGAAAAAAAAACAAGTACAATTTTAAAAACATCATCATCATCTGCCTAGCCTTTTCCCAACTATGTTGGGGTCGGCTCCCAGCCTAACCGGATGCAGCTGAATACCAGTATTTTACATGGAGCGACTGCCTATCTGACCTCCACAACCCAGTTACTGGGTAATACGATACCCCTTGGTAAGATTGGTTGTCAGACTTTCGGGCTTCTGACTACCCGTAACGACTGTCAAAGATCCACGAATGACAGCCGGGACCAACGGCTTAACGTGCTTTCCGAGGCACGGAGGGGTCTTGGTATGTAAAGATGGTCACCCATCCACAGACCAACCGCGGCAAGCGTAGCTTAACCTGATCGATCGACCTGTGCGGCTGTTATTATTTAGCCACGGGCCCCTTTTAAAAACATAATATGACCAAACAAAGTCCTGTCTTCAAAGAACTTAATGAAATTGAAATGGATCAAATCAGATAAAGCATTTGGAATCAAGATGAACTTCATCGGCACAATGAAGAGAAGTATAAGCTAGGAACTAGAAAAACTGAAATTAGTAATCGATATTCACAATACACTTGCTACAGTTTACATAATAACATTTTACATAAGAATATCGATTTCAAATTTCAGTTTTTCTAGTTCTAGCTTATACTTCTCTTCACTGTGTTGCTTTAATTGCCGAAGAAGCTCAAGCTCTAGCGTATTCTTCTGAATTTTTGGTTCTAGGACATGCCGGTTTCCTCATGATGTTTCCCTTCACCGTTTTGAGAGGAGTGGTGATGATATAATTTACGCAAAGTAAATCGCCTGCCTGGGTTCTACTCAAATCGTAAGTCGGGGCCATTAGGTAATTATTTATATAATATGTAGAGTTCTCAGGGCAAGGCAATTAGCAAGGGCTCTGGCTTCTAACTAGGAAAGTTAGAAGCTCTTGCTAAGGTCTTAGAACCCGGAATCTGTCCAAAAATTAATTCTCATCCTACTTATGAAATCGATCAATGCGAGGGTGAATTTTTTTCTCTTCCTAACTGGCAAATCGGATTCACTGACACTATCATCGCTAGAAGAGCTTTATTTCCACAATATATCGCGGAGTAAAGACATACCTAATTTGTTTTAATAGGTACTTTATTCAATAACACAATATTTTTATAGGTTACAATGCAAAGCAGATGACATATACAATGACACAAACCGTAACTATAGCCCTTTACCGCCCGAAGTTGGGCGATTAAAGTTATAGTTATCTGTGACGTCATTTTAACAATTTTGTCAAAATTAAAACGATGCAACCCGAATTTCGCTTAACCGGAGATTTGACGTCTGTCAAAGCTTTGATTATAGTTAAAAATGACTTGTTATAGTTATTTATGACGTCATTTTAACAATTCTCAAAATGATGCAACCCGAATTTCGCTTAACCGGAGATTTTGACGGCTGTCATGGGATTGGTTATCGTTATAGATAGCTGATGCAACTCACTCTTAGGTATGTTTAAGTCATCATTTCGCCAAAAGACGTCCACTGTTGCACATAGGCCTCCCCCAAGCACCTCCACTTCGACCGATTCCGTGCTTTTCGCATCCAACGGGTTCCTGCGGCCTTCACAAGGTCGTCGGTCCACCTTGTGGGAGGCCTTCCAACGCTACGTCTTAGTGCTTGTTCACGTAGGAACGCGGGCGCGGTGACGGGTGCGGGTGCGGTGGTCTTAGTTCGTCGCACCTGCGTTATGTACGTGAACATTTGCATACTGTGCTGTGTGTTTGATATTTCGTGACCGCGCCCGCGAGTCAACGTGTTCAAGCACTTACGGTACGCGGTCACCACTCCAGAACCTATGTTTAAGGGGACTACATGACCTAAAGCGCGGTCACTGTCGGACTGCATAGAAAAGAAAGAGAAGCGCGATGACACAACGCTGGTACCAAATTTTTGTAAAATGTGAAGCAATTATCTATTTACAAAAAATCTATTGTTTGATTTAAAAAATTAAAACACTAGTGCTTTATTATTTTGCTTGTAGAATCATCATCATCATCATTTCAGCCGAAAGACGTTTAAACCCTTTACACTGAAATAGGAGCTCTGCGAAGCGAGGCTACTTTGACAAAGGATGCAAGAGCGAGCGAAGGGCACCCCGAGGTTCCGTTAGGTTAGGTTACTTTAAACCCTTTATACAGAAATAAGAGCCCCGCGAAGTGAGGCTACGTCGACATAGGATGCAAGAGCGAGCGAGGGGCACCCCGAGTATAATAATACTAGGTAATTTACTAGATTTATTTTATTTAACGTTTTCTCTGTGTCTTACAAACATGACTATCTTGTCGTGTTCCCATGCCTTGCATAGTGTTACCATTCACATATAATAATATATCACTATAATATATTACACCTCCTTTCTTTTTAAAAGAACAATTAAGTTATACATCATAGTCATCTAGATATTTTGGTTTATTTATTTTCCTTCCCGACCTACTGACATTCTTATTATTCTTCATGGTATTATGATCATTCATGTTACAACTATTATCCATCTCAATAATTTCTTTTTCATTAAAATTTGTATCCTCATTATTAATATTTATCTCCTTACTATTATTATTCATATCATAATTATAATCTACATTTGCATCCGTTTCTTTTACAATCATTTTTTTGTCATTCTTACTTTCAATTAAATGTTTTCTATTTCTGTCGACAATATTACCATTCTCGGTTAATACTTGGTATGCATTAGGTCTTTCACATTTTTTTAAAACTTCTGCATAATACAGTGGTTTCTTATCATTTGTTACTATAACTTTTTGACCATCATCTAAATCTTTTAGCTTTTTAACATTTCTATCATAATATTGTTTTTGTCTATTAGCATTTTTATACAATTTAGTCTGTATATTTTCATCTTTTCATTCATTATTCAAATAAGGTAACAATCCTTGAATTTTTCTCCTCATTAACAATTCTGCAGGAGTCTTAAAATCTAAATTTGTTATTGGTGTGACTCTATATTCTAGTAATGCCAAATATTTATCCTTCCCGTCATAATCAGCTTTTTTAAAAATATTTTTAACAGTTTGAATGTACCTTTCAGCAAGGCCATTAGATTGTGCATGCAATGGACTACTGGTCATGTGAATAAAATTCCATTCCTTGCAAAAGTTTTTGAATTTATAGTTAGAATAATTTGTCCCATTATCAGAATATAATTTATCCGGTATTCCGTGCCTACTGAACACCGACTTTAATGCTTCAATAGTACCATTAGCTGTCAAATCAGTTAATTTTAGTACTTCAAAATATTTACTGAAATAATCTACCACAATCAAGTAATTTTTATCTTTGTAATGAAATACATCAGAACCCAGGATTGACCAGGGTGTATCTGGCATTTCTCTTATTTTCATTGGCTCTTTGCAATTTTTATTCTTAAACCTGTCACATGTAATGCATGAGAAAACTTTGTTTTCTACATCTCTCGTCATATTAGGCCAATAAAGACATTGTCTTGCTCTATTTTTACATTTTTCTACTCCAACATGATTATAGTGAATTCTATACAACATATCTTGTCTCAAGTTTTTTGGTACCACTATACATCCATTTTTAAATATCAGTCCGTCAAACAAATACAATTCTTCTCTACATGTATAATAAGGTTTTAAATATTCTGGAATGTTGTATAAATTTTCTGGCCATCCGTTATTTATATATTCTTTTAATTTTTGCATTTCTTCATCTTTATTTACTTCTTCTATAAACATCCTGTATTTGTGATCAGAAATCGAAAAGTTGCTTTTTACTAAACATACTTGAGATTCATAGAGCTCTTCAACAATACAATCATCATTATTTTTATTTTTTACATCTCTTGACAGTGAATCTGCTAGCAATAAATCTTTACCGGGCTTGTATCTAACATTAATGTCATATTTTTGTAATTGTAATCTCATTCTTTGCAGTCTCAAAGGTATTTCACACAAAGGTTTTTTAAATATCACTTCTAGTGGTTTGTGATCACTTTCTACTTCAACAGTCATACCATATATGTATTGATGAAAACGTAAACACCCAAATACAATAGCTAACATCTCTTTTTCAATTTGTGCATATGCTTTTTACGTACTAGTCATAGCCTTTGATGCATAAGCTACTGGTAAATTATTTTGTAACAACACAGCTCCTAGGGCATCTTTTGATGCATCTACTGAAATTTTACATTTTTTATTGGGATCATAAAATTGCAAAACTGGTTGAGACAATAAAATATTCTTTAACTCGCTAAATGCACTGTCATGTTCTTTAAGCCACTTCCATTCTGTACCTTTCTTAACTAGTTGTCTCAATGGGTTACAGACTTGCGACATAGCTGGTATGAATTTTGATACATATGTTATCATCCCCAACAATCTTTGAACCTGTTTGACATTTGTGGGTTTTTCTAAATTGAATATTGACTCTACTTTCTTTGGATCAGGTTTTATGCCTTCAGTACTAAGTATGTGTCCCAAATAAGTAATCTCCCTCACTCCAAACTGACATTTACTCAAGTTAAATTGTATACCACTTTCCTTGGCTGTCTCTAAGACTTGTCTTAATATTTTATCATGTTCCGTTTTATTTTGAGCATGCAAAATTAAGTCATCAACAAATACTTCACATCCTGCTATGTTTTGGAATATTTCACTGTATTGTCTGTGAAAAATTTCAGGTGCCGATGACAAACCATATGGTAACCTTTTAAAACAAAATCTTCCAAAAGGTGTTGAAAATGTACATAGCTTTGCACTATCTCTAGATAATTTTATGTGATAGAATGCAGTAGAGGCATCTAATTTAGAGAATATTTTTGAGTCTGCCATTTTAGCTGAGACTTCTTCAAATGTTGGTAATTTAAAATGCTCTCTTCTTATACATTGATTTAAATTACTTGGATCCAAACATACTCTTATGCTGCCATTAGGTTTCCTTACTATTACAATATTGCTCACAAAATCAGTAGGTTCTGTAATTTTTTCAATAATATTATCTCGCTCCATTCTTTCAAGTTCTAACTTTAACGGTTGATGCAATTTTATAGGTATACTGCGTGGTTGAGCCACTGTCCCTGTACTATTTTCTTTTAATTTTATGTCGTACTCACAACCTTTTAGCAGTCCTAACTTTTGGTCATTGAATATGTTATTTTTGTAGTTATATATTATTTTGTCATATTCACTTTCTTCACATATTTTATTTAAGTATTTTCTTTCTATTAATCCTAACTTTTTTACTGTTTTATCTCCTAGCACTGGGCGGTGTGCCCCTTTTTGGTCAATTACTTGAAATTCAATCATTACCTTTTTTCCATTTATCAACTTACAGTTTAATTTTAATTTTCCAGTGCATTTCAATGGAGTTCCATCATAGTTATACAAATTACACTTTGAACTGTCAATTTTATTCTTTAGCTTAAGTTTATCTACAATACTTAATGGTAGCACATCACAGTCACTTCCAGTATCAATTCTAAATTCTACTAACCTGTTATTTATTTCTATGCACTCATATTGTGATCTGTCTTTTATTTCGTTTATTTTAATCATTCCTAATACATATTCACTTTCCATGTCCTCTTCTTGTTGTATAACCTTCACGGACTGACACATCTTCGCATAATGTCCATACTTCTTACATTTTGCACATCGTTGACCAAATGCTGGACACTTAAAACCATGTTCATATCCACATCTCGTACACTTCTTTTTCTTTATATTATTACTTCGATCATCCCGGCTGCTACTCTGAGCTATCTCTTCATTTGATTTATCCCACTTGTTTGAATCTTTTGTTTTCTGTTGTGTTTGTTGTACTCTGCTCACCATACTGCTCTCTGTTAAACTTTTAAGATTTTTCGAGGCCATTTCCGATGCTTTGCATAAACAAACACATTTTTGCAAATCCAAATCAGTTTCCTTCAGTAATCTTTCCTTCAGACTGACATTTTGAATTCCTCTTATTACTTGATCTCGAATGAGGCCGTCCTTCAAATTTTCAAATCCACAGGCAGCCGACAATGTTTTTAATGCCGTGAGAAACTCATCAAACGTTTCAGTATCCCTTTGCTCACGCCTAAAAAACATGTGTCGTGACATAGTTTCATTTTTTAGAGGAATGCAATAATTTTCGAACTTCACCAATACTTGTTCCATAGTCACCTTGTCATGATCTACAAACTCGAACGTATTATATAGTTCTATGGCTTCTTCGCCCATTATATGTAATAGCAACGATACTTTTTCTTCCTCAGTTAGCTCTTTTCGACTGGCTCCTGAAGCTCTATAGTAAAATAGGAACTGTTGTTTAAATTTCTTGAAATTTTCACAAAGGTCTCCCGACGCCAATAACAATGGCGGAGGTTGGCGGAGATTATCCATTTTGGTCAGTGGGTCTTCTTATGGGCGGTTTTTCTTTTACAATAATACTAGGTAATTTACTAGATTTATTTTATTTAACGTTTTCTCTGTGTCTTACAAACATGACTATCTTGTCGTGTTCCCATGCCTTGCATAGTGTTACCATTCACATATAATAATATATCACTATAATATATTACACCGAGGTTCGGTTTGGTTAGGTTATTTTAAACCCTTTACACAGAAATAGGAGCCCCGCGAAGCGAGGCTACGTCGACATAGGTTCCAAGAACGAGCGAAGGGCACCCCAAGGTTCGGTTTGGTTAGGTTACTTTAAACCCTTTACACAGAAATAGGAGCCCCGCGAAGCGAGGCTACGTCGACATAGGTTCCAAGAACGAGCGAAGGGCACCCCAAGGTTCGGTTTGGTTAGGTTACTTTAAACCTTTTTTTTTTTTTGGATGAGAAATCATCAAATGACTCCTCCCGCTCTGGGTGGAGTGGAAGGGAGTGTCAGACTCTTACTGACTAAAACCCACCCGTGTTCCTCCCTTAGCCCTTTATGTTCCGGGGCAGCGGTAACCCTTTCGGACAATCCCGCTGGCCCGGCAGGCTTCAGCCCTAAGGGGCCTCTCGTCTCCTCTCTCATGCTGATATCTCTTTGAGGCGCGCGTGGAACACGTACGCGCCGTCCGGCACAGGCCTGGTCCTGATCGGGCGATGAGCTACCCATTACTCTCCGCCCGCAGGCCCGCGCCTACGGTGGCCGGGAGTCGTCACGCGGCTCCCGACGCCGGGGGCGTCCCCCGCGGCGGCTGAGACGGGAGGCTCTCTCCCTGAACCGTCCCGCCACCTCCTTCGCTAGCATGACTGCTTCGCAGAAGGAGGTGACTGCCTCCCACTCCCTCTCGCCCCGGGCCATGGCTTGCACTAGGGCCGGACGCGAGAGGTCGCCGCCGCTGCCGATCGCCTCTACGAGGACACTGCGGTGCTCCGGCCAAGCGGGGCAGACCTCCACCGTGTGCTCCACCGTGTCCTCTGGGCGATCCTGGCAATGGTGACACCCGGGCGTTTCCTCCCGCCTGATGATGTGCAGGAACCTCCCGAAACTTCCGTGTTCGGCGAGGACCTGCTTCAGACGTTAGGTGAGGGCACCGTGGCACCTCTCTAGCCACTCCTCAAAGAGGGGTCTTATCGCCGCTATCGCGGCATGCCCTGCGCTGGGTTGCGACAGTCGCTTTCCATGCCGCCATGAGATCGCGCCTGAGATCCGTCCGCTCCGCAGCGATTTGCCGCGGAAGCGGATCCTCCCCCCTGGCGCGTGGAGGCATCCACGCGCCACTCATACAGGCGCGCGAGGACTATCGCCTCCAGATCCCATGGCGGCAGTCCGGCAAAGAGGCTTGCCGCCTCGCCCGAGATCGTGCGGTAGCCCCGTATAAGCCTTATGGCTACCACCTTCTGGGGCGCGTTCAGGTAGTGGGCGGCTCGCCGCTTTAAACCCTTTACGTCGACATAGAATGCAAGAGCGAGCATATGAGAATACAAATACCTTTAAGGTAAACGCAGGTATTAACGACCCCCCTAAGGCAATTTTAAAATCAACCATATTTTTTTAGTATAGTGGTTCCTCTAAAGATTAATAGTTTCATTTTATATGCTAGTGTTATGTATAAAAAATGTATTTACTGAATCAAATACATTTAAATAAAGGATTATCTTGTAAAAAATAATTTACAAAGTGACTTAGTCGATTGTTGCAATTACCGATCCATAAAAACGGCTGTGAAGCTATTAACGATTTTTATGCAGCTATTCCCGATCGTGTATGAGAGCAGGCCTTTTTCCAGCAATGGAATGAATATAAGCTAGTGATGATGATGATTACCGATCTTAATAAAATAAAACAAAATAAAAATGCAAATACTTATTCGTATTTTTTTGTTATCGTTATTTTTAATAAAAACAAATTAGTAGGTACTTCTTAGTAATACCTATGAACTAAATAATTATAAACTTTTAAATTAATCAACATAATACTATTAATACACATATACAGGGTTATTGGTAAAACATTAACAACCTCTTATGAGGTCATTGTACTCATCATTATGAACAACTTTTACTTGGGACCAAACTCGAAATCTCGAAAAAATAATCAGCTGTTCCACACATTTATGTTCGTATAACTCGTAAAAATGTAGGGAACAGCTCTTTTTTTTTCGCGATTTCAGGTTTTGTCTCATAGTAAATGTTGTTCGTAATGATGCGTACAATGACCCCTTAAGAGATTTCGTGTATGAATAGATAGACCTTATATACGATCGGTAATAGCTTCTTATAGTTGCTATTGCCGACCCTCATGAGTCGGTAATGAAGAATGTAAGTATAAACATAAATTGTATTACCGACTCATAAAAAAATTGTTATTTTAATTCAATTGACCTTCGGACTGTAAAATAGATTATAACTGATCAATGTCACAAAAAATATGAACAAATGCACACTGTTTTAAACACAAAAACAATGATTTATTACTGTAACTATTCAATATCGATCCTCGAAAAATATCATAACTTTGGTTAAATTGACAAGGCTAAAAGGTGAAAACTAGACAAAAAAGTTTAGTCGCTAATAGATTTTTATAAAGACTGATAGCTTAGATTTAAACTGGTCCATAAAAATACTTGTGTTAGTGTGATATAATAACATAAAAGAAAAATAAAACGAAAAGTTACGTTGCTGCCATTGCCGACTTATGGGTCGTTGATACCTGCCACGACTAAAACTGATGAAGCTAACACCACCCCATTTTAATTTAAAGTTTTATCGTTTCAAATTACTTTTTATTAATAAAATGTCGTAAGAAATCAAGAGTTGACACTTAAATGAATACATTTAGTAATATAAGATAAAGTATAGACTTAATTTGTTTGTATAAATGTCTTAAATAGAAAAGTCACGTACTTACTTGAAGGAACAAGGGAACAGTACGACAAGTCCTGCGTCCACGCTGCCCCGCAGTAACTGACGTATTTTATCACTTTTTTGCACAGCTACTCACACTAAAGTAAAAGTATACGATGCTCAAGGAATAAACGCGTGTGTATCTTTGCCTACTATAGCTAGAATAGTTCTGGAAACGTAAAGATTTCGAATTACTTTTACCTATAGGTCGGTAATAACTGCAGATTTTCGGTGGGTCGTTGATAGCTGCGTTTACCTTACCTAGGTATGAATTAATTGATTAGAGTGATTGATTAGAGACTCATAGTTTTCAGTAGAACGTAATTTAAGCTGGTAGAAAAGTATTATAGCGTTATACAGTCATGTTTATTTTTCGAAGATTTCAGTATCTCATTCGGTCGTTTCGTAATTTTTATTCGGACAAAAGTACCTAGTCGGAAAGTTAGTATTTTAGGCAGTAGATTTAATATTTTAAGTAAGGACAATTTTTTGTCGGATATTTTATTATTACCCTTAGACTAAATAGGTTTTATGTCTTTAGAGTGGTATATCAAACGATTTATAGAAATTAGTTACTTTAAAATTATATCAATCGTTTATTATAGATATTAATTGATCATTATATCAAATAAAATAAAATTATAGGTTCAGTTATTATATCTTGTAAATATTAAAGGTTTTGTAATCATATAATATATTAGGTACTTACCCCTCAGCATGCCACGCCGATATAGAGCCGTCACGATTGCCTTGGGAGGTCCAACAGATTATTTTAAAAAATCTAGGAATGTTTTACTTTTATGTAGTACCTACCTAATGTTATCTGGACGTTAGTTTTATTGTAGGTATCTACCAAAAAGTGTTTTCTTTCGTTTCTGTGTTTTCTTTCGTTTCTGGTAAGTACCGGTAAACCGGGTTTACTTTGAATAGCGGGGTGACTTTGATCAAAACTTCCATTTCATATAAAATCGCGAATTGCGTAAAACGAAACGCAATTTGTTCGTTTTTTTTTCTACGTTAGCAAAATTGAAGAGTTGTTGAATCCTTTCTTGAGGACACGCTGGGAATTCACCAACCATTTAAATTGAAATATGTAATTTTATTATTCTCTATTTATAGCTACATAATTGTGCTGCAAAACTTCATGTGAACTTAATCATTGTGATGGTATAATGAAATTTCTAGATAAACTTCTTATGTGGCCTATTATCAATTAACCAATACAGTGATTATTGTTTTTCTAACGTCAAAATTAATGCAATAACTTGAGTTTGTTTAATGCGGGGTGTCATTGATAGGGTAAGGTCAATGTGGGCAAATCCGTCTACGGGGCTATTCCGTATGCATGCATTTACCTAGTACTCTTTCCAGAATAGTTACGCTGTTACTGATTCGGTCGATAAAACAGGATCACTTTTTAGTTCTATCTATGATTCATAGATGGAGTAACGTTGTTTACAAGAGTAAAAAAAATATGTTTGAAGTTTAGTTGTGCTCCGAACGCGGAACCCAAGTCTTGCGTGCTGACGTTCTTATAAGGTAAATATTCAATTTTACAAGTTGCGACTTTCTGAGTATGCATATCATGTAGTTTAATAAGTGTTTCAACGGATTTTTCTATTTGTTTTGAATAAAAACCAGTAGATACAGAAATAATAGTTTAAAAAAATATGTAAGCTCAAGATGGTCAAGTGGGAAAATCCGTCTAATATCAAAGGGGCTAAATCGTCATATACCGGAATTACCCCATTGCAGATTTTGTCAACCTTTTTCATCCTTCATTTTAGATCGAGATGAGGTGCCACAGAATTCAATAGTAAAAAGAATTAACTTGTCACACGATTCGGAAAAAACGAATGATTTCTATTTAAATGATGAAGACGACGCAGTGTTCTTTTGCTAGATTAAAAAAAAAATTGTTTGTTCTTTTGTTTTTTGACTCTTTTGTTTTTTGTTTATGCTATCACTGATTGATCATATTCAGATATTTTATTTCTATTTTATTTTTTATTTTCTAATATTGTATTTTGAAAACTTAAAAGATTTATGTTTGATAATTAGGGATATTTTTATTTTTATTTCGTTTGTAACTGTTTTTGTTTATGCTCTCACTGCTGATAGATCAGTTAAAATTATAATTCATTAAATTATAATAAAAAATATATTCATTTGTAATGTTATATTTTAAAATTTAAAGATTTACGGTGTTACGTAATACCTAAGGAAAAAAATCAAGAACCCTACAACTTTCAGTAGGTATGTTTCGTTGAATATATTATTTCATTTTTAACACTACTAATATGTCACTATGAATAAAACCATTTATTTTTGGAAACTGATTTTTATTGAAGTACATTTAAATTAGTTTTCAAACTTCTTGAAAAGGATTAGCCCCCAAAAAAGATTTTAGGGAATAAAACGTAAATTCAACCGTATTTTTATGACGTTACAAAACATTTTTCTTCAACATGTGCTTTTACTTGTTTACAAATTGCATACTTTGATATAACGGCGTCATAATCAGCCTATAATGTTCCCACTGCTGGGACACAGGCCTCCTCTCGGTGAGAGGGAGTGGGCCGTAATCCACCACACGGGCCCAGTGCGGATTGGCAGATGTCACATGTCTTCGAATTTTTGGTTCTAGGACATGCCGGTTTCCTCACGATGTTTTCCTTCACCGTTTTGAGAGCAGTGGTGATGAAATAATTTACACAAAGTAAAGCGCCTGTCTGGGTTCGAACCTACGACCTACAACTCGTAAGTCGCGGCCGTTACCACTTGGCCACCACTGCTCTATAACGGCGTAATTCTAGGAAAATTTGCTACTAGATGGATTTGCCCCAATCCTCGGGAAAATCCGTCTAACGACCGTTTTTTAAAAAAACATTTTTAGTTAAATATGAAGGGATGTTCTGTTGTTTCGAATGGATGTATATTATAGACAACAAAATTCTTTATCGCTTAAAACCATCAAATTTATATTAAAGTAGTTAAGTGTACCAGTTATAGTCAACCAACTTCAACTTTCAAAAATATATGACGGATTTGCCCACATTGACCTTACCTATATGGTGTGAGATTGATCGGGATTTTTGGGGTTCCGTGAATACACAACCGCGAATAGGAGAAGCCCTTAGTCAAATAGTGGAAGGAAGTTTAAGCATTCTTTTTTAGTTTTAATTGAACTTTTCATGATCAAAGTAACCCCATACGACAAAAATGACAATAATTATTTTTCCCGTTGGCAGATTTTGATTTTAAAAATTATATTGGCATTATAATTGGGGTAACTTTGTAACTATGCAATAAAATTGCCTATTTTATTGCGTAATCCCAAACTTATCAATGTAACCCCATTCTACGTATAACTTTGATCAGACAGTTTTTATTTTTTTTCTCAAAATCTAGCCATATTTTTTCATTTATTATTACAGAAATCGCGAGTTTAAACAAAACCGATTATTAGACCGATTATATATTTTTTTACAACCAGAGATTTAAAAGATATGGACCTTGAAAGTTCAATATTGATCAAAGTAACCCCGGTTTACGGTACCATTTTAGGTTTTCATAATATTTTTTGATTACCTAGGTACATACTTAAATAAAAGGACAACCCTTTTATTTGTATTACGCACTCGAAGACTAAAAATCTATATTCTATTAAACTTATTTTTATTACCTAAGTATATGATAAAGTGATTGATACTAGTATAAAGCTGTTATATCCATGTTTGTAATGTAATACCTACACGCGTAGTTTTGGTAGTCAGATACGCAGTGGAGGTAAGTTTGCTACACCCCGTAGCAAAGTTTCGCGTACTGAATTATCACAAAACCAACATAGACCATGCACGTCTGCCGGTGTACCTAGCTACAACTATTAGAATGTACCTCAGGAGTGTAGAAGGTACCTACTAGGTAGTAGTATTGAAATCGAACATTGATGCTTTAATCCCTGGAGAGCCTTGGACGTAGGTACGGATGTTGTCTTGGAACTATCAGCGATATTAATCAAACGAGAAGTCTTATGTTGTATGTTAATGTAACACGAAGATATAGCTAATCATCAATCACAGTCTGTTAGGTACTAACTAAAGATTGCTGGGAGAGTGGATGCACCTCTTGCTCCGAGGTGTTTGCTTCTCTCGCTAACAATCAGTTGTTACTAAAGTGCAAGGCGATTTCAGTATCCGCGGCCAAACTTGTGCCCAAAAATACAACATTATTTTTAGTATATGCGAAACCTGAAACACGTGTAAGTAAAGGGTGTCTCAGTAAGAGTGCACTTTTTCATTTTAAAATAAAAGCATGTTTTTTATGAGAGAGTTGTGATATTTTTATTGGATTATAAAGAAGACATGTTCCGATTAAGTATAGAATAAAATATCTGACAAATGGCCCCCACGGCTCTGATGACAGGCCATTACTCTTTTCATGAAATTTTCCATGATTTTTACACAGAGATGTAGCTGTATCTCACCGATGACGCGTTGGACCTCTGATTCGATCTCAGGAATTGTTTCTGGTTTATTCGCATAAACCGGATATGTCACAAAACCCCAAAGAAAATAAACGCACGGCGTTAAATCGCACGATCTTGGTGGCCAGTTGACATCAGAATTTCGTGAGATAATGTGTTCTGGAAATCGTTGCTGCAATAAGTCGATTGTTCATGCGCGGTGTGGCGGGTGGCGCTGTCCTGCTGAAACCACATGTTGTCCAGATCCATGCCGTCCAGTTGAGGCCATAAGAACTCGGTTATCATATTCCTGTAATGAATGCCGTTCACAGTCACTGCAATTTCGGCCTCATCTTCAAAAAAGTAAGGCTCCTGACCAAAATCCGCACCAGACAGTTGCTCGTTGTGGGTGCATTTGTTTCTCATGGATTGCATGAGGATTTTCTGAACCCCAATTTCGACAATTTTGTGTATTTACGTAGCCATTCAGATGGAAATGCGCTTCATCGGAGAAGATGACTTTTTTCGAAAAATTGGCATCGACTTCACTTTGCTCCATTGTAATGAGTTTTCACAATTATAACGCGTTGTTCTTTCGAAAAGCGCTCCATTTTTAATAATCGGGATAAACATAGGTGACAGCTGTCAAATTTCAGAGTTGCCACTTGCACGAAAAAAAAAATATTCTAAATTTAAAAAGTGCACTCTTACTGAGACACCCTTTATAATATTTTTACGTAAAGAATCTATGTACAAAATTTCAAAACTGTATCATGAAAAATCACAAAGTTATAAGCTTGTTGAGTTACCTGTTTGTCCGTACAAAAACATGCTCACCCGCGCCGCTCGCGCCGCGCCGTGTTGCGCTCATTGACCTACCTACCTAAGTACCTGTAGCTGCATCATTCATCATCTTAGCAACCGACCGCGGAGCCTGTAGCTGCACCGCGGAGCCCTTAGCCCAAGCGCTCTGCTATCGCCACCGCCATAGTGGCGCCCCTGTTGAGAGCTCAGCGAACTACAACCTCAACGTGTCGAGCAGCGATTGGGCAATATGTACTTCGCACTGATTGGTTGTTAAACTCGCAAGTTTTAAAGTGCCCACTATTATATTTTGTTATCTTAGGAATTTGTATAAGTAGTTGTTATTTTTAGAAAATAGAACCTTACCGTTTAGCGTCTCGAACCCGTTGTTTCCTTTAAACTGGCATATACCAAAGTGGTGACCCCGAACTAAACACACCTGAAGAAAATGTCAATCACACCGCAAGTAGATACACAGTTTCTCATCAGAGAAATAAGAAAACTATCGCTTGAAATAGCCGAGCTCAAATCAAGACCATCATACAACAACAACCATCGCCGCAGCCGCTACCCATCTCGTCACCGTAACACATCAAGATCACGCACTCGAGAAGCATCGCCATCATCATTCTGTTATTATCACCGACGTTTCAAAGACCAGGCTAGGCACTGCACATCGCCTTGTTCGTTCAAGAAACAAAATACGGAAAACTAAACAGAACGTTGGCAGAGGCGGACACCGGCGTTCAAGAAATATCTCACCGCCTATACATCACCGACAGAAACTCGAAACTATCATTCTTAGTCGACACTGGAGCTAACATATCCGTGCTACCGAGAACAAAGGGTCGAGTAGAAACGCCGCTACCATTTCAACTATACGCTGCGAACAACACTAAAATAGCTACGTATGGCGAGAAAACATTATCTCTCGATTTCAATCTACGACGACCGTACAAATGGAAATTCATCGTAGCTGACGTTTCAAAACCAATACTCGGAGCCGATTTCCTCAAGCACCATCAACTCACAGTCGATTTGAATAACCGAAGACTTATCGACGGTGTTACAAGCCTAAAGGTAAACGCCCCGGTACGAGCATCGAACGTGCCCACGTACGCAGCATTGACATGTCGCAATCATACCACGACATCCTAGCTCAATATCCCGGCGCAACAAGATTGACATCGATGCAACTAAACTCAAACATCAACGTGCAACATTACATCGAAACTCGAGGACCACCCATACACTGTCGCGCTCGACCAATTCCACCGCATCGTTTCGAAACAGTCAAGAAAGAATTCGAAAACATGATCGAACAAGGATTATGCAGACCTAGTAAAAGTCCATGGTCATCACCTCTACACATCGTCCCCAAGAAGAATGACGATATTAGAGTCTGTGGTGATTATCGCCGACTCAACTCCATCACCATACCAGACCGTTACCCCGTTCCACGCATCAAAGATTTTACTCATCACCTAGCTGGGAAAACTATCTTCTCTACAATAGACCTCAACCGAGCATACCAACAACTGAGCGTACGAGAAGAAGACATTGAAAAGACAGCTATCATCACACCAATGGGATTATTCGAATTTCCACGTATGTGCCCTGGTTTAAAAAACGCGGGACAAACGTTTCAACGATACATCCATGAAGTACTACGAGGATTGGATTGTGTTTTCCCATTCATCGACGATTTATTAGTAGCATCAGAAAACGAAGCTCAACACCGAAAACACCTTCATATCGTACTAAAGAGATTAGAAGATAATGGCATCACTATCAACCCCGCCAAATGCAACCTAGGACAACCAGAAGTTCAGTTCCTAGGATACACCGTATCATCAGAAGGCATCAAACCACCAGAACATAAAATTCAAACTATCAGCAACTATCCCAAGCCGACTACAATCGAAGAGTTAAGAAGATTTCTTGGTATGATCAACTTCTATCGCGAACACATACCCAACGCCGCATCCCTTCAAGCACCATTGAACGCATACCTACATAACGTCAAGAAGAGGGATAAAACTCAAATCACGTGGACAGACAAAGCAACTCAAGCGTTCGAGCAATGTAAAGCTAGCATCATACAAGCAGCTCTACTCGCTCATCCATCACATCATGCTACACTTGCTTTGTTCTGCGACGCATCCGACAACTCAGCTGGTGCCGTACTACAGCAATATATAGACGAAACATGGCAGCCGCTCGGATATTATTCCAAAAAATTCAATGACGCGCAAAAGAAATATTCCACTTACGACCGAGAGCTACTCGCAATCTACATGACAGTCAAACATTTCCGCAAGACATTCGAAGGACGACACCTCATTATATTTACGGATCACAAGCCGCTAACATTCGTAATGACAAAAACGCAATCGAATACAGAAACCCCGAGACGAACGAGACAACTTTTGTTTATCAGCGAATTTACCACAGACATACGTCACGTGAGCGGTAAACAAAACATTGTCGCCGACACACTCAGTCGCATAGAAACAATCACATGCCCATCTACAATAAACTACAGCGACATAGCCAGCGCGCAAGAAAAGGACACCAACATCGAACAACTATTATCACAAAATAACATCATTCTCAAGAAAATAGTGATACCTAACACCAACATCGAATTATACTGCGAAGCATCTACTCCTTATGTACGCCCGTACATACCCGAGCAACATAGGAAATAAATTTTTGACAACGTGCACAACATCAGTCATCCTGGCACGCGAACGACTCGCAAACTTATCACTCAAAAATACTTCTGGCCATCAATGAATGCAGACATCAGCCGTTGGACGCGTACCTGCATACATTGAAAAAAAAACAAGATACAACGACACACATTCTCGAACATCGCATCTTTCCCGCCAAGCGAGCGATTTCAACATCTGCACGTCGATATCGTCGGACCGCTACCTACAACAGCTCAAGGCCATCGGTACTTAATAACAATGATCGACCGAGCAACTAAGTGGCCCGAAGCAATCCCGACCGACGAAATAACAGCTGTTCGAATAGCCGATGTCGTATATCAACATTGGATCGCAAGATTTGGATGCCCGACCACACTAACCAGCGACCAAGGTCGTCAGTTCGAGAGTCAACTATTTCAAAACCTAATGAAGCAAATGGGAATAAAGAAAAATCGCACAACACCCTATCACCCGCAAAGTAACGGTATCGTCGAACGATGGCATCGCACTCTCAAGACCGCATTACGCGCGAAACTCACCAACGCCAGTACATGGATCGACGAGTTACCTACCGTGCTACTGGGACTACGAGCCGCCTTACGCACAGACACCTGCGTGAGCGCCGCCGAACTTACCTACGGATACAATTTACGTTTACCTGGAGAATTTTTCACTGCAAGCACCTGTTCACCTACCATGGATTATAACTACGTTGAAAAACTTCGTGATATTATTCAAGCAAACAAACCGCAAATCGACACCGAGCATCACAGCAAAAACAAAAGTTTGTTCGTTCATCAAGATTTACTCAAGTGCAGTCACGTATTCATCAGAACAGACGCAGTAAAAAAACCACTTCAGACTCCATACGAAGGCCCCTATCGAGTTATAAGCCGAACAGATAAAGTTTACACCATACAACTACCCAATCGGCAAACCAATATTTCCATCGATCGATTGAAGCCTGCATATGTCGTCCTAGAAGATAACACCTTACCATCACCCAAGAACAGTACCATTCCAGCAGTTACCAAGCAACAAAGCACTGTACCTCCGGCCACAATGACGTCACAGCCCGCCAGCAACATGACAACGCGCACGGGCCGTGCCATCAAACTGCCGGTACGCTTCGCTTGAGGGGGAGTACTGTAGCTGCATCATTCATCATCTTAGCAACCGACCGCGGAGCCTGTAGCTGCACCGCGGAGCCCTTAGCCCAAGCGCTCTGCTATCGCCACCGCCATAGTGGCGCCCCTGTTGAGAGCTCAGCGAACTACAACCTCAACGTGTCGAGCAGCGATTGGGCAATATGTACTTCGCACTGATTGGTTGTTAAACTCGCAAGTTTTAAAGTGCCCACTATTATATTTTGTTATCTTAGGAATTTGTATAAGTAGTTGTTATTTTTAGAAAATAGAACCTTACCGTTTAGCGTCTCGAACCCGTTGTTTCCTTTAAACCTGCATATTCCAAATACCTAACTGTTCGGCGCGGGAGATTGGATAACTTACTTATTGTCGCTCGGTGTCCAATTTTTAACCTTTTTACCCGACTGCGCGGGAAGGAGGGTTATGTTTTTCGAGTGTATGTATGTATGTAGGTATGTATATTTCTTTGACACGCTCTGTAGCCTAAACGGCTTGAGAGATGTAGGAAGCAAGGCAGCGTGTGAGAGTGACACTGGGTATATCAAATTGAAAAAAAAAATGGTCGATTTTTAGCGCCATATTATGTCTTCATAAAAACTTTTTTTTTCTCAAAACCTACGAGTGGGATATCAAAATAAAGGGTTTTAAAAGGTGATTACAAAAATATATACAACTTATATGGTTAAATGTAATTCAAAGTGACAAATCGTAAAAAACACGTAGGTACTAAGAACTAAATCGTCTGCGAAATCTTTCACATTTGTGAACTAAACACGTCTAAATAAAAAAAGTAATTATAAAAAAAAAATGAAAAGCCCGACTGCGGTAAAAAACCGAAAAGCTAAAAAACAAGCCCATTTTAAATTAAATAAATTTTGGAAGCAGGCGGCCCAGACCATCTATCTAAATATATAAAACTCAAAGGTGACTGACTGACTGACTGACATAGTGATCTATCGCACAGCCCAAACCACTGGAGGGATCGGGCTGAAATTTGGCACGCAGGTAGATGTTATGACGTAGGCATCCGCTAAGAAAGGATTTTGATAAATTCTACCCCCAAGGGGATAAAATAGAGGATGAAAGTTTGTATGAAACTTTGTCAATTTTAAACCGATCGGGCTGAGACTTTGCACGCATATAGCTACTATGACGTAGGCATCCCCTAAGAAAGGATTTTGATAAATTCTACCCCCAAGGGGATAAAATAGGGGATGAAAGTTTTTATGAAACTTTGTCAATTTTAAACTGATCGGGCTGAGACTTTGCATGCATATAGCTACTATGACGTAGGCATCCCCTAAGAAAGGATTTTGATAAATTCAACCCCCATGGGGATATAATAAGGGATGATGGCGGATGTAAATGTAGTTTTTTTTTTTTAATAATACTTAACGCGAGCGAAGCCGCGGGCATAAGCTAGTTTTTATTATATTTTCAAATTCAAATGGGTCCCGCCTGCTTCCAACTTTTATTTATTTAATTTAAAATGGGCTTGTTTTTAGCTTTTCAGTTTTTTACCGCAGTCGGGTTTTTTTATTTTTTCATAAATTTTAGTTTTTTTTTTAATATTTTTGGGACAAAATAAATGGGCTACAAATTCTTGGAATCGATTCAGTTACTTATTCTGAACAAACTATATTCAGGTTTCGCGTATACCTACTAAAAATAACGTTGTATATTTAGGTAAAGCTGCATCATATTATTGCTAGTGTAGCGGAGAATCAAAATACTTATATGCTTCATACATCGGGCGGTAAGTACGATGTTTGTTTTATTATATTTTTAACCGACTTCTAAAAAGGAGGAAGTTCATTTCCACACAACATAACATCACACCTGTACCTACCCTCTAAAAGGGTACCTGCGCAGATCTGTTCAACAGCTTCCTATCACTGATATTCACATGCAAAATAGTGTTATATGAATTTGTGTGTGGTACCTACCACACACAAATTCGTACACTTTTTAGTTGTTCCCACCTACCTAGGTGGGAACAACTAAAAAGTGAAAAATAAAAACTTTTTTACTTGAAGTCTTTTGTTTTTTTTTGTAAAAAAGTTATTCATACATTTTAGAACAGTATCGCATCTAATACGGTATGCAGATACGATCCCAGAAGCGGGAGGTTCCCGAGCATGTACTGTTACACGAGATACGTGACGGACAACCAGGCCCCCCCTCCTGCACCCCGCGCATCGCCCACCCTCACAATCCAAATAAATATTATATTATGTATAGGTACATACGTATACATTGGATCGAGAAGCGATTGCTCCGGCTCCACGGGGACTTGAATTACGGTGAAGACATTCACCTTAAAATATTAGTAGGTACGTCCGTGCGCCGTTCGATTTATGTAGGACCGCACCGCGCGCGCCGCGCCGACCTGCCGCGGTACAGGGCGCCGCCGAACTTAGGTCCTACTATAAATTCGTTTAAGCGAATTTCCGACAAATCAAAGAGAATGGCCCGACTCGCAGTTTAATTTTAATCCCATTTGTCCTTTTGCTTAGTTGAAAATAGCTACCAAGTCTTACTTAGGTACGCACCTTTTACAATCTAAATCCTATTATGTAATAATACTTCCTCTTCACCTAGAGGGTAGGTACCTAGGCAGAAACCAGCAGCGGCAGTGCGTGCAGTGATACTGATATCTAGGTATCTACTGACAGCAGTTGCTCTATCTTTTTTTCAAATCGTGATGCGTTCGTTGTCTTTGAGGAATGGTAAGGTATCTTGACGATCACCATCAATTTGATTGATTGATGTAGGTAGAAGAATTCGGAACTATCAATTGTATCATATACTTAGCGAATCTAATCAATAAATCCATGGTTGTTCCCATTGGCTATGGAGTCCGCCGGCTGTGCACATTAATTCGCCGGCGGCGCGCGGCTCGGCGACACAAAACGGCCGGGACTCATTTGAATACGCGTTTGTCTGTTGTTTAATGCTAATTCCGGTATCAGCTAGTAGCACGCATGCACGCCATTGACGGGGTAGGCACGCTGCCTTCTGTGGGACACCACAGAATAACTGATTGATGTTATCTAGGTAGGTACATTAAACGTAGATAATGTTTTCATAATTAAGAGAGCTGCTGAACTACAACTAACGAAGTGTAAGCAGTGGCATGTGGTGGAACAAAATGTGAGACGTTCACCTCGTGGTAAACTTGGTGTTCAGTTCACTGCTGGACAGACCAACACGGAGTCCCTAAGTACCTACTCCGTGATTGATCTTTTAGTCGATTTAATCATTGCATTTGTTTGGGTACAGTTCTAGATGAACACACTTGTAAATCATGGCCTGCACATGATGTGGTAAGTATGTACCTAATACATAGGTATATATTATGTTTATGTAAGTTGCGTCTTTTGTTGTCTGAAGGATACAAACGGCTTAAGAAATAAAGGGAATCCTCGAGTTCTTGCTGGTTTTAGCAAGACGAATCTTACTACTTTCTTCTTATCTTAGAACTAGGTACCTATAACGTTTGAAGTTGGTATAGAAGTACCTTATGTGAATGTCAGAACAGTATAATATTTAATTATTGTGAATGTTAGGACTATGTGGTTCATTTATTTTTTCTGCTTTCCTTCTTGGTTAGTTTTAATTATGATCTGGCAGTTTGAGTAATTTTTGTGGCCTACCCAAATGTCCTTTCTTTGGTATTGTTCGTCGAATCGTTGAGCTCCTCAAGTTCTGAGTTGAGCTGCACGATTTTTAACAAATGCGTGCACTGACTGGACAGGTCCGCTCAATCTGTGTGGTTCTTTCCTCAAAAGACCATTTCAGACACCAATCTACCTAGATGGTCTTCACATGATCTGACTAAGATTATGTCTGGATTTTAAAAGGCACTGATTTAAAGAGGCAGTTGTAAATAGCGGTTTTGGTAAGTTAAAAATTATAAATGGCACATTTAATAACTAGTTCAACAGTTAAAACTAAGCAGTAAAGTAAACAAAAATGAGTAATAAAAAATAATGAAATGGATCAGTGAATATATAATTGAGCAGGAAAATAATTAAATGGGCGATAAAAATTTTTGAACAAGCGGTTACGTGTGGGCAGTAATAAATCGGAATTTGTCGGTAAGAAATCTCATTCTAAGCAATTCTATTATAAATGAGGTGGTAAGTAGTTTTGGGTGTGTATTTCTGTCTACAGGGTTTAAAGGAACCTAACACGTTTAAAGGAACCTAACACGAACCTAAACTGTCCGAGTCGGGGTGCCCCAAGACTCGAGCTCGCTTCGCTCGCTCTTGCATCCTAAGTTGTCATTACAAATGTGTTACGAGCTCATTCGAACCGCTCATTCAATATTGGACTGCTCAATTATTTTTAGAATGACATTGTATGATAAAATAACCGACTAATTGATTTTTTATTACTGTCCATGTTTTATTTTCGCAATAATTAATCAACCTCCATTAATTTAAATAACTGCTCAATATGTTTTTCAACTGATCATAATAACATCTCGAATATTTAAATAACAGCTCAAAAAATTAGTTCCCATTTTAAAAGAGACTGTGACCTCTGAGTCTGTTTCGGCCTTTCTTCTCAGAATAATCAGGTTATAGGAAACGCCGACCTCATCTAGTTTAAATAAATATGATTGACGTGGACCTAAAAATGTTTGTGCAAACCTACTTACAGAAAATAAATAATTTTAAAGAAAAAAAACTCCACGGTCGCAACACTACGGTGTACACGAGACTGGTTCATTTCACTAAATAATACACGGCCCATACGTCTGGCTCCGCTCGACATAATACATATTAAATAGCCGTCAGTTCGGAGCACTCTCGCCGATTACCTCTCATATCAGATTTCTTACGGCGGCGGCGGATAAAAAACGCACTTATCATTGGAGGCTGTGACTTATGACTCCCATCTAATCGCGTAGCTATTTGTGGAGCTTTTAGATGATCACCAGGAAGATTGTTCAAATTATTGAAAAACACACAATTTCTATATAGATATTGCTTATTGATCGAAGGATTATTACCTACATTTAGATTTTGTGTAGCTGATTTTTGCCTTAATAGGTTGACAAAACAAACTCAACTCCCTAACCTATCAAAGGTTTTTGAGTTGATCAATTGATCTCCTAAACACCTAAACAATAGTCCGTCTGGACTGAATGCCCATATTTCTAAATTAGTTCATAATGGGCTAGATTATACGCCTATGATCCAGTAGCCGCGATAATTCCGCAAATAATTATAATCTAACACATGAATATTTCACTGAAAATAACTGTGCATTCCTGTTCGCTCTGCAGCCTCTGTATCAATATCTGTATAATTTCGCTATTATGGGCGCAGCTCCGGTGTTTTCCCATCCGTCAAGCGAGACGGTTCCTCGTAGATATTTGCTGTGTAAGCTGTGTGTGCACTGGAACATTAAATAAGAATCTACAGAAGATCCATCCTGATAACGCGCATAATATTTTGATGCAATAGTTAATATTTTGATAAACTCGTTGCATGCGAGGAGCACAAAACCTGTGGAAGTGGAGGTGCTTGGGGGAGGCCTATGTGATGTCCAGCAGTGGACGTCTTTCGGCTGAAATGATGATGAGATTATATACCGCTTCAGCTGCGCGCTGGTGGGTACCTATATGACATTTATTAAGTACCTGCCCGTGACTTACGTACTGCGGCGGGTACATATTTGAATGTCGAACATTAAAATTCCTACGGGTAAAATGTCAACGGTCAAAACATCGAAAATTTAAATTTCGATTGTATCAGAATATCGAAAAATTTTACACCTAAGCTTAAAATGTCTAGGTAACATTGAAATGCCGAGTGATAAAAATATCTAATGATGAAAAATATCGAGAATCATTATACCTAAGTTCAAAATGTCAACATTTAATACAATTTAGTTCATTATATTTACGTTAAAAATACCTACTAGTTAAAATATCGAACAAATTTTGATATAGGAAAAAATGTGCAAGCATGCATTATGCAAGCGAGCATGCAACATGCAGCAGGCATGGTTGCTGCCACAGCTCTGGCGCTGCGGGGCTCCGGCGGTCCCACGCGAGCTTAAATTACACTCTAGTCGGTTTTGCAGTGATTTGTTTCTGTCACTAACTTTTGTAGCACAACATATAAACAAATATCTATGTCACTTCGGCTAATAGCCGAAGTGCGGCTAATAGCCGAAGTGCGGCTACACCTAGTTTTAGCCGGGTACAGCTAGGTGCAGCCGGCCACATGCGGTTCGTATGTACTTCGGGAGGCGACGTAGGATGCAAGAGCGAGTGAAGGGCACTCAGAGGTTAGGTTTGGTTAGGTTACTTTAAACCTCTTACACAGAGGTGAGGTTTGGTGTAGCCGCACTTCGGCTATTAACCGTAACATCGATATTTAGGACATTCGATACTCTGTACTTCGATATTTTAAGCCTTTCGATGTCACGTTTGTCGATAATTAGATTTTAGATATATTGGACGTAGGATATATAACATTTGACAATATAAACTTATGTTATTTTAATTTTCGGTTTTATGGTCGTTCGATATTTAAATTTTCGATGTTTTGAACATTGACATTTTAACCGTAGATATTTTAATTTTCGATATTCAAATGTGTATCCTCTGCGGCTGGTGCTTAGGTCCCTTCAAAACTGAAATAAAACAGTCAGGAGATAAACTTATGGGTAGGTATTTAAAAATGAATCTTGATTGGATTCACGGATGTCAGCTCACGCTCGCAGTGTCTCCTTTATCGTCGTTTATAAATTTGTCTTAAGCACTTTCATTTGATTTTAGATGAGGTTGGCTACTGGGGTCTGATTTCATCACTCTTGCGACTTTAACGCTCGGATCTTCTGCACGTGTAGTTGGTGCGACGGGTCTCGGGTAGGCGGTATCGTGTTGATTCAGCTCGAACTGTCGATGCGTCACAAGCCGGTGTTTGCGGAGAGATGCACCACACACACGTAGGTACCTACCTACATAGTCACGTCGCTAGTAGGTAGGTACACACTGCTCACTGCTCCGTGCTTCGGTGACGTGTGCGCGTGTCTTGAGGTCTTGCACCGCTGGCCCACTCAGGCGGCACTTCGTTCTCGTTTTGTAGCTCTCGTTATGTTAACACCAAAGACATTCAATTATTAAAACACTGATGTGTATTTTATATTACTCATCTAAGCTCACCCAACACTTTTCACGCTCACATATCAAACCAAAAAATCGCCAAAAACACGAGAGCACCTGCACTTTTTAGAATTTGCATGTGCTCCACATGCCACTTCACAAGTCGGGGCTGGCTAGAGACTAGTTTTGGGGCACATGTCGGTCTTGTGTCACTTTGCTGCTGAGACTGTACTGACTGTACATCATTTCTTGAAACCAGTTTTTATTCCTGTTTTACGTTAGTATTATTAGTTATTCTGTGATTTTACTCTCATGTTGTAGATTACTTGGTAATCTGGAAACTTCCGTTTCCCAGCGACGGATGATTATTGTCTGTGAGCGACTGTGAGTTGTGACCGTGATATGTGCACACTGGTAGTGCTAGTGTGTGTACTTTGTGTGTGGGCATTTGAGCAAACTGTCCAGTCTTCATCGAGCACTACTGTGTATGTACCCAGTGCTCTTATTAGCTGCAAGAGAGTCCACGTTGTATTGTGTGACACTTGTAAGTATATACGTAAAGACAAATAAGTGTGTTTAGAAGTCGTTAGCATGAGTCGTTAAGGCTTATGTTGTAATTTAATGGTAAAAAAGGTCTTTCAATAGCCATGAAACTCACTGTTTATCACTGGTGGTAGGGCAGCTCAGAGGGTTTTTGAGCAAGCAGCAGGACGAAAAGTTGATTGCTCAGTAAGTTCGGCATGATGAGAGAACACCGAAAATATATTTGACCGAAAAGTTTCAGATAGAAGCCTCGTTGTCCACTTTCAGATTTCTAAAATTGACAAAAAATAACGTGATCTTCAGAGCCGTTGATTTTCGTACGTATTTAGATCGTATGCGTCCTTTTCGTATAACTAAGACTTGTATAGTCATCTACCGTGAGGATGTATTTGTGACGAACGAAGCTTTGGAGATGTTGTAAAAAAAAAAAAAAAAGAAATGTCGACAGTGGTTAAATGTGTTTCCTGTAACTTAGTTATAGATGAATTATTATCGTATATTCAAAACAAAATATCAGTGGTCGATGAAGATACGTTAGTGCGGTTATGTACATCTACATTTACAAGTGAAGATATCGAAAAATCTAAAACACTGCTGTACGAATCGGTTCCTGTGGAGAAGGCAAAAATAAAGAGAAGGCAAGGAACAACGAGATCTAGCGGACATAATTAATGTTTTTAAGTCAGTGGAGCCGGATCAATTCCCAACTTTCGTAGCAAGGGACTTGGAAAAGCTACCTCCAATACTGTTTGACCACCTCGATTGCACAAAACTTCTTAAGGATTTGCTTCGAATTCAGAATGAAGTCAAAGAAATTAAAGAAGCATATATGACGCAAACACAATTGAATGATTTTAAAACGGGTGTTAAAACGGAGATTTTGAAATTACAAAATGACTCATTACTACCAGCGGCATCTGTGTGTAAAGTGAACATGAAACGAGGCGGATGGCTTATGGAAAGCGGTCCCATTGGATTGTCCTACGTTAATAATTCATCAGTTATAGATGACAGTAATAAAAGTATCGATGAATCTTCGTTACAAATAATAGACAATAACGAACAATCCTTTAGAATAAAGGAGGTAGACGCAGAAACTTTCGCCCGCGGTATGCAGTCAGCTGTCTTGCCGCAGCGAGCGGCTCAGTACAGCCCCTCCCCTCGCATCACAACCGCCGCCGCAGGCGCCCGCGCCTACGCCGCCGCCGCCGCTAGCTCAACTACTTCGAGACAGAAGGCCGTGACGTCACCGCAGCGACGAACAGTCGTGCATACGACAGTGGCACCGACCGCGGCTATTGTACATGAGCCGGTGCAAAACAATAATAATGACGGTTGGGAAAAAGTTTCATACCACAGAAAGCGTAATCTAAGCTACCGATACCTGGGCACTGCTGGTACCGCCAGGGAGAATGAAGGGAAATTCAAAGCTGCAATAAAAACAGTGCCAATCTTCATTACTAAAGTGCATAAAGACACGACGGAGAAAGATATAGCTGATTATGTGTATAATAAAACAGGCGAGGTGATCACGCTTGAAAGTATATCGTTTAAATATCCTAAAGAACATAACGCATACAAATTTTTTGTCTCGGAAACTAAAATGGAGAAGTTTCTTGATAGCAAACTATGGCCCGAGGGAATTATTTTCAGGAAATTCGTAAATTTTAAAATGAGAAATTACACGAACGGTGCAAACAGCTGTACTGTGAACGGCTTAAAATAAATATTAATGTATAACCTATTAAGCTACAATTGTAAGAGTATAAAACGCTCGGTGGAGAGCGTCAGGCAACTATGTAGCACGTCAGACATAATTGCATTGCAAGAAACGTGGTTGCTGCCCCACGATATCTCGTTCCTGAGCGAAATTGACGCTGAGTTTGGGTGCACCGGGACGTCGGCGGTGGACACAACGGCCGGCATGCTACGAGGACGGCCCTAAGGCGGAGTTGCACTGCTGTGGCGGAAAAGTGTTTTTGATAACGTGTCGGTAGTGCAGTGCGATAACCCACGAGTGTGTGCCATTAAAGTATGCATGAAATCAAGGTCATTTCTTGTGTTCAGTGTATACATGCCGACGGATAATAGTGCGAACTTAATGGATTTTACGGACTGCCTCAGTCTGGTGAGTGCTATAATCAATGATAACGATATCGAAACTGCTTTTCTACTCGGAGACTTTAATTCGCATCCCAATGAACAATTTTATATTGAATTGGTTTCTTTTTGTCGGGAATCTGAGTTATTATGTGCTGATGTTGAACTGTTAGGAGTAAACTCTGACACTTATACTTTTATAAGCGATGCGAATGGCTCGAGACGTTGGCTAGATCACTGTGTTGCTACGAAAGCAGCCATGTCCACTATTGTTAATGTAGATGTTAAGTATGATGTACTTTGGTCCGACCACTTCCCTCTTATAATACAATGCAACCTTAATGAAATCAAATCAAAATTGTACAATTCAAATGATAATAAAAATCTGTCATGTAATAAAATAAAATGGGGTGATAGAAAACCTAAGCAAATTGATATTTATTCAAAATGTTGTAATGAGAATCTAAAACATATTGACTTCCCAATTGAATTGAGTACATGTTGTGACTATGTTTGTAATAATTTGGAACACAGAATTATTATTGATAATATGTATAATGACATTGTCAATATTTTATGCCAAGCAGCTTCTGAAAGTTACGAAATGAATCATGTGCGAAATAGGAAGCCAGTAATGGGGTGGAATAAGCACGTGAGTGATGCCCACGGGCAGGCCAGGTTAAAGTTTGAGGAGTGGGTATCTTATGGTAGACCGCGCGAGGGTCGTGTTTGGATTGAGATGCAAACAAGTCGAAAAAATTTTAAGTCGCGCTTACGATGGTGCCAGGACAATAGTGACCAGATTAAAATGGACATGTTGGCGTCACATCACTCTAAGGGCGACTTCCGCAGTTTTTGGAAGTCCACAGATAAACTCAATAGTAAGCCGGGCTTGCCCGTGAGCGTCAACGGTGTGAGTGAACCGAAATGTATTGCGGACATATTTAAGGATCACTTTATGGTGAAATCGCCATTGGGACCATCACGGTCATTCAGTGTAGAAGGGTCACATGGACAGGGGATAAACGTCAGATACACAGCGAAGGATGTTCGGGGAGTTATAAAGTCAATGTCACGCGGAAAGTCTCCTGGCCATGACAACCTGAGTATTGAGCATCTAAAGCATGCCGGCGTCCACCTGCCAAGAGTTCTTGCCATGTTATATACATTTTGTATAGGACATGCGTACTTACCAGCAGAGATGATGAGGACCGTGGTGGTACCAATTGTGAAAAGTAAAACAGGTGACCTAAGCGATACGAGCAATTACAGGCCAATCTCACTGGCAACAGTGCTTGCTAAGGTTCTTGACAGTTTGCTTAATACACAGCTTGACCAGTATGTAAACACTCATGACAATCAATTTGGTTTTAAACCGGGACTGTCTACTGAGTCAGCTATCTTGTGTTTGAAGCAAACTGTCAAGTACTACTCCGATAGGAGCACACCTATTTATGCCTGTTTTCTCGACCTCTCGAAGGCGTTCGACCTGGTTAGCTATGACATCTTATGGCAAAAATTAACTAACATCTCAATGCCTCTCGAACTGATAAAAATTTTCAAGTACTGGTATCTTAACCAGGTCAACGTCGTGCGATGGTCGAGAGCTCTGTCGGAGCCGTACAGGTTGGAGTGCGGGGTGAGGCAGGGAGGGCTGACCTCGCCGAAGCTCTTCAACCTTTACGTGAACGCACTGATAGAGGAGCTCAGCAGTACGCGTGTCGGCTGCCATATTGACGGTGTTTGTGTCAACAATATTAGTTACGCGGACGACATGGTGCTGCTGAGCGCCTCGGTGTGTGGTCTTTCCAGGTTGCTGGGCATCTGCGAGAAGAAGAGTGAATGCATGGTCTTTCCGGCTAGGGGTCGGAGCTGTTCTGATTCTGTTCCACCTATTAGATTGAACGGTGTCAAGCTAAAAAGAGTGCAACAGTTTAAATATCTTGGGCATATCGTGACCTCTGACCTGAGGGACGATGCGGACATCGATAGGGAGCGGAGGGCGTTGTCTGTGAGGGCCAATATGATCGCCCGCAGGTTTGCTCGTTGCTCGGGGGCCGTCAAAATAACTCTTTTCAGAGCGTTTTGTACTTCCCTGTACACAGCCAGCTTTTGGGTATATGACGTCCAAAGGGACGTCATATACCCAAAAGCAGTACAACGCTCTCCGTATTCAGTATAATAATGCGTTCAGGGTGTTGTTGCGGCTGCCCCGGCACTGCAGCGCGTCGGGGATGTTTGCCGATGCCCGTGTCGACTGTTTCTACACAACGATGCGAAAGCGGTGCACATCTCTGGGGCGCAGGCTCCGGACTACCTCCAACACCATCCTGAGCGTTTTGCGAACAGGTTTGATTGTCAGTACATTAACCATTGTTATATGATTAATGTAATGACAAACAAACAAATGACTCAAAGTATTATTAATCATTTTTATTTTTTTTTATTTTTTTTTATGATTTTAATTTAGTTTTATAATTTAGTTTTCATTTATATTATTTTATTAATTATTTTTATATGTATTTATTATGATTACAATTTTAACTTTTAATTTTTCAATTTTTATATTATTTTATTTTAAATGTGCTTAGAACTTAAATGGATCTTAAATGGATTGAAATAAATGATTTTTGATTTGATTTGATAGTCAAATCTGACAAATAAATTATTGTGGGCTTTCCCTAAATTACTGATGACTTTAAATACTCAGATTTGGACAATTGTTTTAAGGATATTTAGATAAGACGCAGAGATTCTATGCAGTAAGCAGTGTAACATGTCTTGATAGGACTTATCACATCCTATCAAAAACTTTTAAAATATATTTTCGGTGTTTTCTCATAATAATAATAATATAATAAACCATTTATTTTCAGGTAACAAAGACCCATAGATACATACCTTAACCTAAGTATACATACCTACTAATATAATAACAATTTTGTTAGTAAATAAAACTGAATAAATATGTTAGTATCGCTTAGTTGCACTAAGTCTTTGTGCGTTCCGGTGGCACTGGTCCGCGATAGCGGCAGAATACCACACCCTGCGGCCAAAAGCTTTCTTCCATTACCAGGTGCAGGTAGCATGTTGGTATGCGCACCACAAACGCCTTAAAGTTGACGTTGCGTTGCGACTCCAGCAGCTGCACCCTCGGCGCGTACTTCAACCTTTGGCGCACGTACGTCACGATGTCTTCCGCGTCAGTGATGTAGTGGAGGCGTAATAATAATAATAATAATTTTTATTGCAGACATAGAAATCCATAAAGTGTTAGTAAAAATACAAAATACTTATTGCCTAGTGTTAGTAAAAATCAACCTCTGCATAAACTGTAATGCTACACCTATTCAGATATCAAGTTTTTGTCCTGTTTATTACATTTTTAATTTTTAGTTACTATTTTTTGCTTGAGTACCTAAACTTCTACTACTCATCTTCTTATTCTTCTTCTTTCTTCTCTTCTTATTTTTACCGACTTCACAAAAAGGAGGAGGTACTATGTTCGGCTGTTTGTATGTTTTTTTTTTTTTTTTGTTCATCGATTACTCCGCCAATTGTCGACGGATTTTCAAAATTCTTTTTTTGTTCGAAAGTAGATAGTTCTGAGGTGGTCCCATTGTCACTAAGTTAGGATCTGATGATGGGATCTTAGAGAAATCGAGAGCAACCCTCAAATTTTATAGGCTCACTTATTGTTTTTCGCATATTTTATGAAGTATCTTGTGTATTTGCGTACGGTTGTCACCATCTCAGGTAGCTGGGCTGATGATGGAAGGTTCAACTCCTTAACAGTAAGAAGTTACTCGAACAGGCATGGACTGTTTTAGTAAATTGTTTTGATGTTTGATTGGGCATTTGCCACATTTGGTCTCATGATCATCAAGTTATGACCTGATGCTGCAGTCAGGATAGTCTGCAGAGTACCTAACTCCTCGACAACTAACAGCAGATATATCGTGTTTAGGCTCATTGAAAAGGGCTCGATGTGTGGATAAACGTACTGTTAATGAGGAATACCGAAGTACATAGAGACCTGATGCTGAAGCCAGTCGAGCATCAGAAAAAGTACAAACCTTGAAATTACAGCACCGTAGTCGTGTTTGGGCTCATTTTAAACAGGACTAAATTTTAAGTTCAATGCAATATTGACATAAGTTGGCCTGATCTGCAGCCAGGATTATCAGCATCTAGTCTAAAAACTAATAAATACTTCTTAAAGTGAAATACTTTTGCGAGTTTTTCTTCTGTATAATTATCCTAACAAAGGTTGCCGGTAGTGGCTAGATGAGAGAAGCGGAGGATCGCGAACGTTGGCGCAAACTTCGGGAGGTCTACGTCCAGCAGTGAACTGCAAAAGCCTCAATCGTTGCATTTCACGCAATGCCTTTTCGTCATGTGGTCTATTTAGCAATTTGGTAGGTTCCAAGTCGCATAATACAATGTCGTACAGGGTCTTTACACGACTAAGCGTAACATAAACTTGGCCCTTAGCAAAATTTTTCTTGCCTTGTTTTTATTATTAAAGTAACTTGAGCATTTGCTCTCGGAAATTATGATTTGGTAAAGTGGAACTGATGATGAAGACCACAAATGGCACTACTCAATGACAAATATTTCACGGGTTGCGATTCGATTACTTTAATATGGCTGCTAAGCAATTTATGCTCATTACAATGCGTATGGTGAAGTGGAGCTGATGGTGACTTCTCAATCAGCTCCAGTTCTCCTGGTTCTTACTAGGAGAACTCCTCAACAATTAACGTCCATGCATCGGGAAAAGCATATTTTGTAAAAGGTGATAAGCAGTTGACATTAGGCTATTATAACTTAGATAAATTACAAACTGACCCGCTAAAAAGTGAAAAATAAAAACTTTTTTACAAAAAAAACAACCGACTTCCAAAATAACTTTAATTTCGGAAGTCGGTGGCAAAAACTAAAATACAAATCCAAAGACACCGACTTCCGAAATTAAAGTTATTTTGGAAGTCGGTTGTTTTTTTTGTAAAAAAGTTTTTTCAGTAATTTTTTTTTGTCTGTGCTAAAATACCAATCAATCAAATCTAACTTCAATCACAATCTCTTTGATTGTACCTACGCCTACGTAGTGCAGCGAAAAAAAGAAAAACACGGACTGTCTTCGCTTCACATCCTTTTATGATTCTCCAAAGTGGCCTTTTTAACCGACTTCAAAAAAAGGAGGAGGTTTCTCAATTCGACCGTATATACAGGAAAAGTTTTTAACCAGTGCGCAAATTTTTTTTGGTGGCTCAGTGTAAGCAATAGAACACATTTCCATTTTTAGTTTATGACTTTTTTTTTTTTCATTTTTCCACTTTGTCCCAATTTGAAATAAGCAAGACATGGATATAATTTAATAGTAATACTATGAATGAGCATGAATGAAAACGCGAAGGCCCCCGGCCGCTGGACCATGCCCAGCGCACGAGAGGGGGGTGCGGGGGCATGCGGCGCGGCGCCGGCGTTTGATAAACAAAACGCATGCACATGCAGTACGTCACTTGCGGAAGCGGAGGTCGGATGTCCCTTCGCCGTACCTGCGCGCGTGCCGCGTACTAGACTAGCGTAGTGACAATGTCTCATTTTACTCACCGCGAGTATTATGAAATGGTGCGAGTGTATTTGTTAAGCAATGAAAATTTACGAGCAGCACGAAGAAGATACGAAAGGGAGAGCGTACCTCGTATGCGAGCCGAAGGGATCCTCAATCCCACGGTCCCTAATTAGAGGACAATTTTAGCAGCAAACCAAGGTGTATGAAACAAGTGAAATGCCGTGTGTATGTAGAAGAGGCTCAGAGCCTAGATGACTTGAAAGAAAAAATAATTAACGCTTTCAATGAAGTAAAAAGTGGTGTTAGTGTCCTAAACAAACTAAATGCTTACTTATTTAAACGTGCACGTTTATGCCTTGAAAAAGGTGGAGGTCACTTCGAACAATACCTAAAATTATTGTGATTAATAAAATGTAGAGGTAAGAAGAAATTATAAACAATCTTAGTGTCTTAGGTTCTCTTGGATTAGACATTGACGCAAATTGTATCATGTCTAAGTACCTATCATACCTAAATGTTTTATTTTGAATGGACTAAAACGTATTACTTTCTTACTTATTATGATTTATTTTCTGCATTTTGATGGTCCTAAGCCCATGAAAGTATGAAGGATAATTTGGAATTTACGAAAAATTACGTTTACAAATAACTTTACACAGTCTAAACTTAAAAAATTGTAGCGCTAAACTGGGGTCAATAATCCGCGAGCGCGCGTGAGTACTTCTGATAGCAGCTGGCGCGTCAGGCGACCGGTCGACGCGCGGCGTGAATCGGGCGACCGGTCGACGGACTGGCAAGCGACGTCCATAAAATAAATTTCTGAGTAAACAAGTCTCGTAAGCGTTAACTTAATTTTTTACTATTGAAACATATCAAAACAAAAAATACGTGTTTATTAAAATATATTCAAGTTTATTATGTCAAAATTTGCGCACTGGTTAAAAACTTTTCCTGTATATATATATTTTTTTTTGTTTTTTTTTTTTTTTTTATGTGTGTTCGCGGATAACTTCGTCGTTTATGAACCGATTTTGATTATTCTTTTTTTGTTGGAAAGGAGATATGCCAAGGGTGGTCCCATGATAAGGAAACCAGGATCTGATGATGGCATCCCAGTGAAATCGAGGGGAACATTCGAAAATCGTAGGAGCGACTAGTGCGTTTGTTGTTTTTTTCATTAAGTATTTTAAAGCACTACAATTTAATGAAGGTCTGGAGTCGATCTGATGATGGAGCCGAAAGACAGTCGAGGAGACTCCTCAACGATTTACAGCAGTTACCTTGTGTTTGGGCTTGATTAATTTGTATTGATGTGAACTTTACACCTAGATAGGTTGTGACTGTCATTAAGGGTCTGATGATGAAGACGAAGGACAGTTAAGGGAACTACCTCAACAGTTTACAGTAGCTACCTTGTGTATGTTCACCGATTACTCGAAGACGGCTGGACCGATTCCAAAAGTTCTTTTTTTATTTGAAAGGGTATACTCTCGAGGTAGTCTCATTATCATCAAGTTGGAATCTCATGAGAGGATCCCATGGAAATCGAGGGAACCCCTCAAATTTTATAGGCAAACCTATAGCGATTTGGGTATTTTTTAAAGTAACTTGAGCATTTGCTCTCGGAAATCATCATTTGGTAAAGTGGAGCTGATAATGAAGACCACAGATGGCCATCGGAACAACTCAATGACAAATATTTCACGGGTTGCGATTCGATTACTTTAATATGGTTGCTAAGCAATTTATGCTCGTCACAATGCGTATGATGAGTGATTGTTGAGGAGTTCTCCTGGTTCTTACCGGGAGAACTCCTCAACAATTAACGTCCCAGGATCGGGAAAAGCAATATTTTGTAAAAGGTGATGAACAGTTGGCATTAGGCTATTGTAACTTAGATAAATTACAAAGTGACCCACTAAAAAGTGAAAAATAAAAACATTTTTACAAAAAAAAAAACAACCGACTTCCAAAAAAAAACACTCCAAATTGAAAAATAACTTTTATTTCGGAAGTCGGTGTCAATAAACGAAAATGCGGAACCAAAGACACCGACTTCCGAAATAAAAGTTATTTTTCAATTTGGAGTGTTTTTTTTTGGAAGTCGGTTGTTTTTTTTTTGTAAAAATGTTTTTCATTGTAGGTTGGCGTTGCTAGCTGACATTAGGTAGATAATTTTATTTTATTTTCTGTGTCTCACTTCGCAATGTATATACTTCGTTTATACTTTGCATACCTACTATTTTATAGAATCAAGTTTTTGTAACTGAACACTTTCCCAGCGAAAGCACTAGGAAGTGGTGAACGGCGGGCGTTTTGAGGACTGTCTTATGTAATTTTGACGTTCGAAAAGTGATGATTCTCAGCCTAATTTGAATCCCACCAAAAACATATAATGTTGAAAAAGAAGGCCAACTTCCTTACTTCATGTAGATGTTAGACCAGCAAAAGAGTTGAAATCGAAACCAACGCCAAGTTTTAAACCATTTTCTTTGCACCGGCCTAATTTTGCAATTCTTTTGTAAGTAATTTGTGTTTGAAACTTTTTAGATATCAATACAATAATATTGTTCCATTTAAACTTGGCGGGTTTTCAGAAAACCATAAAATAATATGCATGAAAAATAACTATAACACAACGAAAACCCGCCAAATGTGAATATGGAACAATATTATTGTATTGATATCTAAAAAGTTTCAAACACAAATTACTTACAACAGAATTGCAAAATAAGGCCGGTGCAAAGAAAATGGTTTAAAACTTGGCGTTGGTTTCGATTTCAACTCTTTTGCTGGTCTAACATCTACACGAAGTAAGGAAGTTGGCCTTCTTTTTCAACATTATATGTTTTTGGTGGGATTTCAAGTTTCTAGGCCGGTTAGAAGTTTCTAGGCCGGCTAGAATAAAAATTTAATATTGAATCCTCTATGCGCGAGCCAGACTCACACTTGACCATTTTTTAATTTTTCCTTTAGTTTCATGCTAATGTCTAGCTTCGTGCCAAATTTCAAGTTTCTAGGCCGGTTAGAAGTCCCTAAACATTTTGATTAACTCTAAGTGAGTGAGTCAGTCAGTCAGTCAGTCAGTCAGTCAGTGCCACTTTAGCTATTTTGAAAAGTCCATAACTTTGAATCTATTAAAGCTACAGTTATGAAATTTGGTATTCGAACTAACAGCAGTCATAGTATTATCATGTATGTGAAGTTTGATTCGATTTCGTGTGACAAATAGTCTAACTATTTGTATACAGTATACAGGGTGGTCAAAAGTAGCTCGAAGCGGTTCGGGTAAATAGTGCACGGCGTACGTGCGGCAACTTGCTGGAAATTGGCCTGCGCACTGCCGTGCGCTTCGATAAATGACTTTTGATTTTTATTTTTATGCTTGCTCAAAAACCGTCTGGGCTCCAGTTGCCATGACATATCGTAATATGCCAGTGAAACAGAGAGTCGTTTCAATAGAACTGTTTCAATGGTGTCCTTGTGACAATGAATGTGAGTGGGATGGTTATTTTAAGGACCTTGCAACTGAGAACTGGGATGTTTGAGTGTTTGTTTGACATCGATACTTCGACAGTGTCACAAACGAAAGGTGATTGTGTGTGATTGTGAACACGTACTTGCCACGTTCAGAGTGGAACTAAGTAGGTATTATGTGATAGGATCAGCTTTGACGTCGTTTTGGTGAGCGGTAATGAGTGCATATGAACAGGTCGTGTAATTATGAGCGAAATGTATCACTTGATGAGGTGAGATTGGATCTGACGTTATTATGGTGATATTGCTAAACTCGTATCAACTTCTGTCAGCCGTTGTACGAGTTCGACCTGTAGGACGATCAGAATGTGTAACCAACTTTTATTTTCATAACATGCGTTACGGTGTTATGAAAATAAAAGTTGGTTACACATTCTGATCGTCCTACAGGTCATTCATTTTCTAAAAGGTAAAAAAGTTCTCAGTAGAACACTCTTATTACCTATCTATGTAGTTAGTTATTGATTTCTATGAGTCATGTAACTTATATAAAATAGTAATTTGGACAAATCAAGCCCAGAGAATATTTCATTTGAATCCGACGAGTTAATTCAAAAGTAAGTATCTAAGAGAAAAGGACAGTTTAAGCGTCGTAATAAAACAATGGCACTTGCTCCAAGAATTGTATTTAATTAGTAAATAGACTTAAATAGTATAATAGTTTACAAACTTTAAATAGAAACCATTGAAACTTATACTTCCATTCATTTCACTTACTTGTTTTGATTATTATAAAGGGCGCGCGGCGTAACTCCCGCTTGACCCGTTTTACGGAGAGCCCATACAATAAAGTTTGCAACAAATACAGTCGTTACTGGGATGAGCTCGTAAAAATAATACCTTCGAGTCGCGCTCATTGTAAACGAGCCAAGTTTTTCTATTTCCTGCGTCGCCCTCCCCCCCCCCGCCCGTGTCGAGCCCTTTCCCTCGGTCCCCCGGTAGCGGGTTGTTGATGAGCGGTATGATCACCTGTCGCGTGACGTCACGACGGAGTAATGGCCCTCGGTCAAGTTGTCGCCAGTGATGCGCGGCCTAGTGCTCGCTCGAGTGGGTAATGTAAACACTGGCACATTTTAATTCCACTTTCGCCGCAACTGAATGTGTTTCGGTTTAGATCTTCGTCGTGGTTTGAGGTAGTGGCTATTGAAGACAGGATATTAATTCAGATTTGTTACAGTTGTAATGGGTATCATGTCATTTGGTTTAAATAGGTTTTTATTTAACTTTTAAGTAGATTCTTTTATATTTTTTGAATGTCACTGAATTTTTGAATTTTTTAGGCCTTGTAGACTGTAGATTTGGAGACCATTTTCTATTTTGTTAGTACCTACTTGGTAACAGACCTACACTGTCCTTCCATACCTGTTAACACTAATTATACATGTCGGAGACAGCATTAGTAAGGGAGCTGACTTGACAACGAGGCGGAAGCAGTGTGACGACAACGACTATTCGGAACGATAAACAACATGAGAGATTCTCGCCACGGTGTTCTTGGTTAGCACGTGTGGAAATAATCTGCTTTGTTTTTTTAGTGATTGTTGACATTTTTGTGTCTTGTTATTGTTAAGTGCAAATTATGTAAGTGCTGTGCACACCTTTAAGTGATAAGTTCACTGTAGTACTGTATATAATAAGGCTAAGTTTCTGTTAATGTTTATGTGAACTAATCGTTGGAGTGCCATAATAAATAAATAAATAAATAAATAAATAAGTGTGTTGTCGTTGTGTTCGTTAATTAACAGGTTTGTATTGTGATTGTCATATTTTAATTCCGTTTTATCCAAGATGGATATAAACAAGCCCCCCGATCCTGATCCTCCTGACGTTCCAAGTCCTTCATTTCCTTTTACCCCGAATCCACTATCGCAACTCGCGGATGTAGTCTGTAGTGTTACAGAGATGGATGTATCCCAATCCAACCAATCTTCCCGTAAACGTCCCGGTAACGAAGATATTTTGTCTCCTACCCCCCCAAGCAAACAAAAGAAAAACCAAATTGGACGTGTCAAATATTCGGCAATGGATAAGGCTCCTTACATTGTCCACGTCTCCCGTATAGAGACCCAACCCAACTCAGGCACCACATTACATCCAGTTAATTTTGGTAAATTTTTAATAAGTAACAACATTGCGAACATAGTTCGTGGTGGTGTTAATAGGGTTGGTAGAAACCGTGTGTCCGTAGAGTTTGCTTCCCCTCAGGATGCCAACTCTTTCTTAGTTAACACTCTGTTACCGAAGTACAGTTATACTGCCTCTATTCCGACATTCAACATCACAAGGATGGGAGTAGTGACAGGAGTACCCTCTGATATTTCAGAAGACGAGGCTATAGCTTTGCTATCTGTGCCTACAGGATGTGGGCAAATTCTTAAAGTCCGCAGAATTAATAGAAAAATTCAGAAAGACGGTGATAATGTGTGGAAACCTACTGAAACTTGTGTGATCACATTTGATGGACAAGTCTTACCCCAAAGGATCTTCTGCTGTTACACATCCCTTCCTGTTGAGCAGTACATATTTCCTACTATACAGTGTCGCAAGTGTTGTAGATTTGGACATGTGGCAAATGTCTGCAGATCAAAACCACGCTGCAGTAAATGTGGCCACGATCACCCAGGTGATGGTTGCAACATTTCTGAGGGCGAGGCCTTCTGTATTCTGTGTTCGGGTAATCACTTCGCTAATAGCAGGTCATGCCCCGAGCATGGTAGACAGAAAGCCATTAAGACTGTTATGGCTGAAAAATCCATGCCTTATGCTGAGGCTAGCAAATTAATCCCAACAGCTTCCCGCAACTATGCTAACGTCACTAAAACTCCAATATCTCAGTCTTATCGCAAGACAGTAACCCTAAAGTCTAAAACCCATGCCCCCCTTTCCCCGTCTTATGACAAAGCTGCTCATCAGCAGATAACTAGTTCCCCACAACCTTCACAGCCTAATGGCTGCGCTCTCAATTATAATAATTCTTCTAATAATAGTACTTCTTCTATAATCGAACTACTTATAAAACTCTTACCTATCATTATTTCTTCCTCTACTTCTAACACCCAATCACCGTCCAACGTTGCCGACCAACTTATAACTCTTCTTTTAGATATTAGAAATGGCGTCTCGCCAAGTATTTCTTCAGTGGAATGTGAGGAGCGTGTGGCATAAAAAGCACGACCTCATATTTCTTTTAAATAAATACAAGCCATTGGCTTGTTCCATAGCTGAGACTTGGCTTACTCCAAGTCTTAGCTTCCGTATGCTACATTTCAACATTCTTAGATGTGACCGATCAGATGGCTATGGAGGGTCGGCTCTCTTAGTCAATAATCGGGTCCCACTTTTGCCCCTTACGTTGCCTTCACTTATGGGTGATATGAGCATTGCCGCAGGGAGGGTTGAGGGTATCACAGTGTTTTCAATATATATCGCGCATACTCACCATAATTTCTTAACGATTCTTAGAGATATTTTTGCTAATGTCATTTATTTAGTTCAGATCGATCGAATCACTGTCTCCTAAGATACAGGCCATCCCTAGTTTAGGAGACAGGATTTAATTTTTTAGGTTAATATAGACAACTGTTTTTCTCACCTTGTGTCCATTGTTAGTTGTTTAAGGCTTAATATGTAACTCCTTACAACCTGTGTGTATATTTTTAGATCAATAAACTTTATTATTATTATTATTATTATTATTATTAATGTTCATGGTCCGATACTGGTCATGGGCGACTTTAACTGCCACCATTACAGATGGGGGTCTGAACGCTGTGATGCCTTTGGTGTAGCTCTGGTTGATATTTTGGATGACTTGAACCTCTGCATTTTAAATAACGGTTGCTCAACTCGACGATCTCATACAGGACAGCAAAAGAGCTGTGTAGACCTTACATTTTGTTCGGTTGAGTTAGCAGCATCAACTCACTGGGAATGCACAACCTTGTCGCATGGTAGTGATCACTACCCTATAGTCATATCTTTGGTTAATAAGTCTTATTTAGAAAAAACTTCCCCTCCTCTTTTGAAATATAACCTGTCCAAACCGGATTGGTCAAAATTTGTATCATTACTGGAGGATAAAATCGATGTTCTTCCAAATTTAAATTCAAATTTATCAGATCCTTCTGGTCACTGCCATGCCAAGAGCTGTTATGAGGGTTTTGTAACAGCTATTACCTCCAGTGCAGATTCATGCTTTCCTTTAAAAAACAGTGCTCGTAATAAAATTCCTTCACCCCCGTGGTGGGACCCAGAATGTACTTCGGCAATCAGGGATAGGGACGAAGCAGAGGTGTGTTACAATATGGATATGAGCACAGAAAATCTGTTGGCATACTGTCATATCAATGCCAGAACCAAACGTTTTCTTCGCAAGAAGAAACGTACGGGTTGGGTTAAGTTTTGCACCTCTCTATCACCCTCTACTCCAGTTTCAGTCGTCTGGAAAAATATTAATAGGTTTAGACGCGGATGTTCCCAGTCTATTTCTTCACCGATTGCTAGGGAAACAGCTGAACATTTTTTTGACAAAATAGCACCATCCTATGTTCCACTCTTATCAGAATGTCAAAACGCGCCCTTGTGTAACGTATCAGAGGATCCTTTTGATGCGCCATTTACTTTGGACGAACTGAATGTGGTACTTAAACATGTCCGGGACTCAGCGCCTGGTATTGATGGTGTGCCATATTCGTTCATAACCCATTCTGGTGAAAAGGCCAAAATCTATTTTTTAAATATCTTAAATTTCTGTTATAGTAATGGTTGGGTTCCAGATCAGTGGAAGTTTCAAATTATTATTCCCTTATTGAAACCAGGCAAACATGCAGATGATCCGAATGGCCTTAGGCCAATTTGTCTATCTTCAGTCTTAGCCAAATTACTGGAACACCTTATTAAAAATCGCCTGGAGTGGATAGTCGAATCGAGAGACCTACTGCCGAATCATCAATTTGGTTTTAGGAAAGGACTAAGCACAATGGGTAGTATTAGTATTTTAGTTGCGGATATCCGCTTAGCCTACTCTAAGAATGAATCCGTTGTTGCCGCTTTCCTTGACATCTCATCTGCGTATGACAATGTACTTCTTCCCGTACTCAGGCAAAAACTGCAACAGCTGAGTCTTCCGGCTAAGATGATACAATGTATATGCGAACTTCTGTTGTCCCGCTCATTGGTTCTAAGAGTCCAAGGTGAGGAGTTCGATACAAGGCAGACATGGAGGGGACTCCCGCAAGGCTATGTCCTCAGTCCCATACTGTACAATTTGTATACTGCTGATATTGGGTCCTGCCTAAACAGCAATTGTCAGTTACTACAGTATGCCGATGACATTGTTTTGTATGTGACGGATCCTTCCATTGTTGATGCTGCGTCATCTTTGTGTCTCTCTCTGGACTCTTTGAATCAATGGCTTTTAAGCCATGGGCTGTCGCTATCTGCTCCCAAAAGTTCGGTGGTGATTTTCTCTCGCAAAAGACTCATTCCTCATATTTCAGTGAACATTTTAGGCCACAATATTCCTATAGTTAAAAAAGTAAAATTTTTAGGCGTTATTTTGGATTCAAAATTAAGTGGCAAACATCACATAAATCATCTTATAAAAAAGTGTGAAAGGATTATTTCAATTTTAAAGGTCCTTGCGGGTGTTTGGTGGGGTGCTCACCCATACACCATAAAACTGGTTTATAATGCCTTGGTTCGTAGTGTTTTAGACTATGGAACGTATCTTTTGATCCCTTGCAACAGGGGTGCTTTGGCTGGACTGGATAGAGTTCAGTCGAAATGCCTTCGAATCATCTCAGGTTGTATGAAGTTCTCTCCTGTTAACGCATTGCAGGTCGAATGTGCTGATCCTCCTCTGGCCCTTAGGCGGCAATATCTGTCCTCCCGTTTTGTGTCTAGGCTAATAAGTAGATCCTCCCATCCTCTCATAGGAAGACTGAACGAGTTAGATGCCATATGCAGAAGCTCAAATTACTGGAAAAATAAAGAAATACCCTTAATCCTAAAATCTTTTCGACTAATTCTCAATTTAGCATACCCGATTGTCCAGTTTCCCAGATTGCCCCTTTTTAATTTTCCTTACCAAATTTTAGGTTTTAAACCAAAAATTTTCTTTGATATTGGTATATCCAAAAAATCTCCGTCAGCGAATTTGGCCTTCAATGCGGTGATGGGCGAGCGATGCAATGGGTTTCAATTATTCTTCACGGATGCTTCGAAACTAACCGATCATAATCACACTGGCGCCGCGGTCTATAACCAAAGCTCCAAAATTATCCTACAGTTTAAAGGCCCTAAGGAATCTTCTGTATTCACTGGTGAGTGCGTGGCTATATTGGAAGCTTGTCTTTTTATAGAGTCACACCATAATATTGAGAAAGCCGTAATTTTTACAGATTCCCTTAGCTGTTTGCAAGCTTTAGTCCAAAATCCGTTTAAAAGCAAATTACACAGTTCCCTTATTTTAAAAATTAAAAATTCCCTTTTGACCTGCGCTAATTGTCAAAAAGATGCTCAGTTAGTTTGGATACCTAGCCATTGTGGTATTAAGGGTAACGAATGTGTTGATGCTTTGGCTAAAGATGCATTTTCATCTTTATTATCAGATCTCACGCACAATTCCTACCAGGGTTACGACCTACTGTCCCTTCCAAGACTGAACCTGCAGTGTTCCTGGCAAGAGCAGTGGAACATGTCCAGCAAAAAGAAAGGTAGATTTTTTTATGCAGTGCAACCGACCATCAAACCAAAACCGTGGTTTTTCGGTCACAAAAAAGTATCGAAAACTATTATTTCAGTTCTTTGTAGAATCCGCCTAGGTTTTTGTTGCACTCCCGTTTTCTTACACAAGATTCATGTCCGTGACTCCTCTCTCTGCGAGTGCGGGTTGGAGGAGGGCACCCTGGATCACATATTTTTCGAATGCTCTAACAATATCCCACCTCTAGATTTGTATAGCCGTCTCCCCAAATTTAAGATCCCTCTTCCGATTAATTTCCCCTCCCTTTTAACGTATCCCTCCTCAGAATTGCTTGTGGCGCTGATGATATTCATCCGCCACAATAATATAAAATTATAATTTGTTTCCTTAAATATTCTATGTTTGGATGTGGTATATTTTAATGTTCTAACAATTATTTTAATATCACTCGTATAATATGTAAATTTATCTTTTTGTTTGTTTCAGTCCAGTACTAACCCCACAAGATCTACAAAGTTCAACTGTATCATACATATATATTATTATATATTTTTTTTTTTACATAATCCACACTTGCTTTTCCAATTCACTTTGACATTGGCAGAATAGTCGACATCGGCTTTACTTGCCATAATTAAAAATAGAATAGAATAGAATAGAATAGACTATTCGGAACGCCAGCGCCATCTGGTGGCGCTTGACAGAGTCTAGCATGAGTTCGTGGGAGGGTCGACGCTCGAAGACAGCTCGACGAACGATGTGGAGCTCTCTTGGACATTGGACATCGTACGAACAACATGTGCTCAGAAACTGTCCCGCGTTCCGTATCTGGTTGTGTCGTGTACCTACAGTGTGTTATTTGCTAGTGTGATTAAATTGTTTGTGAAATAATAATCTGATTTAAACTGCAAACCGTTTTTCTGTTGTGCATTATCCAACACTTACCCACAGTAGCCCACACTAGTTCAAATATGACTGATAATAACGAGACACACTATACTTCCTCCGACATCAGAACTGGGATTCGTGTTGGTTCATGCGCAAAATCAGAACGCTTAAAATTAAAGTGACCGTTGACATTTGATAAACAAAGTGCAAACATGCAAACGCTTATTAAATAATCGTGTGGATCTGTCCAAGTTCGACCCAGACAAACCAGATACGGATGTGCGATCATAGTACATGTTGTTTCGAAGCATAGGCTGTATGCAGAAATACCTTTGCACAGTGACGCGCCAGTTGCGCCCTACCGCCACGTTTAAAAACAAAAAAAAAAGCGTGTCTGTAACCGGCGTTTGAGTCCGTCGTATCCTGTTTTCGTATTAAGAACACACGGTAGGACGCGTCGTGTGCAAACGTAACAGCACACAGTACGATAGCTGATTTGTGTTTTGCTGAAAATTCACTGCAAGGAGGTCAACTTGTTGTGTGTGGCCGTCATTAAGGCGCACAAAGGGAGCCAAGGACGTAGCGTGGAGCTACCATTGACGTGGGGTGACTTGAAGAATCGAGCCAAGCAGCCTGCAGCCGTCGGTGAAGCCCTTCGTGTGCTGCAAGTGAGGGAGTCCAGGACAAGTCGCGACATGTCATGGGCCGCGACCCGGTGCACGAGCAGTGGCAGCCAGGCAGATGGTGGAGGTGGACCGCGTGCTGCTAGCAGCAGCGGCGAGAGGACGTATGCGTCGTACAGCTACTCTCAGGCACATTAGAAAATAAAGGTGTTTACGATTCTGGTGCTGAATGCTCGTGAGTAAAAGCGAGTTGTGTAGCCAAATTAAGTGGCATACGAGTTAATAATGTTGTTGCGTTCACTGGTATTGGTCAAACGCGTGTATTCAGCACACATCATATGTAGCGTTATGACTAGCGAGCAACAACTTGAGATTTTATTACATTTCTACCCGACATTTACTTGCAAAGTAATATTATGACAGGACAAAGGCAGCTTTAACAAAATTTTGGGTAGGCTATTTTGTGTTATTAGAAAACGAAGAATGAAATCAGATTATAAGACTAAATTAGATCGGAAGTTCAGAGGTCCACTTAAGTTAGTTGATGTTTTGGATTGGGGATCACCTCCCCATACGTTAAACGCTTTAAATTCTAACCGTAGTTACAAGTATGCTCACGATCGCCTCTGAAAGGTGTCTCTAAGTAGTGTTCCTAACGGGTTAAACGTAGAAGACTGTGACGAGAGTTCTTTCATCGAGTAGTTAGAGCACATACCATGGCCAGGTCGCACTGTACGCACTTGTCTGTAGTCGTAACTGCAACTCACTTGCGAGTTGTTCAGGGAGCGACGGGCAGCTGGTGGTGCAGCGGGGACCAGGGTCTCAAAGGAGACTATTGTTGTGTTGGTCTTGTAATGACCTGGGAGTCGTGGACTCGATGTGAAGTGAAGTATGTTGGTCGTATCACTTGAGGTGATGACGATATGGGTGACATGAGTGTCACTAGCTGCTGCGGCAGCAGGGCCATGAGCGTTGTATGTGATCTAAGTTGATATAGTTCCTGACCAATTATTACTAAGGCTTAAAGGAATCTTTTGTTGTCGATGATTGCTATTGTTATTACTAAATTTTTGTTAAGTAATCGTTTCGATAACAATGTGGTCAGAATTGGCCGAGTGGAACATGCACTGCCGTTGGTTTTTTTTGTGGTTGCAGGTTGGCGCACGGCGGCGTGTGCGAGCGGGATGGCGGTGTTGGACAGCGCTGCACTCTGGATCTCCTGTACGAGTGGTCGCTGATCGGGGACAGCGCTTTCCGTGCAAGAGGTTTCGCGACTTCTGCCAGAGAGGCGGTGACAGCGAGTGGATTGTCTAACGAATGTGGTGAGCTGTTTTCATTTTGTTTTGACTCGCGTACTGAATTTTTCCCTGGTAAACTACAGCAAAAATGATTACTTTGTTAGGTATAGCCCAATCTAGTTTACAATGCAATTTTCAATTCTCTCACGTTAGGTTAAGAATGATGCCAGTAGGTCATGTACCAGTCGAAGGAGATGGTGCTCACAGTGATGATGAGCAATGAGCAAGCCTAAGTAGTGGGAGCCACGCGAGTAGGGGTTCTCTAACGGCCGTAGTAAAGTTGTGTGTAGTCACAGCGTGATGCATACGAATCCATGCGCTGGATGTGTGACAGCAATGCGATTGCTGGTCGGCCGGAGAGCCGTGGCATTAGAGTGGTTTACTCGTGTGTGGATTTCCAGGTGTCTAAGGCTCTTAGTGAAAAAGATTATTGTTGTAATGTGAATAACGATGGTACATGGCTCTGGTTGATGTTAGTTTGGGTCAGTGGGTCGTCTTAGGGGCGTACTTACAAATACGCTCTATGACCGTGTTCGGAAGATGCCCGAGCGCCAAGTACCAATTGAGATTGTAGACGAAATGGATGATGAGTTGGCATCACTTTAGTTTGTGTACTCAGGTTCTCGGTTCATTGGGTCGGAGACCGTACCAGAGTATCGTGAGTACGTGGTATACGCGGTAGCTCTGGGTAGTATGGTCGGGTCTAGCCTTGAAGCCAAGACCGTAGAGTCAAGAACGACTCAGCATTCCTGCGGGAAGTGCGTATGTGACAAAAAGTGTGCGACCGTGAATGGGATACTTACCTGAGGTTTTGTTTTCTTTGACTAACGTAGTGTGGAATCGTTGTACTTGGTCTCGGTAATCTCGAAACTAGATACTTAGTTAAAATTCTTAGATTAGCCTAATTTTTGGTTTTTAATTTGAATGCTTATTGCAAATTGATCGTAAAATAAAACAGATTTTATAGAGTCGAGTCCCTTTTAATTTTGATCCATCAGTCTTCATATGGGAGGTTGCGAAAAATGCCAGAAAATCAGAGTATTATTATCTAATTTGAGGAAGCCAAGTAAAAGTCTTGTTGATGAAACAGAGTAGAGATTAAGTCCCGTGATAGTGGTGAATCTTGGGTCGGCTGGTCGGGACCGTACCAGTAGTCATTTCGTAGCCGTAGTCCGTTAGAAGTCGGTATCTGCTTTTAGTAGTCCGTGGATACGCGGTGCGCGGGTGTCTCTGGCGGAGGTCGGGTCTTGTACAGACCATAGAGTCCGTGGGACTCGGAATTCAGAGGAATTCATAGAAACAAACGTGAGGTTTGTTGGGCTTGATGAAAAGCCACAGGCCACGAATAAGATTCCTGCTTTGTGTTTTGTAATGCTCTAAGGATGTTTTATTGGTTTAGTTGATTATTTAGTTAGTGATCTTGAGATTTGAGAATCAAGTAATGGGTAATGCTCTGAACTCTGCAATTTTTTTAGTTTGTTCGAATTTTCATGGTGCTTTTTGCCTGTACCATATTTGGTCAGGAGTGACCGAGCTATGTGAGTGATACTTTGCGGGTATGTTTGTTTACAGATTAACACACGAGGACGTGTGGAAGCAGGATGGCCGTGTCGGAGACAGCATTAGTACGGGAGCTGACTTGACAACGAGGCGGAAGCAGTGTGACGACAACGACTATTCGGAACGCCAGCGCCATCTGGTGGCGCTTGACAGAGTCTAGCATGAGTTCGTGGGAGGGTCGACGCTCGAAGACAGCTCGACGAACGATGTGGAGCTCTCTAGGACATTGGACATCGTACAAACAACATGTGCTCAGAAACTGTCCCGCGTTCCGTATCTGGTTGTGTCGTGTACCTACAGTGTGTAATTTGCTAGTGTGATTAAATTGTTTGGGAAATTATAATCTGAATTAAACTGCAAACCGTTTTTCTGTTGTGCATTATCCAACACTTACCTACAGTAGCCCACACTAGTTCAAATATGGCTGATAATAACGAGACACACTATACTTCCTCCGACATACATATTTCAATCGGATGTGGATAGTATTTTAACCTTGCTTCTGACGTTTCATAAGTGCCCATGTAGGTTTATGTGAAATAAAATAATTTGATTTGTTTAGTTCAGCCAAGACGTGAGTTGACGTGACTGAAGCCAACACAAAAAACCATGGAATACGTTGAATAAGTTGTAGAAAATATTTAGATCCAACCATCCTCGCGTCGGCGGACGGCTAATGAAAATTGGAAGTTAACAGCCGCTATGTTTTGTACAATAGCATACATTCATTATTGCTGGGTTTAAGCCTCATCTGTTTGGCGTTTTTATTAGACGTCCCCCGACGCGAGACGCTTGGATCAAAATATTTACTACAACTTATATTAAACTTAAAGAGCCAATAGTATTAAGTATAAGTAATTTTAGTTTTTAGAGGTTTTTGTTTTTTAGATGTTTGGGTTTCTTTACTTTTTTATATAACTTTTATTTCTTGCTTTTTAAACTTTATAATATTATATTACTAGTAAACATGCTATACGATCGACACGTGACTCGCCGAAATCTGCGTAGCTGTACGTATTTTTACCCCAGTGAAGCTAGTTACTCGTGGTCGCTGGATTTCATTCCATACTAACGTAACTATTCCTCTGTTTTCTCTCTGGATAATGATACTATGTAGTCCAAATTATGTTAGCTTAGTTATATATATAATTACGCAAAAAAACCACAACATACGCACATAGGTAATAGTGGTAGATACACAACTGTTTATTTATTCTACTTGTTCTTTTTTTAAACTTTGGACATTTTTATTTGAACTCGTTAAGCCACATCTCATCGTCATATGAGTCCACACTCGATCGGTTTACTAGCAGTTAATTAAGAGTTTCATTATTAGCACCCTGGTTAGTCATCAGGTAAAATGAACAAGACTCGTTATGTGCGTGTGGTGTGAGGGCCACTTTGTTAAAACTCTTTGAAAATGTGCTTAGGATTTAGTGAACATTCCCAAAGAATTGTGAAAGTTGGTATCAGATTTTGTGAAAGTCTAATAACCGAGTTATAGACTGTAAAGTTGGGCCCTCCGTTCTCACATAGAGGATTGAGGGCCCACCTAAAACTGATAAACTATGGACACTACAGAAAAAGTCTTAATGCCAAAATCTAAGCTAATGCCAAACAAAATTTGTGAAAACAAGATATTATCGCAAAACACTGTCCTACTTTGTATATCTTCTTACAAAATGGGCCCTCAATTCTCATACACGTAAAAGTTTCTTACGCAATTATAATGAAATCATTAACTTACAGCTACTGTTTGAAATCCTATATGCTACTAAATAAATTGTGAAAATTTATGAAAGCAAGAACAAGTCACCACCTTTTGTTGTTTAAAAGTTATGACCTTGATAAAATTCGGGCCCTCAGTCCTCCATTTTATTTTGTTTTCGATTTATTACGCTTATCGTATGAAAGATAAGACAAATGCAAAATTGTCTCTTTTTGTGAAAAAAATTGTGCAACAAATGCGATACCTGAAAGAAATTAAAAGACCCTTTATTGTATAAGTAAATAGAGTTTTATTTTTATTCTCTGTATTAGGAAATAGGGTGACCACAATTTCTTTTAGATTGCAGTAAAGATTAGTAAATGTAGAGTCATGGGTTTTAATAAACTTTCTTCGAGGTTCGCTTATTATCGTCATAGCATTTGTACTCAAGTTTCGTGATAAAAAAAAAATAATTTCTCAAATTGAACGATCACATAGAAAAATACTGTTCCCCAATCATTTTTTGCTTGAAAAATCGTTCGTTCCGAAAAACTAATGACAATTATCAAATAATTTATTTATTATTTTTATAAAGGCTTTCGCCCAGCAATGGGACAATGTAGGCTAAATATAATCCTAACTAATATTATAAATGCGAAAGTAAGTTTGTTTGTTAGCTTTTCACGCCTAAACCACTATACCTTTCATCCTGAAAAAAGTGCTGTTCCCGAGGAAAACAATAATAACGTTATTATGATAATAGATGGAGCCATATGACTTTCGAATTTCACGCGGACGAAGTCGCGGGTAGAAGCTAGTACCTAATAAAGCAGTGCGTCCCTGGATGTTTTTTTAATTCCTAGGTAGGTCGTTCGTTTCAGCCGATAGACATCCACTGCTGGACATAGGCCTCCCCCAATTTTGGGAGGGTTTGCCATAATCGCCACGCTTGGCAGGCAGGTTGGCGATCGCAGTGTGGTATGATGGTGGAATACACAGAGAACGCTGCTGCCCATTCTCCGGTACGATCCTTAGTCGCCTTTTACGACACCCACGGGAAGTAAGGGGTGGTGGTATTCTTTAAGTCCGGCACCACACAGACTCGGTACCACACAGACTAGGTAGGTACTTGCACAATAACAAAGATGTTTTCTGGAGTATGAAATAATTATATTTTATTTAAAAAAAATCCAATTTATAAATAGGTGAAATTGAATTACCTAAACAATTCTTAGAGTGACTATCTAAGTACTATTTAGTAAAATATTACGAACTTATAAAATTATGAGTACCTAGGTATCAAAACAAACTTACCTTGAATGTTTAATATCTTGACCGAAGATGATTGAGTGTCTTGACCGAAGATGTGTTTGATTATTAAAAAATTATTATTATTTTTATTCTTCACTACAACTGTTTCATAAAACTCGCCTTAATGCTTTATTACCTACAACTTCCGCTGCACTATCATAAACTATTGTTTAGTAACTACACTAAATATTACAACTATTGTGCATATAAATGTAAACAATAATTATATAATACATGTAATAATATATTTAATATAATATTAGCTAGTTATTAGTTTTATTTATAATATTAGTTAGGATTATATTTAGCCTACATTGTCCCATGGCTGGGCAAAAGCCTTTATAAAAATAATAAATAAATTATTTGATTATTGTCATCAGAACGAACGATATTTCAAGCAAAAATGATTTGGGTAACAGTATTTTTTTTGTGTGTTTAAAGTGGCCCTCACACCACAAGCACATGACTCGTTGAGATAATTACATTTAGTGAGCCCTCATTCAAGGGGTTTACTAATAGCTATTCAAGAGTTCTGTTATCTAACGTCCAGGTCAGTCATCAGGTCCTCGTCATTAGGTAAAATGAATAGCACTCGTTGAGACACATCAGCTAATGAGCCCACACTCGATGAGTTTACTAGTAGTTATTCAAAATTTTCGTTATCTACTGTCCAGGTCAGTTATGAGGTCCTTGTCATCTGGTAAAAGGAACAGTACTCGTTGAGATATATCTAATGAGCCCACGCTCGATGGGTTTACCAGCAGTTATTCAAGAGTTCCGTTATCTAGCGTCCAGGTCTATCATCTGACTAGCTCGATTTTACCATACTATTTTGTTATCATCGGAATTTACTATTCAAGTATTCCGTTATCTATCGTCCAGGTCCGGCTACGGAACATCGCCATAACTTTTTTCACACAACGATTTGATATGAGCCGCCATAGTAGTTATTGCTTTTTATTAAAATGCCTATCTAATGACATTATGTTTGGTTGTTATTGGCCGTGGGGACCATTTTGTTTGGTCCTCCTTTATTTCTCTTTTCTAATCCATCATCAGCCCCTGGTCACCATCTATCTATATCCTATTCATTGACACCATTCCAAGCAGGCCAAACACGATACCTCTGCTGTATGTTAAGGGAGTTAGGTATCCTTCAAATTACAGGTGATGCTGCAGCAGCAGTTCAAAGTTACTATGTTCTTCTACTATCATTGCAGTACCGAAATGCCAAATTTCAATACAATCAGACCTGTGAAAGATGCTCACATCAATTCATCGACTTCCCCCACACAAACACACTTACTCCACACTCACTCGTAATCGTAAATGAGAATAATATAAATATTTTATTATATTTTATTTAAAGTTTTATTTTTAATTTTAATTTTTTTGTTTCTCTTTTTATTTAAATATGTAAAGAAATACTTTTTCAAGTATCAATGAGTTACAAATATTGGCTTGTGTCTTTGCTGCGGAGGGACACTGGTCTCTAAGATACAGGGTCACCCCTAGTTTGGAGATCAGGGTTTCAATGTATTGTGCTTAGCATAGCCACTCAGTTATATGTATAACATTCCTTAGAATGTACTTAGGCTTTTCTTAATTTTTTTTTTTTTTACTTGAATAGAGCAGATAATCTTCAAAAGGCTGAACTGATTTTCTTGAATCATAGCTAAGAACGCTCTCGATCAAGTCCCCTTTCAAACAAAAAAAAAATTAAAATCGGTTCAGCCGTTTGGGAGCCACGATGGCACAGACAGAGACACAGAAACACACATCAAACTTATAACAACCCTCTGTTTTTGTCGGGGGTTAAAAACTAATGAAGAAGATGATGTTAAAGCTTTTCAAGCAATTTTTGAACATGAGTGTTGTCAAACGTATGCTTGTGTGTACGGATATCTATGCTAGTGTGTTAATTACTGTGACAATAAAAGGGCATGTAATTGGAGAGTGTCGGGCGCATGTCGCGGCGGTTCTGATTAGGATTAAGTAAATTACGTCGCACTTCTCATTTGCTTGTAATCCCGCGAGCTGACGACTCACAAACACGCTGGTAATTCTGTTAGTTGCAGAAATGTGTAGAGGTAAGATGATTGAGGTTTACATACTCGTCGGAGGTAGATATTCTAATTTGCTGGGATAGACTAATGCTCCTTTGACAGGCAATCAAGGAGCAATGGCAGGGTGGTTATTTTGAAAGTGGCCGGCGGCGGACTGCGGTTGATGAGGATATTTATGTATTTAACAACAAGTAAATTAAATACCCTGTCAAAGGCCTGGCATGCTACTTTATTTAATCAAGCTCTAAGTTAGTAAGTTCTTGAATACTTCAATAGATAATAATGATTTTCTATCTTTTTGGTAGTAAAATTTTATTCATCTTAATTACCTACCTTGCAAACTACAGCTTTGTATAATTTAGAAGCATTTTTTCAATTTTGTGAATGTGTGTACCATGGAGCCGTTGAAATTATTATGTTAACTATGATGTCTGTTGACTTGGAAGAGCATCGCAGTTGAGAGAATGTCATGCTCACTTAATGTCTCACTGATGGTGGCGCGTTTGTTGGATCATTTGGTTCGCTACTAAATAGTTGTGTTGTATGGTGCTAATGCACGCGTCATGTTACCGGGCACCGTCGGTTGAGACTGGTCATCTCTTAACTGCCAGGGCTTATTATTAATCTTATATTTTGAATAGATTTTTTAAATTTTTTACATTGTTCTCAAATATGTCTGTATGGACTTAAAGAATACCACCACCCCTTACTTCCCGTGGGTGTCGTAAAAGGCGACTAAGGGTCGTACCGGAGAATGGGCAGCAGCATTCTCTATGTATTCCACCACCATACCATACTGCGATCGCCAACCCGCCTGGCAAGCGTGGCGATTATGGCAAACCCTCCCAAAATTGGGGGAGGCCTATGTCCAGCAGTGGACGTCTATCGGCTGAAACGACGTTCTCAAATATAGAAGTAACAAGGATAATGTAGCCAGGATTTAGTAATATTTTGATTTAAAAGAGTGTCTTGGAGTTTCTTGCCCGTTCTCCTCCATAGAAATTGAATATTCCAGATCAGTAACACCCCGTCGTCCAAATGTAAGAATAAAAATATTATTATTGTAATTACTTACTGTAAAACATATAGGTAAGTACTGATTGTAAAATAAAATAAAAGTATTCTCTATTTTCATGTTAATATTTTGCTTTGAAAGTCGTAACTAAAGCATTTTAAAAATCCGCGTCATTTTTAATTGAACTCCACTTTTTTAAACCCTTACTTTTGAACTAAGCATACTCTAGTACCTATGATAGGGAAAAAAAATCTATTCGTCAACACTGAACGAACAGAATTTTTTTTTCCCGATTGTCAACAGTGTTAACAAGGTTACTACTCGGATATCTGTGGGTTTTACTGATCGGGAATAGGTAGTCAAAAAGAATTCCCGTCCATCCACACTGAACGAACGAATCTTTTTTTCCCGATCGTCAACAGTGTGGACGACGGGGTGTTACTGATCGGGAATATTTGATAGAGATTAAGCTTTGGAATGGGCAACTAGCTTCCACTTTGTGACTAACTGACCGACTCTTTTATAGTTCAAAAGTGCCTGTAAATGGTTTAATTGAAATTAATACTTTGAGTTTCGAGAGTATTGAGCAATCAGGCACAGGCCGTCTGTTAACGGTCTCGTAATGCGTAACATACAAGAAGATACATTGCTTCCGTGGTTGATTTGATTAAAATAATAAGGAAAGTCATCATCTGCCTAGCCTTTACCCAACTATGTTGAGGTTGGCTTCTAATCTAACCGGTTGCAGCTGAATACCAGTATTTTACATGGAGCGACTGCCTATCTGACTTCCACAACCCAGTTACTGGGTAATACGATATCCCTTGATAAGACTGGTTGCCAGTCTTTCGGGCTTCTGACTACCTGTAACAACTGTCAAAAATCCACGAATGCCAGCCGGGACCAACGGCTTAACGTGCTTTCCGAGGCGTGGACCCCTCTCGGACTCGGTATGTAAAGGTGGTCACCCATCCACAGACCAACCGCGGCAAACGTAGCTTAACCTGATCGATCGACCTGTGCGGCTGTTATAATTTAGCCACGGGCCCCTAAATATATTATTTTAAAGTAAAGATCTAAAATATGTATGTATGACAGCTGTAAATCTTGTGCTTTTTTTATATAAGTTCTTGAAAAGTACACCCGTCTAATCTATTTAAATGTCTCCAGCCTCTTTGAAATTCCAGCAACCACATTAGATAATTGCGAAACTTTTGCCCATACGTATGTGGTTACTGAGTATAAGATTATTCATCTCAGTATTTCTCAGTAACTGAAAAGTTAAAAACAAGCCCATTTTAAATTAAATAAAAGTTGGAAGCAGGCGGGACCCATTTGAATTTGAAAATATAAAAAATGATAATAAAAATGATCCTATGGGTCCCGCCTGCTTCCAACTTTTATTTAATTTAAAATGGGCTTGTTTTTAGCTTTTCAGTTTTTTACTGCAGTCGGGTTTTTTATTTTTTCAAATAACTTTTTTATTTCCAGCTTTTTAGTTTACAACATAAATGTGAAAGATTTCGCAGAGGATTTAGTTCTTGGTACGTGTTTTTTACGATTTGTCACTTCGAATTACGTTTAACCGTATAAGTTGTATATATTTTTGCAATCACCTTTTAAAACCCTTTATTTTGATACCCCACTCGATAGGTTTTGAGAAAAAAAATTTTTTGAAGACCTAATATTGTGCCAAAAATCGGCCATTTTAATTTTTTTTTCAATTTTGATATACCCAGTGTCACTCTCACAATTAAGACGAATCTAACGGCACCTCTCAAGCTGAAATCGATCAAGCCAAGCAAGTGTGCCAAAGAAATATACATACATACATACATACACTCGAAAAACATAACCCTCCTACTGACGCAGTCGGGTAAAAAGGAATACTACGGAGCGCCTCGCGACTCGACAACTCACCGACGGCCCGCGGCGCTCCTCGGACTAAGAAAGTTTCATACTTTATTGTTATCTTACATTTTAACCGATAACTTGTAGCTATTTAGACATAGGGGAGTTTCTGATATTTTCGAGCAATTTTTATTGTTGTAGGAGTAAAAAAAAGTATTAAAAGATTTGGGTCACTTTATTTTACCGTCGGCAACATCAAAATTTGGCTACGAAAGCTCGAATCGCGTAGCATAGACGCTAGCTTAGGCGTACCACAGATATCAGCTACGGCGTAGCAGATGTATCAGCAATAGTATATAGCATAGACGTCAGCTACACTTAGCGGATCACTGCACGCTCCCAGATGTAAAAACAATAAAACTTCTATTGTATCTATTTATTTATTTTTTTATTTATTTATTAATAACCAACTTATATTAACAGTTTGCACCACACATACAAATATATAGATTAAGAATAGAATTAGAATACATACATATTGTGTCTCGTTCAGTGTCCTTCAACCGATTAAGGTAACTAACACAACTTGAAAAGACTACCATAACATCAAAATCAAACCTACCGAACAGAGTGATACATTCTGTAAGCTTGTGTTCAATCAACATCTCTTATCGGAAGTGTGTGTAATCTGTTTAAAGTAGTGATTAGCGCACTTTGCGCAGATCTGCACAAATATTTCGTGTGAGCTGTTGACTATCACAGTTTGTTCGAGGACTACGAGCTGGTCGGATCAGCGGCTTCTTACAATGACTTATTAGCCGACCACGGAGTGTTAAGAGTTGAAACTTCTATAATCATCGAAAACTTCGAAATAGCGAATAATTATATTATCCACACAAACAATTTTAGTGATTTTAAACATGTGATTGATGGTTTTAAACATGTTTTTTTTTAATAATGATTGGTGATTCTAAACATGTCATGTTGAAGCAAATTCCAAAACATAGATGTCTTTAGAGAAGAACGAGCAATAAACTCCAAAGACACTTTTTTAGGGTTCCGTACCCAAAGGGTAAAAACGGGACCCTATTACTAAGACTTCGCTGTCTGTCCGTCTGTCCGTCTGTCCGTCTGTCCGTCTGTCTGTCACCAGGCTGTATCTCAAGAACCGCGATAGCTAGACAGTTGAAATTTTCACACATGATGTATTTCTGTTGCCGCTATAACAACAAATACTAAAAACAAAATAAAATAAATATTTAAGGGGGGCTCCCATACAACAAACGCGATTTTTTTGCCCTTTTTTGCTCGATATCAAAAATGGCAACAGGTCGGCACTTAAAATATTCACAAAATACTTAGTTGTATTTTAACTTTAATAATAAATAATAAAATTAAAATAAAATAAATATTTAAGGGGGGCTCCCATACAACAAACATGTTTTTTTCGGCGTTTTTTGCCTTGTGGTACGGAACCCTTCGTGTGCGAGTCCGACTCGCACTTGGCCAGTTTTTAAATCAATATACTACTCAACAAAGTCTAGGAAACACGCGAACTATGTCATCTTATTTAAGTAGAACGTCAGGAAGGAAAACTCCTTGGTTGCAACGTACGGCGCGCGGCGTTTTTAAACGCATTAAAGGAGATTGCTCATCTTCATATGAGGTCTTCATTCGAAATATTTTTAGAATCTTATCTATTTTAGGTACTAAAACTGTCCATTTACACAAATTGTCTTTAGTTAGGGTCATAAAAGGTGTAAAAACCTTATAAGTACGTAAAAAAAAACCATATATAAAAATAATACCATCAAAATAAATAGGAAAATTTTAGGAACCCCGGGATGGATATAAAAAATATTTCGTATAAAGACAGATTAATTCCAAGAACCCAGCGCAGGTACTCTCATTCCTGGGCAGCATTATACCAAAGTTGGGCAATCTCCTTTGGAATGACTATCCATAATCGATTTTATTTTCATGAAAATGATTTTCGCTACTTCCTTATGACTTTTGTGTCTCTGGAGCGTTATAACACGTCGTCATATAACGCGGGAAGAGATGCTGAGGGCTGTGGATACGGTGGAAGCAGAGCGCAGTCAGCCCGCAGCCAAGTGTAATTTGCCGATTATGGGCACGTTTCAGGGCTACAGGAGCAGTATGGAGTGAATTTCCACAGGTGACAATAGACTACCCAATTTTCAGCATGCCAAGCCCTATTAAGCCGTCACGTCGTTGAAAATCGAGGTCTGTTTCAGATCAAAAATCGATAACGTCTTTATTTTTAAGGAAAGATGCTTGAATTTTTGCACATGCATAGAGTATTAAATATTTGTTTATTTATTTATTTAAACTTTTCGCACAAAAAGGTCCAAAGGCAGACTTAATGCCTTAGGCATTCTCTACCAGACAACCAAGGGTGGTGAAGAGAAATAAGGCTTTAGATAAAAATCAGATGCTATCATTTTATTAAAGTTATCATCTGCCTAGCCAACCTTTTCCCAACTATGTTGGGGTTGGCTTCCAGTCTAACCGGATGCAGCTGAATACCAGTATTTTACATGGAGCGACTGCCTATCTGACCTCTACAACCCAGTTACTGGGCAATACGATACCCCTTGGTAAGACTGGTTGTCAGACTTTCGGGCTATCATTTTATTAAAGTATAAATATTAAAAAAAAATATATAAAAGAAAAACTTTTACAAATGGTTTATACGGGGTGTAATTTAAATCACCGTTATACTCTTAAGGGGTCATTGTACTTATCATTATGAACAACTTTTACTATGGGACCAAACCTGAAATCGCGAAAAAAGAAATCAGCTGTTCCCTACATTTTGACGAGTTAGTCGAACATAAATGTAGGGAACAGCTGATTTTTTTTTACCTTTTTAGGTTTGCCCCATAGTAAAAGTTGTTCATAATGATGAGTACAATGACCCCTTAAGAGGATAACGGTGATTAAAATTACACCTAGTATTTATTTCCTTATGGACAACATTGAATTGAATTGAATTTATTTATTTTGTGAACATAAGTGATTACAGGTATTTTTCAATAAAAATGTCAAGTGCACCAACCATGTTCCGCCGATTGGCATACAGAATCCGAATTAAAGTTATAGTTTTTTCTAAATGTTATTTATGAATATCTACGCTACAAAACAACATCACATGTAAAGCATCAAGAGCCGTCGGTAACTGTCAAAAGTCTCGATGAAGTTAAAAACTGTATTTTTCCCCTCACTTATTTTTAAGTTTATTTTTATAGAAATATAATCATAAATCCTACAACATTATAATTGCTTTAATCTACATATAAAGTACTTTTTAGAAATGAACTTTATAACTATTACCGTAAATTTTGGAAAGAAATCAATTTTAAATTATTGAAGCGAACAGACCTGAAGTAGATATTTTTTAGAATTGACACTTTGTCGTATTAAAAAAAAATCCAAACTTAATTCAAGCAAAATTACTACATTATATTAAAGTAACACTCTTAAACTTTAAAAAAAAATTAAGTGCGTCAGTAACGACCTAAGTAAAAACGATTTTTGTTATGCCGTTGTTCTAACATTTTCCAATGTGACACGCCCACTGACCTCTATCATACATTTGTATAAAGATCAGTGGACGCGCCATAATCAGTGACAGTCGAATTGGACATAATGCGCCCAAACGGTTTTAAGTAAGCATAACATACTCTCAACTGCCATGCTCTTTTCATCAAGGAAACATAAGTAGGTACTTACATCATAATAACATAAACCACTCCATGGTACTCAAATTTACAAATATGGAAAAATACATTTAAATTAATTTATACACACATCAAAAGTGTCTAGGGATCAACATATATTTTTGCAATAACTTTTCTCCTGATTGATATTAATTAAAATTTTCTTTAAGGATTCATCAAATAAAGTGTTTTCGTTTGTCACAGTAACGATAAACCAAGTCACCTTTGCATTAATAAAGAAATTTGCCATTTTCCTAATAAAGGGATTTTTGACATTTGAACCACTAACACAAAAGTTCGAAAAAAAGACTGAAATAACAGTTTTGTTTAAAATTTTATTGGGTAACTTAAACAATTAATAATCCGTGTTTCTACCGCGAACACTAACAACACAAGAACATCGGTTTGGCATACTCAAAATGAGTTCATCCAAATCACGCTGTGGAATGGCCGCCCATGTTCGTTGCAACAACAAAAAAAGGTCTTCTTGCGACTGGATACCCTCCATATTCGGCAGAGCTCTTCCCTGTAGCATATCCCATGCATGCTCAATCGGGTTCAAGTCTGGCGACTGAGCAGGCCAGGGCAGGACATTGATGTTAGCTGCGGCGAGAGTCTGTCTTACAACTCTTGCGGTGTGCGGTCGTGCATTATCATGCATTAACTGAAATAAGGGACCGATTTGCACTTGTAGAGGAACGATGACGTCTGATACAATCGTCTCAGCATAAATTTGAGCGTTGAGGTTGCCTCTGATCCAAATCAACTCAGTTCTTCCGCCGATCCAAATACCCGCCCATACCATGATGGTTCCACCACTATAAGGATGGACTTCCTGGCAGGATTTTAATTGCTGTTGGCGTCCAGGGGTTCTCCAGTGTCGTATACGTCTTGAATCCGGTCTCATACCAAAACGAGACTCATCAGAAAAGCACACGAAACGCCATTGTTCTTCTGCCCAATTTCTGTGTTCAAGAGCCCATTGATATCGAATCCTACGATTGTGCATTGCTATAGGTGGTACCCGTAGCGGTCTTCGGGAATGAAGGTTCACTTCATGCAAGCGGTTTCTGACTGTTTGGTCGCTAATTAAGTTCCCTGAAGAGTGATGAAGCCTCACGGCTAACATCATGGCGGTTATTGTTGGAGCTCTTCGAGTTAAGATTTGAATGTATCGGTCTTGTCTCCGTGTGGTGCAGCGATACCGTCCTCCATGGCGCTCAGCCACGGTACCAGTGCTTCGGTAACGTGTCCAAAGTCGACTGATAACACTCTGACTTGTATTCAGAGCTAAAGCCACAGTACGTTGCCGGGAACCAGCTTCTATCATTCCCACGGCTCTGAGCATTTCTTCCCTGCTTAAATGACGTCGCCGCTCCATAATAACGTTGGTTTTAATCAGTAGTAGGGAAACAGTAGCACTAATAATGTCTTCAATGCGTTGTATGTTTTTATAGGGAAAATATTGACAGCTGATTTTCATGTTTTACTCGAATTTGATTCACAGTTCCTGATTCAAATTATGAAATGCACCAAAAAGGATCCATATAAATTTATAAAATCATAAATTTATTACAAAGCCACATCTCAATCTCAAGAAATCCGCATAAAAATGCTTGATCCCTAGACACTTTTGATGTGTGTAGTTTGCAAGGTATTTGAAATGAATAAAATTTTACTACAAAAAAAATCTGTTGAAGCATGCAAGAATTTAAAATTTAATTAAATAAAATAGAAACAGTGAGTCTGTTTCTATGAATATGATATAGTAGAGAGATGAATTCTTTGACAAAATTTGTACCAGATGTCGACATAAACCATTGTTCCCTAAAAGTCTTTAAATCCAAAATACTAAAGCCCCGAAAAACACAATCTGTTTGTTCTGTTAGTATACTTTGGAAATTCTTTATATTTTTACCCGACTGCGCCAGAAGGAGCGTTATGTTTTCGAGTGTATGTATGTATGTATGTATGTATATTTCTTTGGCACGCTCTATAGCCTAAACGGCTTGATCGATTTCAGCTTGAGAGATGCCGTTCGATTCGTCTTAGTTGTGAGAGTGACACTGGGTATATCAAATTGGAAGAAAATGGTCGATTTTTAGCGCCATATTACGTCTTCAAAAAAATTTTTTTTCTCAAAACCTATCGAGTGCGGTATTAAATAAAGGGTTTTAAAAGGTGATTATAAAAATATATACAACTTATATGGTTAAATCTAAGTCAAAGTGACAAATCGTAAAAAACACGGACCAAGAACTAAATCGTCTGCGAAATCTTTCACATTTGTGAACTAAAAACGTGGAAATAAAAAAGTAATTATAATATAGTAAAAATAAAATTTGGAAGCAGGCGGTATCCATACCATTTTTATTATACTTTCAAATTCAAATGGGTCCCGCCTGCTTATAACTTTTATTTTATTTAAAACTAGCTTCTGCCCGCGACTTCGTCCGCCTGAAATTCGTACTTTCCTCTTATAATTTCGAAAATGTATGTTTACGATTTTTATCATTTATTTAGATATAAATAAGTATTCGGGCCAATTTTTTAGTTTATAGCTCAAAGGGATCAGATTTTTCAAATAAACTGTATCCCAGCTTTTTACCCCCCAGGAGAGAAATTTTGAAAAATCGTTTGGGATGTGTTCATAACTTGACTCAAAAACCCATACCCATTTTCGAGTTAATGGAAGTAAGCAGTAGAATTTTCCACCTTCGCAGGAGTCAATTTTTAAAAAACCCTAGGTAAATCACTTTTTTAAGTATTTTTTGTTTTAGTAGTACCGAGTTTCGAGTTAATCCGACAGCGGGTTAAATATTTTTCTAATCCTCAACTTTGCCACTCCCCAAATCCTCTGTGAGGGATTTTTTAAACTAAAAGTGACAATCTTTATTATTTACTGACCCAAATATTGCCAAGTTTCTAATTTATTAATCAAATGAATAAGATTTTTCATATAAACTGTATCCCCTCTTTCTATCCCCATAGGGGTGGAATTTCGAAACATAATCTAGATTATTTATACCAATTTTCCAGTTAATCAAGCCTCGTAATAAAATTCTGCCCTGTGAAATTGACTACCATAGCGGTACCCATTACCATTACCCCATACCCCATTAGCGGTAGATTTTCGAAAAACCCTGAACCACTTTATTATTTATTTTGGTCTTAGATAGGTACTGAGTTACAAGTTAATTGGACCGCGCATTAAATTTTTTCCATACTAAATTTGACACTCCCAATTTCCCCTTTGGGTTAGCTTAGAATTCCAAAAAAATTCGAACTTTATAATTATTTGTGCCAAGTTTCAAGTCCAAATTTATTTGTACCATTTTTTTTAGTTTATCAAGGCACTCATTAAAATCCCCTTATAAATCGAATTACCACTTTTTGTCCCGTCAGGGGTCAATAATTTTCGAAAACCCTATACACTTACTATTGATTCTTCATCTGCCTAACCTTTTCCCAACTATGTTGGGGTCGGCTTCCAGTCCAACGGGATGCAGCTGAGTACCAGTATTTTACATGGAGCGACTGCCTATCTGACCTCCACAACCCAAATACGATACCCCTTGATAAGACTGGTTGTCAAACTTTCGGGCTTCTGACCACCCCTAGCGACTGTCAAAGATCCACGAATGACAGCCGGGACCAACGACTTAGCGTGCTTTCCGAGGCACGGAGAGGTCACGGTATGTAAAGATGGACACCTATCACAGACCAACCGCGGCAAGCGTAGCCTGCGTAACCTGATCGATCGATCTGTGCGGCTGTTATTATTTATTATTTTCTGTCAAAAGTATCAATACTGAGTTTCGAGTAAATCGGACCGCGCGTTAAAATTCTTCCACACAAACTTTAACACCCCGACACAAGGGGTGTTGGGGTGGAATTTCGTAAAATTGTTTGGGATGGGTTCATTACTCGACTCAAAGATTGTTTATACCAATTTTCGAGTTGATCAAGCCACGCAGTAAAGTCTTCCCCTATAAAATTAACTTTTCACCCCGTTAGGGGTAAATTTTCAAAAAACGATGGTACACGTTATTCTTTATTTTCGGTTTTAAGTATAAATACTGAGTTTCGAGTTAATCGGACCACGCGTTAAAATTCTTCCATACAAACTTTGACACCTCCCAATTCAGGGGGTAGTTTAGAAAAAAAAAAGCGTAACTTCATAATTTATTTAGATAAGTATTCGTGCCAAGTTTCATGGTTATGAACTCAAGGAATAAGATTTTTCATACAAACAAAATCCCCTCTTTTCACCCCTTAAAGGTTAAATTTCCAAAAACCCCTTCTTAGTGGATATCTACTCTTCACAAAGAACACGCCCTCCAAAATTAATTTCCCTACCCAGCGGTACCGACAAGCGTTTTAGGCTGTGCGTTGATATATCAGTCAGTCAGGACAAAATTTCATCCCCCTTTTCACGCCCTTAATGGATGAAATTCTAACAACACCGTTGTGTTAGCTTCCAATCATAAGCCTAGATAATAAATTTAGTGATCTTTACGTCGAAAATCAATGACTTTCTATACACAACTTCATCCCCCTTTTTAACCGACTTCAAAAAAGGAGGAGGTTTTTAACCCTTCGGGGGTGGAATTATCAGAAACGCTGAGACACGTATCTGTTAATTAGAAGATCCTAACTTCAAAACTGTCGGACTTTCATATAAACTTCCATTCCCTATTTTAACCCTTTAGGGGTTGAATTCCCAAAAATCCTTTCTTAGTGGATACTTACTCTTCACAAAGAACACACCTTCTAAGTTTCAAGTCTCTAGGTCCAGCGGTTTGGGCTGTGCGTTGATATATCAGTCAGTCAGTCAATTAGTCAGGACTTTGAATTTTATATAATTATATAGATGGGCTTGTTTTTAGCTTTTCAGTTTTTTACCGCAGTCGGGTTTTTTTATAATTTGTTTTAAAAGCTATACTTTACAATATGATCTCAATTCTATTTATATTGTTTAGTCTTAGTTTTAAGTAAGTGGGCAAAATTGCAATGTTGTTCGTCTTTTTATTTTACTTTTTGTTATTAATCTTAAGTTTAAGAAGTAATTTGCTATAATTTTTAAATTCTAGCCTTTAATTTTGTTATTATTATGTGTGATCACTTATTTCTGAGATTACTGTTATACCTATAATTGTTGATTGTGTAAAACCGAGGCTGTTGTGATCTATAGTACTTAAGATACATATATTATACGAAGGGTACAGGAGCAAAACAAGGAATGTCACTAAAACAGGTTTTTGTGTAATTAACATTTTTAATGTATGAAAGTTTATAAGTTTGCCTTACATACATAGGTATTAATTGTTTAGAAACTACTAATAGGAACTTTAGGTTACAGAGATCAGCTGTAGATAGAAATAAACTTTTGGCAAATATGAACAAATATGTAAAATTAGAAAAAGAAAGTAATTAACTTTTATAGTAATAAAACATGAAATGTGCTTTAGAAACCATACAGGGAATGTCCAAATCTAGTACTATGTATGGGTAATGCCTTCGAAATAGGCTTGTGCTTCAGCAGAACAAAACCTTTTTAAGTCCATAAGGTCCTATGCTATGGTTATGCTTGTCTGCACTAATTGGCAAGTAATCTTGGTAGGCAAATCCAGGCAATTCAAATTCATTGCTACATTCTGGTTGATTCGCTCTTTGCTTATTCAATAAAGGTGACTTCTCCCATGAACATGATGTTCTCGTACACTCATTATTTCTCTTTGGGCCTGGATTGATTGGGCCTGATGTAATTATTACAAAGAAGTTGTTGGTGTACCTTAATAAATAAATAAATAAATATCATACTAGACCCTCATAGGCCTTTGACAGAGTCTGGCATGCTAGTTTGTTGGGTAAGCTTCCCGCATTTTGGCATCCCTGCTGACTTTTGGAACTGGATTTCCGACTTCTTGTGTTAGCGATCGATGAAAGTGCCCATAGATGGCTGGTCATTGGATCTTATGGCTACTGGAGCCGGTATTCCTCAGGGGTCTGTTCTTTCTGCGACCCCATTTCTACTGCACATCAACGACCTGCTACAGCTGGGTGCTATCGGATACGCAGAAGACAGCACAGTCTCAAAAAGATAGCAGTCCAGTCCAAGAGCCAGCATAGAGGAAATACCTACCCTTAGATAGATGAGGAGCTTATTTGATTGTCGTCAACATGTTTTTTAGGGAACTGAACTTTTATATTATAAAATACATTTATTTGGTCTGAAGTACTGCATAAAGCCTTTTCATTCACAAAAACACACATTGTGCTTGAATTAGATATATTACATGTACTGGTTTAACTTTTCACTTCAAACACCTTTAAACTTCGTCAGCAGAGTGGTTACCGGTAATATGAAGGAACAGAACACGTATAAACCACGCGCGTGAAGTGTTCGCAACTCGCGGTCACACGCGGATCACAAGATTCACAATTCAGGACTGTGTGTGGTTACGGCGTCGTTCATCCTTCTGCGGTCTATATAGGACGTACCAACGCGTGGAGGAATGACAACAGAAAGAAGCTTAACGAACATAATGGGTTGAGACTGTTTTTAATTCCCCGGCTGCCAGGACTCAGCTAAGGAACTGTGGTAACACTTGAAAAAAAACCGCCCTTACGGCTACGAGAGTTTCAGGATCTTAAGGACCATGGGCACTTTTGAATGAACACTGGGCCCACTTTTCAAAGTTGTGCAACAGTGATGAAACCTGTGTCATATGACAGCTCTTGGCGTGTACTATGTTCTATGTTATGGGTTTGGTTTCCGCACTTAGTCCTTCAGTGGACCATTGTGCGTGGGCCATGGCGGCCGTCGGTGGTTATTCCAACCAGCCCACCTCCCTCCAGAAGCTGATCAAATCTCCTGGTCTGTCAAGAACATCTGTATACGATCTAGGTGTCCCGAGGGTTTCTGACCTTATCTGGGTGACGCCTGTGCACTCAAACAGCACATGCGCAACGGTTTCATCAGCCTCCATGCAAGCCCTGCACAGGGGACTGTCTGTTATGCCTAATGTGTAAAAGTGTTTATTTAGTGAGCAGTGTCCCGTGATGGTCCCCGTCACCAGGCGCAGGCCTTTCCTGTCCAGTCGTAGTAAGCGCCTGGTTAGCCTGCCATCCAATACCGGCATGGCTTCTTTGGACTGCCTGCAGCCTGGTGACGACGTCCACCAGCTTTCTGCTTGTGTGTGGGTGTGCTCCTGTAGCCACCTGCGTAGTTGGTTGAAGGGGATGGGCACGATAGGTTCTGGTCCACAGACTGACATACTGGAAGCCCTTCTGGCCAGCTCGTCAGCTGCGTCGTTGCCTAGCGATCCACTGTGTCCTTTTATCCATTGTAGTGTCACTGTATTGCGGTTCGATACAGTTACCCGCTCGAGCGCATTGTGACATTCTAGTATTAGGTCCGATGTGATGCATTTTTTGTCTAAGGATTGGAGGACTGAGGCGCTATCAGAGAGTATGCGAACATGGGTGTCCGTGACTCTCCTGGCCGCTATGGCATAAGCCGCTTGCATTATGCCCACACACTCTGCTTGGTAGACCGTGTTGAGCATTCCCAGCGGTTTGGATATTTTTATGTTGAGGTCGTGTGAGAAGACTCCGACTCCAGTTCCGCAGTCAGTCTTTGAGCCATCAGTGTAAATCCTCAGTTCTTTCGGGCCTGAGTGGTCGCACCGCTCCTCTTCAAGCACTATGTTGTAATGCTTTTGGAAGCAGTATTGTTTCGGGGCTCTGTCGCAGGGTGATGCCATCATTGGCTGCAGTTTGATCGCATCTTCTTTTAGACGTATGTGTTTGACCCTAGAGTCTTTGCTCAGGGTCCCTGATTTGAAGAGCCTAAAGGCAGCCAGGGTCGCCTCCTCCCTCACTATGAGGTGTAGAGGCGGCAGTCCAAGCATAGCCTGTAGGGCAGCAGTGGGTGTAGTTTTCATGCAGCCAGTGATTGCCACACACGCGAACCGCTGCAGCTTTTCAAGGTCTTTTTGGGCTGTGCTCAGGTCTGTTCTGGGCCACCAGACTAGTGAGCCATATGTGATGATTGGTCGGATGACTGTGGTGTATAGCCAGTGAGTAACCCTGGGGCTAATCCCCCAATTCTTGCCAAGCATTCGCTTGCATTGCCACAGGGATATGCTGGCTTTCGTGGTAATGTAGCTCGTGTGTTTTGCCCAGTTCAGCTGTTTGTCCAAAAAGATGCCCAGGTATTTGGTTTCAGTTGATAGGCTTAGGGTTGTACCAAAGAAACGTGGTAGTTGTAGTGTTGTCAGTTTCCTCTTCTTCGTGAAGAGAACCAGTTCAGTTTTTGTGGGGTTCACTGATAGTTGGTGTTTACCACACCAGTTTTCCACTATTTTCAGGGCCTGGCGCATTAGATTGCACAGTGTGTTTTCGTGGGTGCCATTTATTATTATGGTTATATCGTCGGCGTATCCTACGGTATAGTAACCTTTGTCGTTGAGTTCTTTTATTAGACTGTCTACGACCAGGTTCCATAGAAGCGGCGACAGGACGCCCCCTTGCGGGCAGCCCTTCGCCACTATGGCTCTTGTGGTGTCGTTTACGGTCACTTGTACTGCCCTTCGTTTGAGCATGTTGGTGATCCAGCCGCTCAGAGACGGGTCTATATTGTGTCTGTCTAGGGCCGTGCTGATACTGTTGAAAGTGGTTTTGTCAAAGGCGCCCTCGATGTCAATGAAGGCTGCCAGTGCTGAGCATTTGTGGTCCACTGCGCATTCAATTTTGGATACCACGCTGTGTAGCGCAGATTCCGTTGATCTGCCTGTGGAGTACGCATGCTGTTGTTTGTGGAGTGGCTTTGCCCGAAGAGGTCCATCTCGGATGTGTCGATCGCAGAGCCTCTCTAGGGTCTTTAGTAGAAAGGATGTGAGGCTTATGGGTCTGTAGGCCTTGGGTTGTGTGTAGTCGGCCTTGCCCGGTTTTGGTATGAAGATGACTTTCACTTCGCGCCAGGCTAGGGGTATGTATCTTAGTGCTATGCAGGCCCGATAGATTTCTACCAGGCGTGGTGTGATATGGTCAACACCCCATTGTAGTAGGGCTGGGAAAATGCCATCTAGTCCTGCGGACTTATATGGCTGGAAAGTGTTAATGGCCCACTTTACTCGGTCTTCTGTTACTAGGTTGTGGGCACTGGACCAGTCTTGTTCCGTTGGGGACCAATCTGGCACATCTTCCCAGGTCCTGTCCTCCAGGAGTTTGCAGTCTGGGAAGTGAGTCTCGAGAAGGACCTTGCTGGTTTCATGGTCTGTTAGTGTGTATGAGTTGTCGGGTTTCTTCAGCGCGCCAAGGGTTCGGTCCTGATCTGTTGATAGGATCTTCCTTACTCTTGCGGCTTCATTATTGGTTTCGATGGATTCACAGAATTTCCGCCAAGCTGTCCTTCTGGCGGTTCTGATTTGCTTTTTGTATGTGTATTGGGTTTCTTTGTATAGGTCCCAGTCTTCCGGAAGTCTGGTGTTTTTGGCTCTGTTAAATTGTTTCCGAAGTGTGCTTCTGAGTTTACTAAGTTCCGCGTTCCACCAAGGATTTCTTTCACTGTTGGTACGCGGTGCCCTTAGTTTGCAGCATGCGTGGTATGCTTCGGTTAGGTACTCTGACAGCGTCTTGGCGTGTACTTTATTTCATTCGATGGCAGCTAAGTTCAAATCCAGGGCGAAAATGTTTTTTTTTTTGCGTTTTTCAAAAATTTTCAACATTGTGCAACAGTGATGAAAGTTATGTCATATGACAGCTCTTGGCATGATCTTTATTTCATTCTATGGCAGCTAAGTTGAAATCCAGCGCGAAAATCGTTCTTTTTGCGTTTTAAAAACAAACATATATAACACCAATAGGTAGGTACGTACCTCGATCAACACATTCTGCTGAAGTTATTATTCAGCAAACTGTAGACTAATCGCAGGTAGATCATCTCCTAAAACATAGGTTCTTGTCCGCAAAACTCGCGAGCGCAAACAAATAATACAGCAATCTAGCTGCCGTTGCAAATAGTCCAATTCAATTAGGGGCTGATTTTTCAATCAACCGATAATTTTTATTCGTGGAATATAGTTGACATCTGGCAGTTTTTGTATAATATAATATAATATAATTCATCACTGTTGAACAATGTTGAACATTAAAAAAAAAAAACGCATATTTAACCGTTTTCGCGCTGGATTTGAACTTAGCTGCCATATAATGAAATAAAGTACACTTTAAGAGCTTTCATATGACATATAATTCATCACTGTTGAACAATGTTGAAACAGTGGACCCAAAATGACGCATGGTCCTATAAAAGGCAAAAGGAAAAGTAAAGGGAAAGTCAATAGGCAAAGGCGGAAGCTATCCTGTATAAAGCAGGAACAGTTTTATCAAATAGCATAATAAACCCGTCTGTCCACTGGGGCGCATCGTCATAAATTAGCAGAACGCAATGTGTAGCATCACTAGCGCGACGCGTCACAATCGCAGCACATTCGAGCGCTCTCTGACAGACGAGCACCACATCCATCACCCACGAGCCTGATCTACAGTGTGCGCATACGTTTATTTATATTTTATGTGTTTTAAACTAATGATAATGGGACTACAGTTGAACAATACTACTATAACTTCCACTGGCTAGGTAAGTCTTAGGTTTATATTCTAAAAATCCGTTGTTATATTGTGCATTTTTTTAGCATCAATAGCAGAAATATTTTAAACGCGCATTTTTTAATTGTATTTTATTCGCATGCTATTGTCTAAGACAAATGTGATGATCTGTTTTTAACCGACTTCTAAAAAGGAGGAGGTTCTCATTTCGGATTAAATATATCATAAAAAAAAATGTATTGATATAATTATAAAAAATATGAATTTGTAAAATTCTTTTATTTTGGTTTGAAAGAAGTTTATTCCGAAATGGTTCCATTTAAATTTCGTAAAGATCTAATACTGAGTTTCGGAGACAAACAACGGAACTCTTTAATAAATGCCAGCAAATTAACCACGATTGCTGCTATCGCATACGTATGTTGTTTACGCAATCACACAACATAATCACCCTTGTACTCTTTGAAGGGGTAGGCAGATGTGTTCAATAGCTTCCTGTCACTGATATTCACATAGCAAGTAGTGTTATATGAATTTGTGTGGGGTAGGGAGGTACAACAAAAAATTTGATATATATATAATATATTTTACTTGCAGGCTGACAATTTGCGTTGTATTATCACAAAAAAAGAGTTTAAAAATAAAATTTAAAGTGTAAGAGATGTTAAAAGTAAAAATATAAAGTATAGTACGGTGGGCTGCATCAATTGGGTACCCCAGTTGTATGAAAATTTTCTTACAACTGGGGTACCCAATTGATGCATCCCACTGTACATAAAGTAGAGTGATTCCGGTCTGATCCCCTCCACCCCCTCCTCGATCCACTGCTACTTAGTTCTTCTTCTGTTTTAATCTCTGTCTTATCCACTATAAACTTTCTCATTCCGATACCTACTCATGTTTGAGCAAATAAATGATTCTTATCTTGTACTTTTTATTGTGACATGTGTGATTAATTATTTACGTAAATGCTTCATTTGCAAAAAAGCTAATTGTAACACAGTGGGGCCAGAGCGCCAGTCACATTAGCGGCAGCGCGGGCGGCACGCGGCACGCGGCATGCGGCAGTGCGCGGCCAACTTCACCGCAACTAATGTGTTTAGCCGCGCGGTGTGCGCCGGCCCGCGCGCAAACACTCTCGTGTACCGCTTATTACTTAACTTTGTATAGCTCCGGGAAGGGATGAAGGGTCAAACCTCATCGCGTTTTGTTTACACTCTTTTTATGCATTTGTTCTGGAGTTTAAAGAGCTATTGCCCTTTTGTCAAGACGGAAGCTTTTCATTTACGGCTATTCAGAGACTGTGGGACGTATGCTGCGTCACATGGACTTATTTATATTGTCACCAAGAGTGAATATATGCTCTTTAAGGCCACGAGTAGATTTCCAGCCTCTGTACCTGAAATTATAGGCTGAATGGCCTCCATTTAAACAGTGTCTAAATTCAAGTACCTTGGACATGTCATCACCGACGACCTTAAGGATGATACGGACATTGAGAGAGAGCGTAGGGCACTGGCGGTCAGAGGTGGCCCGTAGATTTGCTCGGTGCTCTGACCTAGTAAAAATTACTCTTTTTAAGGCCTACTGTCAGAGTTTTTACACGAGTAATCTATGGGTCAACTACACTAAGAGATCGCTGGGTGTTCTGCGCGTACAATATGATAATGCTTTCAGGATGTTTTTTCGACTGCCTCTGGACGGTCTCATCAACCGTACATTTACTTTGCAAACGCAGCAACCTACTTGGATGTCGTGCGTCACAAATATTATGCTATAACTAGCTTCTGCCCGCGACTTCGTCCGCGTGAAATTCGTACTTTCCTCTTATAATTTCGAAAATGTATGTTTATGACTTTTATCATTTATTTAGATATAAATAAGTATTCGGGCCAATTTTTTAGTTTATAGCTCAAAGGGATCAGATTTTTCAAATAAACTGTAACCCAGCTTTTTACCACAAGGAGAGTAATTTTGAAAAATCGTTTGACATGTGTTCATAACTTGACTCAAAGACCCATACCCATTTTCGAGTTAATGGAAGCAAGCAGTAGAATTTTCCACCTTCCTAGGAGTAAATTTTTGAAAAATCCTTAATCACTTTTTTTTAAGTATTTTTTGTTTTAGTAGTACCGATTTTCGAGTTAATCCGACAGCGGGTTTAATATTTTTCTAATACATCAACTTTGTCACCCCCCAAATCCTCTGTGAGGGATTTTTTAAACTAAAAGTGACAATCTTTATTATTTACTGACCCAAATATTGCCAAGTTTCTAATTTATTAACCAAATGAATAAGATTTTTCATATAAACTGTATCCCCTCTTTCTATCCCCATAGGGGTGGAATTTCGAAACATAATCTAGATTATTTATACCAATTTTCCAGTTAATCAAGCCTCGTAATAAAATTCTGCCCTGTGAAATTGACTACCCCTCTTCACCCCATTAGCGGTAGATTTTCGAAAAACCCTGAACCACTTTATTATTTATTTTGGTCTTAGATAGGTACTGAGTTTCGAGTTAATTGGACCGCACATTAAAATTTTTCCATACTAAATTTGACACCCCCAATCTCCCCTTTGGGTTAGTTTAGAATTCCAAAAAAATTCGAACTTTATAATTATTTGTGCCAAGTTTCAAGTCCAAATTTATTTGTGCCATTTTTTTTGAGTTTATCAAGGCACCCATTAAAATCCACTTATAAATCGAATTACCACTTTTTGTCCCGTTAGGGGTCAATAATTTTCGAAAACCCCATACACTTACTATTGATTCTTCATCTGCCTAGCCTTTTCCCAACTATGTTGGGGTCGGCTTCCAGTCCAACGGGATGCAGCTGAGTACCAGTATTTTACATGGAGCGACTGCCTATCTGACCTCCACAACCCAAATACGATACCCCTTGATAAGACTGGTTGTCAAACTTTCGGGCTTCTGACCACCCCTAGCGACTGTCAAAGATCCACGAATGACAGCCGGGACTAACGGCTTTGCGTGCTTTCCGAGGCACGGAGAGGTATGTAAAGATGGACATCTATCCACAGACCAACCGCGGCAAGTGAAGCCTGCGTAACCTGATCGATCGATCTGTGCGGCTATTATTATTGATTATTTTCTGTCAAAAGTATTAACACTGACTCTGAGTTTCGAGTAAATCGGACCGCGCGTTAAAATTCTTCCACACAAACTTTAACACCCCAACACAAGGGGTGTTGGGGTGTTTTGATAAACGAATAATGATAAATTTTATTACTTGCTTAGGCAAGTATTCTTGCCAAGTTTATTAACCAAATGAATAAGATTTTTCTATAAACTGTATCCCCGTTTTTCACCCCCACAGGGGTGGAATTTCATAAAATTGTTTGGGATGTGTTCATTACTCGACTCAAATATTGTTTATACCAATTTTCGAGTCAATCAAGCCACGCAGTAAAGTCTTCCCCTAAAAAATTAACTTTTCACCCCGTTAGGGGTAAATTTTCGAAAAACGATGATACACGTTATTCTTTATTTTCGGTCTTAAGTATAAATACTGAGTTTCGAGTTAATCGGACCACGCGTTAAAATTCTTCCATACAAACTTTGACACCTCCCAATCCCAGGGTAGCTTAGAAAAAAAAAGGCAAACTTCATAATTTATTTAGATAAGTATTCATGCCAAGTTTCATGGTTATTAACTCAAGGAATAAGATTTTTCATACAAACAAAATCACCTCTTTTCACCCCTTAAAGCTTAAATTTCCAAAAACCCCTTCTTAGTGGATATCTACTCTTCACAAAAAACACACCCTCCAAAATTAATTTCTCTACCCAGCGGTACCGACCAGCGTTTTAGGCAGTGCGTTGATATATCAGTCAGTCAGGACAAAATTTCATCCCCCTTTTCACCCCCTTAATTTAACCCTTCGGGGGTGGAATTATTAAAAACGCTGAGACACGTATAAATTAATCAATTGTCAGCCTACATACAAAATTACAAGATCCTAACTTCAAAACTGTCGGACTTTCATATAAACTTCCATCCCCTATTTTAACCCTTTAGGGGTTGAATTCCCAAAACTCCTTTCTTAGTGCATACTTACTCTTTACAAAGAACACGCCTTCTAAGTTTCAAGTCTCTAGGTCCAGCGGTTTGGGCTGTGCTTTGATATATCAGTCAGTCAATCAGTCAGTCAGGACTTTGAATTTTATATATATAGATTAGAACGTTTTAAGCAATGCACATCGAGTCAGACAATAACTGCGGAATTAACTACTTGTCAAGGGTAAGAATCGCTACCACTTTAACTTGTTAACCTTCTATATTTTAATATGTATACTTAACTTTCAACTCAACTGTGGTTCTTTCTGTGTGCTCCATAACTAAACTAACATTAACAAAGTGATAGTGTACGGTGCCTACAACCATTGGCTCCTACATTAAATGGTCATCCGGCTCGAAGGAAAACACAGGCATGTCTTTTCACTGCGAAAAGAAGCCAGTTCCAATTATGTCCTACTTTCCGAGGTGCATCTGTACCGGTTACCGACCGCCTACAGCTTTTGGGCATGAAGTTGACATCTAATCTCAACTTCGGCTCAACCATCGAATCAAAAGCTCAGACTGCAGCCAAGAAGCTGGGCATCCTAAATAAGGTGAGGCGTTACTTCATATCAGGACAGCTTTTAAGTCTGTACAAAGCACAGGTCCGTTCCTGTATGGAGTATTGTAGTCACTTGTGGGATGGCTCAGCAAAATACCCCGCTTGCTGCACTTGACTCGGTGGAACTCAGAGCTAAAAGGCTTATAGGCGACGAGACGTTGGTAGCTACGCTTCACAGCCTAGCTCATCGGCGTAATGTTGCTTGCCTGTCGGTCTTCTACAGACTGTACTTCGGAGAGTGTGCGCAGGAGCTCCACGACCTGATCCCACCATCACCCTTTTACCACCGGACAACCAGACGTACTGCAGCGTACCATCCGCACTTGGTTGATATCCCCACGAGTCGTACTCAGCGCTTCTCCTCCACTTTTATTATGCGCACAGCCAAAGTGTGGAACTCTCTGCCGACATCTGTGTTCCCTCCCACATTTAACCCGTCTGCCTTCAAAGCAAGAGTGAACAGGCATCTTCTGGACACGCCCGTTCCATCATAGACCTCATCTATCGCTTACCATCAGGCGTGATCGGGATCAAGAGCGGGCCCATTTAATAATAAAAAAATAATATAAAACCTGACTGGTCATCCTTTTGTCTTAATTATATTTTTTTATATCAATGTTACTAATACTAGAATATAAGATGTTTGTAATACTAACAAAATATGGGTAACTGTTGTCTGAAATTAATGAATTTTAATTTAATTTATACTAGCGATACTACAATGATTTATGTTGACTTATTCAAGTTTGTTTTCTACTTTTCGTACGTTATATTTAGCGTAAACTATTGTATTAGACAAAATTAAGAGAATTATTTTAGTAAATAAGCAAACTTGTTGTCAAATAAAACACTAGGCAATTAAAAGATCTCAGAAAATATCCTTTTATCTGTTTATTCTCAATCTACTTGAGTAGTGCCTGGAGGCGCGCGGCGCAGCTGACAAATTAAAACTAGTGACGTCACCCTCACCGGAGCGTGCGAACGAACGGAGTGGGCGATATTCACGATTATGTAAATTATTTGTTGATGGTTCCTCACTAGGCTCACTGAGCGACTGCTGTTGTTGTGTTTAGTTGTTAAAAACAGAGCTAGCACCGTTGGACAGTGGTCACATAGAAGGTCACAGGCCTCCGATGGCAATGATTGAGCTATGCCATGATATCTGGTTCAGTTACCCACTAGTTGTCATACTACCTGAGGCTATAAAAGATTTTGCAATCCATTGTTCGCAACATTCCTTTTTCGGCATCGGAAGTGAACACATCTAATTAGTCATCAACCGTGTTTATCATCAAGCGCTAATTAGCCTAAGACGCGACGCGTGTTTTCAAGTTCCAACTTGTGTGTGACCTGTTATTTTGCAATGGACATTCAAGTTACAGGTATGTATTATTAACTTACTTTACTATTTTGTATCTTCAATCCACCTATTTTTTTTAAATAGAGTGCTACGCCGCAACATTTCTTACGTATTTATTTCTGTATTTTTTTTATGTTGCAGCTTTTACTTATGTTTGTATCTACTTGTGCTATTGAATTAGGTATAAAAATGTCACTTGAAATCTCTACTACTAGACTTTAAAAAATATATTTGCGCATCCTGCAGCTGTAAGGTGCAGCCAGGGTCTACGCTGAGCGCCTGGGCGCGTAGCACTTGCTACGAAATATGTATTGTTTTTGTTGTTTTGTTTTAGGTACTAGTATTGAGTGTTCTTTCAAAAGAATGCTCCTACTAGATACTTGGCTGTCTATTAAGGACAGCAAATCCGAACTAGAACGGTGGCGTCGAGTTTTTTAAGCCCTGATATAGTTGCTGCCTGATGTTCAGATTTTGATTGCTGATGACTTAAAAAAAAGAGTTACTAATCTTTGTACAAGATTTGTAGCTATCTGGAAGCAAGTCTCTCGCAAACATTCTCGCATGGTCTCTAAGTACGGAGACTGTCTGAACGAATTTGAAGTTTGCGTTCTGCCAAAGATGGAAACACTGCCAAAAGGTTTTTTCTAATTCAGCTATTTCAGCAGAAATCACTGGATTAGACAAAGACCTTATTGACAGATGTCATAATCTGCTGCAGTGTCTTTCGTCGGGATACAAAATTAATAACGTGGCTTTTAAAGAGTATGCTCTAGACACAGCACGTAAGCTTATTGCTACCTATCCATGGTACAACCAGCCCTCGTCTGTACATAAGGTCCTCATTCATGGTTCGGAAGTAAGTGACCATGCATTATTGTCAATACCTAGATGAGCTTTCGGAAGAGGCCGCCGAATCTTGCAATAAGTTATTTTATTTTATTTTATTTGATACATAGACTTCTTCTTAATTCGAATCCTTATATTTCTGGTTTAATAGAATAGAATAGAATAGAATAATTTATTTCAGATAATTGTAATCCATATTTTGTTAGTATATTAACAACAATATTAGCTTATAATTATGTTAGTATTGTTAGTACTTATCTTCGTGTTAGAATATATCTGTAGCCTACTACCTATATAAAACCATTGACTACCCTTACCCAGTGTTTTTGAATGGGGCAGTCAAATCGAGCAGCAATGACTTTCAGAATGCCATTCGTAGCACCCCGCAGACGCTGCAGCAACGAAGCCGATTTTTTGCGAGTTAAGGCTCGTACACACAGGCGCGACGTGACAGTGCGACGCGATTCTGCGATATATATCCGTAAAACAATTTCTATGAAAACGCGCGCGACACTTCACACTGGAGCGACTTGTCGCGCCGCGACCGTGTCGCGGCGCGACGAGTAGCGCGACACCGTGTAGCCGCGATATCGCCGCGACACCATACTAAATGTTCATTTTGTATGGCGTCGCGCCGCGAATCGTGTCGCGCTTGTGTGAAAGGTGTTGCGGCGCGATAATATCGCAGAATCGCCACGCGACGTGTCGCGCGACAAGTCGCGCTTGTGTGTACGAGCCTTTATAGCCTTGAAGCCGTCCGTGTGGGCTTCTGCAAACATCCCGGAGGCACTGCAGCGCCACGGTAGCCTTAACAACACTCTGAAAGCATTGTTATATTGAACCCGCAGGGCGTTATAAGATCGTCGCGTGTAGTTCACCCACAGGCCACTCGAGTAAAAAGATTGACAATACGCTTTAAAGAGCATTATCTTTACTTGAGTTGTACATCGAGCGAACCTGCGAGCAAGCATGTTACTTCTCACCGCCAACGCCCTGCGTTCCCGCTCTACATCCTCGTCATCCTTGAGGTCTTCAGTCACAATATGCCCCAGATATTTAAATTTGTCAACCAGCTTTAGTGCAACGCCATTGAGGTATACTGCAGGCACATGGGCAGGTCGATGTTTGCCTGCTTTGAAAATCAGCAGCTCGCTCTTTTTGGAATTGTATTTTAGTCCATGTGCTTCTGCATATTGCTCGCAGATATAAAGCAATTTCCTCAATGCGTTTATCGAGGGACCCAGCAGCACCATGTCATCTGCATAACTAATATTGTTGACACAGGTACCGTCGATATAGCATCCGACATGAGTGCTGCTAAGTCTCTCAAGCAGCTGGTTGACGTACAAATTAAACAGAAGAGGTGAACTTAACCCACCCTGTCTGACGCCACATTCTGACCTGTATTCGTCCGACAACGTACCGGCCCATCTCACCTGGTTTTTCTGGTTTGAGTACCAGTATCTGAGTAGGGCGATGGTATCCGCCGGCACACCCGCACGTCCTAGCTTATCCCACAAAAGGTCATATACAACAAGGTCAAAAGCTTTCGATAAGTCAAGGAAGCACGCGTATACCGGCGTCTTCCTCTCAGTATAGTACCTGACAGTATGCTTTAAGCTTAGAATGGCACTTTCAGTGGACAATATTAAGAAGGTTACCACGAAAGAAGAAGTCTATTCTATCTAAAGAGGTGTTGAATTTGTTGTCGGTATAGAATAAAATGTATATAGTTATATAATAAACACTAGATTTATATTATTTTAGATACAGCTCCTATTGTGTAACTATTAACATGTAAATAATATATTTTTGTCCATTTCTGTGTTTATAGTTAGGTAATTATTAAGTATTTATATTATTTTTACTATAAAAATGTTAATATTTAAGTTTATTAGTTAATAAGTTGCAATTCTTTTGTTGTATTTTAGAATGTATTTCGTCAAGTATAATAACTGCATTATTTTTTCGAATAAAAAGTTTTTTAGCACGAATTCGCTTATTTTCATTTTATTATAACGTAAGTATTACAAAAAAGCATAATAATAATAATTAGTATTGATAACGACAGTCATTACCTTCGCGAAACCCTATGACCGCCTCTCTTAGGGCGCGGAACCACTGTGCGTTGTGGTCGTATGTAAACGGGTTTCGGGAATATAGAGAGGAATAATTTTTTTTTTCTTAATTCGCCTGCGCTGTCCCACTCCTGGGCAAAGGCCTCCCTCCACTCCTTCCATCTTTTGCGAGCCCGCGCGTCATCCTTCCAGTCTTCGTGGAACCTACCCAGCTCGTCCCGCCATCTCCTACATGGTCTGCCGCGACCCCGCCTCACTGTCTCAGGGCACCAATTCTGCGCTATTTGGGCCCACAGTTTGTCCGGCATACGGCAGACATGTCCTGCCCAGTCCCATTTAAGTTGAGCAGCCTTTTGAGCTACACACGTCAGCTATCTTTGTTTTGACTTAACGCCTAGTATACTGCGCTCCATTCGCAGACCTTGAGTTTGGAGTTAGACCAAGTTTGTGCACCATAGGTTAAGACGGGAAGAATACACATGTCCATGAGCCTGCGTTTCAGTGCCATAGACAGCTCACCGTTCTTTCAAGGACCAGTAGCTCTTCCAGGCGTTTTCCGTTCGTCTTGAGATTTCTTTATCTGATGAGAGGAATAATAGCTCATGGAAATTATATCAGTAGTGTTTACAAATAACAAAATAATATTGTCGTAAATACTGCTGCCGCTGGAAAAATAAGAATATTGTGATAAAAAGAAAGATTAGAACTTTAAAAGGCACACAAAGAAGAAATCATGTCTTTAAAAACCTCACGAAAAACAATCACATTTATAATGACGTGCTTCGAACTAGCTCACAGTAACAGTCGAGTCACTACTCTAGGTACTACATTAGCAGTGTGTTGTACAAATGCGCTGCACAGAAGGTAACTTCTCTTCTTAGTCTGTGCTGCACAGGCTGCACTAGCTCTGACATAAAACCGAGCCAGCGATTTATAAATTCCGCAGTTCCCGCGCGCGTGGTAGGTCGCGGTGCCCGTCAAAAGGCGCGCTGTCACTCGGCGGGGCCCCGGCCCCAGGGCCCCCGCGCCCCGAGTAAACAGTTTATGCAAAACGAGGAATTGAATAAAGGGAAGGATCGTGGGACCCGCATTGACACCTCTTGCACGTACGCGAGCACTGAGCTAAGTGCGAGCCTGGCTTGACGCGAATGTAGATTCTGGGGATAGCTTGCAAGGTTTTCCTTTGATGTTTTTTAGTGGACATTTTTGTGGTTTTATGGTGCATTTTGAATTTTATATTTATGCTCTTTAATGTGGAATGTTTTAAAATTCTAACTTTATTGATAATAAGTGCATCTTGTTAACTGCAACATACTTACCGCCTTTATTGTGTAAATACTTCGTATTTTAAAAAGATAATATTTTCCACCTTAGTAATTATTGTCAATGTACTTAATGATAAATGATTTTATTTTTGTAAGTAGGTTTGTACAAACACTTTTACACGTCAATCATGTTTTTTTAAAAACTAGATGAAGTCGGCGTTTCCTATCTGACTACTCTGAGAAGAAAGGCCGAAACAAACTCAGAGGTCACAAATACTCTTTAATTTTTTGTTACCCTCATAACGCTAGTGTCTATCAGGCGACGCGTCGGTGTGAGGCGCGGCCGGCGCCCGGGGCGAATGTGATGCGATATCGTGGCGATATCGTCATAAATATACGCGCTTTGTGTTACTCAACTAGTCGAGGGAACTAGTTTACATACGCGGCCCGCGTTATCGTATCACGTTTATTCGCTCACGAGTTCCGACTACCGCCTCAGACTCTGTAATCTTAAACCCTATCAGATATTGTTTTTCAACTATAATGAGGAATTGGATGTGTGTACCTTTTGTATTGAATTTGTTGCTGTAAAATGTTTGAGAGAAAAACGTTGTTGGTTTCGTTATTAATTAAAACGTAGGTGAAGAAGTGGCTGTGTAAAGACTCGTTATAACTATCAAATATAAACAATTAACAATTTATTGTATTTTCATTCGGCCTCCTTTTAATTAAAATGAATAATTCCAAAACCGACAATCCAAGGGCATATTTTTTTCTCGAACATACATTACAGAAACTCAATCTGTGCTTGATTGAAACGATTAGTTTCAAACAATACGTAAATGAATCAGTCTCGATGGCGGCGGCACACACTCACACAGCGCTCGCTACGAACATCTACTAGGTACTTACTTTAATTTCCATTAAATGAGAGTTGTATGCCGACAACATTACAAAAGAAACGCAGAAGTTCATTTGAACACGATAACATGCAAAAATATCAAGAATAATAAAATTATCGAGTTCAAGAACACTTTTTGAACTTACTATTTCACGACTGTTTCTGTTTCTGAAGTGGTGGCTGTTGAGCAGTGTAGACATAGGAGGGTCACAAACTTCAAGGATTTATTTTTACAATTATTATGGCGGCGTCGTTGCCACTTTGCATTGTCGATACAGTCAGATGCACCCTTCGTAATTCTGTTGTGAACGTTACAGTGTATATGTTACCGGGCAAACCCGATTTAAGAATGAACTAGTTTCGCCTAGGCCCTTATTTTAATTCGTTAGCTCTTGCACCCTATGTCCTATTTCTGTGTAAAGGGCTTAAAGTAACCTAACCAAACCTAACCGCGGGGTGCCCTTCGCTCGCTCTTGCATCCTACGTCGCCTGTCGACCGACCGCAACCATGCAACCCGCTTGTAGGGAGAACTGGTTTGGCTTAGGCGAAACTAGTTTTTCCTAAAATCGGGTTTGGCTGGTAACATATGCAACGGGCCGCACCACAACGCATTTTCATACAAAAAAGTGTGGTGCGGTCCGCCTGTAGTGTGCGTTGGTACGCAAGTGATGAAGAAGGAGTTTTGCAATGAGGTGCGTTGCGGTGCGGCCCGCCACAATCTGCTTTGGCCTTTAAGTTATGCGTAACTTATGCTTTGTGTGATTTGTTAGAGTGTGGCCTCTGGAAGGCGTCTGTAGCCGAATTTGTGAAGAAATTGCTTTAATTGAAGGAGTGTGATTGCCCGCAGCCGGTTGAACGCCGACCGGCCGCCAGTCGACGCTCAGCGCCCACCAACGCTCACCCACTCGTCCTGTGACGCTGCTTACACTGCGTATACAGTCGTGGAAGGTAAATGGTTTTATTGAATTCTTTATTGTATTCAAGATTGAATATGTTGCCGAGAGTCAAATGTATGTGAATTGCGTGCAATTGGAGAGGCCTATGTCCAGCAGTGGACTGCTGTACTATGCTGATGAGATGATGATGTAGAAATATTGTTGAGTTTAATGTTCGATAATGTTACCCTGCAGCCTAATTTATACTTATTGTTTATAATGACGACAACTTATTATCTAGATCACAGTAAAAATAAAAATATTAAATCTACTCGCATAACATTTATTATACAATAATATTTTGCTTAGTTTATAAAGTTCTCAGTTTTAGTGGTCATTTTAATCTAAGTTAGGTGAATAAAGAGTGCCTTTATTAAATGTCTGCACTTTTAGAGGCAGCAGAATAAGTTAAATATGAACTTATTTATTTCAGTTTGATAGATTACCATGATTTTTGAATTCGTAAGTTTTTTATTTGTGGTATGGCCGGAGCTCTAAGCCAAATGTTTCTAAGTTATTTTGAACATAAGTCCGGTTACAGTCGTTGTAATATGCAAGATGGGCCATTTTAGAATGTTGTTATTACATTAGATGTAGGTAACGCTATTACGTGGCCCTCTTTCATTTAATCAATTAAATATAATATACTTACGATTAGTAAACAAGGAAAGGAATTAACAACATGCATTGTTGCCACTCACTCCTACAGCTGGATCAACAAACTACTCCATAGCAATTCCATGTTCGTATGTAGGTACTCGCAGTCGGTTACACTGAAACACTAACAACTGAACGACATGTCGGTCCAATATGCTAAACCGTGGCAGTACACACGTACTAGTTACGTCTATCTAAACAACGTGAAATTGTTTACTGTACCTGCCGTCTGTCCGTCTGATGCACCCATTCATCGTCTCCGTCTGGGCCGCCCGCTGGCCCCCAGGCCCCTGCGTGCCCCGCCCCGGGTCCCAGAGCACGTCCCCGGCGCGGACAATTAGCATTTAGATTAAACAAATAAACGGCACCGCCGCGTGACCAGAAAGAATTATCTGCGTTATTTATTGTTCAATTAATTTATTTATTGCATTTTTAATTGTCACGTTAGTGCTACGTGACGATACTATATAACTACTACACGATAACATCCAAGAACTACCTACAAAGGGATGGTTGGGGATGAATTCCACGCTTTCACTAATGACAGCGTCACTCCATATTGTGACGGGCACTGTCAGGTGTCGTATGATAGGGTCAGTCACACCGATCATTATGAAGGTGGGCGACGAGTATTGATAATGCACTTGAAATACAAGGATGAAAATTAAAAGTATTTTCTCTAAAAATGGGATTTTAGTGCATAAAACTCCCTTTTCAATAGCTATCGTTGAAAAGCAACACCTAAACGTTAATAAATCAAGTGAAGCGTCTCATAAATTCATCAGTTAAATAACCATTTAGCTAATAGTGTAATGTCTGACTCGAGAATAACGAGAGACGCACGATAAAGTTAACTTAGATTTAACTGCAGACAGGTTTTAGTACTTACATACATTAAAGATTAGTCGCGTTTGTTCCATTCGACCTGTAAGAAGGTGATCGCAAAAGAAATGAAAAATTAAATTGTTCGTTGATTTTTGCAGCTCCAAGTCTCGAGACATGAGAATAATAACTACTCAATCTCTTAGGTCTGCGTTGTAAATAATATGTACTATAGAAACAAGAAAATCTTGCGGAAAGTTTTAATTTTCCTGATCTATATTTACTGTTCGTGTTAATAAGATCAAATAATTCTACTTCACCGTGATATAAGCTGTTATCTGCTCGATTCAGTATTTCAGCCCCATGAAATGTAGAGATAAGCTGGTCCCACCATTTCATGAAAAATAAGGATTTTAAAACATGAAAATCCACCGTGTTCTACGTCAGCCAGAACAATGTTCTACGTCAGCCAGAACAATGTTCTACGTCAGCCAAAACAATGTTCTACGTCAGCCAGAACAATGGACTCGACCAAACTTCGACGTGTACTGTGAAAGTGAGAAAGCGATTAGAGGATGCATAATCAGCCTATAATGTCCCCACTGCTGGGACAAAGGCCTCTTCTCGCTGAGAGGGAGTGGGCCTTAAACCACCACGCGGGTCCAGTGCGAGTGATAGATGTCATGTCTTCGAATTTTTGGTTCTAGGACATGCTGGTTTCCTCACGATGTTTTCCTTCACCTATTTGAAAGCAGTGCAGCTTTACTTTGTGTAAATTATTACATCACCACGATGTAATAATTTACACAAAGTATAGCACCTGCCTGGGTTCGAACCTACGACCTACAACTCGTAAGTCGCGGCCGTTATCACTGGGCCGCCACTGCTCTGCTCTTAGAGAATGTGTTTTGTTTAATTAATACAACAACAATACAAATAGGCTCAAAATACACAAGTATATGTTCATTCAGTGTGTTTTAGTGCAACTTCTATTCTCCCAGTACCACACAGTCACAGTCGTACACTGTCGAGCATGCTCATAATTAGTGGGAGCTAACCGATGGGACGCCACTATGATGCATCACTTTGTTTCACTTCAAGTATACCTTTACTTTGCACTGTAGGCTACTAGTACCGGGCTTGTTTCTCTGGACGGGAATAACGGATCAGAGCAGTGTGTTAACAAAATAGTTTACTAAATATATCAAGAAGAGAAGAGAAGAGATGCTAAATAATATGCAACATGAGACGTCATCCTCCAGCACGTTAAAATGACAGTATGGCATATATATAGTATAGTATATTATTGTCCCATGCAGGGTAACGGCCTTTGCATTGATTACCACGCTTGCTCAAGACGTGTTGGATCACCACGCTTGCTCAAGAGGTTGGATCACCACGCTTGCTCAAGACGGGTTGGGTCACTACGGTTGCTCAAGAGGTTGGATCACCACGCTTGCTCAAGACGGGTTGGGTCACCACGGTTGCTCAAGAGGTTGGATCACCACGCTTGCTTAAGACGGGTTGGATCACCACGCTTGCTCAAGACGGATTGGATCACCACGCTTGCTAAAGACGGGTTGGATCACCATGCTTGCTCAAGAGGTTGGATCACCACGCATGTTCAAGACGGTTTGGATCACCACGCTTGCTCAAGATGGGTTGGATTATCACACTTTCTCAAGACGGGTTGGGTCACCGCGCTTGCTCCAGACGGGTTGGATCACCACGCTTGCTCAAGACGGGATGGATCACCACGCTTGCTCAAGAGGTTGGATCACCACGCTTGCTCAGGAGGTTGGAGAACTCAAACGTACATGAACTATTTTCCTAATGTCCAAGATAAACTCAGGAAGTACATACTTATTTATTTATCTTTAATTCAGACACATCCATACTTATCCATACTAATATAAATGCGAAAGTGTGTCTGTCTGTCTGTCTGTTACCTCTTCACGCTAAACCGATGAACCAATTTAGATGAAAGAACAATGCTCAAAAATGTATGGGCACCGTCCCCACCCTTGTAGCACTTTAAAACCAAAGTTAATCGAAGGGCCTTATACATCTGATCATTTTATTGTATGACAGCGAAACTGAAATGTCCGTCCGAAAAAAGTTATACAACATGCAGAAACCGGTCACAATTACCAGTCACAATTACGCTGCCGTTTAATGTTCTTTTTCGACATGATGAAACCTAAAAACACCTAAACCACCATTAAACCACCATTTATGTGCTTGAAGTATTAAATAAATAAATAAATAAATAAAAATTCACCATTATGATTCCAAAGAGTTGTTTGAAAACTCCGAACGAAGGTATTTAATCATCCCACAGTAATATGTTTCTTGGTATAAAAGAAGAAAAGCATCGCGAGCAACATCATCATCATCATCTGCCTAGCCTTTTCCCAACTATGTTGGGGTCGGCTTCCAGTCTAACCGGGTGCAGCTGAATACCAGTATTTTAGGTGAAGCGACTGTCTGTCTGATCTCCACAACCCAGTTACTAGGTTATACGATACCCTTGGTAAGACTGGTTGTCAGACTTTCGGGCTTCCGACAACACGACTACCGAAGATCCAAGGATGACAGCCGGGACCAACGGCTTAACGTGATTTCCGAGGCACTGAGAGTTCTTGGTATGTAAAGATGGTCACCCATCCACGGACCAACCGCGGCAAGCTTAGCTTAACCTGAACGATCGACCTGTGCAGCTGTTATTACTTAGCCAGCAACATATCTGCGATTATTTTGTCATGGTTTTAATAACAAAGAACATTTAACGGCAACATAATTGTGACTTATTCCGGCTTCTGCATGTTGATATAACTTTTTTTGGATGGACATTTCAGTTTCGCTGTCATACAATAAAATGATCAGATGGATAAGGCCCTTCGATTAACATAGGAATTAAAGTGCTACAAGGGTGGGGACGTTTTGAGCATTGTTCTTTGTTATAGAGATAGTTTCATCATCATCATCATTTCAGCCGAAAGACGTCCACTGATAGAGATAGCTTAAGTCCCGGTTGTACTTTACAAAGGATAGTTTTTTTTATCCCGATATTCCCACAGGATTGACACTTATGCGGGTGAAACCGCGGGGCGCTGCTAGTTAATAGTTAAACTACATATGTTAGTATAATCAACTAATACACGAACATAAATAAATTAGAAACAATAATAACAATACAATACAACTTAAGAAATACTAGTTATACCTATTATGCCATCTGAATTGAAAAAGTCACATTAGAACTTGCCCGGGCCTGAAACACTGAGCCATCCCGACACGCCATGCGCCACCATCACGACACGCTATGCGCCACCATTACGGCACGCCATGCGTCACCATAACGACACGCCATGCGTCACCATCACCACACGCCATGCGCCACCATCACCACACGCCATGCGAAACCATCACGACACGCCATGCGCTACCATCACGACACGCCATGCGTCACCATCACCACACGCCATGCGCCACCATCACGACACGCCATGCGTCACCATCACCACACGCCATGCGCCACCATCACGACACGCCATGCGCCACCATCACCACACGCCATGCGCCACCATGACGACACGCTATGCGTCACCATCACCACACGCCATGCGCCACCATCACGACACGCCATGCGCCACCATCACCACACGCCATGCGCCACCATCACGACACGCCATGCACCACCATCACCACACGCCATGCGCCACCATCACGACACGCCATGCGCCACCATCACCACACGCCATGCGTCACCATCACCACACGCCATGCGCCACCATCACGACACGCCATGCGCCACCATCACCACACGCCATGCGCAACCACCACGACATGCTACCAATCAATTTTGGTGATCTCAACAAAATCTTTTTGTAAAAGGCCGTAGACTACCTAGTCTACGGCCTGATTCAAAAAGATCAACTTTAAAACGCTTTTCTGATGAATTTTCTTTACAATCAGGTGGTTCACTGGGTCACCAAGAACATATCAACCTCCATCAATAAAATCATAATTTACAGTCAAAAACATTGGGTTCCGTCGTCGTCCCCTAGTTCCGGCGGCGTCCCTAATTTGTGGCCGAGTTAAATTAAAACACATATATCATTATCGGACTTTGGCTTAGCGCGGGCCGTGCCGAGTAGTGCCGAACAGTTCCGAAGCGAGCCGTTGCTAATTCTTTAATTAATGCCCCTGACCGTCGACTACGTCGACAATTTGGAGAGGACCTGCGGAGATTCTATGTATCGGTCGCGGTGTCGAAGAGATAATTAGGACAATTTGGTATTTAACGAAAATGTGGAAAACGGCTAGTAGGTATATGATGGTCTGTACGTAATCCAGCTGTGCAGAGTGATCGAGTCTAATGCAATGCCGAAGGTTATACTGATGCTTATATGTGTGATGGTCGTGTGGTGAATCGGCCAATTATTTATTTCACTCAAAAATAATACAATTATTCACTCCTATGAGGAAAAATATAATAATTAAGATAGACGACGGTTTCGCTGGGTTATGAACTAAAATTAAGTTATATAAAAATAAAAATAAAACAGCACAAACTTACAATTCAATCATTATTAAGAACATGGTGCTTTAATAGCCTTTTAAAAGTTGTAAGTGATTTCGATTCCTTAACACTTTCACAGCGGATCACACAAAACCGGCCCGATACGGAGCTTGGCGCTGCCGCGCTGGAGCGTACGGTCAAAACTATCTCTTTCTCGCTGGTGCAGAACGATTATCTTTGGCATATGTAGGAGTTCGACAAAGACAAATATTGATTTCGGCTCGTGGTTACAAATGTAGTTTAGTAGTACTTTTCGGCCACCATCGCACTGACGGCGAAAAATGCCCGCTCCCTGCGGCGGCGGGCCTATTGTGGCCATTGCCGATCTGTTGCGGCACGGAGCGCACGCGCAAGCGTCGAGCCGCCGCCAGTCAGTGTTGTGCTCTCTACATGACAAAAAAAAAGAGATAAAATAACGACACAGCAGCAGCAGCAGTCGGCAGGTGCTTAAGTATGGCGCAACGAAAAAGGTTCTAAGAGAAGAAATTGTGCACGGTGCTATGAAAAGCTACGACAGACATTAGGGTGCAAAGAAGTAAAAAAGAAAGCTAAAAAAATTAAAACATTTTGCAACAAATGCAATCAATCTTTTTGCGGGCAATGTTATAAAGAAAGACATGCCAAATTGTCAAACCTACCAAATTAGTTTACTGTTCACACTTTTTTATTTCTGTTTTATTTTTGATAACCCTATATTTTTGTCTGTCCCATCACTATAAAAAAGTACTTTCTAGCGCGGTATCGGTCGTTATCGGCCTGACACTTTCCTTGGTTGATTTCTCATTTCCTGTTTGGCATATCCAGGGGCGAAACGAACGTAAAGAAACTGGGTTCAGGATCATTTTTTAACCGACTTCAAAAAAGGAGGAGGTTTCTCAATTCGACCGTATATATGTTTTTTTTTTTTTTTTTTTATGTGTGTTCGCGGATAACTTCGTCGTTTATGAACCGATTTTGATTATTCTTTTTTTGTTGGACAGGATATATGCCAAGGGTGGTCCCATGATAAGGAAACCAGGATCTGATGATGGCATTCCAGTGAAATCGAGGGGAACATCCGAAAATCGTAGGAGCGACTAGTGCGTTTGGTAACTTTTTCATTAAGTATTTTAAAGCACTACAATTTAATGAAGGCCTGGAGTCGATCTGATGATGGAGCCGAAAGACAGTCGAGGGGACTCCTCAACGATTTACAGCAGTTACCTTGTGTTTGGGCTTGATTAATTTGTATTGATGTGAACTTTACACCTAGATGGGTTGTGATTGTCATTAGGGGTCTGATGATGAAGACGAAGGGCAGTTAAGGGAACTCCTCAACAGTTTACAGTAGCTATGTTCACCGATTACTCGAAGACGGCTGGACCGATTCCGAAAGTTAATTTTTTGTTTGAAAGGGTATACTCTCGAGGTGGTTCCATTATCATCAACTTGGAATTTGATGAGAGGATCCCATGGAAATCGAGGGAAACACTCAAATTTTATAGGCGAACCTATAGCGATTTGGGTATTTTTTAAAGTAACTTGAGCATTTGCTCTCGGAAATCATCATTTGATGAAGTGAAGCTGATGATGAAGACCACAGATGGCTATCGGAACTACTCAATGACAAATATTTCACGGGTTGCGATTCGATTACTTTAATATGGTTGCTAAGCAATTTATGCTCGTCACAATGAGTATGGTGAGTGATTGTTGAGGAGTTCTCCTGGTTCTTACCGGGAGAACTCCACAACCATTAATGTCCCAGCATCGGGAAAAGCAATATTTTGTAAAGGTGATCAACAGTTGGCATTAGGCTATTGTGACTTAGATAAATTACAAACTGACCAACTAAAAAGTGAAAAATAAAAACGTTTTTACAAAAAAAACAACCGACTTCCAAAAACAAACACTACAAATTGAAAAATAACTTTAATTTCGGAAGTCGGTGTCTTTGGTTCCGCATTTTCGATTATCGACACCGACTTCCGAAATTAAAGTTATTTTTCAATTTGTAGTGTTTGTTTTTGGAAGTCGGTTGTTTTTTTTGTAAAAACGTTTTTTACATTATAAATAAAAACAGTGTAAACCATGTATTCGCAAAGTTATAGCGCTTGAATCTATCCTTGTGGTATCGGGTCAAAAAGGACTGATACGCACTGTCAAAAAGGTCGATGAATGCGCATTTCGACCGCCGCCGCACCAGATGAAAGTTCATGATTTTTTGCCGCAGCTAAGTAGTTAATTACTTATAGAGTTGAGCCCCCTCATTTTTAGGGTTCCGTAGCCAAATGGCAAAAACGGAACCCTTATAGATTCGTCATGTCTGTCTGTCTGTCTGTCCGTCCGTATGTCACAGCCACTTTTCTCCGAAACTATAAGAACTATACTGTTGAAACTTAGTGAGTAGATATATTTTGTGAACCGCATTAAGATTTTCACACAAAAATAGAAAAAAAACAATAAATTTTAGGGTTCCCCATACTTAGAACCGGAACTCAAATTTTTTTTTTTCATCAAACCCCTACGTGTGGGGTATCTATGGGTAGGTCTTCAAAAATGATATTGAGGTTTCTAATATCATTTTTTTCTAAACTGAATAGTTTGCGCGAGAGACACTTCCAAAGTGGTAAAATGTGTGTGTCCCCCCCCCCTGTAACTTCTAAAATGAGGGAATGATAAAACTAAAAAAAATATATGATGTCCATTACCATGTAAATTACCACCGAAAATTGGTTTGAACGAGATCTAGTAAGTAGTTTTTTTTTAATATGTCATAAATCGTAAACCGCAATTTACCATTCATTCAATCAACTCAAAAATAAATAAAAACATTTTATTTCATAAACATAAACCTTATGCATAAACCCGTATGTTACGGAACTCTCGGTGAGCGAGTCCGACTCGCTCTTGTCCGGTTTTTTATTTTATTTTATTTAGGAAACAAACAGATGCAATAATAAATATATGTATACAAATAGTTCAACACAATCTAGAAACAGTTTCCACAGATTACTATACAGCTAAATTTTATGTACCTAAGTGTAACAACAACCAGAAGTTCACACTCATATGCGACAGTCTTTCTACCGTAGTTTGAATTATAGTTATTAACCTATGCCTATGGTATTTTTTTGACAAATGAAAGGTAAAGAAGAGTCTTAATTTGCATCTTGATTGAAAAAGCCAATGTTAATAATATAGCAGTAACACGAGTTGTTGACAAAGCTGTGATTGGGATACTATGATAATCTAAAACCTTCATCAATTACCTAACTATTCTTGAACGTACATGTAACTTATTATTTGTAATGCCGCTGTCGAGAGCTCTACCTGCGATACATGTCATACTCCACTCCCTGCCACACTGTTAACCTTCTCCACTTTATTTAGTGGGCTGACGTCACGGTGTCACGGCACATCCGTGTCACGTTAAATACAAACGTGACAGCGGGACAGCTCGCGGCCGACATCAAAGGACCCGCAGGATTACGGTTATAAACTCGCGCTTTTGACACTCATGTTACCGTTTGTGTCCGCTTCATAATTATTATAATTTTAGAGTCGTTTGCTTCGTACGACGGGTTCTCATCAGTTTATAATAATTGGAACAATTTGACGGTACGTAGAAAACAAAACATGGAAATTGCATAGAAATTGCGAAAAGATGATATCTGCAGACATTATTTGCAGTGATCATTTTCAATAGTATGGAAAATTATTTGCAGTGATCATTTTCAACCTATTATGTTATAAAAAAACATAATAGGTTGTAGGTACGTAACGCGGGCTGGTGTCCGCAACTCCACGTCAATGCGCGTATTTTGCGTACGGGTGGGAAAATCGATTATTCGATCCACCCCAGCTCCTCAAGGACGGCCAGCATCGCCTTGGTGTTACTAACAATCTCACGGAAGGTACCTGGTTTACCAAAGTATTTAGCCCAGCATGTGGAGACCGGGCAGATTAGAAGCACAAAAGCTGCCGTCTCGTCGTCCTCCATGCAGGCCCTGCACAGTGGAATGGTTGCGACTCTTTCATAAGAGTAATTAATTAATTCAACCGTTTTAATTACACCTACACACCTTTTATTACAATTTAATGTATTTAATTTAATAAACACCTCTTTGATGACAAAGCTGCTGTAACTGTACGCAGCTATTGTTTAGTTAGTCGGAGAACCTGTTTCGTGAGGAGTGGTAATTTTAGTGGTTTTTTGTGGTAAGTAAGTACCTCGTACCGGACTATTTCAAAAAGTGTGTTTGTTCGTGAGGTAGGTACCTATTAATTAAGTACCAACCTCACGAAAACACACATTTTAGTCGCCTGAAGCACATTAAAAAAAATAACTCATGTACACTTTTTGCAGTATTCTAACGCATTGCTCTTTGTCTCGCAGTGCGCCATACATCACAGTGGAATAAATTCACTGGAATTTATCCGCACTTACGGCGACGTTTTATTCGCTTGACCTCCCCCGCTGTCCCCTACTGCCCTCCCCCCCCCCTGGCAGCCCCGTCGCTGCAGTTCAAAGTGTTCGCATATAAAATATTCACACTGCGCAGTCATGTTTATTGAAAGGGAACTTTGTCTCAGACTACTTGATTACCTAGAATACCTGGACAGAACTCTACCTACTGTTACATGAAGTCTTTGTACTGAAGCTGAGTACCTCTTTTTCTTTTTATAAAGGATCAATTTAAGCATGACTTTATATGTTTACATAGGTTTCACGGGTCTCGTTATCTATACATATGTCGGAGACAGCATTAGTACGGGAGCTGACTTGACAACGAGGCGGAAGCAGTGTGACGACAACGACTATTCGGAACGCCAGCGCCATCTGGTGGCGCTTGACAGAGTCTAGCATGAGTTCGTGGGGGGGTCGACGCTCGAAGACAGCTCGTCAAGAACGGTGTGGAGCTCTCTTGGACATTGGACATCGTACGAACAACAAGTGCTCAGAAACTGTCCCGCGTTCCGTATCTGGTTGTGTCGTGTACCTTACAGTGTGTAATTTGCTAGTGTGAATAAATTGTTCGTGAAATTATAATCTGACTTGAACTGCAAACCGTTTTTCTATTGCGCAATAACCAACACTTACCCACAGTAGCCCACACATAGTTCAAATATGGCTGATAATAACGAGACACACTATACTTTCTCCGATATCAGAACTGGGATTCGTGTTGGTTCATGCGCAAAATCAGAACGCTTAAAATTAAAGTGACCGTTGACATTTGATAAACAAAGTGCAAACATGCGAACGCTTATTAAATAATCGTGTGGATCTGTCCAAGTTCGACCCAGACAAACCAGATACGGATGTGCGATCATAGTACATGTTGTTTTGGGCATAGGCTGTATGCAGAAATACCTTTGCACAGTGACGCGCCAGTTGCGCCCTACCGCCACGTTTAAAGAAAAAAAAAAGTGTGTCTGTAACCGGCGTTTGAGTCCGTCGTATCCTGTTTTCGTATTAAGAACACACGGTAGGACGCGTCGTGTGCAAACGCAACAGCACACAGTACGATAGCTGATTTGTTTTGCTGAAAATTCACTGCAAGGAGGTCAACTTGTTGTGTGTGGCCGTCATTAAGGCGCACAAAGGGAGCCAAGGACGTGGCGTGGAGCTACCAGTGACGTAGGGTGATTTCAAGAATCGAGCCAAGCAGCCTGCAGCCGTCGGTGAAGCCCTTCGTGTGCTGCAAGTGAGGGAATCCAGGACAAGTCGCGACATGTCATGAGCCGCGGCCCGGTGCACGAGCAGTGGCAGCCAGGCAGATGGTGGAGGTGGACCGCGTGCTGCAAGCAGCAGCGGTGAGTGGACGTATGCATCGTACAGCTACTCTCAGGCACGTTAGAAAATAAAGGTGAGCTGTATTGTTTTGTTTACGATTCTGGTGCTGAATGCTCGTGAGTAAAAGCGAGTTGTGTAGCCAAATTAAGTGGCAAACGAGTTAATAATGTTGTTGCGTTGACTGGTATTGGTCAAACGCGTGTATTCAGCACAGAACAATATGTAGCGTTGCGATTAGCGAGCAACAACTTGAGATTTTATTACATTTCTACCCGACATTTACTTGCAAAGTAATATTATGATAAGACAAAGGCAACTATAACAACATTCGCGATTTAGTGTTCAGATTGTGAGAGTAAGTTAGATCGGAAGTTCAGAGGTCCGCTTAAGGTAGTTGATGTTTTGGATGGTGACCCCATACGTTAAAAGTTTTAAATTCTAACCGTACTTACTAGTATGCTCACGATCGCGTACGAAAGATGCCTCTAAGTAGTGTTCCTAAAGATTTAGACGTAAAAGACGGTGATGAGAGTTCACCGAGTAGTTAGAGCACATACCTAGTTAGCTAGAGCGCTACTTACCTATGGCTAGGTCGCACTGTACGCACTTGTCTGTAGTCGTAACTGCAATTCACGTGTGAGTTGTTCAGGGAGCGATGGGCAGCTGGTGGTGCAGCGGGGACCAGGGTCTCAAAGGAGACTATTGTTGTGTTGGTTTGTAATGACCTGGGAGTCGTAGACTCTATGTGAAGTAATGTGTGTTGGTCGTATCACTTGGGGTGATGACGATATGGGTGGCATGAGTGTCACTAGTTGCTGCGGCAGCAGGGACATGAGCATTGTATGTGATCTAAGTTGATATAGTTCCTGACCAATTATTACTAAGGCTTAAAGGAATCTTTTGTTGGCGATGATTGCTATTGTTTTTACTAAATTTTTGTTAAGTAATCGTGTCGATAACAATGTGGTCAGAATTGGGCGAGTGGAACATGCACTGCTGTTGGTTTTTTTTGTGGTTACAGGTTAACACATAACGACGTGTGTAAGCAAGATGGCAGTGTCAGACAGCGCTACACTCTGGATCTCCTGTACGAGTGGTCGCTGATCGGGGACGGCGCTTTCCGTGCAAGAGGTTTCGTGACTTCTGCCAGGGAAGCAGTGGTTGCGGGTGGATGTCTGTGCCGTTGAGCCGGCTACAGATCTGTTGTCTACCGAATCTGGTGAGCCGTTTTCATTTTGTTTTGACTCGCGTACTGAATGTTTCTCTGGTAAACAACAGCAAAAATGGTTACATTGTTAGGTATAGCCCAATTTAGTTTACAATGCAATTTTAAATATGCTCACGTTAGGTTAAGAATGATGCCAGTAGGTCATGTACCAGTTGAAGTAGATGGTGATCACAGTGGTGATGAGCAAGCCTTAGTAGTGGGAACCACGCGAGTAGGGGTTCTCTAACGGCCGTAGTAAAGTTGTGTGTAGTCACAGGGTGATGCTTACGAATCCATGCGCTGGATGTGTGAGAGCAATGCGATTGCTAGTCGGCCGGAGAGCCGTGGCGTTAGAGTGGTTTACTCGTGTGTGGGTTTCCAGGTGTCTAACGCTCTTAGTGAAAAAGATTATTGTTGTAATGTGGATAACGATGGTACATGACTCTGGATGATGTTTTTTTGGTCAGTGGGTCGTCTTAGGGGCGTACTTACAAATACGCTCTATGACCGTGTTCGGAAGATGCCCGAGGGCCAAGTACCAATTGAGATTGTAGACGAAATGGATGATGAGTTGGCATCACTTTAGTTTGTGTACTCAGGTTCTCGGTTCATTGGGTCGGAGACCGTACCAGAGTATCGTGAGTACGTGGTATACGCGGTAGCTCTGGGTAGTATGGTCGAGTCTAGCTTGAAGCCAAGACCGTAGAGTCAAGAACGACTCGGCAATCCTGCGGGAAGTGCGTATGTGACAAATGTGTGGGACCGTGAATGTGATACCTGAGGTTTTGTTTTCTTTGACTAACGTAGTGTGGAATCGTTGTACTTGGTCTCGGTAATCTCGAAACTAGATAGTTCAAATTCTTAGATTAGCCTAATTTTTGATTTCTGATTTGAATGCTTATTGCAAATTCATTGTAAAATAAAACAGATTTTATAGAGTCGAGTCCCTTTTAATTTTGATCCATTAGTCTTCATATGGGAGGTTGCGAAAAATGCCAGAAAATCAGAGTATTACTAACTAATTTGAGGAAAGCCAAGTAAAAGTCTTGTTGATGAAACAGAGTAGAGATTAAGTCGCGTGATAGTTGTGAATCTTAGGTCGGCTGGTCGGGACCGTACCAGTAGTCATTTCGTAGCCGTAGTCCGTTAGAAGTCGGTATCTGCTTTTAGTAGTCCGTGGATACGCGGTGCGCGGGTGTCTCTGGCGGAGGTCGGGTCTTGTAGAGACCATAGAGTCCGTGGGACTCGGAATTCAGAGGAATTCATAGAAACAAACGAGAGGTTTGTTGGGCTTGATGAAAAGCCACAGGCCACGAATAAGATTCCTGCTTTGTGTTTTGTAATGCTCTAAGGATGTTTTATTGGCTTAGTTGATTATTTAGTTAGTGATCTTGAGATTTGAGAATCAAGTAATGAGTAATGCTCTGAACTCTGCAATTTTTTTAGTTTGTTCGAATTTTCATGATGCTTTTTGCCTGTACCATATTTGGTCAGGAGTGACCGAGCTATGTGATACTTTGCGGGTATGTTTGTTTACAGATTAACACACGAGGACGTGTGGAAGCAGGATGGCCGTGTCGGAGACAGCATTAGTACGGGAGCTGACTTGACAACGAGGCGGAAGCAGTGTGACGACAACGACTATTCGGAACGCCAGCGCCATCTGGTGGCGCTTGACAGAGTCTAGCATGAGTTCGTGGGGGGGTCGACGCTCGAAGACAGCTCGTCAAGAACGGTGTGGAGCTCTCTTGGACATTGGACATCGTACGAACAACAAGTGCTCAGAAACTGTCCCGCGTTCCGTATCTGGTTGTGTCGTGTACCTTACAGTGTGTAATTTGCTAGTGTGAATAAATTGTTCGTGAAATTATAATCTGACTTGAACTGCAAACCGTTTTTCTATTGCGCAATAACCAACACTTACCCACAGTAGCCCACACATAGTTCAAATATGGCTGATAATAACGAGACACACTATACTTTCTCCGATACATATAATAAATCTGTAGAAGGGTCAATTCTGTACATTGAAAATATTGAAAAAATAAATAGCGGGGGGTGTTGCTGAATCGATACCAAACCCAAATATGTGATTAAAAAAATTTTTGTCTGTCTGTCTGTCTGTCTGTCTGTCTGTCTGTCTGTCTGTATATGCAGGCATCACGTGAAAACTAACGGTTCGATTTCGATGAAACTTGGTATAATTATACCTTATTATCCTGGGCATAAAATAGGATACTTTTTATCCTGGAAAAATACGTAGAAAAAAAAATCTTATTTTTCGGTTTTATTCATAGTCGTTGTTCTGTAGAACCGCGAACACACGTTGCATTACCCGTAGTGGATAATTTTCCATTTCAATTTAAGAGAATACAGTTTCCTGTAGCTTTATGTTACGCCATGACAATAAATAAGGCTCAAGGTCAGACCCTAGGAGTTGCTGGCGTAGATGCGTAGATCTTACCGCGAGTTGTTTTTCACACGGGCAACTTTACGTAGCTCTTTCCCGTGTGAGCAGTCCAAGAAATCTTCATGTTCATATTCCGGACGAGCTCACTAACAATGTTGTGAATGCTGAAGCTCTCAATTAACTTTCTGTCGCATTGTCACTTTTTTATTATTGCAAACTTTTCGTCACTGTCAGTAATTTACTGCTACATGCTACTTATCAAGGTCGGAATTACTATGAAAAAAAAACTTACTACAGAACGCAAGCTCAACAGCAGTAGCTCAATAGAGGGATCTCCTTAATTATCATAGGCTTAGCCGTATTTGGGTCCAATAGATATTTATAAGATGTCATTGTCAGAGTTACTCAAAATGGAGAAATAAACCATCCACGCGAAGACCGACATCCGCGCGGACGGAGTCGCGGGCGGAAGCTAGTTAATCATAAGAATCCACGCGATGACCTGATGATGAATCTTTGTTAACTGATTGTTATAGAATATAATAGAACAAATCATTTAATTATCCAAAACATAAGTTCATACACACACGGCATGCAAGATGTTACATAAATTGTAGCACAATCATGTTCTGCCTTAACGACGTATAAATATAAACAGGTAGGTTATTTTTATTAGTAGTTTTGTCCATTATTCAAAGCAATTAACATATCAAAATGAAAACTTAATAAATCAAATTATAATAAATCTACCTACTACAGCATAGTGTCATCAACTCGTCATCGAAATGTATAATAAAATAAAATTAGCCAGTCAAAAGTCAAAGTAATTAGGAATAAAAATCTACTTAGACAACTCCGATTGATTTACTTTAATATTATACATAACATCAATAATGAACAACAAAAAAAAATCGAATGTTAAAACAGAATTCGAATAAAAAATAAAACTATACCTATCGATACTTTGTCTGTTAAAAACTCGGAAATATTATTGGTTTTTAGGGTTCCGTACCCAAAGGGTAAAAACGGGACCCTATTACTAAGACTTCGCTGTCTGTCCGTCTGTCCGTCTGTCTGTCTGTCTGTCATCAGGCTGTATCTCAAGAACCGCGATAGCTAGACAGTTGAAATTTTCACAGATGATGTATTTCTGTTGCCGCTATAACAACAAATACTAAAAACAAAATAAAATAAATATTTAAGGGGGGCTCCCATACAACAAACGCGATTTTTTTGCTCTTTTTTGCTCGATATCAAAAATGGCAACAGGTAGGCACTTGAAATATTCACAAAATACTCAATTGTATTTTAACTTTAATAATAAATAATAAAATTAAAATAAAAGAAATATTTAAGGGGGGCTACCATACAACAAACATGTTTTTTTCGGTGTTTTTGCCTTGTGGTACGGAACCCTTCGTGTGCGAGTCCGACTCGCACTTGGCCAGTTTTTTTAAATTGTTGTGAAAAAAAAAAATATAACTATACTTAATACGTATACGCCTCGACTTGAGAACCTCCTCCTTTTTTTCGTCGGTTCAAGATGCGTTCACGCCCGAGTATTTCTTGCCATGGCATGTATACATGCGCGGTCCCCACCTCCAATAATTCCCTACTAGGCAGTACTGTCCCATTGGCTAAAAGGTCAAATTCGAGCAATACAATTTAAAATAACCCCATACCGTCCCTAGTAATCCATACCATATATCTCCTATATCCTCTGACAGAGAAACTGCACAACACACGATTCTTATCTTTTTGTCACGCAAATGCATCGGATCGCGCGGGAACGCAACGTACCGCGCGGCTCCGCAGCGTGCCGTCAGTGTCGCGTGACGTCACGGCAATTAAACCCGCGCGCGGCTGTTTGCGGCGCACTCAGCGATTTCAGCGCTTTCGTGAGTTATGTCTGCGATTACACGCGTGTGCATACGCATATTGATTTTGTTATTGAGGCGATTTAAGCGCTAATTTTGGAGTGGAGCGCTAGTTATGTTTTACTTTGAGAGGAATTGTTGTAATTGTTTTTATGTCTGTCCATTTATGTATGTAGACTATGCTATAATCTATCAGTCACGTATTGTGATGGTACGTTAGGTTACTGAAACTCTTCTGCAACAGTTTTCATGAAACTACATAGTTATTCCCATATTTTGGAAACGGAACATACAGGTAATTTGAAACAAATCCTTAATATCCGAGTACGCCCCGTTGTTAAATATGATAGTGATCTACATACACAAACATCAGGTGCTAATATTTGTAGTGTGATGTCACTCGTGGAACTACCCTCCAGTAAAATTGGCAGGTATCAGCGATGCCTCAGCCACCGCCGTCAGTCGACGTATTAATTATCTAACGCAAACAAAGTAAGCGCGGTGTATGTCTACCCGTAGACAACGGAAAAGGAAGAAGCTTAATACATGTCATGGTGTCATAAAAGTCAAATCACTTTCTATTTAGGCACTATGTAGGGTGAACATAAGTCCAGTTGTGGAACTCGGGAAAGACAATTGTGGTTTTTGAATTTGACTCTTCGCTGGACAGCAAAATGTCTCGAAAGTTGACGTTTAACAGCATCAGGAAAAAGACTAGAGTTCTGGGATGATCAAATGTGGTGTCAATGTAGTGTTACTGTGGTGTCAATGTGGTGTTAATGTGGTGTCAATGTGGTGTCAATGTGGTGTCAATGTGGTGTTAATGTGGTGTTAATGTGGTATTAATGTGGTGTTAATGAGGTGTCAATGTGGTGTCAATGTGGTGTCAATGTGGTGTCAATGTGGTGTCAATGTGGTGTTAACGTGGTGTCAATGTGGTTTTAAGGTGGTGTTAATGTGGTATTAATGTGGTGTTAATGAGGTGTCAATGTGGTGTCAATGTGGTGTCAATGTGGTGTCAATGTGGTGTCAATGTGGTGTCAATGTGGTGTCAATGTGGTGTTAATGTGGTGTCAATGTGGTGTTAATGTGGTGTCAATGTGGTGTTAATGTGGTGTTAATGTGGTGTTAATGTGGTGTCAATGTGGTGTTAATGTGGTGTCAATGTGGTGTCAATGTGGTGTCAATGTGGTGTCAATGTGGTGTCAATGTGGTGTTAATGTGGTGTCAATGTGGTGTTAATGTGGTGTCAATGTGGTGTTAATGTGGTGTCAATGTGGTGTTAATGTGGTGTCAATGTGGTGTCAATGTGGTGTTAATGTGGTGTCAATGCCGAGAATCATGATTTTGGGGCGTCTCTTGCTTAGAAGGGAACTGCGATAGATGCTAAATGTACCTTCTGTATTCATCTGTTGAATGGTAATGCTCAAGTCACTTCCCGTTCGTCTCGTACGCAGCTCGGCATTATCTAATCGTGATTCCAATGCTGTGTTTGAACGAAGACACTGCTTATATAGGGATGTCAGGTAACAGTGCGCGCCGTAGTTTGCTCATAGAAACACGTTAGAAAATAATGGAATGAGGCTGAATTAATATAGTTATACAAGTTCTTTGAAAATAATGCAACGAGTCACCATGTGATGATCACACAAAGAGAAAACAGACAGAAGTCCTCGAGATAACATGATAATATTATACCTTTTGAATTTTCTCTTTAAAGTACAAGATTATCTTTTCCACTCTTTGTCTCTGCATCACCCAAAGGTTGACTGGTAGAAAATGCCTATGGCATTAAGTCCGCCTCTGTACATTTACGCGCTTGAAGTATTAAATAAATAAATAAAATAAATAAATATATTTTTCTTTTAGATAATTTTATCCACACGAACGCCCATTTATGTTCCGTAAGAACTTACAAGTTCTATGAAATCATAGAAAATAATGCGAATGTAAAATAAATAGAAGGTAGGTGCTGCCTAAAGGAATGCAAGTTTCCTGGCAAATAATATTTATAGACAGGCTGAAGCTACAAGTTACGGCATGAGTCCAAAATTAAATAAAAAACCAAAATAGACTATAGTAAGCTATTTTCGCGGAATTATATAACACGTTGTCGGTTTTTAAGAAACCGGAGGCAAGACGAACTCTAATACAGTCAGGGAAAATAAAAGGCGAATTTTTTTTTAACGATTAATACCATTCTTGTTGTACAATAAATCCTAAAAGGTGTTCCTCAGCATCAATCCCAAAATAATCATCCCTGGCGTTTGTACAATACAGGAAGTAAAAATTCTCAAAAAAACACCTTCAAACCGCCTACCGCGAATGTGTTTACACGCCCCCGAGCCGCGAGCCGGTAAAAGATTGTTAGCTAACCGCTTACAAACTCATTTCGTTCACAATTTATGGCACGCAATGAGCTTTTATAAGTTAATACATTGGTATTTTATTTGTCCCACATCGGGAACGCTCCGCACGCGGTACGCTTAGTTTTTAATACGTGTTTGTTTGTGTCGCACGTTGTGTGTCGAGTAATTGCTTAATACTACAAAGGTATCAGAACCGTGAGTATCATAAATTTATATGGTTTAACAGATGTGGTTGTTGCAAGCGGTTTTCTTTCTTACTTTTGTTTTTTGTCTTATGTGGAAGTTTTATTGAAAGAAACTGACACTATTGAAGTTTGATTGTCGCTATGACTTGTTTTAATGTAACGCAAATAAGGACATGACATAGAGCCGGTTGTTTCAAACGGTTAGTTAACGTAACATACGTACGTCAAATATTAACGATTACATAATCTAAATCAAATTCCGACTTTCGGTATCTCGGTCCACTCGTGCAAAGCGATGGCGAAGTAGATCGGACGGTTGGGCACAGAATTAACACTGGATGGATGAAATGGCATTTGTCAAATGCCCATGTAACACCCACTCTCATAAAGATCGGAGACGCTACACTCGAAGTCGTGGACGAGTATGTTTACCTAGGACTAACTTCGAGAAAGAGGTTAATCGATGAATCCAACTCGGCTGGGCAGCGTTCGGGAAGCTACGCAATATCTTCTCGTCCCACATACCGCAGTGTCTCAAGACGAAAGTCTTTGACCAGTGCGTGTTGCCAGTGATGACTTATGGCACTGAAACGTGGTCGCTCACAATGGGTCTTATAAGAAGGCTAAAAGTCAACCAAAGGGCAATGGAGAGGGCTATGCTTGGAGTTTCCCTGCGTGATAGAATCAGGAATGAGGAGATCCGCAGGAGAACCAAGGTAACCGACATAGCCCGAAGAATTGCCAAACTTAAGTGGCAGTGGGCAGGGCACATTGCTCGCAAAACAGATGGCCGATGGGGCCGAAAGGTTCTGGAGTAGCGAACGCGTACAGGAAGACGTAGCGTTGGAAAGCTTCCCACAAGGTAGACCGACGACCTTGTGAAGGCCGCAGGAACCCGTTGGATGCGGGAAGCACAGGACCGGTCGAAGTGGAGGTGCTTGGGGGAGGCCTATGTCCAGCAGTGGACGTCTTTCGGCTGAAATGATGATGAGGATGAACTGGCGGCAGGTCACCGGAACAATCTGCGACTCCCGCATTCTCCTTAAACTTAAGGGGAAGATATATAAAACCATGATTAGACCTGCTGCCTTGTATGGATCCGATTGTTGGGCCACAAAATGGATGAATCAAAGGCAATTGCATGCAGCAGAGATGAGAATGCCAAGAGGGATGTGTGGTGTTACACGAATGGATAGAATAAGTAATGAATACATAAGTGGAAGTTTGAAAGTAGCACCGGTAACTGAAAAGTTGCGTGGGAATCGGTTGTCATGGTATGGCCATGTGTTACGAAGAAATGAGGAAAATGTCGTGAGGAGAGTTCTGAGTATGGATGTCGATGGCTATAAGAGTAGGGGAAGACCAAAGAAACGATGGATGGACTGTGTGAATGATGATATGGTTAGACAGGGGGTGACTACCGAGATGACGACTAATAGAGAAGTATGGAAGAAAAAGACATGTTGCGCCGACCCCAAATAAATTAGGGTAAGGGCAGGAGAATGATGATGATGACATAATCTAAATCAAATCAAAATATTTTATTTCACATAAACCTACATGGGCACTTATGACACGTCAGAAGCTAGGTGCACGGTTCCAATTAGTCGATTCCTATAGGGAAGAGCCGGCAAGAAATTCCACGGTTACTCATTTAAAAATAATTGACGTTTACAATGTTTTCAAATTACAGTAGGTATGGGAGGACAGCGTAGGCCTGTCAACAAGTACCAGGCACTTAATAAAATAAAAAAACTGGTTTACAAATCTAAAGTCTACAATGCCTACAAAGTCCTCACATTTACAAAATATAAAATAATCTATCAAAACGACAAAAATAAATTTAATATAAAAACCTATAAAAACCAAGTGACTGCAAACGGTTGAGTTACGCAACTGTCTAATCGATAAAACTGACGAGTCAGTGAAACTGACTAATCAACGAAACTGGTGAATTAAATAAACTGACGACTAAGGGGAAACTGACTAGTGATACGCGGACTCAAGGATTATGTCAAAGAAGTATGTAAAAAATAAATAAAAAATAAACATCGTAATTTGGGAGCAGTTAGTAGAAATTTACGTAGTTATGCAGTTAATGAGGTGCCAGGGAAGCCACATGTGCAGAAGGAATTATTGCCAAACTACCTTGTCTTCAACCCAGTCTTTAATCGTTATTATTTGACGTAGGTCAAGGCCATAAAGAGAGATACGTGGTCAGGTCCTCACCGCCTCTACATGGATGATTTGAAACTTTTTGCCCCCAACAAATTGCATCTGATGGAGCTACTGAAGGTAACTGAAACTTTCAGTAGCGCCATCAGGATGGAATGTGGTGTGGACAAATGTGCAGTCATGCATGTAAAGCGAGGGGAGATTATGGAGTCCGAGGGAATTCAACTCTTGGATTCCATAAACCTAAGATCCCTCATCCGAAAGCTATAAGTGTTTGGGTATGTCGGAAGCGTTAGACATCAACGTCGCTGACACGAAGCAATCGCTGAAGGAGCGCTTCTTTTATCACCTGAAGAAGATATTAATTAGTATTCTTTTGGGTGGAAATAAGGTGCGCGCCTTCAACGGCACCAACTTCATAAGCATAAGCAGGATACAAGGGTCTAAGACTTACTAGAGAAGATTTTCAAAATGTCTTATTTAAAAAAGATAACTGGAAATCTCTGTTTCTACGGAAAATTTAAAATCGGTCTAATTTGGCTGTAACACTATTTTTCGCAAATGTTCTCTACTAACGTTTTAGACCTTCGTATCTTGTTCATGCGTATGAAGTTTCATTAAAATCGGTTCATTGATTTCGAAAAATAAGGGTTTGAAATTTTGTATGACATGCGGTTCGGCGTAAACGCTCTTAGATGCGAAGACCCTCCACAACCGCGAGGTGTGCAGTCTCTGGGAATATTTTTTAAAAGCTGAAGTGTGCCCTCCGCCCTCCATGGCTATAGAGAACTGGCGCAAACCTGTAATACCTACTACCGATGACCGCAAGCGGCCGTGAAGCTCCTTTAAGCAAGGAGCGCTTCTATCTATTGAGTCTCTCGTTAGGCGGTTCAGAAGGCAGTACTCCTCGATACGACTCGCATTGTAAGGAGGTTACTGTCTCTGGAGCCCTAACCACCTGTAGCTTGGACTCTGCTCCCGACACCGGGATGACTATTTTTTTATATTTTTAAATGATTTTTAAGACATCTAAATAAATAAAGGAAATGATAATAATACATTTTTTTAATCAAGTAACAAGGGCTCATCATGTTAGTAAACTTAAGAACTATGTTAGACCATTTTATTGAAATTTTGTATAGAACAGCAATTTTTTTTTACCGACGAAAAATTTCAACGCAGGGTGTTTAGAATTATGTCACCTGTATAATTTTTTTACATCCGATGTGCTTGCATAACGTATATCTTGTGCGATGCAGCGAGTGTCGTAGCAACAATAGCAGCCCTGGTTTGCAGCGAGTGTGGTAGCAACAGTAGCAGGCCTGGCGTGCACCGAGTGTGGTAGCAACAGTAGCAGCCCTGGGGTGCAGCGAGTGTGGTAGCAACAGTAGCAGCCCTGGGGTGCAGCGAGTGTGGTAGCAACAGTAGCAGCCCTGGTGTGCAGCGAGTGTGGTAGCAACAGTAGCAGCCCTGGCGTGCAGCGAGTGTGGTAGCAACAGTAGCAGCCCTGGCATGCACCGAGTGTGGTAGCAACAGTAGCAGCCCTGGGGTGCAGCGAGTGTGGTAGCAACAGTAGCAGCCCTGGGGTGCAGCGAGTGTGGTAGCAACAGTAGCAGCCCTGGTGTGCAGCGAGTGTGGTAGCAACAGTAGCAGCCCTGGCGTGCAGCGAGTGTGGTAGAAACAGTAGCAGCCCTGGCGTGCAGCGAGTGTGGTAGCAACAGTAGCAGCCCTGGGGTGCAGCGAGTGTGGTAGCAACAGTAGCAGCCCTGGCGTGCACCGAGTGTGGTAGCAACAGTAGCAGCCCTGGGGTGCAGCGAGTGTGGTAGCAACAGTAGCAGCCCTGGGGTGCAGCGAGTGTGGTAGCAACAGTAGCAGCCCTGGTGTGCAGCGAGTGTGGTAGCAACAGTAGCAGCGCTGGCGTGCAGCGAGTGTGGTAGAAACAGTAGCAGCCCTGGCGTGCAGCGAGTGTGGTAGCAACAGTAGCAGCCCTGGGGTGCAGCGAGTGTGGTAGCAACAGTAGCAGCCCTGGCGTGCAGCGAGTGTGGTAGCAACAGTAGCAGCCCTGGCGTGCAGCGAGTGTGGTAGCAACAGTAGCAGCCCTGGCGTGCAGCGAGTGTGGTAGCAACAGTAGCAGCCCTGGGGTGCAGCGAGTGTGGTAGCAACAGTAGCAGCCCTGGCGTGCAGCGAGTGTGGTAGCAACAGTAGCAGCCCTGGGGTGCAGCGAGTGTGGTAGCAACAGTAGCAGCCCTGGCGTGCAGCGAGTGTGGTAGCAACAGTGGCAGCCCTGGCGTGCAGCGAGTGTGGTAGCAACAGTAGCAGCCCTGGCGTGCAGCGAGTGTGGTAGCAACAGTAGCAGCCCTGGCGTGCAGCGAGTGTGGTAGCAACAGTAGCAGCCCTGGCGGGGAGCATGTGTCTGCGGTGAGTTCTCACAGCCAGGAAATTAACTCGCGACTTAGCGCACCGCGTCTCGGGACTACCGCGTAATTGATTACATGGACGGTAATATTTGAACAATCCAATCACTTCAAATATTAGTAGGAAAAGAAAAGTTAGACTTCCGGAATCCCAGTGTCTTGTTACTTTATCTAACTTTCTTTCAGTTTTAGTCCCGTAATAAAATACCTACATTATTTTCATTTATTTACTAAGAAGCAGTCGGTGATCATTCTATATTTCCAGTTGATAAGATTCTCCATTCAACAGGATCTACGTTTAATATTTTTAATAAAACAAACAATTTTATACGACCTCTTATAAATTTTGTGTCATCTTTCCTTAGAAGAATTTCTTAGAAACTGGCGCCCACAAGAAAAATATTATTTTATGTACACAGTATCCACGAAATAACTGTACGTATGGGAACGAAATCATCTGGCGGCAGCTCATTGTAAACTTTACAACGCGATCTGCGCCCGCTGTAATGATTACATTAACGTTTGGAACCTTACCCCTCTGGCAATAAAGGCGATGTGCATTATTGGAAGTAGAACAAAGCAGCAAAGAAATTTCTTAAGTAAAGTTTCTCAGCTAATATTTGTGGTACATTTTCGCAGAATACATTTAATACAATCATAACATTAAATGTTGTTACAAAGTTTGTGCTGGAGAAATTTGTGTTGTGGGAGTGACGAGGGAAGCCGACACATGTGTCGCGTGACTGCGACACCGCCGACACCGCAGGGCGCGGGTGTCACGCGGTGTCGACACTGACACAGTGCGGTGTCGGTGTATCAATGGTAGTAGCAGTTAGTGTGGCGCCGCACGGGAATCAAACGAGGTGCCGCGTGCGATCACTCCTCCTACGTGTTGAGTAAAAATATAAAACTGTTGTAGAGTTGGTTAAGGTCGTTAGAGAAAACGGCACTCGTTTTCATGTTACCTATTACTAAAATTACATAGCATCGTTCCTTTTATGAGCTTATGTGCTGTTCCAGACTGAGAAAAAGATAATGGAGAGAAGTAGATGTAGCAACAACAGTTAAGTGTAACACCGATACCCGTCGAATCCAAACAATAGAAATCATCAAAACACTTAAGTTATTGATACCTAATAATAATAATCTACTTTGTCCATGTTCATCCTATGTATGTTCGGTTAATGCTCAAACAACAACATAATATTTACTTTACTAATCACGGTAATGTGATTTGATCCAAATACCGCGAAATAAACGTAAACCACATTGATTATAACAACAAGGCTACAGCTGTCACTAAAACAGTAATATTATTGGAATTATAATTTATTATTGTAGTAGGTAACATACCATCACGGATTGTGCTAAATTGTAATAATGTGTTAACCAGGCGTTGAATATTGTATCGGGCCCTAATTGATGTTAGCGGTGGACACAGAGCAGGTACAATACGATACATTATAGTAATTATAGTCTGGATGCCAGCCCCAGCTCTGGCACTGACATGACAACAACCAACTACAACTACTTTTGCTCAAAGCCTGTAGAGAAAGTCTGCATGTAGTTTCAGATCGAGGAAACACAACACTTGACAATATACTTGTGCTCACTTAAGAGAGCTGTATTAATAACTTGACAAAAGTGTTAGCTTGTCACTTGAATTGTTTCTTAGGCCCGTATTAAAACTGAAGCAGAACTTAAAACTCGTTTAAAGCCATTTGATTGGTTGTATCCATTTAATTTACTAGAACAATAACACCTAATCGTCTACTGTATGTTTACAACATCTAGGTACAACAACACATCCGCACATGCTTCCTCGCTCGTTGTTCTCAATCACGTGCTCTCGACTGCGAGACAAAAACACATGTTTATCTAAGGCCGGTCGATAAGCGATATAAATAAAGTGGGTGCCATAAATATCTGCGCCGGCCGCGGTGTGACGTCACGCGCTACGTCACGGCGATGAAATATGGCGGCGGTGGCCCATGCCAGCGGTCGACCGTGCAGTGGTCCCGGCTGCCGGACGGCGCGGGGGACCCTCTAGGGCTGAACAACAAGTTTTTGTGGAGCAAGTTTGTGTCGGTGGACGTTTTTATGGTGTAATTGAAGAATGGTTTATGGTTGCTTGAGTTATGTGCTTTTTTATTAAAGTATCTATAAGTTTTGTTGGAAACATCACTTAAAATATTTGGTTCTTAGCTCACATCAGTTATTTTATCTGCAATGCCGCTAGAAGAGCTTTCAGCGTTGTGACAAGTGTTCCAGGGCAGTTTTATCCTGTAATCTTGTGTTAAATGTCAGATACAATGGTGTGCAATTATAACATGCCGATTTAACGTCTTGCTTACGTTTATCACAAACATTGATCAAAAAGCAAATAAAAATTCAGATCCCTCAGCTTCTAAATTAATGGCATACAGGCAAGCTTTTGAAGTAAGTAACCACCACCGTCGACCGAATGAAATTACATTCATTTGACACAGATTAAGACACAATATGTATACACAAAAATAAAGGGAAATAAACTTTAGTCTTTACAGTTTTGTCTCACAAAACTGTAGTGTTGCCTCACGGCTGCCAAATCGGCCCAGTTAAATTAAATAATAAGATGGCCCTAAAACCATCAACACGATCCTGCACCGACATCCACCGTATAGGCGTCAAGCTCGTCCCGCCATCTACGCGTGGTTCTGTCGTGGCGTCTATGTTGGGGCAGGATCGTGTCGAGTCCCCCCCGGTGGGTTCCCGCATTGTCGAGGCGGGGGGCTCAGTAGCCGTGGCTTGGACACCCACGGTGAAGCGAAGAGGAACCCGAGGGGCCGCTCGTCAGAGCTTTTGCCTGTAAGCCGACGACGTAGCGGCCAAAAAGTAGGTTCCGGTGCCGCTTCGGTGACATCGCAACTGAGGCGGGCCGCAATGTCGTATGGGAGGCATCACGGCTGAGGGTTGGAGGCCGCGGCGGGAGAGGAGTGCCGGTATTGCGGTGCGCCGCTCTCCCTACCTTCCGCGGCCTTGACGGGGTCGCCACCGTTCGATGGCGGACTCGGTGGGGCCGCAGGGGAGGAGGAGTGTCGGTATGACGTTGGCCGCTCTCCCTATCCTCTGCGGCCGAAAATTGGCAGGCGGCGGGGCTAATGACCTGACCCGTCGCAGGGGGACCAAGGGTGCCCAGACACGGGGTCGTCTGGCGCCCATGTGCTGGTTTGGTCCCTGGGGTGGTCACGGCGTGCTATGTGTTCTGGTACGCCGGTGATGGGGAGTACTCCCCAGAGGAGGGTCCGGTGACGGACAGCCGCGGCGGGTTCACGGATGAGTGCTAACGCGTGCCCGTGTTCCCGCCGTAAGCGGCAGAGGAGGACACCGTGGAGTTTTAGTGGGTTAGAGTCCCACATTACTGCACTATCTCCCCGTAGTAGTGCAGAATGCACGAGCATTTCTCAACGTTAAAAAAATAGGCCAGCCTTTCCCTGTCGTGGGACACTACAGGCTGAGTTATTTGTTTTAAACACCAGTTGGTGACCAGCCCTCGTCCACATGTTGTGGGTAGCCCTGCGAGGCGCGTCTTATTGACACTGACATATTTTATTATCATTGGATCGCCCCGCACCCGTACCCCCTCCACCCGCACCCGCTATATTGTTGCTCTATAATATCTTTTACAAAAACCACAACTAAATATTAAACACCCTTTTTTCGTGAACGTCGGCGGAATACTGATGCGATCTGTTGTCTTTGAGATAAGAGCGTGTAAGCTGAGGCGGAGACTAAGTTTGTAAGTGGATTATAAATACCTTGTTAGAGATATCGTCAGTGTAAATAAAGGAATAATCACTGACATTGAGATTTAGGGTTGGATAAATTAATATGCATAATAGTAAACCCATGACGTTTTTACAGAGTATAAAAACTTAACATACATTTTGTACCTTCTATTTTCCAACAAAATTCGCAATGAAATGATTCAAATGTCGGAACGTCTCACACAATGCGATTCGTCGGCGGCTTGGAGTTGCTCAGTAAGCTATTATTACTGCTCCATTATTTGCCTGCGCCGGCTCCCGATGTTAGGCTAATACGTTATAAGTTTGCTTACGTTTCATTTAATTAACACATTGTTCGGGCTCTCGGTTCGTGTATTCATTAGGACGCCGTCATTTCGCGGTAACTGTTGTTGTGAGACTCGCAGCAATATGGGCATGAAATAATTGCTCGGTCCGCTAAGTACGAACTAAGCAGCGCATTAAATATTAGCGCTGTAAGCGGCTTAGTGCGCGCGAGCCTCGGGGTATACCGCTCTGATCCGGGATAAAGCGCACTAACTCACACTTGTGCGAACTGCCGCGACGACGTGCGGCTGCCCGGCCAGCCCCAGCCGCCACGCCGCGCGTGTGTGCGGCTCTTTAGCACTTCTGGGCAGACGAGCGTTTATCTAAGTGTTGTAGAGTTTTTGAAGCAAATGTTTTTGAGCTAATTAGAAAAGTCAGGACGGTAAACTATATTCTTTTCTGAAATATTAAGCTGGATTTACATTTGCATTAATGAAGTAGCGAGTTAAGTTCCCTGACGGCTGTACGTGACGCTCTTTAAACAACAGCTGACACTTTTATGCTAACGTTTTGCCACAACTCTTCCTACTTGAATTAAACGCGCTGCTTAACTTATGCAAATATAAATTGGCTATCTTAGAGTCCACCTAATTTGCTTATTACGAGCCGCATACGGTTGCCCCGCCGGTGTGTCCTCCCCGCGAGGTTAAACAACGTATGTAACGTTCCGGCGCATTACGCATTGTTCGCGCAGGATTAGCTGCACGCACAATTGCACGGCAGTGAGAACCAGCTTACATACGGTATACATCACGTGTATGCACATGTTGCATGTATGTATAGACAGCGGCTATGTGTGTTAGGAATCAGATTATTAAGGGACTAGTACAATACCTTTAACTATTTAGTTAATCATCTGCTTCACATAACCTGGTGTAGAGTAGGCTGCAAAAATGCATGGATAGTTCAGAAATAAAATCGTGTGAAGCGAGAAATGACACGATTTTCACACGATAAAACCAGAATGACTAACAACATTTAATTATACTGTTACTAGATGGCGTTGCTTTTGTTTTTATGCCAAAATATTTTTGTAGTTTCTTTTTGTCTCTTCAAACATTCAAACAATTTATAATTCAAAGTTTCTTTAAAAAAAATGTTGTTAACTATTAACCTACTATGTTAAAATTGAATATCAATTTATTATTAGGTTGGTATCTGATTTTCTGGGTAGGTTGAATATGGATTTATAAATAATTGATAAGTAGTATACATAATACTTAGATCGATGAGTTATGAACTTATGACTAAGCTCAATTGATCGTTCGCTAAGTTCATTTCGATTACCTCGTTCGGGTGCCTTTTGTTCAGTTTTTATTTTTAATCAGGTGAATTACTTATTTACCAAAATGAGTACGCGAGTTGTAATACTGATTTCGTTACAAGAGCTCAAATAATTGCTGTGCATAATCTAGGCAAAAACTTTTCAGAAATAGCCGAAAAGACCGGTGTAAACGTAAGTAGTTTTATTTTTACACTTTTATATTAAAAACTCCATTATTTGTTTGTTACTATACTACATAATAATCAGTATTGGGTATTATACACACATCAAAAGTGTCTAGGGATCAACATATATTTTTGCAATAACTTTTCTCCTGATTGATATTAATTAAAATTTTCTTTAAGGATTCATCAAATAAGGTGTTTTCGTTTGTCACAGTAACGATAAACCAAGTCACCTTTGCATTAATAAAGAAATTTGCCATTTTCCTAATAAAGGGATTTTTGACATTTGAACCACTAACACAAAAGTTCGAAAAAAAGACTGAAATAACAGTTTTCTTTAAAATTTTATTGGGTAACTTAAACAATTAATAATCCGTGTTTCTACCGCGAACACTAACAACACAAGAACATCGGTTTGGCATACTCAAAATGAGTTCATCCAAATCACGCTGTGGAATGGCCGTCCATGTTCGTTGCAACAACAAAAAAAGGTCTTCTTGCGACTGGATACCCTCCATATTCGGCAGAGCTCTTCTCTGTAGCATATCCCATGCATGCTCAATCGGGTTCAAGTCTGGCGACTGAGCAGGCCAGGGCAGGACATTGATGTTAGCTGCGGCGAGAGTCTGTCTTACAACTCTTGCGGTGTGCGGTCGTGCATTATCATGCATTAACTGAAATAAGGGACCGATTTGCACTTGTAGAGGAACGATGACGTCTGATACAATCGTCTCAGCATAAATTTGAGCGTTGAGGTTGCCTCTGATCCAAATCAACTCAGTTCTTCCGCCGATCCAAATACCCGCCCATACCATGATGGTTCCACCACTATAAGGATGGACTTCCTGGCAGGATTTTAATCGCTGTTGGCGTCCAGGGGTTCTCCAGTGTCGTATACGTCTTGTATCCGGTCTCATACCAAAACGAGACTCATCAGAAAAGCACACGAAACGCCATTGTTCTTCTGCCCAATTTCTGTGTTCAAGAGCCCATTGATATCGAATCCTACGATTGTGCATTGCTATAGGTGGTACCCGTAGCGGTCTTCGGGAATGAAGGTTCACTTCATGCAAGCGGTTTCTGACTGTTTGGTCGCTAATTAAGTTCCCTGAAGAGTGATGAAGCCTCACGGCTAACATCATGGCGGTTATTGTTGGAGCTCTTCGAGTTAAGATTTGAATGTATCGGTCTTGTCTCCGTGTGGTGCAGCGATACCGTCCTCCATGGCGCTCAGCCACGGTACCAGTGCTTCGGTAACGTGTCAAAGTCGACTGATAACACTCTGACTTGTATTCAGAGCTAAAGCCACAGTACGTTGCCGGGAACCAGCTTCTATCATTCCCACGGCTCTGAGCATTTCTTCCCTGCTTAAATGACGTCGCCGCTCCATAATAACGTTGGTTTTAATCAGTAGTAGGGAAACAGTAGCACTAATAATGTCTTCAATGCGTTGTATGTTTTTATAGGGAAAATATTGACAGCTGATTTTCATCTTTTACTCGAATTTGATTCACAGTTCCTGATTCAAATTATGAAATGCACCAAAAAGGATCCATATAAATTCATAAAATCATAAATTTATTACAAAGCCACATCTCAATCTCAAGAAATCCGCATAAAAATGCTTGATCCCTAGACACTTTTGATGTGTGTATATGTCTGTTTTACTGTGGCAGAGAAAAACAGTTGTTCAATGGGTACGACGATTTGAAGAGGAGGGTTCTTTGCAACACTAATTAAGAACTGGTAGACCACGACTTATAAACAAATTGCAGCATCAAACCATGATAAGAGAGTATGAAGAAAATATATTTCTGCCGACGAACCACTATGCTGGTTTATTTGACGTGAAGTGAAGTGTGAGTATGTGAAATGTTGACACTGTCCGTCGCGTCGTGCTCGTAGTGAAGAGCTGCATTTTCAAAGGCATGCTGTGAAATCCTTGCTCATGGAAAACCATAAAAGGGCAAGATTACAGTTCGCTTTGGATCACATAAACTTCGATTGGAATAATATCATCTTTACAGATGAAATAGCTTTTAAGTCCAGTGAACGGACGTTTATGTTTATGGCGTCGAAATAATAGGCGATACACAAGTGGTCACGTAGCAACGAGCTATTAATAAATAATAATACTTAATTAATATTATTTTACTTATTATTAATTATATTAACAGGAGAGCAGGTTATGTGCGTATAACCTTATTACTTACGTATTTTTATGAACTTAAAAAGTTATGAACACTTCAAGTTTAAAAACATAGTTTTTAGTTTTTTATGTTTCCTACTAACCATTTGATATGATTTTGTGCAATTTTGTAGTTTTTAGCCTACCACTGTGTGTCAATGAAAACAAACAGGAGGCCAAGCTTCAATCCTCTTTCCGATTTTGGAAACGAATACTTAAGCTCTGGCCTCAATAAGAAGTTATACATAATATTATGATGTTATACCTACGATAATTAATAAACTGACTGTTAAATTTGAATAATAAACTGTAAGAAATAAACCTCCGTTTTGTTTGGCGAGCCCACAAGGCGAGCCTGTTTACCTGCGATGACAGCGCTTTTTCTGTTGCTAAGTAACTACCAACACGAAACGAAACGTAAGTAAGGAGTTGGGAAATACGTTTTTTCCCAACTCCTTACTTACGTTTCGTAAATTAGTCATAGTTGTGAAGAAACCAACGCCATCTAGTTTATTTTTGAAAACTTGAACTCAAACGTTCACAGGAAAATAGACATTAGGGTATCCATGCAATTTTGCAGGTGAGTGTACAATCACAGTGAAAATACCGCAACTAAAGTTGTTATGAACTGAACATCTAACACAATACACTACAGCTCTTAAATTCGCTTATTTTGCTGGACAAATTCAATGAAGATGTTATACTTTACTGTGATTAAAATGGCTACACCTAGTTGTTGGGTGCTTTCAACAATATATAAGTCAAATGACAAGAATGAAGACACAATCATCAGCTACATTAGTGCTACGAAACTACGCGGTCGAAGCAGTAGTTACGCAGTTTTAGCAATCCTACGAAATCTCGTAGATGTGCGATTCATATTGCACATAAATAATCAGCACTCAGTTAAAAACCATTTTCGAAACACATAACTGTGATAATGTCGACATAACTTTGTAGTGTAAACAGTAAGTACTTGGTACTTGCCGATGTTTGTAGCTTATAAAAGGCTACAAGCGTAGCTGAACTCACGACAGGAGCGCCACCATAGCTGTGGCGGTAGCAGAGCGCTAGGGCTCCACGGTCGGTCACTCGGCCGGAGCGCGCGGCGCACTTCGGGCATCTTCCGTATGAAATGAGATTTTTTATGTGATTTTTTCGTGTATTCCCGTTGTCCCCGTAATCTGTGTCCCCGTTACGGGGACAACGGGACGTCATTACTTTTAGAAACTAGCGTCACTTCATTAGTTGAATAAGAACAAGAAAGTCGCATCGTAGATGAAGATGATAACAATAAAGGAAAAACTAATTTAACAAAATTAATCGGCTTCAAAAAGAAATTAACTCAAAATTGTGAAATTACTTTAATTTCGAAAGTCGGTGTCTTGGGATCTGTATTTTAGTTTTAGTTTTTTGCCACCGACTTCCGAAATTAAAGTTATTTCATAATTTTGAGTTAATTTCTTTTTGAAGTGTTTTTAAAATTACTTTTGCGTAATTTTTAGTTTTAAGTAAAAACTGGAATCATCATCATCATCATCATCATTTCAGCCGAAAGACGTCCACTGCTGGACATAGGCCTCGCACCTCCACTTCGACCGGTCCTGTGCTTCCCGCATCCAACGGGTTCCTGCGGCCTTCACAAGGTCATCGGTCCACCTTGTGGGAGGCCTTCCAACGCTACGTCTTCCGGTACGCGGTCGTCACTCCAGAACCTTTCGGCCCCATCGGCCATCTGTTCTGCGAGTAATGTGCCCTGCCCACTGCCACTTAAGTTCGGCAATTCTTCGGGCTATGTCGGTTACCTTGGTTCTCCTGCGGATCTCCTCATTCCTGATTCGATCACGCAGGGAAACTCCAAGCATAGCCCTCTCCATTGCCCTTTGGGTGACTTTTAGCCTTCTTATAAGGCCCATAACTGGAATATTTGTTTGTAATTAGTTGGTTGGTAATAGTTTTGTTGTAAATATTGCACTAGAATTGGACCAAAGTTTTGAGATGTTTTTTTCCTTTTGACCCTACACCCGTAGCTCGTATCAATAAACCAGGCCGTTAAACTTACACGTATTAGTCCATATCTTGAAAATTACTGAATCGATTTTGATGAAATTTACACTGTTCCCTAAATTGAAGTAAATGTAAGCCAATAAAAAAAAATGGTCACGATCCGATTAATATTTGCGGAGAAGTGCGTGGACAAACATACATACATAGTTACAAACATACATCACGTCTGCTTTCAAAGCAAGAGTGAACAGGCATCTTCTGGGCACGCTCGTTCCATCATAGTCCTCATCTATCGCTTTCCATCAGGCGTGATCGGAGTCCAGAGCGCCCGCTCTGGACCCCGATCACGCCTGATGGAATGAAAAAATACATACAGACATACATACATACTGAATATAATGCAGTTGTCATATGTGAATATAATGCAGTTCCAATAACATTATTACTCCTTTTCTTGAAATCGGTAAAGACGAAAGTAAAGCAAAATCACTTCGTCAATCGTAGCGCGTAGCCGTCGTAGCTCGTAGCGGTCGTCAGTCGGCCGTTGAAAAGAGTTCAACGAGAATCACGCAAAGTTGTGTTCGCAAGTTAGGTCACTATTGATTGGTACTCCCTTTCTTCTCCTAAAATTGTTTGTCCAAAAATCATTATCCATAACACGTTTACTATAAACTTCAGTAACCATAATGTTCAAAAATTCTAAAACTATTCTGTCTTAATATCGAGTACTATAATAATTGAGTCTCCCTAATTTTGCATGAAATAAAGTCGTATGTCCTAAGTATTGTATTAGGTATATAAAGTTATTTTTAGTATATGTGAAACCAGAATGTAGTTTCTTTAGAATAAGTTACTGAATCGATTCCAATAAAATTTACCCCATGTTATATTTTGCCCCAAAAATATTTAAAAAAGGTTTAAAAGTTGGAGACCGAGCGACGCTAAGTAGGTTATCCAATCTCTGCGCCGAAAGGTTAGGTACCTAGGTACTAATATCAATGAGCGCAAGACGGCGCGATGCAGGTGAGCATGTTTTTGTACGGACTAACAGGTAACTTAACAAGCTTATAACTTTGTGATTTTTCATGATACAGTTTTGAAATTTTGTACATAGATTCTTTATATAAAAATACTAGACACGTGTTTCGTGTGTGTGTGTGTGTGTGTGTGTGAGTTTTGCATATACTAAAAATAATGTTGTATAATGTGTATTATTCCGAATGTTCATTTATAATAAAATTGTTAGTCTTAAAAGATTTGCTAAAAATTAGGTTTTAGTAACAGAAACGAAATCGCTGTAAATCCGACTCCACGCAGTATTGTCTGCCTTACCCCTAGAGTGAAATTTAGAATCGCGAATGTGCGTAGGGGCGAGGCGGACCGCGGGCTGAGGAGTAGGAGGCTGCAAGTGAGCCGCCGCCGCGGTGGTGAGTGAAAGCCGCCTGTGACGATTAGCACACGTGGTACCGCCGGAGACCTGCAGCGCCGGAGCCGTGACAGAAACTATGCCTGCTGCATGTTGCATGCATGCTCGCTTGCATGCTTGCTTGCATGCTGCATGCATGTAATACAAACTTGTTTTAAAAACATTATTACGATAAATAAACATTAAATAATTTGAATTTAGGACTTTTTTTGAAATTATTATTTTATGGTATTTTTATTGAAAACGTATTTAAGTCTTTTGTATATCATTGATGCTAATATTTATGACAAACAAATTCAGGGAATATTTTAATTAGGGATTTCAATTTTATCGCATGTGATATTATGTGACATTAAGTTCGGGCAAGATAACATTCAGACAAATGATGATTAGGACAAAAAAAATATGGCACTTTAGATTATGGATGAAAAAATTAGGTAACACAGTAGAGAACCCTATTGATTATATGCCTTTTGCAGTTAAATTATGTTAAAATTGGTGTGATATTATCTGTTCGTTGAAATGTTTCTATGGTAAAGTGGTTATGATTTGAATTTATAATGTTAAGTATTAAACCATCGGGTTTAATAATTATTTCTAAATTAATAATTACATAGCTCAGTGCGTGTTAATAAATAAGATGGTCATTTAGCCTTGGCTTTAAATTAGATTTCGTGTTAAATTTGTTCTTCATTTAACGGTTTTGTTTTCTTCAAAACATGTGTCCTAAATCTTCAAAGAACGATATTCACAAGAAACATGTTCGATTCTCCTCGACCGTGTTTGTTAGTCCTTCGTCTACCTAATTAACAGCATTTTCTTTACATTTCATTGCAATCCTGTCGCTTGTTTGAGTACAAAGTCTTCGCCGGCCGCCGCGCGACACTTGAAACCGCGCGCCGGTGTCCGTTACCAATTACCGCCGCGAGGGCGCCGCCGCCGCGCCGTCGTCGTGCGGAGCTACTGTTTGCTTGTTTGGCTATTTCACTATTTGCTTCTGTGGCGATTGGTAATTTGTATTTAGGTTAAAATTATGGTGTTCTAGATGACATTTGCTCAGGTATTCTTATTATAAATACATGGAATGAGATACGAAATGAGACATTTTTTGTGCGTTCAATTATTATTTTTGTTTTCTTAGCTGTCGATCAATCAACCAATAGGTAATCAGTTAGAGGCATCATCGTAGTATTAAGTAATATATTAGCAATGTGGTTATTTTCTCTAAGTTGTACTGAAGACAGAAACAAGACGATGTTACTGGGAGCAGTGCGGTGCGGTGCTTCCTCGCGGCTGTAAATCCGGCGCGGTGACGTAACGACGGCGTAAATAGCGTACGATGCGAGACCAGCGGGACGGGCCGCGGGTGGCGGGGCGAGCGGGGAAGGTAATTTACTGTTTAATTGCACGCCATCTGTTAGAATAACGTAGCAAACTTGAATTGCAAGGAACTAGTCGGGAAATCAAATTCATGAGTCGGATTCCCTTAGTTTGCAGATAGAGCAGATTTTTGACAGTCTGCAATCTGAAGGCTCATTCTCGTAATAAAAACCGTTAAAAATCTAGTCGCAATCTCATTTCAGCGACAATCAATGTCGAAAACTTGTCAAAATGTAAGGAAATGAGAGGTATTTTTGACAGATTGAGACTGAGCTCACACTGTGACGTTCTTAAAATTACGAAAATTGCCCCTCTGTACTGAACTCTCTCCTTGCTAAACGTCTCTAGCACTATATCAAAGTACTGCAGGATATTTCCTATATTGTTATTGCAATGTAACCAAAAAGGCGGCGACGGACTATATAATAAACGATCCTAGTTTTCTTTAATCACGCATCATCATGAAGAGTGAGGAACAGGGTTACAAATATTATTCCAAATCAAAAGTCATTTATTCAAACTAGGCTGATCATCAGCACTATTTGAATGTCAACATTACATAAGACAGTTTCCCAACACGCCTATTATTGGATACTATGGCGTAAATATATTTTCGTCAAACAACCTTCCATGCCAGATCTATCTAATCCCTCGATGACTTATTGCATGTTATCAGCAGCAATACATTTAAAGCCCCTTCTCCTTGCACTGTCTGTTTTTCTGAGTGATGACCTCGCTCGTCCCGCCAGATTAACAAATAAATGGCGGCGCCCCTGCCTGAGCACGCGCTCGACTCGCGACACAATAATGTACCTCCACATTACCTATGACACGGGTACATTGCTCACTTCAGCAGGGCTGCCTACTGCTACATGGCCACTTATGAAACGTCAGAAGCTAGGTGCACGGTTCCTATTAGTCGTTACCTATGGAGAGAAGCCGGCAGGAAAAATCACGGTTACTCTTTTACAAATAATTGGCTTTTACAATGTTTTCATATTGTACTGTTAATAGGTACCTATGGGATCAATTTATCTGGATAAGAACCGGAGTTATCAATATACTAGTAGCTTACAGAGTAAGCAAGCTGAAGTGGCAGTGGGCTGGCCGTGTTTGTCGAAAGACCGATGTTCAATGTAGCAGACAAGTCAGGGGTGGAGAACGCGTAACGGCAAGCGTAGTATGGGCGTTGTGTGTGTGTAGTGTGGGCGTAGTGTGTGTGTAGTGTGGGCACCCCCTAGCTAGATGGACCTTAAGAAGGTGTCTGGGACAGACTGGATGCAAAAGGTGAAGGACAGGGTGTTGTGGCGCAGTCTGGAAGAGGCCTACATCCAGCAGTGGACTGCGATAGGCTGAGTTGATTGATTTATTGAGGTATAGGAGGATAGTGTAGGCCTGTCAACAAACGCCGCTGGCTAACATGTCGCATTGGTGTAGGCTTTTTAAGCTATGCACTTTGATATTTTTCTCATCTAAAGACGTGTCGTTTAAAATTTTTTAAACTTAGCTGCTAATAGCAATAATATTAAAAAAAATCTGCTTTTTTCAGGTGAATTTATTATTTTTATAACATTTGCTTTCTTCAACAGATAAATTGTTTCAGCTCTTTTTCGAGGTATGTTCCAGTCGGCAGCCCTGTGTTATGACAGGGAGAGTATATTGGCCACATAGAGACGTTTAATTCGGCTAATGGCGGCGCGGGAGGCGACGCGCCGCGACGCTCATTTGTTCAGCAGCTATTACACAAATTGTGCGCACAGAGGTCAGACTTACCTTGAGGTTAGCATTCGATAAGACGCAGCTCTGGAGAATTTTCAACTTTTAAATATTTCTTCATTTTATTTCGTCATGACTAAATTCTGTAGATTTTTCTTAAGTGAGAAAATAATTTATTTAACATAAAAAAATAAATACTGGCAATAGATAATTATTTATCATAGCTTTATCGTTGAATCATGCTTTAGTATTATATTTTTACAGCGAAAGCCAGAACTGTTGATCTTTCATAATAAAGAGTCCATTTGCTCACTATAAGTAATAGTGCCGCGACATGTAGCTCGCTAACTCAACTTGCGATTGAACGCGAGTGGGGGTCTCTAGTTATGTTCATAGACAACACTAGCCGTGACGTCACGCACCGGGCACTATATGATATGCCCACTATAAGTAATAGTGCCGCGACATGTAGCTCGCTAACCCGTCGTCCTAGGTGAACGACAAACGCGGTAATGCGACGTGACGCTACGCGACGAAAATATGAAATAGTCGTTATATGATTACACGGTACTTGTGGCCTACGTTGTCGTCTTAATCAGTGTGTGACGAAACGCGACGAATTGCGGTCTTGTTTTTTGCGCGACGGGACGCGACGCAGTGTGAAGTAGGCTTTTTCTAGAAAACGTAGAATATATTTGATTTCAGAGAGGGTAAATAAAGAGTACAGATTAATAAAAAAGAGTACCATTTATTCAATTCTTTAAAATGTATTTTTTTGCACTTTCCGATATAAATGATGAAACTCTCCAAACTTATTTCTTTCTAAATATTATGATATTTGTTGTCTTCCTTGTTTGAAGATTTTGTAGGGCTAAGTATTTAAATAAAATATGAATTTTCGAGTATACATACGCAGTGTACATGCCCATGGTCAAAACAATAATGAACTAAGATTGCCGCGTTTGTCGCTCACGAATGACTACAAAATAGGACACACGTCGCGTAAAGTATTGGTCGCATTACGTCGAGTCGCGTCGAGTCGCGTCACGTCGCGTCGCTACATGATGCGTCCCGTCGCTCACCTAGGACAACAGGTAACTCGACTTGCGATTGAACACGATCGGGGGTCTCTAGTCATGTCCATAGACAACACTAGCCGTGACGTCACGCACCGGGCACTGTATGATACGCATGATATGAAGTGGTCGCTGTGAACATTACTGTGATGAAACTTTGGATTGTTTGTTTCCTGTAAATCTGACCTGTAGATCATTGCATAGTATTTAATCGGATAAAGTACTTTGACATGTGGTTTCTAATGTTATTTGTTGTTTATTTATACAAACTTAACTTTACATTGTTGTGCTATCGAAAACCTTTCTGAGCTTAGTCTAATTGTAGTATATTAAAGTTGACTGTCCAACTCACGCGCGACAAAACTTTTCCTGTTTAGCATGTAGTTTATATAGTTGATACCTGCCGCCTTCAGCGTCTGTTCACGTAGTCGAGACGTGCCCTCGCTCCAACTTAAATAATGTTAACAAAAGGATACAATACGGAGGATCTATTAATCCTAGCACTACGGGCTACAAGCAGGTATTCGATATTTCACGTTGACTATAAAATTGAATAATATTTCATGGTGACTGCCGCGTATTTGCTCGAGAGGATGATATCCTAAAAGGTTCCACAAAGAGGTCGCCGGCGGGGGGTGCGGGGTGCGGGGATGCAGGTGACGCGGGGGAGGGGAGGCGGTGCAAATGTGCATCTCACGAGATGAGCCGCTTGAATATGCCTCAGTTATGCAAGGCGCTCTGCTACACTAGTGTGGAGGAGGCTCTAGTTGAAACTTTCAGTATCAAAATTATGTGGTTTATTTAAGTCCCTAGATATCAGAGCCTGTAACTAAAAGAATTCAAATTATCCAGGTCATATAATTGAACAGCTGTCCATAATATAATTGCATTATCAAAACTGATCGGGTTGGTAAAAATATGCATATTGCATCACCTAAAATATTTGCATGCTTACGAATGAACAATCATATCAATTAAGTTTACGATAATTTAGTAATGTTTAATAGCACACAACAAACTGTTTTATTTAAAATTACGTAACTCGTAATTATGCAAATTAAAACGATTTGTTTTATCGTTGTTACCTTAATTGTAAATAAAATCAAAAATGAAAATTGGATATCAACGGAGTGTTTTAGTTAATTAGTTGCCATTTGATTTCCGTCGATAAAATAATTAATTAATGTTGTAGCTTGTTTATCACGACACAATCCTTTGTTAACTCTACTATAGAATAACATTATTTTATAACACTATTTTATCGTCAGTGAGCCGAAAGTTGTCCAATGTTGGACACAGGCTTCCACCAAACATCGCCACAGTTACCAAACACAGACTAAGTTATCAGTAAATGAAAGTTCATAATATTTTAAAGCCTTTGCTATATTTGCTCGCCAGTTAAGCAAGCCAGGTGTGTGAGTGGCGTGTCTCGCGAGAGGCGACGTTTTGTTGCTACGAAGCTTCGCCGCTACGGTGCTACGGTGCTACAGAGCTACACCGCTACGGTGCTACGCGCTACGAGGCAGAGGTCGCGATCCGGAGTCGAGCCATTTGTTGCTATTGTGTGCATATGTGAATATTTAAAAATATGCTTCTCTGATATACGTATGAAAATAACTTATACAAAGTATAATAGAGCCGAGGGGAATAGAAATAACTGATAGTGAGGCGTTTTTCGAAAACTATTTTCTTTGAAACAACGTTTGTAAAGTGAGAAATGTATTTAAGATGCACGTGAGATATTGTGTTTCTATTATTTATTGCTGAAATATTGTCCTGCAATGTAGTATGGCCATAATTCAAAACACTTTTGTGTTTGTTCTTTAAAGACTTAAAAATACAGTAGGTTATAAATATTCATTAAATTTTCACAGGTTTTTAAAAACAAAATCTAATGATATCACTATGAGTACAAATAAACAATATAGTAACACGTTCTCGTTATAAAATTAATAACGATGTAATTAAAATAAGACCTACATAATAAACCTTGAATAAGTTACACATAGTATAATGTATGACACACTGGTCGTCCAATTAGTGTCAATGTGTGTTCATTTTTGTCGCGTCGCGCATTCCCGGGTAACGCGACGTGTGCCGGGATGTACCTGCACGAATGTACCTGTAGCGACCGCTAGAGTGTGCTGGCCGCTGCTGGGACAACGTTGTTCGTGATAAAATTGGGAAAGAAAGTTGTAACTTTAATAGTTACTTTTTTTTTTTGAGTTGATTGAATGAATGGTAAATTGTGGTTTACGATTTATGACGTATTAAAAAAAAAACTACTTACTAGATCTCGTTCAAACCAATTTTCGGTGGTAGTTTACATGGTAATGTACATCATATATTTTTTTTAGTTTTATCATTCTCTTATTTTAGAAGTTACAGGGGGGGGGGGACACACATTTTACCACTCTGGAAGTGTCTCTCGCGCAAACTATTCAGTTTAGAAAAAAATCATATTAGAAACATCAATATCATTTTTGAAGACCTACCCATAGATGACCCACAAGAATGGGTTTGATGAAAAAAAAAAATTTGAGTTTCGGTTCTAAGTACGGGGAACCCTAAAATTTATTGATTTTTTTCTATTTTTGTGTGAAAATCTTAATGCGGTTCACAGAATACATCTACTTACCAAGTTTCAATAGTATAGTTTTTACAGTTTCGGAGAAAAGTGGCTGTGACATACGGACAGACAGACAGACAGACGGACAGACAGACAGACATGACGAATCTATAAGGGTTCCGTTTTTGCCATTTGGCTACGGAACCCTAAAACGCACGCATACAACCTCCAACTTATAAAAAAAAATATAAGTAACAAGTTTTAACACAATAGTTCTTTATCTCGGACCACCCAGACCAGCTTAAGAAATACCCCATGTCGAGTAGATATTATTATCACCCTGTACACAGTGATGCAGCGCTTGCATCCCCCGTTATCTCCCGACATCAATTACACCTCTAATCCGCTGTAGCGCTGCATGCGGCCGCTGCACGCTGCGGCCAGCGGCTGACAGAGACGGATACCGTATCGCGTAGAAGTGGGAACAAGCGGCCGAAGCACCGCGCGATACGAGCCCTACTTCATTAAATCTTGGACTTGGATGCTTCAGCGGTACAGTAAGTGAAGCGTCGAAGTGTTCGCCTTTGGTGCTGTTGCAGGCTTCATGCGCTTACACAATAATGTTGAAGTAAAAAGATAAGTACAGCGAGCGCGAGTCACAAAAATTTTCGATTTTGTACTGTATTATCTCGTACTTTTTAGTATATTAAACACGAAGAAATTTAAAACAACAGGGAGTAAAAGCAGTACAGTGTTCCGAATAAAATACCGCCAATAAATTAACAATCTGATAGATGCGACTACATCTTTATTAAGTTTGCATTTTACGAGAATTTGAAGAACAATTTGATGCCTTTTGTTCGGAATTCAAGGTCTTAACTTACCATCTCATGCTAAAAATGACTTTCACACTGTTACAGCCCGGACATTACGTTACATGAAAAAAACAAGACAATGTTTCACGTCGCTTGAAGCACTTTCGAAATGTTTAATTAGCTGAAGTAATAAATAACGTGAAGCGCTACTTCACATCCAACCTGTTAATGTACATTCATTGCACTCCATATATTTGCGCTGGAGGTGCGCTTTTAAACGCTAAACGAAATAAACTAGCCTCGCTAAAACTAACCGAGTTTTGTAAAAACATTTGTTCATAGTGTAGCAACAAAAATTGTGAAAAGAAGGTTTACTTTGAGTGACGTGCGGAAAGCATTTTAACTCAAATTCGAATAGGTAAATGTATTTACTGTCTGAAGGCGTTTGTAAAAATACACCTGATGGTGACAGATCTTGTCTCTCATTTTATCTACCAGGGCCATCACATTCCGGTTACAAAAATCAAATTCGCAATAAGCAAGCCATGTATGAAAGATGTGTACTATCAAAAATGCCTGTCTGGAAAAACTTTGTGCTAAAAGTGTGGCACTGTTTGTACCATTATAGAAACCTAATAAGACAATTTGTTTCTCTAATTTGTACATCAAAATGTCGTTATATTAATTCTGAGTAAACCGCCACGAAACGTATAGAAGTTGAAATAAAATATGTTATTCGTAAATTTAGTTTTAATGTCCTTTTTTATTTTATTTTTTGGTGTTTTCATGATTTTATTAGGTTTAATGTTCTTTTTAGGGTTCCGTATCAAAATGTTAAACCGGAACCCAAATGTTGAGACTCTGTCTGTATGTCTGTCTGTGCAAATAAGAAAGAAATAAAAATATAATAGTAGCCTTTCAACCGTCGATATTATATTTTTTTTTGTAACAGGCACTGAAATGGGGTCTGAAAAATTCGAAGTTTCGCTACTAGGGCATGTAGGGTATCATATGAAAGAGCGCAGTTTGCACATTCTCAAACATTTTTTTCTTTTATTTTAGTTTAGTTTCGACTTGAACTGTAAAAAAAATACCGTTCCCCCCCTTATCTCCGAAGTTTGCAAAGAGAAAAATCTGAAAGAATTCTATGTGATATAAGTTTGTGTAAAGATTACAGGAAACATAAAACGATATCTCTAAATAGCACACTTTTTCAGAAATCCTCAACACAAGTTACATTAGTTCCACTACCGGTCAAGAGATGGCGCTGACCTAAAACTGCAGTATTCTACACCGCAGTGCGCAGTGTTAACATTCTCTGACTCATTATTATGATGGTACGGAACCCTCGGTGCGCGAGTCCGGCTCGCTCTTGACCGGTTTTTATTTTTTGTATTTCCTGTGCGTGTCCCAAATACAATTTTTTTTTTTTCTTGTGTGTAGTGTTTTTTTGTAATGTATGTTTCTGGTGTACAATAAAGATTCTTGGCTAGAAATGTTGATTTTTCAAAATCCAATGATGCAGTTTTAGTTTTTTCATCAAAATCGAGCCCGCGACTCCTTTGAGTACTTTTCGCTATTCCTCGTAGTTTCGGATTTGGCCATCCACGCCCACTTGGAAAATTCAGCCTGTATATAAATGACACATGGTACTTGTGCAACTGCACCCTTTTAAGTGAGAGTAACTTGTGAAGCTTGAATCAATACTTTTTAATTTTCCTCTAATATAGCGACATCTTCTATCTGCAGTCTTTTAAACCGAGGTGGGTTTTCTGCGCTTTGCTATTCACGTCACAACAGTTAACTGTATGCGCGGCGCCAGCACGCGCGGGCCACATCCGCGACGCGCGACGTCCGGCCGCGAGCGCGCCGCACCACCCGCACCGTCCCGCACCGGCCCGCACCGGTCCGCCGCCGTGCCGGAGCGCGGCACTATGCACCACGAGCTAATGTTTCCGCATCTAGTTGAGCACCGAATACGACGCTACAAATAGATGCACACTCTAATTACTAACATTACAAATAAAACGGCTTGATGCCTGCATTGTTTAAATTGCCTTTGTGTATGTTTAAACTGTACTTTCATATGAGGCTGATGTGTTTAGAAGGTCTTTTGTTCTAATAAATGTATGTGTTGTATTTTATATAGTACCACTATATTGTTTGTAAATTAAATTAACCGTGTTGTGTGGTGAGTTTTACGATGGAAATAAACTTCATGCGTTCTGTCAAGTACACCTATTTAATAACAAAATATTATATTTTTTTTAAACCGGCACATGGCTCCGCCACTTAGAAACCCATACATTCTCTATTTAATAGCAAACAATCTAGAGACAAGAACAGGACAGGTCGAATGCAATATTTCAACAAATTCTAAGGAAACTTGTAAAATATTCGAATTCTAATCAAACAATACTGGTAACACGTTGCCTACAGGGTGCCATAACTTGAACCGAGGAAGACCCAAAACAAGGGTCCGGCCCTTGAAACAATTGAGAAATTGTTTCAAGGGTCCGTTTTGGAAAAAAACGGCAATAAACCGATTCTGCGAAAGTATGGGAATTTGGGCTGAGCGTGGTGATTTTAGGATGTGAGAAATTATAACGAAGACGAAAGGGCAGTCGATGTCAAACCCCTTTAGGATACGGACTGCCTAGTCCAGGCTAGTTAAGTTAGGAGATTTAGTAAATGCCAAGAGGCCATGCCTGAGTGGGCTGTTAAAAATGGTACTCCCTTTTCGTCTCCTAAATCTGTTTGACCGAAAATCATTATCCACAACACGTTTTCTATAAAATTCAGTAACCATAATGTTCAAAATTGCGAAATTTTGTTTTACATAATTATCTTTACTTCTAAAACTATTCTGTCATAATATCGAGTACTATAATATTGTATCTGTCAGAGAAAGTATAGTGTTTCTCGTTATCATCAGCCATATTTGAACTATGTGTGGGCTACTGTGGGTAAGTGTTGGATAATGCACAACAGAAAAGCGGTTTGCAGTTCAAATCAGATTATAATTTCACAAACAATTTAATCACACTAGCAAATTACACACTGTAGGTACACGACACAACCAGATACGGAACGCGGGACAGTTTCTGAGCACATGTTGTTCGTACGATGTCCAATGTCCAAGAGAGCCCCACATCGGTCGACGGTCTTGTCGAGCCGTCTTCGAGCGTCGACCCCCCCACGAACTTAGGCTAGACTCTGTCAAGCGCCACCAGATGGCGCTGGCGTTCCGAATAGTCGTTGTCGTCACACTGCTTCCGCCTCGTGGTCAAGTCAGCTCCCGTAATGATGTCTCCGACACGGCCATCCTGCTTCCACACGTCCTCGTGTGGTAATCTGTAAACAAACATACCCGCAAAGTATCACATAGCTCGGTCACTCCTGACCAAATATGGTACAGGCAAAAAAACACAATGACAATTCAAACAAACTAAAAAAAAAATGCAGAGTTCAGAGCATTACTCATTACTTGATTCTCAAATCTCAAGATCACTAACTAAACTAAGCCAATAAAACATCCTTAGAGCATCACAAAACACAAAGCAGGAATCTTATTCGTGGCCTGTGGCTTTTCATCAAGCCCAACAAACCTCATGTTTGTTTCTATGAATTCCTCTGAATTCCGAGTCCCACGGACTCTATGGTCTCTACAAGACCCGACCTCCGCCAGAGACACCCGCGCACCGCGTATCCACGGACTACTAAGAGCAGATACCGACTTCTAACGGACTACGGCTACGAAATGACTACTGGTACGGTCCCGACCAGCCGACCTAAGATTCACCACTATCACGCGACTTAATCTCTACTCTGTTTCATCAACAAGACTTTTACTTGGCTTTCCTCAAATTAGTTAGTAATACTCTGATTTTCTGGCATTTTTCGCAACCTCCCATATGAAGACTGATGGATCAAAATTAAAAGGGACTCGACTCTATAAAATCTGTTTTATTTTACGATCAATTTGCAATAAGCATTCAAATTAGAAACCAAAAATTAGGCTAATCTAAGAATTTGAACTATCTAGTTTCGAGATTACCGAGACCAAGTACAACGATTCCACACTACGTTAGTTAAAGAAAACAAAACCTCAGGTATCCCATTCACGGTCCCACACATTTGTCACATACGCACTTCCCGCAGGAATGCCGAGTCGTCCTTGATTCTACGGTCTTGGCTTCAACGCTAGACCCGACCATACTACCCAGAGCTACCGCGTATACCACGTACTCACGATACTCTGGTACGGTCTCCGACCCAATGAACCGAGAACCTGAGTACACAAACTAAAGTGATGCCAACTCATCATCCATTTCGTCTACAATCTCAATTGGTACTTGGCCCTCGGGCATCTTCCGAACACGGTCATAGAGCGTATTTGTAAGTACGCCCCTAAGACGACCCACTGACCAAAAAAACATCATCCAGAGTCATGTACCATCGTTATCCACATTATAACAATAATCTTTTTCACTAAGAGCGTTAGACACCTGGAAACCCACACACGAGTAAACCACTCTAACGCCACGGCTCTCCGGCCGACCAGCAATCGCATTGCTCTCACACATCCAGCGCATGGATTCGTAAGCATCACCCTGTGACTACACACAACTTTACTACGGCCGTTAGAGAACCCCTACTCGCGTGGCTCCCACTTCTTAGGCTTGCTCATTGCTCATCACCACTGTGATCACCATCTACTGCGACTGGTACATGACCTACTGGCATCATTCTTAACCTAACGTGAGCGTATTCAAAAATTGTATTGTAAACTAGACTGGGCTTTGCTGTTGTTTACCAGAGAAACATTCAGTACGCGAGTCAAAACAAAATGAAAACGGCTCACCAGATTCGGTAGACAACAGATCTGTAGCCAGCTCAACGGCACAGACATCCACCCGCAGCCACTGCTTCCCCCGGCAGAAGCCGCGAAGCCTCCCGCACGGAAAGCACCGTCCCCGACCAGCGACCACTCGCACAGAAGATCCAAAGAGCGCAGCGCTGTCCGACACTGCCATCTTGCTTGCACACGTCGTTGTGTATTAACCTGTAACCACAAAAAAAAACCAACAGCAGTGCATGTTCCACTCGGCCAATTCTGACCACATTGTTATCGAAACGCATTACTTAACAAAAATTTTGTAAAAACGATAGCAATCATCGACAACAAAAGATTCCTTTAAGCCTTAGTAATAATTGGTCAGGAACTATATCAACTTAGATCACATACAATGGTCATGGCCCTGCTGCCCCAGCAGCTAGTGACACTCATGCCACCCATATCGTCATCACCTCAAGTGATACGACCAACACAAATCACTTCACATAGAGTCTACGACTCCCAGGTCATTACAAGACCAACACAACAATAGTCTCCTTTGAGACCCTTGTCTCCGCGGCACCACCAGCTGCCCATCGCTCCCTGAACAACTCACAAGTGAATTGCAGTAACGACTACAGACAAGTGCGTACAGAGCGACCTGGCCATGGTATGTGCTCTAACTACTCGGTGAACTCTCGTCACCGTCTTCTACGTTTAACTCGTTAGGAACACTACTTAGAGGCATCTTTGAGTAAGCATACTTGTAACTATGGTTAGAATTTAAAGCGTTTAACGTATGGGGAGGTGATCCCCAATCCAAAACATCAACTAACTTAAGTGGACCTCTGAACTTCCGATTTAACTTAAGGCTCGTACACACAGGCGCGACGCGACAGTGCGACGCGATTCTGCGATATATATCCGTAGAACAATTTCTATGGAAACGCGCGCGACACTTCACACTGGAGCGACTTGTCGCGCCGCGACACGGTCGCGGCGCGACGAGTAGCGCGACACCGTGTAGCCGCGATATCGCCGCGACGCCATACAAAATGAACATTTAGTATGGTGTCGCGGCGATATCGCGGCCGCGACGTGCAATCCTGGTGAGCTCAGTAATCGCCCGGTTAAGCAGTCGACAACCCCTCTGGTTGAACTGCGAGATGCCCATTTCAAAAAAAAAAAAAAAAAAAGGTGAGCTCAGTAGCAGACAATCTTCGTCAGAGGACGGTCTGTGCGTGTTTGCCCCGCGGGGGTCCTAGGTTCGATGCCCCGGTCCGCCAACATAACCTAAGTAGGTACAGTTGTTCTATGTATCTCACGAAGGCGGGTTGGTCAGCCGTTGGTTGTGTCAGTATCGACTACCGCCCGAACTGCCGGTCGCCCAGTCGGGCTACTATTGCACTTGTTTCGCGCCAAATTTTCCGTCGCGTACCGTCAACATAGAAAGTAAACAGAGAAAAGCTGTTCACAGTGAGGTCAGTAAGCAATGTTTAAATATTTAATTGTAACATTTAATACCTACGTGATTCTAATGATGCATTGTTTGTTTTAGAGTCTTCAAATGCTATAGAGAACATAATGGGGTTCTTAGAGCTATGTTGTTTTAAGAAACCAACGAAATATGACAATACAGAAAAGCTTATTCCAGAAAGTTTTGAAAACACAACTAGCGAAACCTGGCGTAGTACATACATGCAATTAGCAAATTTGTATTTTATTAATAAAGAAGCTGAATATATTAAATACTGTGATAGGTACCGAATGTATCTTAATTTTATTTGTTAATACTGATATGAAAATAAATATTGATCACGAAAAATATTTTTATTTCATCACTAAACGAAACACAACTAGGTAGGTACCTACTTATATTATTTTGTTCAATAACGATGAACTTGCTAACGCTACATGCAGTTACACACACAATGCGCGTCTGTCTATATACAACTACAAGTATTGCTCACCGTCCTTCGTGAGATAGAACAACTGTACCTAAGCTTGACCACACAAGCATGAACAAGGAAATTAGCGAATTCGGACGTGCTTTTATGATACTTAAATATTAATAAGAAAATCAAGATTTTTTAATTACTTAGGGATACTTAATTATGTAGTTACAAAGTTTTAATTTAGAAACTTTACAAATTAAAATTGATATAATAATCACACACACACAATAAAATAACACTCAGACATTCAAATCAAATCAAATCAAATAAAAAAAATTAAAATATTAAAACCTATAAATATTGAAACATACGCAAAACACAAATTACAAAATACAGTATCGCAAGTAATTAAAGTTTAAATTAATTAATTATTACAAAAATAATAACAGTCACAACACGTCAACCTAGTCAAATAACCCGCCCCTAACTGTTCCCGGCGAAAAGGTGCCCAAAACGCTTGCTGCATTGCCACGTTGGATGGCAATGATGGCTAACCTTTGCACCAAGAACGAGCCGGAGCGGGAGTCACCCGTTTTATCACGGAGCTTGTGCCCTATCTCACTAATGAGCTTCCTGGCCTCAGTGCCCCAAGCACCCATGGTCTCCACGGCAATGGGCACAAAAAGGTAACGGTCCACCAACGGTGCGTACTTCACCCTCTTCCTCTCAGCGGCGTCTTCCGCTGCTGCTGAAGGTGAGTGGACGGTGCGACAAAGGTGGCTGGCGGCAACAGTGCTGACGCAAGTTGCGTCCCAAATTAGGCACTTGCCGTTCCTCCAAGGCACCAGGGTCAGCCCGTCCGGCCTCTTGCCGTCAGTCCTGCACAGACCCGGAGGCTCCAACACGCAGGGAACATCAGCCGACACAAAAGCCCTCCGAACAATATCATTGAGAGCATGGTGACGCGGGAACCTCCCCGAGCAACGACGACAACTCAAAGCGTGATGGCCATCGGCCTCCACCATGGAACCGCAGGTGCATCTATGGGGTTCACACACCTTGCAGCCCAGGCGGAGGGCCACCGCCACACGCAAAGAGTCGTCATCAAGCAACGTGCCCAGGTGAGGCGAAGGAAGCGCATGCAACCATGTCCCCGATTCCGGCTGCGAAACAGCCCTGAGTCTGGCTAAATCAGCCCCCGAGGAACCCACCAACATCTGTTCCTGGATCAGCTTGGACGTGACGTCGTCCCAAGCCCGCTGCACATGTGTTGCGTCAGGGCTTGCTGCCCCCATGTTGAGGACAGACCAAGCTGACCCGGCATCCAACATAAATGGGATGTTTGCCCCGTCACCATTGGAATCTAGAATAACAGTGACGAGGTCAGCCACCCCCTGTGTCGACGCCAGGAAAGCCGGCAGACCAACATCATGCACGCACCGCACCCCAAGACCCCGTACCGGATAGGAAGAGCCGCCTGCCTCCACTGCGCATAATTAAAAGACACATTCAGGATCGACTCAACCGTTGATTTCAGAGCACAGTCAAAGGAACATACTTCCTCAGGACAAAGCCAGGTAGGAGCGGTCCGCAAGAGATACGTAACCTTGGGTAAGGCAAAACACATGCGCAATAACAAAATCGCAACGTGCGCGGAGAGATCCTTGAGACGTTCCCGAGCATTGAGGAGAAGCTGTTTACGAGAGGAAATGGCTTCTGGCACTCCGTCAAGAAAAATGGGAGATCCCAAAAGGGAGAAATTATGAGAAGAAAGTTCCTTGAGGCCAGGTAAATGAGAGCCAAAGCGTGAGAAGTGTGTACGAGCTCCAACGCCACAGGGAAAAAATTCGCACTTGGAGGGATTCACCTCCAGACCCAGCTCCTTAAGTTGAGGAACGAGAACCTCCAGGTCCTGGCAAACCTCTTCCGGTGATCCACCAATAATGCCATCATCAAGGTACCACAGGTTCAGAGACGATATCTGCTATTGCTAAACTAAAAACAAGTGGCCCCAGTGGATCCCCCTGCTGCGCTCCCACTTGAGACGAAATGAGACTATCATGATAGAATAGATTAGAAGGAGAATAATATACCTGATAGAGAAAGGGATATAGGGAAGGAATTTTATCCTTGACCTCACTCAAAAGAACGTCTCTTTCTAGGGTGTTAAAAGCATTGCGTATATCCAGTTTCAGAACCACGCAGTCCGAGTTCTTAGGGTCCATGACGAATGTACGCGTCGCATGGATAGCGGCCTCGCACCCCCGAGGCGTCCCGAACCCCAGTTGATGGGGCTGCAAGTAAGTTAAAATTAACTTCAATAGAAACCGGGCAATTGAAAAAAATGCAATGGTCGGTCATTATTTCATTAATCATTAAAAAGTGCAACCTACTTAGCAAACTAATTCGGTAGGTATCTACGTGAATTCTTCTACAGGAAAATTATGCTCAATACCTATGTTTAAGCATAACTGGTGAAATGTGGGTGTATCTACTAACCCTTTGGGGATTACAGGCGTGACGTTATGTATGTGTGTATGTTTAAGAAATAATCAATTATATATATAACTTATTATGTGTAATGATTAATGAATGAGTGACCTAATTATAAATATAGTAGTTACAAACTAACAGACTGCCTCGGGTGTAGTGGTCGCAAGTGCAACTGCTCGTGAGGTCCTCTGGGAGCTGTAATGTACCTGAATGTACCTAACACAGCCGTTCGCATTCAGACGTCGAACTCGAACTGACTCACGCACAGCTGATATCACTATCACTCGACTGCTAGCGGAGCCCAAACTACTTATGACGGGTTGTTTCACGTTCACTTAAAAATAACGCTAACTACTTACCGTCAAACCTTTGATTAAAGAGCATCAAATGCGCGCAAACGTGTCAAAAAATATCGGCCTACTGTTGGCCACGATCGGCACAAATCGGCGGTAAGAACTTATTCTTACCCGCCGATTAGTGCCGATCGTGCCGTTTTGGTGTCACCTACGTATTACGCGCGCTAAGTAATAAACAAATAACAGCGATAAAATGACGGTATGTGCTATTAAACTGTACCGGAATTATAAAGGAAGGGTAAAAAATACCAAACACTTCACCTATCATCGATAAGTAACCAAAAAACTATATATTTATTTTTTGTTTTTAAGAACACCAAATTACGCCATATTTTATCAGTGTTGCCAGTTTCTTGTTTCATTCTCCCAATTTAACGTCATTTTTTTGTGGGTAAATTAATTGATTTATGGTTACGTTTATTATTTAGTTGGTGTACTTTTATTAATCGATTTAAAAAAAAAAGGTGGAGTTTTTCAATTCTTCTGTACGTTTTTTATAATAGCATAATGTTCGCGTATAACTTTTTTGTTTCCTAATATCTGGGATCTTTCATTTCAAATTTAAAATAAAAACTGTTCAAAAGTTAATTATTGTAATACTAATTAAATTAACTTAGCTGATTCAATATAACATCACAACTCTAATTAACTTTAGATAGGTAGTGTTTTTTATTTATTTAAGAAAGTAACTACTTAATAAAAAGAAACTACTAAAACTGAATAATATTACATAAATACACCTAAAACTTATCTTAATTAATTAGTCTATTTTTTAATATGTGATTTATGGGAGAATTGTAGTAGCTAGTATCAATATTCACGCACACAGACATAGACGCACAATGTAAAACACCGCCTGCACGCACACATGCTTGAAATTGTTGGCTTGTTTTTTTTGTCTTGATTGTAGGGCGACGCTCCATCTAGACATTATACAGACATTATACTGGGAATGCAACATCCAAGTACTCCCTGACGGTTAACGACTGTCCACCAAGTAGCCAATGCATTTTTTTGCATCGAATATCTAATTCGGCTCTTTTATTTTTGACATGTGGAGGACAATTTGAACAAAATTTATAATTAAGTACTTATCAAATAAAAGTTTATTTTTTATTTCAAGTTCGAGGAAAGTTAGAACCTTAGAAAGAGATAAGAGACTGCGTAAGAGTGAGATAATACTATCCACCTACTTAAAGAATGTTATTTATGTGAAAACTAGTGTTCTTACCGTAATATCGAATATCAGCCTGATGTGTCTCGATTACACATTTAGCGAATTGCTGAAGTTATTAAAAGTTTTTTTTTTGTATATTGAACACCGTTGGAAAGGGGACAAACTAGACAACTTTTTAAAAGAATTCGAAGATCCCGATCGCTTTTAGTTTTTTTTACAGCAATTTAAAGTTGAGTGTTAAGTGTATTTTTGCTTTTTTCAAAAACTTTGTGAGTTATTAAAAAGGAACTAGATGTTATTAGCAAGTGATTTTGAATTTCATAGAACCATACAAGAGTAAACATAAGAATTAAAATGAAATTTGATGGCTATACTCATAACTTTTTTTTAAATTTAAGCTTAAATGCAGAGTTCTTGTATTTTTCTAAATAAAAATTAAAAAGTCATTATAAAAAAACCGGTGTAACAAGGAATGAGTTACTGGGCCTTAAGAGATAGCAAATGACCTCTCCTTTCGGCCAATTCCATTTGGCAAACGATGCACCAATCACCCTGTATAATCAAAGCGTCAAACCAAAAAAAGCGTTGTTTCACAAAATATATTTTTTTTTCCTGTAAGTACAGGGCCTGTACTTTATGATGTGAGTTGTGCTTCCTACAAAGATAATAAAAGACAGGCTATGGAGGCAAATTGCAACGGAATTGCAATCAACAAGGTAAGTAGGTACTTATTTTTTCAGATTACCTACCATGATCAAAATCTGACATCGATCGGTACCGAAAACTGAGAAATCTATCTCATATTCTAGGGCTTAGGCACATGAATAGATAAACGTACTCATATGGCTTAGGGGAGTAAGTAGTCTCAGTTTACCAGGACCAACCGTTCCATGTCTTTACCCGACTGTACCTAAAGGAGGTTTATGATTCCTTGAGTGTATTCATTTGAAAGAAATAGAAAAATATCGCAAAAAGCCGCCGGAAATTTTACTTTATTTAGGTAGTTAGGTAGGTATAAGGACTTTTTTACTTTTTAATGATTAATGAAATAATGACCGACCATTGCATTTTTTTCAATTGCCCGGTTTCTATTGAAGTTAATTTTAACTACATAATTAAGTATCCCTAAGTAATTAAAAAATCTTGATTTTCTTATTAATATTAAGTAGGTATCATAAAAGCACGTCCGAATTCGCTAATTTCCTTGTTCATGCTTGTGTGGTCAAGCTTAGGTACAGTTGTTCTATCTCACGAAGGACGGTGAGCAATACTTGTAGTTGTATATAGACAGACGCGCATTGTGTGTGTAACTGCATGTAGCGTTAGCAAGTTCATCGTTATTGAACAAAATAATATAAGTAGGTACCTACCTAGTTGTGTTTCGTTTAGTGATGAAATAAAAATATTTTTCGTGATCAATATTTATTTTCATATCAGTATTAACAAATAAAATTAAGATACATTCGGTACCTATCACAGTATTTAATATATTCAGCTTCTTTATTAATAAAATACAAATTTGCTAATTGCATGTATGTACTACGCCAGGTTTCGCTAGTTGTGTTTTCAAAACTTTCTGGAATAAGCTTTTCTGTATTGTCATATTTCGTTGGTTTCTTAAAACAACATAGCTCTAAGAACCCCATTATGTTCTCTATAGCATTTGAAGACTCTAAAACAAACAATGCATCATTAGAATCACGTAGGTATTAAATGTTACAATTAAATATTTAAACATTGCTTACTGACCTCACTGTGAACAGCTTTTCTCTGTTTACTTTCTATGTTGACGGTACGCGACGGAAAATTTGGCGCGAAACAAGTGCAATAGTAGCCCGACTGGGCGACCGGCAGTTCGGGCGGTAGTCGATACTGACACAACCAACGGCTGACCAACCCGCCTTCGTGAGATACATAGAACAACTGTACCTACTTAGGTTATGTTGGCGGACCGGGGAATCGAACCTAGGACCCCCGCGGGGCAAACACGCACAGACCGTCCTCTGACGAAAGATCGTCTGCTACTGAGCTCACCAGGATTGCACTGCCTTTTATACTCTCGAACTCTCCTGTCGCGTCGCAGCCGCGATATCGCCGCGATATCGCCGCGACACCATACTAAATGTTCATTTTGTATGGCGTCGCGGCGATATCGCGGCTACACGGTGTCGCGCTACTCGTCGCGCCGCGATTCGCGTCGCGCTTGTGTGAAAGGTGTTGCGGCGCGATAATATCGCAGAATCGCCACGCGACGTGTCGCGCGACAAGTCGCGCCTGTGTGTACGAGCCTTAGTCTTATAATCTGATTTCACTCTTCGTTTTCTAATAACACAAAATAGCCTACCCAAAATTTTGTTATAGCTGCCTTTGTCCTGTCATAATAATACTTTGCAAGTAAATTTCGAGTAGAAATGTAATAAAATCTCAAGTAATCGCAACGCTACATATGATTTGTTCTGTGCTGAATACACGCGTTTGACTAATACTAGTCAATGCAACAACGTTATTAACGCGTGTGCCACTTAATTTGGCTGCACAACTTGCTTTTACTAACGAGTATTCATCACCAGAATCGTAAACAAAACAATACAGCTCACCTTTATTTTCTAACGTGCCTGAGAGTAGCTGTACGACGCATCGCAAACGTCCACTCGCCACTGCAGCTTGCAGCACGCGGTCCACCTCCACCATCTGCCTGGCTGCCACTGCTCGTGCACCGGGTCGCGGCTCATGACATGTCGCGACTTGTCCTGGATTCCTTCACATGCAGCACACGAAGGGCTTCACCGACGGCTGCAGGCTGCTTGGCTCGATTCTTCAAGTCACCCCACGTCACTGGTAGCTCCACGCTACGTCCTTGGCTCCCTTTGTGCGCCTTAATGACGGCCACACACAACAAGTTGACCTCCTTGCAGTGAATTTTCAGCAAAACAAATCACCTATCGTACTGTATGCTGTTACGTTTGCACACGACGCGACCTACCGTGTGTTCTTAATACGAAAACAGGATACGACGGACTCAAACGCCGGTTACAGACACGTTTTTTTTCTTTTTAGGGTTCCGTAGTCAACTAGGAACCCTTATAGTTTCGCCATGTCTGTCTGTCCGTCTGTCTGTCCGTCCTCGCTTAATCTCTGTGACCGTTAGCACTAGAAAGCTGAAATTTTGTAGGAGTACGTATATCAGTTACGCCGACAAAGTGGTAAAATAAAATTTTGGAAAATATTTTTTTTTAGGGTAGCTCCCCTACATGTGAAGTGGGGATGAATATTTTTTTCATCATCTACCCCATCGTGTGGGGTATCGTTGAATAGGTCTTCTAAAATGGCTTTGGGGTTGCTAAAATTATTTTTCGATTTAATGCTCCATTTACGAAATATTAAAGTTTAAAGTGCAAATTTTTGTTCCAGTAGGGCGTCCCCCCCCCTCTAAAAGCTAAACTACTGGCTTGAAAAATTTGGAAAAATTCTCGATGATAGTGCATTTCATGAACTTTAAAGGAAAAGTATAGCGGTTAAGATAACTTTATTAGTTTAGCAGTAATAGTCGTTGAACTTGGGTGTTGGATAATTTTGTACCAAATACAAAGATGAAGTAGTTGCTTGTTTATAATAGGTAAAGACTTGCATTGAAAACCCAAATATGTTATTTTTTTTACCTATTCAGAATAAAGAACAACAGAATCGTACTACATTGTGATAACGGGCTACTACGGAACCCTACACTGTGCGTGGCCCGACACGCACTTGGCCGGTTTTTTTAATTTATCGCGGCGGTACGGCGCAACTGGCGCGTCACTGTGCAAAGGTATTTCTGCATACAGCCTATGCCCAAAACAACATGTTCTATGATCGCGCATCCGTATCTGGTTTGTCTGGGTCGAACTTGGACAGATCCACACGATTATTTAATAAGCGCATGGGAACGCTTATTTGCACTTTGTTTATCAAATGGCAACGGTCACTTTAACTTTAAGCGATCTGATTTTGCGCATGAACCAACACGAATCCCAGTTCTGATGTCAGAGAAAGTATAGTGTTTCTCGTTATTATCAGCCATATTTGAACTATGTGTGGGCTACTGTGGGTAAGTGTTGGATAATGCACAACAGAAAAACGGTTTGCAGTTCAAATCAGATTATAATTTCACAAACAATTTAATCACACTAGCAAATTACACACTGTAGGTACACGACACAACCAGATACGGAACGCGGGACAGTTTCTGAGCACATTGTTCGTACGATGTCCAATGTCCAAGAGAGCCCCACATCGGTCTTGTCGAGCTGTCTTCGAGCGTCGACCCCCCCACGAACTTGGGCTACACTCTGTCAAGCGCCACCAGATGGCGCTGGCGTTCCGAATAGTCGTTGTCGTCACACTGCTTCCGCCTCGTTGTCAAGTCAGCTCCCGTACTAATGATGTCTCCGACATATCTATTAATTTTGCTTGAAATAAATTCATAATGTCCTAAGTATTGTGTTATATAAAGTGTGTTATTCCGAATGTTCACTTATAATAAAATTGTTAGTCCTAAAACATTTGCTAAAAATGGAAAATAATATTGCTTCCGAAAAACAAATTAACTTCCGGCGATCTATGGTTGAATGTTATGAATGAATACTAACTAAGCTGTGTTAAAATGAATAACCGAAAAATTTACACAAAATTAATTGAAAACAAAAAAATAAAATTAGCTTATTCAAATTACAATTCTACGAAAAATAATCTGTACTTTAAAATAATGAATTAATTTCTAAACAAAAATACTAAACATCCGAAAAAAACACTAAGTTTCCGAAAACATATTTATGAACGAGTGAAGAGCACCCCGAGGTTTGGTTTGGTTGCTTTAAACCCTTTACACAGAAATGGGAGCCCCGCGAAGCACGGCTGCGTCGACATAGGATGCAAGAGCGAGCGAAGGGCACTCCGAGGTTCGGTTTGGTTAGGTTACTTTAAACCCTTTACACAGAAATAGCGCGGGGTTCACGTCGACATAGGATGCAAGAGCGAGCAAAGGGCACCCTAAGGTTTGGTTTGGTTAGGTTACTTTAAACCCTTTACACAGAAATAGGGCAGGGCTCACGTCAACATAGGACGCAAGAGAGAGCGAAGGGCACCGCGAGGTTCGGTTTGGTTAAGTGACTTTAAACCCTTTATATAGAAATAGGGCGGGGCTCACGTCGACATAGGATGCAAGAGAGAGCGAAGGGCACTGCGAGGTTCGGTTTGGTTAGGTGACTTTAAACCCTTTATATAGAAATAGGAGCCCCGCGAAGCGGGGCTCCTTCGACATAGAATGCAAGAGCGAGCGTATGAGAATACGAATACCTTTACCTAGGGATATGTTAATAGAATTGAAAATTGTAGAGTGATTGATCAGAGATTCATAGTTTTCAGTAGAACGTAATTTAAGCTGGTAGAAAAGTAATATAGCAATAAACAGTCATGTTTCTTTTTCGAAGATTTTAGTATCTCATTCGGTCGTTTCGTCATTTTTATTACGACAAAAGTAGTCGGAAAGTTAGTATTTAAGGCAGTAGATTTAATATTTTGATTAAGGCCAATTCTTATTTTTTTGTCGGAGCTTTTATTACTACCCGCTAAAAATAAGGTTTTAGTGATAGAAACAAATCGCTGTAAATTCGACTCTACGCAGTCTTGTCTGCCCTAGAGTGTAATTTAGAATCGCGTAGGCGCGTGGGACCGCCGGAGACCCGCAGCGCCGGAGCAGTGACAGAAAACATTCCTGCTGCATGTTACATGCTCGCTTGCATGCTGCATGCTTGCTTGCATAAAGGCTAAGGAATCCAATAACTTGTATAATGAATTATTAAACACTAACTGCAACCCCTTAATAACAATAGACCTTACTGAGGATTCCATTTTGAAACACAACAATAGTAGTTATCAAGTAAGTCAAAATAAAATTAAAAAATATGCAAAACTAAATAAAATCATAAATAAATGCAATAAATTTAGGAAACAGCAAAAACACAGTTCTAATAATATTAAACTAAGAAAAGAACGTGTTTTTCTTATAAATAAATTAAATAACTTTCAAATTAAATTAGAAGACAGTAAGAACATTTATGAGGTTGACACACAACGCTTACAGTCTGAAATTCAGGTACTTGAAGAGTCAATACATTCTCTTTATACTAAATATGTGCTGTCTGAAAAACAAATTCAGGAGCATATCCTTGCGACAAATGAGTTAGTGGACATGTGCAACTCCAATGCAGACAGAGTGGACCCACTGACTCTCAGCAGCCCGCATTGTTCATTGGAAAGCACATCCAATCTTGGCACTCTCCAAACTGAGGGAACGGAGGACCCGTCCCAGTCAGGAAGTGCTCAGGTCTCTATTCCAGATCTAGATACACCAGATGTTGAACAAGGTCCATTGCAAGTAGTTCAGACTGAGGCTAGTTCTCTCCCTTGTAGTAAAGTTTGTTACTGTTCTATTATGTTTTCTGATAGTTTTGGAAAAGGATTAGGTAAATTACTTAGCAACAACCTGTGTCATTCTTCACAAAACTTTTGCATGCCTCAGACTTCCTACAAACAAATAATCTCTTCAATAACTAGGAATGAATATGATCCTAATGCCATTATTACTGTACTTATAGGTAACAGTTTAAATGTTAAAAAAAATGATATCACTGATAGTGTCACCAACCTTATGAAGTTAAATTGTAAGAAAATAATTTTGTGTGCTTTTCCATATTTTGAGCACTTGTCAAACAGACAAAACAACTACATTCACATGTTAAATAATTACATGCATTTCATAGTTAGTCACCATAGTGACAAGTTTATATTTTTTGATACCAACATTTTTGTTGATAAGTTAAGGTCGACTAGGGATACTGTGTATCTGCCCATTAGTTTTAGACGTCAAATAGCTAGTCTATTAGCACTTAATATTAACCCAGACATAATTAGTATGTCGAAGTCATCCATAATTAGCACCACAATTAGTAATAGTACTAATGTTAACACTTTGCGGGACACTTAACGCCTCTCGACGTAATAACAATAAAACTTCTATTGTGTCTCGTTCAGTGTCCTTCAATGTGTTAAGTTGGTTAGCTCAGATATTTTAAACTAGTTTGTAAGACAACAGAAGCTACCACTAACAGTATAGCTACACTTAATAACAAAAAGGTATTTTCTGGCTCTAAAATAGTGAACTGCAGAAAAGGGGCTAAGCAGAAATCCTTGAAATTATTTCATCAAAATATTCAAGGTTTTTCTTCCAAACAATTGGAAATTGAGTTATTTTTAGAAAAAACAATGTTTGACATTATTTGTATAACTGAGCATTGGTTAAAAGATTCTGAAATGCTAATTAACTATGACAATTATAGTGTGGCCAGTTGTTTTAATCGAAATTCAATGCTGCGTGGTGGTTCACTAATCCTAATTAAAAGTTGTATTAAATTCAAACCTCGTAAAGACATAGTTGAACTATCAGTTGAACATAGCATTGAGCTGTCTTGTGTTGAGCTAGATAAGCATGTTATAGTGTGCGTTTACAGACCCCCAAATTATCAAAACTATTCTATATTTGAATCAGTAATGGAAGATGTTTTGGCAAAACTTGCGACTGGTAATAGATCAGTAATTATCTGTGGTGACTTTAATATTAATATTTTAGAAAATAATTTCAATACCAGTAGATTATTAAATTTGTTTAAATCATTCAATTTGTCAAATGTGTTTGTAGAGCCAACCCGAACAACTACGACTACTGCAACATGTATTGATAATGTTTTTTGTTGCTGCGACTATTTAGATAAAGCCGTTGTTAATTATCTCCCTTCTGATCACAGTGGTCAAACTGTAACTTTTGAGTACAACATGCCAATACAAAAAGTGCAGATCCAATCCAGACCAATAACATCAATTAATTTAAATAAATTTAATAGCACTTTAATTTGTAAATTAAGTAATCAGAACCTTACAGTGAACAATGTTAATACTTTGTATAATGAATTCTTCTCGGTAGTCCAAACCGAGTTCAATAATTATTTTAAGAAGAACACTAAAAGTATCAGCCCCAAGTTTTTATTTTGTGACTGGGCAACTAAAGGGCTTAGGAAAAGTAGGGAAAGACTTTTCGAACTGTATGGCCTTAAGCCTTATATTAACACGGAAACTTTTAATAAGTATGTTGCTACTTACTCTAAAACTTTTAAGAACGCTTGTAAGGCAGCTAAAGCCTTATATATTAGCAACAAGGTTAAATCAGCAGACAATAAAATAAAGACGGTTTGGAAAATTATAAATAATGAAACAAACAGGAATAAAAAGCATAATTCTGATTACACACTGCAGACGTCAAGCGGTCTCATTTGCGATAACAAAGAAGTGGCTCAAGAATTTGTAAATTTCTTTACTAGTATCCCACTCAAAACAACTGAAACCTTAAATTCCTCGCCCTCGCTCGCTTTTGATTTAGTAAGGGCGAACGTTTCAGCCTGCCCGATTGAATTTAACTTTAGGCATATTAACCCCTTAATTGTAATTAAAGCTTTTAAGCAAATTAAGATCAAATTGACCGAAGATCTTTGGGGAATGTCCATTAAGATCTGTACCTCCATAATTGAGACTATTGCACCTTACTTAGCCTTAGTATTTAATTCGTGTGTGGATCAAGGAGTCTTCCCCGATTTAATGAAATACAGTAAGGTTATACCACTTTACAAATCCGGAGACAGTAAAGACACCAATAATTATAGACCCGTATCCGTTTTGCCGGTTTTCAGCAAGGTGTTTGAAAAGATAATGCTTAATCAAATGCTCAATCATTTTAACACGAATAAAATCCTACACGATCAACAGTACGGTTTCACCAAAGGACGTTGTACGACCGACGCCGGCGTAACTTTATTAAAACACATTTTTAACGCGTGGGAAGAGGCCCAAGATGCCATAGGAATCTTTTGTGACCTCTCCAAAGCATTTGATTGCGTCGATCACCAAACCTTGCTTTTGAAACTTGAGCATTACGGACTTGGAAAACTTGCGCTCAGTTTAGTTATTTCTTATTTAAATAATAGACAACAACAAGTTCAAATAAATGGTGTCAATTCACTTGGTTTAATAGTAAAAATTGGTGTGCCACAAGGCTCGATATTGGGTCCTTTCCTCTTTTTAGTGTATATTAATGATCTACTCCATTTATTAAAAAATCAACCACAAATGGTGTTATTTGCTGATGACACTTCCTTAATTTTTAAGGTAAATAGACGTGCTACAAATTTTGACGACGTAAATAACGCCCTACTGCAGGTCCAAAATTGGTTCACTGCTAATAATCTAGTATTAAATGGAAAAAAAACTAAGTGCATAAGATTTTCTTTACCAAATGTCAAGGGTAGTGATTGTGAGATAATATTGAATCAAGAGAAACTAGAATTCGTCGATGAAACTGTTTTCCTAGGGATCACGCTCGACTCAAGGCTACAATGGGGTCCTCATTTAAAATCTCTTGCAGGACGGCTAAGTTCAGCAGCTTATGCTGTCAGAAAAATCCGTCAATTTACTGATGTAGATACCGCGAGACTAGTCTATTTTAGTTACTTTCATAGTATCATGTCTTACGGTATTTTACTTTGGGGACGGGCTGCAGACAACGATTCTATTTTTATTCTGCAGAAAAGAGCCATCAGAGCCATATATAATCTCCGCAGGCGCGATTCTCTAAGGGAACTGTTTAAGGAAATTAACATCATGACGGTGCCTTGTCAATATATCTATGAAAACATCATGTATGTAAGGAAAAATTTACATCTTTTCAGTAAAAGAGGTGAAAGACATAATTATAGTACTAGAAATAGGGACCTATTAGTTCAACCAGGTTTCAGACTGGCTAAAGTAGATTCATCTTTTATGGGGTACTGTCTAAAATGTTATAATAAAATACCTCCCCACATTCTTCAACTGAATGAGACAAAATTTAAATCTTGTATAAAACGCACACTATGCAGTCAGGCATATTATAAGTTAGGGGATTACATCACTGACAAAAATGCCTGGCTCAATGCTAGTCCTGCTCCACAACTAATTGACTAACACTTGAAAATACTGTTGGAGCTGCTGAAGATTGTAAGACTATCCTTGCATTGTATAAACTCAATTTCCTTTGTATTGTATAATTGCATAGCACAGATGTGAGTTCTATGTAATCTATAGCTACCATTTACTGGGTAATAATATATCTTTCATTGACTTGAATATTCCCTGGCGGCTGATAGTGTGTCATGCTCACTCAAATGTCTCGCTGGCGGTGGCGTGTATGTAGGATCATTTAGCTCCCTTCAAAGTGGTTGAGCTGAATGGTGCTGATATATACGTCATGTTCGTGAACGGGCGCCGTCAGTTGGGACTGGTCATCACTTAGCCGCCTGGGCTTATTTTAATTGTTTTAATTTTGGATTGTTGTTTTGTTACTATTTGTTGTATTCTGGACGCTCTTAACGCGGACATCTTTTTATTTTTTTTTACATCGTTCTCACATTATATAATCATAAATTCAAAAGAAGTGATGTAACAAATGTTTTTGTAAAATGTAATTTAAAAAGAGTGTCCATGGAGTTTCTTGCCCGTTCTTCTCCATAGGTACCTACGCTTTGGAATGGGCAACTAGCTTCATATTTTATGACTGACCGACTTCTTGACAATTCAAAAGTGCCTGTTAAAGGTTTAATTGAAATAAATGCTTTGAGTTTGAGTTTGAGTTTGCATGCTTGCTTGCATGCTTGCTTGCAAGTTGCATGCATGTAATACAAATTTGTATTAAAACCATTACTAGGATAAATAAACATTAGGTAATTTGAATTTATGTCTTGTAACTTTTATTGAAAACGGTTTTAGGTCTTTTTCAATATTTAAGACAAAAAATTTAGGGCATATTGTAATTAGGGATTTCAATTTTATGGCATTCAATATTATGTGACATTAACTTTGGGCAAGCTATCATTTGGACAAATGATGATTAGGACAAAAAAAATTATGGCACTTTAGATTGTGGATAAAAAAGTTAGGTAACAAAATAGAGAACCGTTAAATATAGTTGGGTTGAAGCCCAGATTAGACTAATTTAGTATTTAAAGTAGCTGATAACTGATCAAATACCTGTTACACTAGCGTATGGGTTACATACAATTCAATAATAATAATATACTTTGGATCCCTCTATTATTACTAGTTTTCTACAACGACATTCAATGTTTGTTCACAAATATGAATTCCTAAGTTTTATTTTTAGTATTTCTTTCAATCCTTTCCTTGTTCTATAATATTGATGACACAAGGCATTGGACTTCTTCATATTTGGAATTCATTTAATCTCTATCGGTGGGAGAGTGTCCTGTCTGGAGACGAGCTCTACAGAGCCGCACGTTGGCGGAGTGCGGCTCTTCCCCCTAAACACCAATATTTAACGTAATTGGGGGCAGCCTAGGGTAATTTAGGAACAGTCGCACGTCGTTTTACAAAAATACTGCAGACGTTAAACAAAATTTTACCTAGCAATTTTTTACCTAGCAATTTTTTTATGTTTCCTTGAAACAATAGAATTTTACAACGCCCAAATTGATCCTCTGTTGGTAGTCGCAGAGGCGCGGAGTAGTGAGGACAAAGTGCACGTAATTTATGGGCCACGCGGGAAATTAGCGGCGCGCGCAGCCCGCGCGGTGCCGCGGTCGCAGGGACCCGCGTCGACCCGCGCGACCCGCGCGACCCACGCGGTTCCCGCCGTGTGCGGACGCCGGCACAATTAGTGGCGATCGACGTTGAGGGTTATTAAATTGTTCCGTTGAGGCTGGTCTCGATATAAGTCGCCGAGACTAGTTATTGTGGTGTATGTTGTGACGTCTGCGTCGTTGGTGTAGTGGTTGCAAGTGCGACTGCTGAGTATTTCTATTCTAGGTTCAATATAAAATAAATATAAATATAAAATAAATAAAAACTTTACATGACCTGGGGGGTCATGTAAAGTTTTTATTTATTTTATTATGTCTGTACCTATATACAGTGTTCCGGGGATTTTCTCTTGGAACTTAGTCAGAACCCCGATTCAGGATGTGCGCCCGGATAGTCTGAAAATGGGTGACCCTGTTCAGTCTGTTTACCAAGACTGACTACACCAGTGTAGGTGTTGTAAATGGGTTAACAACATTACATTTAGTTCACCGACGAGTTCATCATTACTCTCATTACCTAATGAATGGCTCGCGTGTAGCGAACCTAAGGCTCGTCACGCGAGTCTGAGACAGAATCGAATTAATTTTAACACTAATTCATTATTAATTATTTTATATTATTATAAATTACACTTGTTTCTAGATGCCCTATTTTATAGTTTTGTTTAAAATGATTAATAGTGGACCTAGTAAAAACTTGCAGAGGCAACATCGGAAAGGAGGTCACTAGTCCAGCTACCCGATTACTAATTTAATTGCCTTGACAGGACCAAGTAGATTCTAGCACACAATATCTCTTTGGAACGCCTTACTATTGTGGCAACGCACACGTCTTGCGCGCTGCCACTAGTTAATCGGACCGAAGTTATAAATATGGGTCGCGCACAGCTGAGCGCCAGTGACTGACGCCTCGAGTGAGCCGCATCCAGGTTACACGCGGCTCACCCGACTCAACTGAACTCTACAAAGTACATACGCTCGTCGCGCGGCGCGTGCTAGGTTAATATAGGCGCGTCGTGCGGCGAACTCAGACACTCACTACTAAACAGACGCTAATACTCACACGCGTACGCGAACGCGGGACGCGATACGCGTAGACACTGGGCGGTGTTACACAGTACAATACCGCCCACACACACACGACTGCTCCTTAGCCCGGACCGTAACCGGCTAGCTCTGGAAGCGGGGCGGGCGGGAGCAACTCACCTATACTCTGTAGGAGCGTCGAGTCGGCACCTTTGTCGCTGGTCGTCCTCCGCCGGGCCTCCCCCAGGTAACTGGGGGTCTCACCTGGCGGGGACTGACCGCCAAGGTGTCGTGAAGAAAGCGGCGCTGCATAACAGCGTCGCGGCGCGCCTACAGAGACACAATATGCAACCACACACATGGGCGCGCGTTACACACGCGCGCCCAACAATCTGCTGGCCGTGTCGCCACCCCAATGAGGGGCCTGTGTTAACAGGCCAACGTGTCGCCTCCGCGGCCGGGGGGCATAGCCCCGGTACCGCCCGCCACGCCCCCTTACGGGGACGTCGCGATTTCTCCGAACTGAGCGCCAGTGTCATGCCGTGCGGCGCGCGCGCAAGATATGTGCACTGTGGCAGCGCACACTATGTTAGATTGTGAACAGATATTTTATTTAGGGCAACAAGTTGTACCTAACTATATGATTTAAAAAAAAACTGTTGTTTGATGTTACTTAAATTCTTAGAAAACAAACACTGTACACATATTATATTATATTACAGCTCGCACTTAAATATGAGTAACAAATAGAACAGCGTATGCAGGATTAGCTCGAGAGATAGCTGTCAGAAGCTCTTTGAACAAAGCGCTCCTAAATTTTAAAAAGCAAACATCTTTCACAGAAACAATTGTACTGCACGGTACAAGTCAAAATCCGCGGCCGCGCGCTTCGGATTCCACAATAGCAAACGCGCCGGGAAAATACATCGGGATCCCGTCGCAATCCCGGGCTGCCCGGGATTCCTGGCGCGCTTCACCCAACGCTGCAATACACCCAATGAATTGCTGATTGTGCTCTTACTGTATTTAGTGGTTTATTAAGCAGTAGCTACAGCTCCCGGCTCGAATCAAACGTTGCGGACACGGATACTTTATTACAAGTGACTGCCATTTATTGTTTGTTAGTTCTAAAGTTCTCGATGTTGAGTATAATTATTATTTGTTCATTATTTTGTTATTAAATGAAATGAATGTACTGTCTAATGATTTCTAAGTAGCTGCATTTTAAATAAGGAACATTCTAGTGTCATAGATGTGCATATTTATTAAAGTAATAAATAATAATTCGGTTCAATTTGTGGGTGAAATAGTTCTATTTCACCCGAAATTACATGTTGTGTCAACAAATCAACTTACATTCAGCAATAAAACAAAAGAAAAGCCACTAAAAATAAATCGAGCAATTTGTTCAGCAATCCAAAACCACGTGATTGGATACGAGCCTCGATCGGTTTATATCGTCCATTTTTTGTAATGTGTATGTGGCCGTTCGACGATATTATGCTGCGTTTGTCAAAGGCCAGCAGGTTGGACAGGGATGCGGGAACATTATTAGTTTTCAATATTTAATATAGCGGCGGATCCCGGGCTGTGTCCCGTGTCCCGGGGTCCGCTGACGCGCGCTGTCGCAGCACTAACCAGCATTGTTGACGCGCAGGTGTTGTTGTTACGTAAACTTCTGACCGACTTTATTGTATATGAATAACTTATTTGTTCTGTATTGGTTGAACATATCATCTTGTTCGCTTAATGGGTTACCGTAAGAGCTGTTGATGTGATTACTATTTAACGATTAAATAAGGAGATGATTGGTTCTATTATTAAATCATAATTTGTTTTTGACGTGTAAAAGTGTCTTTTGAATCATAACATACATCACGCTAGTAGTTCCCTGAAGGGCTGGGCTGAGGTGTCACCCACATTTCGCTAGTTATGTCTTAGTCTCATGAAATAGAGGGCGAGTCAATTGCCATCAACCGGGCACATATCCATACTCCAGGCTGGTACTGAGAAATTCCTGGAGGAAAAACCCAATAACACTTTGGCCGACCTGGGAACCGAACCCGGGACCTCATGCAGCAGTAGCGCTTGCAACCACTAAACCAATGAGGCAGTTTTTTTAAATTCAATTTATAAAAATAACATATCATAGTACTGTTAGTTACTAAATGCCTCAGTAAGCATTTTAACGTTCTGTCTCATTATGCAAAACAGTCAAAATAACAACGTCATAAAATGCTTGCATGTAACGAGTATTTTATAGCAACAGACTTCACTGTCAATATCTTTTGAATGTGTTCATATCGGTCTGATCAAAATTAAATAAAGATTGAATAAATATTATCAGAGCGCTCACTCGCTTGATACGGATACCGATTATACGATCCAACCAAGGATGACAATAGGGAAATGAGAAATAATACCACTTTGAAAATATCAGAGCATTTTTTTTTTACGTCAACAAACAGTCATCGACAGGTGATAGGCTGTTGTAGCGGTAATTACGACAAGCCTTTATGCAGCTTTTACAATAATACAACCATATGAATTTACCGATAGTGAAACGAAAACCCCTGGAACTTAGACCTTATTCGGTATTAAGATTAGTTAGGATCTATGATCCCAAAGCAAAGAGTTCCACACTGTTCGTACTGAAAATCCCAGTTCCCTATTCAATCTGGGAATTAAATTCATACTTTCCGCTTAACAAACGCGCTTAGCACACTATAGCAATGCAACATCAAACAAGTATGAAACATATTGTACGTCATGCTTAGGATAAATACACACAAGCGGATAATATATCCGAGACGTGCCCCCCTCCCCCTTCCTACACCCTCAGAATTCCCCGAAGGTTGAAGTAGCGTACAAACGCAATACGTTCAGCATAGCAACTCTGTCAGGTATAAAAGTGCATGTACATACATTTGCCTCTTTACCGCTCCTTACTGCTCCTTACTGCTCCTTATTCGATGTTTTAACATTCCAATCCCGTCACACAACTCCAACTTAACTCCGCGAATGTGTAATGCACTCTAAATACTTGACAAACTTTAAATACTACCCATAAACTCAATTTGAAACCTTATTTCTCAGACCTAAGAGTTGTATTGTATGTTTTAATATGCCTGAAGTTGGTATTCGTAAGGTGAACGCCAGTTTTTCTTGCTGAGCGTACGTATGTGAATGTTTCAGGCATTTGGGTGTAGTTTTATATTGTTCTCTAACCTGCATAACATTCAACTGACTTTAAGATCTGATAGTAAAGCTGCATATAACCGAACTAGGAACTTAGTTATCTTGAAGCTGCATAGAGTTTTAACGCATACAGCATGTGTTAAATATATTGATATATTACGTAACAGACAAAGAGAGTTATACCTGGTTGAGACCCGACTGGAAATCGTGAATGAGCAACAGTCTATTACATTCTAGTGGTACAGACATAGACTTACTCTTTACCAGAGATAATGTTCTAAAGATGACAGTGAGTTAACGATTAGACCAATTACATGCTGATGAGGTTGATGTCTTCTAGATAATATAATTTAAAACGTCGAACTCCCCCCGAATAATCTAAACATCCGCCAACCAACGTGATGTAGTTAAAGATTTCTTCGTCACGACTAAGTACTCTCACTCACCAAACTTCGGCCTGCTTCCCATAAATAACTGCGAACGGCGACGACCAATCATTTTAAGAGCAGTTTGCTGTCCCCGTTTGAGAACCTCGAGATAAAACAGAGTAATGAACACAAAAATATGAAGAAATAGCGGAAAGTTAATAGAGCAGTGTGTGGTTACAAATGGGCCGGAGTCGTGCCGCAGTCGCCCCGTTGTCGTGTCGTGTCGCGTCAGGGATGGTTCGCGTCGCTTGATTGCTTAACATATCTCGCGGCGCCCTCCGCGAATGTGAAGACATACGGGAACATATTGTGACGGGAGATGCTGCGTTTCATGTACCTACCGCGCTCACAATAACATGAGCTTTGCTTTTGTGTGAATGTGCATCCATGTGTGTGTACGAACAGGTTTTTTTTACTGGATTACGATGTACGGCTTGGAGCTCACTCGCAGCCTGTCAGTTGTGTCGGTGCCCACTCACAAACGCTAAGCGCACGTTTCGTTGTTCACCACAGTTTTATAAATGTGCCGTGGGCTTGCTAAGTACTTTCTGTAGATTTAAATCCCTGATTGTTTACTGGAAAATCAAGTAAATGTTACAAATAAAAATATTGGTTAAGTTCTGTACGCTATTGAATGTGTTAGGGGAGGTAAGCCTAAAACGGGTAGCCCGCCTAAAACGGGTATGCTTTTTAAATTGCGCACCGTTATTGCTAATAAAAATGTGTGCGTGCAGTGCGCGGCGCCTGCCGCTCGCCAATCACAGGGAGACGGCGCGCTTCTCTGGCAGACACGAGTTCACGGTAAGATAAGAAAGAAGTTTTTTGCTATTTCCACTAAAAAAAATGGAGTTACATTCCTTTTGAATACTCGAAAATGGTTTACAAAATGGTCTTACTAGTTTTGTGTTATTATTTTGCAATAAATAGACGTTTTTTTTATGTAATAGGTTGGCGTTTATTATTTGGGTTTAAAGGATATGAGTCGATTGAAAAAAATACATGCTTGTGGGCAAAAAGGGTAGGGGTAAAGCGGGTGCCCGTTTTGCCCATACCCGATTTGCCTTGTATAATTTCATTGACTGCCTATTAGTTCTTTTATTTTTGCAGATGGTTAATAAATACAAAAGAAAGACTGCAAATGCATCGGGATGAGGGAGTTATGAAGCTTGCGATAGAAGAAGCTCTCAAAACTTCCGTCAATGGTGCAGCAAAAAAATATGGCATCAACTTTTCGACTTTACAGATGCATGTAAAGAAAAGATGTCAAAAAAATCTAGGAAGATTCACAACAGTTTTTACAGCAGCTCAAGAATTAGAGCTAGTTGAGTATCTATTTCATATGGATTATCTGTTTACGTTGCCAACTCATTACGTTGTCTACAAAGTGTCGCAACCATTCCAAGAATACTGGTCCATTGATCCAAGCATTATCACTGTAAGTAGCTGATGATCCTGGTGGAGCTCCATCTGAGTTATGATTGTTATGAAACAGTTCTAGTCATTGATTGACGTTGACCTAATGTAATTCAGTCCCTACCCGCTTTGCCCAAAAGCCCTACCTGTTTTAGGCCCCCCCTACGGGCAAAACGGGTAATTCGAATGGTAAAGATTTTTGTTATTTTTTTATTCTTAATGTACAAAACTACTAAATATGTCATGTATTTTATAGCCCTTGATAACTAAACATTTCAAAATGTACAAATAAATGTTCAATTTGTATCCATAAATTGTTTTTATTTATCATCAACCTTAGCTTACCCGTTTTGGGCTACTCTCCCCTACGATCTTGCCCTGATAGTATCTTTGGAGAGTTACCTCAAACTTATCTCAAAGACGCCGCGTGTGCGCACCTGTGTCATGTCGGTATGTTTGCTAACAGCGGCGTTACTAAATATTATGACATTTGTCGCTGTCCCAGTCGGAGACGAATGCCGCGCGATGTTTACGTTCTCTTATTAGTCGCAGTATTTTATTATCTAAGTGACATTTAAAACAAAAGTAAAACAGCCAATAACAGGTCATTAATTTCTGCAGTTTGGTATTAGCAACTCTTACTTTACATAAGGGTAATGGACGGTGAGGGCGAGGACCAGTTAGTTTGGTTTTCAAGTTTATGTAAACTAAGATTTTTCATGTTACCTTTCTATTACCGATCTGGCTGATCATATAACACTTAGAAACTCAAATCGAAACACTTAATTTCAATAAGGGGCTCCCAAATAACGAGGAAAATAATTAAGTTAATTATATTTTTAATTAATGACTTCTGATATTCAGAATGAATTGTATATTCTTTTGTTTTAGCCTGAAACAGGACTCCCTACTGTGTCAAGACAAAGAGCTTGCAAGTATTTCTAGACTAGTGTTGCAACAATTCCGTGTAACGTATGTACAAGTGTCCGGGCACCGGACAGTCAGACACTCACCCTCATCCGCGGACAAATAACGGCGCATCTGACTCCGCATACCGGACATGATTAACTTCCCCCGTTAAGATGTCCGGCTAATAAAATAACGTTCTTTCTTATGTGTATTACATGTGCCTTGCTTTTGACACGGTCTGGAATTGAGTAAACAGAAAAAGACGGCTTTTTATCGGGTCTTGATGTAGTTGGTCTCTATGTAGATGTACCTAAACTAGGTGCACGGTTCCAATTGGCCGTTTCCTATGGAGAAGAATCAGCAAGAAACTCCACGGATACTCTTTTAAAAAATAATTGGCTTTTACAATGTTTTCAAATTACAGTAGGTATGGGAGGACAGCGTAGGCCTGTCAACAAGTACCAAGTACTTGATAAAATAAAAAATGGTATAAAGATTTAAAGTCTACAAGGCCAACAAAGTCCTCACATTTACAAAATAAAAATCTATCAAAAGGATAAATAAAAAATAAAATATAAAAACCTACTAAAACCAAGTGATATGATTTAAGATAAGATAAGATAAGATTTCATGCAAGAGCATACAAGATATTACATAGTTTGAGTCCAATCATGTTTAGCCGTAAGTATCGGCGTACAAATATTTCCTATACAAGGAAAATAATTAACAATACTAAAAATCGAAAAATGCAACTACAAAGTTTTAATTTAGAAACTTTACAAATTAGAAATTTCCATTTCAACCACTAATAAAGAGGTGAAAAATTAGAATTGTCTGTATATAATGTCAAATAATAAAGACATTACGTCAAAAAAGTATGTAAAAATATAAATAAAACATAAACATCGTAATTTGAGAGCAGTTAATAGACATTTACATAGTTATGCCGTTAATGAGGAGCCAGGGAAGCCACATGTGCAGTAGGAATTATTGCCAAACTAAACGTAAACGTCTTCAACGTAGTCTTTAATCTTATAATCACTCTGAAAAACAAACTGCGTTTAAACCTTTACAATTCACTTGTCAAAATCTCATAGAAATCTTAGGAGCGCCAAGCACCGGTAAAACAAAGCTACAGGAACTACAAAGAATGTTGAACAGGATCATAAAGACACTGTTTCGCTATCCATACTTGACCCCAACGTGCAAACTTTTTAAAGAAACTAAACTGATGAATATCGAGCAACTTCATAATGTATTTTGATTGACATTTTATATTATATTTAACACGATATTTGACACTTATATTTTGATTAGAAAAATCATGGATGGAACCATTCACACAAACGTAACATTTACCAAGAAATGTCAAATATGTAAATGAAGTCTTCGTCGACCCAGTTTGCTTGTTCTGCCAAAGATACGTACAAACTACGCGCAACTTACGCACTTTCAGCGGTTTAAAATCAAAACGATTAAATTACAGTATTTATACCACTAATTAAAAACCTTACCAGCCTACTAGTTGAGAATAAAACCGTTGAAACATAATAGTTGTAAGCGTATTGTACCGGGGACCGGAACCTCGAATAAGTTTATTACGTACCTATCTTAAATTCTCTTGTAAGTGGCTCTTTTGTCTTTTTTAGAATAAACTATGCACTTGCTAAATTGTTACTTTATTTAAAAGCATACAATATTTTCTAACCAGTTTTATTTGAGTGCTCACCTACATTCTATCGCGTACTCGAATTCAAGGATGATTGAGAGGTTTCAGCCGATATTCCCGGTCGGAACCGAACACTTTGTATTTACATGCACGGGCCACATTCATTCCGTCCATTCATCTGTCGGTTAATGCCTAAAGCGGGCAGCACTCAGGGAGGATAGCTCGCGTCCTCGACGCAACAACTCACTCTTAATGTCCCAGATAGCGAGACTGGACTTAATCTATGATGGTACCGTACTGACAAATAAAATGTAAGTATGTGTATTTCATTCATTTTGAATAAGACGAGGTTTATGTTGTAACTTATAACTTACTGTTCTGCATACATCAACAAAAATATAACTAGTAAATTACTTGACTTCATTTGATAAATAGATTAATTTTTAAAGAAATGCTATTGAACTAGCCTGTACTGTCCCACTGCAGGGCAAAGGCATCCTTCTCCTTTTTCCATACAATTCTATCTTTTGCGAGTGTCGGCCAGTCCCTACTACGGTAAGAGTCAAGCTCGTCCCGCCATCTATCTACGTCCCGATTTTTTCAAATAGTAAAAAAAAAACCACGACACATCGTATTGTATTGTTAACACCGGTTGTCTAATAAGTAGGAATGGCGTCTCGGACCTTAATTTTCATCATGTTTCATAAACGTCCGCAGGCATGTAGCTTTATTTGAAATTCATTTTTGATGCTGCTGTAAGAGAACACCCTGTTAAGGTTGTCAGTTCACCTCCGAAGTTAACATGCGTATGGATGACGTCAGTTTGGTATTCTTCTAACAGTAGGAAGGCAACTAACGCAGACTACGGAGACAAGAAATATGTAGTAGGTACTTTAAAAAGGTATCTATTCTGTAAAAATTCTCACTGTGAAACTTAGATGTAGTGAGCTTCAAGTAAGCTGTCATTTCAATCTCACTTCACCTAAGTTTTCACGGTGAGATTTTTGCAGAATAGATCGTTGTTGTGGTGAAGTGAGATGGTAATCAGTGAAATGTAAGTATAAATAAAATAAAAGAATCCTTCTATAGAATACATTCGTAATGTTATACTGTATTTACAGAAAAATATCAAATTAAATAACTTGTCCCACAACGAGATCCTCATCGTTATATATAATGAAGTTAAACAAAATATTGGCAGCAGTTAATGCATCCATTCTTTGTCCTTCATTTACTTTGGTCATTAATTCCCTCTCGTTAATTTTGACTGACCTGAAATCGAATCTCATTTTGTATTGCCGATATGACAGTACATATATTGCATAAAACAAGAATATCGTATGTGCACGTGGCCATTAAGAAGAATGGGAGAGAAGGCCGACTACCTACTACCTAGCTACCCTAGCATTTACTCAAATTTTTTGAAAAATAAAAGCTAACCCTTGGCCAGTCAGCTTAGTGGCTGCCGAACTGATGGTCTAGGATGCCGGTCGTACAATTTACTCGTGTGGCTATCTTTATAATTTTTAACCACAAAGTTGCTGCTTTTTGTGAACACTATTCCAGATTTTAAGAACTTGCTGAATATTGACTAAGTGTCTGTGATGAGTGGTTCTGATTAATCGTAATGACGGACGACCGAGACTGATGGTTTGACCCTTTGACGCGTCAGGATTCCGCAAGCGATTAAAGTGTCGTCAGAAATGAGTCTTCTGCATTACTTGGTGACGTCATACGTTCTCGTAATGATTAATGAGTGAAATCAGCGCCATCTCTGGGCGTGGCCGCGCAACTCCGCGCGCCGCACTGCCGCACAAATGCAGGCGAGCATTTATCTCCCAAATGCACCGTTTAATTCACTACCGGACCGCTAACCGTGTTTAAACCCGATACACGCTTCGGTTACCCATCTCGCTCTAATGTCCTGTGATAGAAAAGGATGAAATGATTGATAGGATTTAATGAGGTGCGGTGAAGTAACGAGGTGCTATGAATGATTGATTAGAGTATTGAGCAAGTTATACTGCTGTAGGTGGGAGGTAATTAGGTGTCCGGTTGAGCTACGGCTGAGCGATGTACTGTGGATCTACTGCGTATATTAGCAGATTGTGAATGTTTGAGTGCTTTGGCTTTTGTCAGGAGATGATTGTTTGCATGGTTTACTAGCGATGTGAATTATTATAGTACCTACCAGCTGCGCCCACCCACGCCTTCTCTGGCGTCAAAATATTCCTAGCCATCTTGTCTTGAACCATACCCCAATTTTCGAGGTAGCAAGCTATCACTCATTTGCGAGGTAAAAGTTTTTCGGAAAACGTAATCACCGAAGAATAACATTTTAGCTTTAATAAAATTTCAGTCTCATTACAACAAAAGTTTACGTTTGAAGTTGTTTGTTAGTTTAGGAGGATACCAGTTGTGACATTGAGATAAGTTCGGAATTTTATTTTGAACATTATTCATTACCTACGAAAACTGCCCTTTAATATAAAGACGACTCACAATTAATATTTTTTGCAATTATTATCTTCGGAATTTTTTTACTGCAGAAAAGATTAGACAGTCAGCCGTTTTGGTGGCAGGGCTAACATACACGTTCGCCGCACATAGCACGCCGGACGTTTCTGCTTCAATACTGACACTTCTGCGGTCTCTCACAAAGTCACAAGTGTTTTAATAAAATATAAATGCTATGAAGTAGTATAATATTCTCCACTTATCTCTGTCAGGTAAAAAGAGAGAACAGTTCTGACATAACTAATGGGTCGGTCGGTAATCCGCAGCACTATAATGTAGTTAGCATTTTATTTTTATTAGCAACTGCTGGAGGTAAGTGTCTGCTATAGTTCTGATATTTATACTCTGAATATGAAAGTAAAAATGTGCATTTCTAAGAAGTAAATATAGCTTGCTGCGACAGGCGACCCGATACGACTAAAACAAACGGTGGTATGAAACGTTTGCAGCCATCCGCGCACCATGATTATCAGGAAGGCAGGCTACCTGCATATAACGCCGGAGCCGCACCAGCGCTTGACCGCATTGATGCCGAGTTTTAAGTAGTAAAGTAATGATCACAGTTCAGTCAAGCATTGCCAACGAATTATGCTGTTTCAGCGCGGCGCCGGAGCGGCGCGGGGGTAATAATAATAATAATAATAATAATAAACCATTTATTTTCAGGTAACAAAGACCCATAGATACATACCTTAACCTAAGTATACATAATAAAATAGTAACAATTTAATTTGTAATGCGACGCATACGCGTATAGACAAATATGCGGCCCGGCGCCGGTGCGCTCCGGCGTCATGTAACGAAAGCCTTGAATCAGCAACTATTTATTTATTTCATCATCATCATCATCATTTCAGCCGAAATACGTCCACTGCTGGACATAGGCCTCCCCCAAGAATGGGGGGGTTTGCCATAATCGCCACGCTTGGCAGGCGGGTTGGCGATCGCAGTATAGTATGGTGGTGAAATGCATAGAGAACGCTGCTACCCATTCTCCGGTACGACCCTTAGTCGCCTTTTACGACACCCACGGGAAGTATGGGGTGGTGCTATTCTTTAAGTCCGGCACCACACAGACAATTTATTTATTTAAACATTTTATTTTCTGGTCTGTCTAATCACACTAATATTACAAAAGCCGAAAGTTTGTTTGATGCTTATTTATAAAGAAATCTATTCCTTCATACCTGCGATAGGAAATTAGATGAGGAGATGTAGACAGCGTACGTAGTAAAAATAAAATACAAAATAAAATACTTAGAATCAAAAACCATTCACTATAAAATTATCATCTAATTACCAGTAAGTGTACCTTTTAAGCGAAAATAATTATGTTCAGTGTGTATCATTATTTTATTAAAATAAAGACCTTAAAGAGGTAAAGCACAAACGATGAACGATTAAATAATGACGATTTATTTAATGTTTTGCACTGCTGGTAAATGCCCACTAGACATATTTCTACAAGAGGTATTGATTTGATCACCAGCTTAGCAGTCGAGCTTGAGAGCGCAATATGATGGATTCATCACAATGGGTGGTCTAGGCACCTATTCTTGGGAATATAGATACATTTAAAATATTGCAAAGCGGTCGTGACAGCGATATCGTTATTAGGGTCATAGCGTGTAGTCATTTGTCAGGAACAAAGTAAGTAACTAGTTTAATTTTACTCGATGTTTAGTCGACTTTACTACAGATCACTAGAGATAAATATAAAAAGAATAATAGAGGTATGTAATAATCAATATCACTGACAGGATAAGTCTACTCAAATCGGTTCTTTCCTCAAAATACCTTTTTAGACACAAATCTTCATGGTCCTCACTTATGTGAGGACTCTTTTAAATCTTGGTCAGATTATTCTGACCAAGATTTAAAAGAGACTGTGCCCTCTGGGTTTGTTTCGGTGTTTCTTCTTAAAGCCGTCAGATAGGCAACGCCGACCTCATCTAGTTTATAAAATATGATTGTCTTTGATTGATCGCATGTAACACACATTTATCAATCACAGTCAGTAGTTTAGAAAGAGGTCAATCGTCGAATCCGACTCGGCTGGGCAGCGTTCGGGAAGCCACGCAATATCTTCTCGTCCCACATACCGCAGCGTCTTGAGATGAAAGTCTTTGACCAGTGCGTGTTGCCAGGGATGACATATGGCACTGAAATGTGACTGTGACTTTCAGCCTCCTAATAGGGCCCATTGTGAGGCCGCTCACAATGGGCCTTATTAGGAGGCTGAAAGTCACCCAAAGGGCAATGGAGAGGCTATGCTTGAAGTTTCCCTGCGTGTTCGAATCAGAAATAAAGAGATCCGCAGGAGAACCAAGGTAACCGACATAGCCCGAAGAACTGCTAAACTTAAGTGGCAGTGGGCAGGGCACATTTCTCGCAGAACAGATGGCCGATGGGGCTGAAAGGTTCTGAAGTGGCGATCGTGTAGCGGAAGACGTAGCGTTGGAAGGCCTCCCACGAGGTGGACCGACGATCTTGTGAAAGCCGCAGGAACCAGTTGAATGCGAGAAGCACAAAACGGGTAAAAGTGGAGGTGCTTGGGGGAGGCCTATGTCGAGCAATGGACGTCTTTCGGCTGAAACGATGATGATGATGATGATCAATTACAGTCTAGTGCCTACTTACAGCAATGAGGTTATCGAGGAAATTGAGATAATCTGTCCGTGCTAAAATCATGACAATTTTATGCAGTGACCCTAAGAAGAAGAAGAAGAAGAAGCATTAAGGTCACCTTTGTATCTTATTGTGTGCGAGGAGTTTAAATAAATAAAGCTGTCATGGACAAAATTCCTATAAAAAAAAAACAAAACACAAACAAGCCGCTGCTGTTAAACCTATTCACATTTGCTCGAGCGAACTCCAAGCTTACTAAGACCTGTAACAAAAAGTATGTAATAATCCTCTGCTCCAGATAATTGGACGGCGTGAGGGTATGATGGTGGCGATTTATAAGAGCGGCGTAAATAAAGTGTAGTGCAAATCCAGGCTCCGGTGTAAGTAGATGCAGATTTTACACCGGCTGCCGGCGGCGGGTGATCTATCACTAGCGCCCGGCTGAACTGTAGCTGCCTCTAAACCAGCGGGGGCTTAGGTGTGAGCGCGTTGGGCTGGACCAGGGCAGCAGGGGCTCATCTGTCTGTTAAATATTTATGTTTGCTGTTGGTGGCAGCTTCTGTGTTGTGATGCGTTTTTTGTTTCGAATTGTTGTGTAGAATGATTTCGATCAATCATGCAGTCATGTAATTCGGGTTTTGATTACAAGAAAATTAAATGTGCGAAATTAATTTTTAATAAATCTGGTGCTCACAAGTTACTAAAGGGTTGTCAATATGTCATGCCCATTTCCATTCAAGATCCCGCTTGTCTCATGATCCCGCTTGTCTCATGGCCTGCCAGTACACGGGAGCTTACCGGGGTTTAATAAATGCCCTGTCTTTGCTTTGCTTTATAATTTCTCGGTGAAAATAAGGTGTCTATAAGATTGAGGCACCGGAAAGGAAACGGAACGGCCCAATGAAACGGAACTTTTTATTTTATTCATTTTATTTGCTACGTTATATTGTATAGCTCTTTTATACCCGAAACTTGAGGAGGTAAATGATACTAAGGTACTTCAGGGTTCCGCTATGAGGAAACCTTACAATTGAAATGCATCTGTTTGTCTTCCGCAACAATCATAAGTGTGAACACTTATTTGAAAAATAAAAGCAGCTCAAAGAAGCGTTATATGAAAATGTAATACACATTACCACTACGAGTATTTCGGAAGTATTAAAAAATATAGGTGTTTTTTCCATCTGTGTAAGGATTATTTTATTATGGTGTTTCAATTTTTAAGTCAAACAGAGTGGTTCACTATAAACAGGTTATGAGTTTTTGTTGCAATACAAACAATGGATTAGATACTTATGTAATTTATACTTTATTCGTAGTTCGGTGGTAGTGAACTTTCAAAATGGTCTCCGACTGTCTTTATTAAACGATCACAGATTCTCTTCTATTAAAGTTTGATATTGTCGACATTCATATTTGCAGACTGATCGTCAACTATTCATAAAAATGTTTTATTCCTATTTAAAATATTATTCCGCAAGATATCGGAGACAGCTCCGAATTTATTGATAGTTTATTGACAGATATAAACTGCTAGTAATGAACTGGAGTCAATAGTTCGCGAATCAGTTCGAAGGTAATAAATAGTCTGTTATAAGCGAATGTTTGATCAGCAAGCGATGAATATTTTGAGAAAACGCGACGAGCTCATTGTGCCTAAAAATGATTGTTGTCTTCTCGGAAATAAAATCTCTGGAGGAGTATTAAAAATGTAGCCTCATTAAATATTCCTTTTCTTGGGGCGTGAGGGGGTGTGGAGGTGAGGTGAAGAGGGAGGGTTCACCTTGAAAAACCGGTTAAATATGAACGGTCTCGCACGCTCGCTGTTCCCAGTCCCAGAGAACATTCAGTGACTTTCCCACACCGCGAGCCGGTGAAAAGAGAATTGAAGTTTTTAAAATTGTCTCTGTTGTTCTACATAAAACTGTTTATTTTATATTTTTATACCTATGTGGTCTCTTTATTTTTTAATTCATATCATATAAAGCTCGTTTCTAACTCTGGTACTAGCCATAACAACTAATATTGTTATTGATAAAAATGAATACGACGACACAATTGGCGCGACCTTCTGTCTTATGTCTCACGGTTTTGATATTCACACGAAGTCGAAATAGTGGCGCGACGATTGTTTTCTATGTTTTTAACTGTAAGCGCACCTAAGAAACTAGTGCCATTAACTTCTTTTATTACAATTTTAATGGCACATAAAGTCGTGAAAAAGAAACACTATTTAATAGCAATTTGGGCAGTACAGAAGCAACACAATCCCGCGGGCGGCACCGGGGCGCGCACCTCTCTCCCGCGCCGGCAAGTGAGAGGAAAAAGCTAATTTCCCTTTGCATTATAAATTCATGGACTCTTTGTGTTGCCCAAAATAACTTGTTTGTTTCGACATCCAAGTTTTTTCCGGCGAGCAAAGTCCGACATGTAATTGCTAGCTGCCTGATCCCCGGTCAAATTTACCTCCGAGCTGGCTCGGATTTATGCGAATATTTAATGCCTAGGGAAGTTATTAGGTGGCAATCGTGCACCTTGTTTTGCTTGTCTCGAGTTCAAGGTAATTGGATTGTTCAGGAACAACAACATTGCATTATTTGTTTACTGCAAAGTTATAAAAGGACTAATCTAATAATTAACAAAACTTTAATAAAATTCCACACTAATCAATGTCGTAGACGTGCTACGCCGTAGCCTGCCTACGGCGTAGCACGTCTAAACGTACCGCGTATTTTCCTTTCCGTGTCCAACATGTGACACCGGTCTCGCGAAATCCACACGCTTTTGTATTAGTACGGAATTCTACTAGCCAGTGTTCAATTCGCGTCAACTGAGCACGCCCTTGTGATAACGTAAAAAATTAAGTAACCTAACCAAACCTAATCTCGGGATGCCCTTCACTCGTTCTTGCATCCTACGTCGCCTATCGACCGACCATGCAATGTAATTAAAAAAGTAATTATGTAAGTAAAACCATGTAATTCCCAAAAAAAAATCCTTTTAAACTCTTCCATTATGCACTATGTAAACAAGAAACATAACCTCAAACGCACAGTAACAAACAAATAACAGCGCGCGAATGCAACTTCGGGCGCCCCGCCACCGCGGCGGCGGCGGCTCCCGCCAGCTTCAGCCCGCACGATTTATTTCAAACATTTACGAACGCGCTAAATTAGCACGGATTTGTTTCGAAGAGACCAGTTAAAAACCTTGTTCAATTCAATTGCACACTATTTTGTAAAACCCCTTTTAACGTTGCTTGATCGCAAAAACGTGCGCAGTTGACGCGAATTGAGCACGGGTTGGTTGAATTGTGTAGTAATACAAAAACGTGTGGATTTCGCGAGACTGGTGTCGCTTGGACAAGGAAAGCAAATACGCAAGCGTACCTGACAAGTCAGATCCCAGATTTTCCCTTTTTTTCCTCGGCTGCGAAGCTGCCATGATCTCGTTCCATTCAACCGCACGTACATTAACAGGCAGTACCTAAGTTATATCTTCGTTCCGCTCGAACAAGACAATGCTTTTAGCCGGTGCCGCCCACTTGTAGCCGATTTGTCCTCCAATCGACGCCAGTTGCCTCTAAGTGGAAAAGTGCTTCAAGTCTGAGTGGCTTACTTGTGTCGGAGGGCAACAATGAGGGCGACATACTTCGATGGATTTCTTGTCGCGTGTGACCTAACTGCAGTCCGCTTTCACTTATTTTGAAGTAGGACATTACATGGGGCGCACATGGAGCGAAGGAAGTTAAAATAAGGCTACTTATATTGAAAAAACAGTTAATATAATGCGAAATCAGTTATTAGATCTTACTGTTGCAAAATTTGTATCAAAAGATGGATGATCAATTCTAAGTGAACTATGGACTATGGAAATATTACAAATGTACCACTGTATGTTACCATCGTTACTTATTAGGAGGCCTTCAGTTTGAACAAAACAAAGAATAAAAAAAAAGTTATTGCAAAAAATCAAAAAACCCGACTGCGGTAAAAAACTTGCGGTGAAAAGCTAAAAACAAGCCCAATTTTAAATTAAATAAAAGTTAGAAGCAGGCGGGACCCATTTGAATTTGAAAATACAATAAAAATGATGTGGGTCCCGCCTGCTTCCAACTTTTATTTAATTTAAAATTGGGCTTGTTTTTAGCTTTTCAGTTTCTTTTAACTTAAGTTTTTTACCGCAGTCGGGTTTTTTGATTTTTTGAAATAACTTTTTTTATTTCCAGCTTTTTTAGTTTACAAATTTGAAAGATTTCGCAGACGATTTAGTTCTTGGTAGGTGTTTTTTTGCGATTTGTCACTTCGAATTGCTTTTAAGTATATATGTTGTATATATTTTTGTAATCACCTTTTAAAACCCTTTATTTTGATACCCCACTCGAAAGGTTTTGAAAAAAAAAAAATTAATATGGCGTCCAGTAGTCGCCATATTGAATTATTTCACTAACGTCATGTCTTTAGTGACACTCGCCGGACTAAGAGGAATCGATTAACGTGTGAATCATAAAAAATCGGCCCAGGCGTTTGGTCTGTATAGTGCTTCAAAGGAACATTATAAACATACATACATACATAGATAGGCTGATGAACACATTACCACTCCTTTGCGTCGCGCAGTCGGGTAAAAAGAGTATAAAATTTAATGTAAGCTTAAAGTCCTAAGTAAGCTGACAAGTGATGATGATTGTATCGTATTGGCGAGACTTAACTTACGATGATCGTGTGACTGCAGAACGCATCTCCCAGTGTGCGCCGACCATTAGGAGGCGCTAATGAAAGCGCGTTATATTCACCGTCTAATGGGCTGAGGGACGATACTGATCTGTAGGAGGCACACAGAGAGGGTTAATAACGCACTTATTAATCGTTAAATATTAAATTATCCAAACATTTTCCCGTGATGTGCAAACATTGGTCATCTAAAATCATGAAAAATTGATTTTTTTTTCAAAACCTAATAAAATTGCACTAATTAGTAAAAGTTGTGTCTAAAGAGGTGAAGTCTCACAAACAAGAAACATAGATCATGCTACGTCGTAGGCGCCTACGGCGTAGCACCTTCGTAGACACGCTACGACATCTCCAATTTCTTACTCTCACTGTGCCACCGGAGTGTTCCGCACACAGAACTAAAACATGACAGCCATTCCGGCGCGCGTCCGGCCCCAATCTGCCATAACGCTGGGATAACTGCCGTGAAATTTGTATAAATTATATAAACTATCCGCCGCCGTGCCGGAGCCGGGCCGGTGCCGGGCCGGCCGCGGTCGCATGCCACACAGTTGGTGAGCCTGTAAATCAAGCCCTTACACGCTCTGGCTTAAGAATTTACTTTAATGGTCACTGTGACCTTTTAACTTTGGCGGCTGTTTACATTTTTTTGGTCACTCCAAATGGTGGTTAAAAAGCCATTGAAGCTATGCGAACAACAACTAAATGGGTATGACCATAAAAGTACTTAGGAATTGCTGTAACACTCTATATTTTCCTGTTTTTAAATAATACTTTGATATGCCATTTAAAAAAGAATCAAAGTTATAAGTAGAAAATGTTATGAAAAAGCATTAAATTCGAATAAACTGGGTTTCTGGTAAATGAGGATCTGAGAGTAGTATTTTATTTTTTAAAGTTACTAAGAAAGAAAAGAAGAACACTAACTAGTGGTAGTGGTGGTGGTGGTGGTGGTGGTGGTAGTGGTAGTAGTAGTAGTTACTAAGAGAGGAAGAAGTTAGTTTAGTTAGTTTAGGTAGTTAGTTATTTTCTACTTATAACTCTCTCTCTCTCTCTCTCAGTATTCTATTCTATTCTACTCTATGTCAACCAAAATATTGAAATAAAAATCTGATACCCAATGACTGTCTCTATCGTATGAACGTTATCTTAGACCTGACATCGACCACTGGAAACTGTATCCAATCCCTTATACGAGTAATTAGCTATGTCAAATCAATTTTAATTAGATATCCTCTCACGCGCCCTCTTCCCGCGCAAATCCTGGGTGAATTGTTCCAGATGTGTCCAAAACATTTTGGAATATACGGTATGTATATTCTTGAGTAACTGGAAACGACATATTTAGTTTATTTAAAGTTGCTTTAGTAGTATATATTCGAGCATATAACTTTATTTTAGGATAGTCAAATTCAAATTTTCAATTTCCATTATATGAAATTCCAGATTTCATGTAATATTAAAACTTGGTGCACGTTTAACATAGAACGGAGAAGAGGCGCTAGAAAACTCAATCTTGGGATGCATGAAGAAGCCTCCTCGTGTATCGCAGTTTGTTCCGCCAGTTACTCAACTGATCCGAGCGCTCGGTGCATCCTGGAGAGTCACACCCAACACCTTATTTGACTGGCCAATTCTTCCCTTGCGGTGATAGGGCTAACGCCCGCCTGGTTTGCGATCACCCTCCTACCGGAGTCCGGCGTCAAGCAGCCTGTTGCGTTTCGTCGATGCGTGTGAGTTCCTGTGCCTTAGGCATCTTTTGGGCACGCTCGTTCCATCATAGACCTCATCCATCGCTTTCCATCGGGCGTGATCGAAGTCAAGAGCGGGGCCCATTCAGCAATAATAAAAAATAAATATAAAATTTAAAAGAATATGTTAAAACATTATTACCATACCATTATTTTAATAAAGGATTGTAGGAAGATCAATGGAAATGATGAATTTATAACTCATTCCATTTAGAAAAGATGAGCTCAACCATTGCAGTTATGACAGACTACACTCGTTTCCTAGCATTTAAACACAATACGACAGCAGTTTATTGAGGTAGATATATATAAACAAAAACTCTAGAAACCATTACTTGCACACAGAATCCTCAAAGAAGTGCGCCACTACAATATCACATGTTCAAAGTATTTGCGCGCGCATGTTTAGCGCTGCATCTCGCATGCAAATGGTTGTCTCATCTCGGAGGGATCGGATCGTCGGGAGGGATTCAATTACCTCCGTTTGAGTCGCTCTGCCTTCTGTGCAGCTCTTTGAGCCGTTTCAAGGAACATTGTGCGTAAAAAATATATGATTTGCTTCACATTTCAAATGGGATTTAGTTCCATTTGAGTGTGGGATTAATTCATTCTGAGATTGAGTAATTGAATGTGTTCTGAATCTAGAATTTGTGGCATGTCTATAAATATGGGCACAGCCGGGCGGCATGTCTGGACTGGACCGCAGTCTGTTCCAGCATCCTGTTTAGATCATTGGTCCACCTAGCTGGGTTCGTCGTATGCTAAACCTACAACATTACTTAGACTTATTATTGAGACTAACACAATGTCAGTATTAACATTGGTGTACATAATTGATCGTTCAGGCTATGGTTCAGGTCAATGCTAACATGTTTCATTTCCGCTCGACGAGTGCTTTTCATGCAGATCAGCCCATTATATGTGCATATGTATGTGTATACAAACATTATACGTGTGTACATGTGTGTGTGCTGCTGCGGTATGCAAACCTGTCGTATAACTCCGAAGGACTTTAGAATCACTTGAAATTCTGAAAAGAAAATCGTCAAAGCTTTATATTGCCTCGCTCGATTTGTGGCTACGACTGCAGAGGGAAGGACTTAGAATTAGCTCTATTGTAATATATTCTTATTTAGAACATACGTTGAATATTTAGTGCTCTTAGATACTAGCGACATGCCCCTGCTTCACATGGTTTTTACGACCTGAAAAAACATCGAGATTTCTTTATTAATTATGTGCCAGGATAATATGAATTTATTCCGTAAGGTTTATATGTACATAAACCTTACGGAATTAATTCTCTAAATGGCGGTAAAAAACGCATCGATATCACAAAAAAAGCGACTTCATTGATAGTTTCCAATATTTTTCCCGCGACTTGATTGTCACAATGACCGCTAACAGCCTATCAAATATGATTAAATTACATCATCACGTTGAGACACTCACTGCGAACCCAGCCCTTGTCTTAACTTTTACATCCAGATCTTGTTACCCGCTGCAGCCTATTCCCCGCTGTTGTAGTGGCTCTATCAAAAAGGCCAGAGCGACGTATGAGTAAGAAATGTTTTATTCATTACGAGTACAGTCGGTGTCTAAACAGCGGCGAAAATATTTCAAATTAAATTTGTCATGCAAACAACAGTCCGCGCCGCTTACCTGCGTGATACTAGCAGAATAGCTATTGTGTGCTCTTGCAGTTATGGCAGCTATTATGTGTTGATATTAAAACAATAGTTTGATGATTTGTGTGAAAAGCACTTAATGATATTACAAAATACCGTTACCGTACAAGATTCCGATATATCAAACTGAATTTTAATAAATTGTCATGATATTTGACTTGAAAGTCAGTATGGTAATAAGTATATCATTGAACTGATAATTTTTCGAAATATATATATTACACCCATTGCAAATGCATACTGAGATACTGCTTTAATAAAAAAAAACAAAAAAATCTATTTTGTGATGGAAAATGAAATTTTGTGTAGTAACTGCATCTTACGCAATCAGCGCATATGATGCATGCAGGCTGTACAGTTGACGCGAACATGCTTACAACACAATCGGTTCCGACAAATTATTCATCGTTTCCTATATGATTGATTCCTAAGATTGAGCCCAAAAGGTTACACGAGCAGAAGTAACATTGAAATATATTTCCTACTGAGCTTAAAGTTTCTGATGCTATTCATTTAATCGTGGTTTCCAATTGCAAGTTGTAAGCTAGCCATAATTCCAGCCAAAGTACCCGATTCAAGATGCAAGCCAGCTGAACAAAATGGGCTACAATGATGCCTACTTAAGAAAGCAAATTTCTTCTATACGCCCAGAGTTGTATGGATGGTAACGAGCTGGATTGCAAAATACAAAAAGAGCTAACATAATGTTGTCTGAAATATTTACGTCATGCCTAGCTTTATTACTAGAACATTTCAGTTTGAAATCCTTTCCCTGCCAATACTTCGGCGCCGTTCAGCAAACGTCACAAAAATATGCAGAAAACGAGCCGGCATCGCATACGGTGTCAAAGTCGCGGATGCTTCACTATACGCCACTTGGCTCTTCACGAGTTTGCCTCCGCTATTCTGTCGCCGATGTTTTATGACGAACAAACTACACACGTGAGCGTGTGAGCAGTAAAAACTGTGTGTGAGTGTATGTGCTTTATGTTTGCGATATTATAACAGTCTGCGTACATGTGTGTTTGTGACAAAAACAAACGAGTGTCAGATAAAACATGGAGCGAACTTCATCAAAACGATATCGCTGCGAAAATATTTGATTTTCCACACACAATATCTATTTATAGAGTCGGATTTCGTGTTTGCATTAGAGTATGTGGTACTTATTGCGTGAAGGCGCGGAAGCGGGCATTCATTTTATTTACTGAAGTTATTAACTTGAAAATGTATTTTTTAAATTATACCTAATACTCGTAACGAAAGTATTCTAATGTTACACAGAGTTTGTTAGATAAACAACCTCTTTTCAGAATAACAAGGATGTAACATTACTGGTACTCAATACTCAATATTTATTTGTATTCCACCACGTGAGGTTTCCAAAGACATCGTCATTACTCATTGTGAACCCCGTCGAGCACAGCAAAGTAGGAGAGAGGAAGAGGTTTAAAGTAAGAGGTACAAATCCTTGGATGTTATTATGCATGCTTATGCAGACAGTATGCATGAGCTTTTAATATGGAAGCGAAGGGTTTAAAAAGGCTATTAAGATAGCATAAACATTTACTTCATAAACATTTTAAAAGTATGTATAATATGTAAATAGACGGTAAGATAAGATGTGTGATGTGTAACTTGGATGCTACCTCCTCATCGAGTGTGAGTAGGGGACCTACTCACTAATTGTGTAATACACTCTCAATCACCATCCGAGGGTTTTGAAGAAAATTCCTAAACCATTGCTTCATAGGTTTTTAAAAATTCGTCTGCTTGGCGACGTTAATAACGTAATTAACGTGGCTAAACTGTTAAAATGAAAGGCATTGCAATCGATTGCCATTGTATGTGTGTTACGCAATTACTCCATACGGAAATGTCAACAAGAAGAATGAGAAAGTAAGATTTACACCTTACTTTCTCATTCTTCTTGTTAATATTTCCGTACAGATGTGACTCGGGACGATCGAATGAAAGTTTTCAAGTAGTAGTAATGTGGCTTTTTCCAAAGCACAGTAACACAGAAGCACAGAGAAAAACACGCGTTTCCATCGAGCCACAGCGGCCGACACGAAATATAAATGTCCGGAAATGTGACTAGTAATGGCAACTATACATAGTAATAAGTCGTATCGAGATCTATACTATGTACAATTGTGTTTAATGTATGAGTGCGTATACATGTGTGTGAATGCCGCTACAGTTTGATTGGATTGAAAAATTAAATAACTCGCTCCGCTTAGCAACAAGCGCGCAGCCTGTCAGCATAGGGTTGGCAATCGTCAAAATTCCGCCAACAACGATCAGCCGGAACGTTTTCTCTTACAACAGGGCGCGTCGCACATGAATCATTTATAAATGCAAATGCCCATTGTTCCCAACTACCGCGATTATTCACGTTCGGTTATCTTTGACGTATTGAAGCTGGGTTTGTCGCAGCCCTGATTTATTTATACACACACTTTTATTGATGTGTCTATAAATTTTAACAGCTTTATTAACGATTTTATTTATTATTATATTTATGTGTGTGCACGTTTATTTCGTACAAATATCGGTGAAATTGGAAATGGTCTGTTAATAAATAGGTTTTTCATATGGAAATTATTATTTTGTGTTGTTTATTGGCACTAAATGGTGACGAATATTTTTATTGAGCGAATGCATACTACGTAGGTATTAACTATTCATTGCACAATTTTATTTGCAAAATGGTTATGGACTTACGTCGTTACATTATTGAAAGAAAGAAAATAAAGAAAACTATTTTATTTGAAACAAAAAAAAAACGACATACATGAAATACAAACAAAAAAAAAAGGATCTTTAAAACTAACAAAATCATAGAAACAAAATATAAAGACCGGTGCGAGAACATTAAGCCTCTCAAATCTCAGAACAATGCTGGGATATTTAAGAAATAAATACTGCAGCGCTAGTATTCTGATACGGCCCGCTATGATGATGTGGCTTGGCGTGACATCACGCTTACGGACATATTATATACATCCCACTAGGGGCATCAAAAATACATAAAACAAGTAATATTATAATTTCGAAAGTAACTCTGTCTGTCTGTCGGATTTCAATAAAATTGGGCAGCGATTGCTTCCCAAGGAAGGACATAAGATAGTTTTTATCGGCATACCTCGCGGGCGAAGCCGCGGGGGAAGCTAGTAAAATATATAAAAAATAATAAAAACCGTTTTTTTTATTATAAATAATAGGTATAAGTACATAAAATATTACGATCGACCCACGGCCGACGCTCCAACATCGCTTGTCCATGCTACAGACTTTTGTCTATAGTCTATGACAAACGGTGGGACGCAAGCGCACGCGATGCAATCGACCGTCAAATTGTTAAAAAAAGAAAATTCAAAGTATATACAAATAAAACAATGTACGTACAAAAATAACAGCATCTGAATAAATAATACAGTCAGAGAAAGTGTTGCAAATATTTACTGTTGTTGTGTATGACTGACTGTGTTGAGTAAGTCTGAAGAAAAAGAAAAGACTCAAAGGATGAACAGTTGGCGCACGCGTAAAACCCCAGATTCCTTATAGAGTTCGTCTGTGGAAAAACGCCGCGGCCTTGCCAGAAGCCCCTTGAGGACGGCACGCTGGGCCCGCTCCAGCTCCAGCATGTGCGTCTTGGCGGCGCTGCCCCAGACACTTACACAGTATTGCAGGACAGATTGACATAGGGAGATGTTAACCTGTATACATATATTTTTGGGAGCACTGGCTAGTAAGAGTTTGAATGATGATGCTTGCGAAAACAGAAGATGCTTTAATTTGATTTATATCTTCTGACCAATTATTTTTTCTCTAAAATTTAACACATTGAAGGACACTGAACGAGACACAATAGAAGTTTTATTGTTATTACGTCGAGAGGTGTTAAGTGTCCTGCAAAGTGTTAAACTTAAGTATCTTATATACCTAAAACTGAACCTTTTGTACTTAAATATTTCTTAGTCTGTAGTCCGATCGCATGTTTTATACATAATTATCCTAGTTGACTAGCAAAACCATAAAGAGCTCACGAAAGGAAAGAGAATAAATAGTCGGTGTCGCTGGCGCCGGATACGGTGAAGAGGACTACTACTACTATCCCAGTTATATAGGAAGACCTATATTAGCCATACAATACTGTAACACACATACTCTGTAACATACTATTTGTATCGCTGTTAGTTGCTTAAATAAATATATTGCCTACTGAGATAATTTGTTTTTTGTGTAGGAATAGTGTCAACGAGTAGAGTAGTGTTTGTTTTAGTTATTGTGACTAGATTTTATTTACTTGTTAGAAACTGACTAAACGTAATAAAGCTGGTGCATTTTTTATATTCTTGAAGCAAGGAAGTGCTTCAAGATTATTTTTACATTTCAAGCATCCATACTATTCATATCCATACTATAATAATATACATAAGCCTGATATAGTGGTGGTGGATCGATCAGAGCGGCGCGCAATGATTGTTGACATAACCGTCCCGCATGATGAGAACCTCGTGAAAGCCAAGAAGAATTACATAATATATAATACCTACCTATATATATTTATTAATATAATAAAACGAAAGTAAGTCTGTCTGTCCGTTATCTTTTTACGCCTTAACGGTTGGAATGGATCTAAATTAAATTAGATTCGGCACACAGTTATCATGATCTGGGTTAGGACACAGGATATTTAAATACCGGTAGTAGGTACGTGGTAGCAGCTGGATGAGAGTTGCCGAACATTTTCGACCCTATTATTAAACTGACTACTTACTCATTTGTTTTATTTTTATGTACATAATATACCTTATACTATGTAAACATTATCTTGATTAACGGACTTAAAATAATAATCTGTACATGTGTATGAAACTATTATATAATTTTTTTAAAGATATCGTCCTTATAAATTGTAAAACAATAAAAACTTTTTTACAAAAAAAAAACAACCGACTTCCAAAAACACTATAAATAAAGAGAAAAATAACTTTAATTTCGGAAGTCGGTGTCTTTGGATTTGTATTTTAGTTTTTGCCACCGACTTCCGAAATTAAAGTTATTTTTCTCTTTATTTATAGTGTTTTTGGAAGTCGGTTGTTTTTTTTTGTAAAAAAGTTTTTTTTTTCTCTTTTTAGCGGGTCAGTTTGTAATTTATCTAAGTTATAATAGCCTAATGTCAACTGCTTATCACCTTTTACAAAATATGCTTTTCCCGATGCATGGACATTAATTGTTGAGGAGTTCTCCTAGTAAGAACCAGGAGAACTGGAGCTGATTGAGAAGTCACCATCAGCTCCACATCACCATACGCATTGTAATGGGTATAAATTGCTTAGCAGCCATATTAAAGTAATCAAATCGCAACCCGTGAAATATTTGTCATTGAGTAGTGCCATTTGTGGTCTTCATCATCAGTTCCACTTTACCAAATCATAATTTCCGAGAGCAAATGCTCAAGTTACTTTAATAATAAAAACAAGGCAAGAAAAATTTTGCTAAGGGCCAAGTTTACGTTACGCTTAGTCGTGTAAAGACGCTGTACGACATTGTATTATGCGACTTGGAACCTACCAAATTGCTAAATAGACCACATGACGAAAAGGCATTGCGTGAAATGCAACGATTGAGGCTTTTATAAATCATCATCAGCCAATTGCAGTTCACTGCTGGACGTAGACCTCCCGAAGTTTGCGCCAACGTTCGCGATCCTCCGCTTCTGTCATCTAGCCACTACCGGCAACCTTTGTTAGGATAATTATACAGAAGAAAAACTCGCAAAAGTATTTCACTTTAAGAAGATTAGATGCTAATAATCCTGGCTGCAGCATCAGGCCAACTTATGTCAACATTGCATAGAACTTAAAATTTAGTCCTGTTTAAAATGAGTCCAAACACGACTACGGTGCTGTAATTTCAAGGTTTGTACTTTTTCTGATGCTCGACTGGCTTCAGCATCAGGTCTCTATGTACTTCGGTGTTCCTCATTAACAGTACGTTTATCCACACATCGAGCCCTTTTCAATGAGCCTAAACACGATATATCTGCTGTTAGTTGTCGAGGAGTTAGGTACTCTGCAGACTATCCTGACTGCAGCATCAGGTCATAACTTGATGATCATGAGACCAAATGTGGCAAATGCCCAATCAAACATCAAAACAATTTACTAAAACAGTCCTTGCCTGTTCGAGTAACTTCTTACTGTTAAGGAGTTGAACCTTCCATCATCAGCCCAGCTACCTGAGATGGTGACAACCGTACGCAAATACACAAGATACTTCATAAAATATGCGAAAAACAATAAGTAAGCCTATAAAATTTGAGGGTTGCTCTCGATTTCTCTAAGATCCCATCATCAGATCCTAACTTAGTGACAATGGGACCACCTCAGAACTATCTACTTTCGAACAAAAAAAGAATTTTGAAAATCCGTCGACAATTGACGGAGTAATCGATGAACAAACATACAAAAAAAAAAAAGAAAAAAAAAAAATACATACAAACAGCCGAACATAGTACCTCCTCCTTTTTGTGAAGTCGGTAATGAATAATTCGCATGTACGTACCTAGCTATTTATTTTTAGACCACCGAGCAAACAGCCGCATCGGTTGTCAATGTGTAAATATGATAATCATAAACAAACACACGAACAAACATGCGTTCGTGACTGATTTATTTAGTTGTCAATGTTTATAGTAAAACAGGAGTTGTTGGTAGATATCCGGTTGATGATTATAAGGGTATCCATGTGCACAAGCTGTCAAGATCTTATTCCGCTGGAATGACATTGTCAAACAGGCGTTGTTGGTAAACATTTATAAAATTGTTTTGAAAAAACAAATGTTTTTGTGTGACAAATTCATCGTGTCTAGTATTTCTTTTCGACATACTTAATATTATAAAGAGGGTAACAAACGTGTATCTATAGTTAGGTATCATTTCCCGAAACCTAACTCCAAATAGAACGTTCAAAGTTTTTGAGTAGACATTTTGATTTAATCAAATTCCAAAAATAAATGTTGTGCGAGAGTAATTTTGACAATTCATTCTTCTGGAACAACTGTAAGGATTCACTCGACGTATATTAAAAAACTTCACGACACAACCTACCTACTCTTATAATTGAACTCAATAAGCTTCTGTACTTAATTCACTTTTACTACCTCTACAAACTTTGGGCGAATTACTTTTTGTACAAATTCATGGATTATTCCATGAATTTGTTTTAGAATTGCCCAGTGGGGGATAAAACATAACGTAGATATTGCTCATCATTCCCCGAAATTAAGAGACAACAAAGTAAGGGGCCAAGCTATTGTGATTATTGTTATCGTTCCTACATAGACATAGATATACCTTTTAGTTATTAAGAACACACCGAGTTCTCTTTTATAAACCTAAGGAATAATTACTTTTACTGAAGTAACAGGACTGTTCGATGTACTTATGTAGGTATTGTCATAAGGACTGATTATCCCGAATGAGGAAAACTTAGCTCAATTATGTAATCTTTGTTGGCTGTAAGCTGCTTACATCAATAATAGTACTGTGCAGATTTCCATGTTGATAACTTCATTCCTCATAAAACCCTTCAAATCCACAATACCATTCACAGAAGTACTTTAAATAAGGAACATTGAGCCTCGCGGCAGAACAATACGCAGCCTCACAATGCATAATATCGTAACTAATTAGCGGCAACTTGTAACACCGAGTTGTAACGCGCAAGTTAAAGAGCCAGTACGCCTGGTACGCCCGGTACGCCCGCTACGCCGCGGGTACGCCACCGAGTCGAGTGCGGAAACTTTTCAAGACAGACAATGCCTAATTTAAAGTGGTATGAACTCTGATAATAACGTTAAGTATAGCTGATACTTTGAGTAGGGAAGGCGGATATTATGCGGATATTATCTCGCTATTATTTTTGATTCGAGTATTTTATTTGCTCTGTATAAATGGGACTGTCATAACTTTGTAACAGCGGAGTAATTGAGGTACACACTAACAGTGGCAATGGCGCCGATTCTGTTGTTCACAAACTAAACTAAATTTAAGTTCATGCAACTTTTTCTTTCTATTTCTACTAAGGAAAGGGCAGAAAATAAATATTAGTTTAGTCCTGTCAAATTAATATACTCCATAGACAACTTTAGACGAGATTAAAAAATTGGCTATTTAAAATGTCAATTTACATCAGGCGCTGACTAATTTGACAGGACTAAACTAATATTTATCTTCTGTCCTTTTCTTAATGAGATAGACAGAAAAAGATGCCTGAACTTAAATTTAGTTTAGTTTATGAACAACAGAATCGGCGTCAATGGCTTTCATTTTGACAGTTCAACAACATTCAATGCGTTATTTACGTTGTTGAGCTGACAAAGTTTTCGAATATATGAAGCAATGGATTAGACAAAATTCTTCAAAAAGATTCAGATCGAGATTGTTAGTGTGTTCCGCAATTAGGGTGCAGGTTTCTATCTGCTGGAGCATGGAGTGTTGCATTTACTGCACGCCTTTACTGCACGCCTTTACTGCATGCGTACTTAAGTTTTACTTTAAATAAACATACGATTTATTTGTTATTTAGAAAGTCTCTAAACACTTATCCTTTCCCAAAAAAGTCATGACCATGAAATATCCGCATTCAATGAGTATCCGCAGCAGATCCCAAAGCGATGGGTACATCACTATAATAAACAGTGCGCGGTGCTGTGAGCACATAGGAAGTTATGTTTGTGCGCTTAACGCGCTTAAACAACTTGTTGTGATCGTTTTGATCCGCCGGGAGCAACCCTCGTGACTACGAGGTACCTACTTTGTGCCAGACATTAGCTATACAATGTGGAGATGACAATACGACAGTAAATGAAAACACTGGCGATACTAACGCATAAGGAACTATCAAATAAATCCTTATACCTAATGAAAATAAAAAAGTGTTTTATTTCTAACAAAATTAATTCATTTTATTTCGAGACTAGCTGTGCCCGCGACTTCGTCCGCGTGGAATAGTGACTTTTCGGGCAGCATATTTTGAATTACATATACCGTCTACAGACCGGGCATTTGCTGTCCGAACCCTCTGAGAACTCAGGCGAATTTCAGTGAAAGTCTCAGACTCTAGTGCTTGAGCTTCACGATCGGCAGTGAGACGTATTTCTCGTTCTTCCTGTGTTTCCTGACACCGAACATTTGCTGTCCGAACCCTCTGAGAACTCAGACGAATTTCCCTATCAGTGAAAGTCTCAGACTCACGCGATAGTGTATGAGCTTCACGATCGGCAGTGAGACGTATTTCCCGTTCGTTCTGTGTCTCCTGGGCTCCCAGAGAGTACGGACAACAAATGCTCGATGCATTTGTTGTCCGTACTCTCTGGGAGCTCAGGCGGGTTTCCCTGACAGCAAAAGTCTCAGACTCACGCGATAGCGCGTGAGCTTCGCGATCGACAGATAAACGTGCCTTTCGTTGTTCCCCGTTTTCCCTATTTCGAGTTGTCATCATTCGAGAACGATTTGAACTCAGTCGAGATTCTCGCTGACTCGAAGTTTCTGCAGCACGAAACCTAGCCTGGTGCAGAGAGCCTTTTGCCTCACGACCTTCCTCAGATTCCTGTGATCGAACTAATCTCATCCTTTTAGCATTTCTGCTACATTGGGAGAGGTTGGATCTTCTTCGAGGCATTCTTACAATAAAATAGTACTTACTACTTAACACACAGTTATTTAGTAAACACGTACTATCGTAAACAATTAAATTATAAATACTTACAGATTATTATACAGTCTAAAATTATCACAGTTTAAGTAATAAGTGTTAAGACGTGTAAACCAAACGTCATTATCATCATCATTTCAGCCGATAGACGTCCACTGCTGGACATAGGCCGCCCCCAATTTTGGGGGGGTTTGCCATAATCGCCACGCTTGGCAGGCGGGTTGGCGATCGCAGTATGGTATGGTGGTGGAATGCATAGAAAACGCTGCTGCCCATTCTCCGGTGATACCCTTAGTCGCCTTTTACGACACCCACGGGAAGTAAGGGGTGGTGCTATTCTTCTACACAGACAAACGTACTAACTTTATAAAACAAAAGAATTGCTAGAAAAAATAATTACTAACTTAAGCTAATGAACTTGTACTTAATAAAGAAAATCAAGAAAAGAAATGCCTAACCTATACCAAATACTTATAATATTTATATACAAACCCTAAATACAAATTAAGATAAGTATGTATACCGAAAATCAGGGAAAGAAATGCCCAACCAATAATAAATGCTTACAATATTTATTTACAAAACCCTAAATAAAAATTAAGATAAGTAAATACCCAAAAATCAAGTAAAGAACCGCCTAACCTATACCAAATACTTACAAAATTTTAAAGAAAATTAAGAAAAAGAACCTAACCTACAAATCCTAAAATATAAATAAATGAAATATGCAAACAGTCAGTATTCAAGTGAATCGCAATAATCGAATCCAACTATTCGCCTATACTCTCCAGGATACGTGCGTTCGCTACGAATAACTGAATCCTTATGGCAGCGGCGCGTTTTCTTTTGAAATGGTCATCTCGCAGTTCAACCTGAGGGGTTGTCGACTGCTTAACCTGGCTTTCCTGTGAATGCCTCAATAAATTAAGGCCTCCAGCCAGGGCATAATACACAACTTGACTACACAATATAAACTTAAAAACTAAGCGACTACACGCTAAGGGCACCCCCTGTGGGGTACGGACCTCGGCTTAGGGCGTCGCTGGGAGAGGGCAGCAAGGGACAGGCTGGATCGGAATTATGGCAGCGGCGCGGCTCTCAGCGCGCTTTATACAAGGTGTAACGGAAAGGGGGTATCAACCCTGAAGGAGGTGAATGTGCTCATGAAACTGAACAAATTTCCCCAAAGAACATAGGTCGAAATATGAAAAAAATTATGGACCTCCCATAGTAATAGTAAATCATTGATGTGCTATTACTATGGGAGGTCCAAATTTTTTTTTCATCTTCATTCACCTCCTTCAGGGTTGATACCCCCTTTCAGTTACACCTTGTATATACATATAGCCACGGACGCGCAGGCGCGAGGCGTTTACGTACTCTGATAGAATACCTTAACAAATGTTCGCCGTGATTCTTTAAATTGACATAACTTTTTTATTTATGAACCGATTGACATGAAATAAACACTAAATGTTAAGTGAAGCTTACTACAATATATTAGTGAAAACCGCATCTAAATCGAATAAGCCGTTTCTGATATTAGCGTGCACAAACACAGCAGACAAACAGACAAACAGATAAACAGACAAACAGACAAAAAAAATTTAATTACAATTTCGGGTTCGGCATCGATATAATAACAACCCCTGTTACTTTTTTTTAAATATATTTCCATTGTACAGACACCACTTTTCTACAATTTTATTATATGTATAGATAACCTGGACGCGTACTGCGGGGGCTGGTTCCAGGTGGCGCGGGAAAAGAAGTCCTGGAAGGGTATGGGGGAGGCCTTTGCCCAGAAGTGGGACAGTACAGGCTAAAAACAAATCAAATTAACTCAAATATTAAATGATAAATAAATGATAAATGATTTATTTCTGTAAGTAGGTTTTTACAAACACTTTTACACGTCATCATATTTTTTAAAACTAGATGTGGTCGGCGTTTCCTATCTGACTACTCTGAGAAGAAAGGCCGAAACAAACTCAGAGGTCACAGTCTCTTTTAAAGTCCAGACAAAATCTTGGTCAGATCGTGTGAAGACCATGTAGATTGATGTCTGAAATGGTCTTTTGAGGAAAGAACCACACAGATTGAGCGGACCTGTCCAATCAGTGCACGCATTTGTCAAAAATCGTGCAGCTCGACTCAGAAATGAGGAGCTCAACGATTCGACGAACAATACCAAAGAAAGGACATTTGGGTAGGCCGCGTAAATTACTCAAACTGCCAGATCATGATTAAAACTAAGAAGGAAAACAGAAAAAAAAATGACCCACATAGTCCTCACATTCACAATAATTAAATGAGAAGAAAAAAAAATAAAAAATACTTTACAAAGTAAATATTCATGTCATTGTCTAAATAAAATTCATCAATGTCAATGTGTATATAAAAATCCGGACATAATCTTTGAGGACCATGTAGATTAGTGTCTGAAAAGATCTTTTGAGGAAAGAACCACACAGATTGAGTGGACCTGTCCAGTCAGTGCACGCATTTGTCAGTAACCGTGCAGCTCAACTCAGAACTTCAGGAGCTCAACGATTCGACGAACAATACCAAAGACAGGACATTTGGGTAGGCCGCATAAACTACTCAAACTGCCAGACCACGATTAAAATGTAAACAATGACCCACATAGTCCTCACATTCACAATAATTAAAATAATATAATACTTTATACAGTAAATGTACATGTCATTGTGTAAGTAAATGATACTTAAAAAAAAAAAAAAAAAATATTAAAGTGTAAAAATTGCAAAATAACATTCACTGTCTAAACCTATTGGAGCAGCTCAATCCCAAGCCTTTTTGTCCTCAATATAGTCTTTTACAGTATAATAGGCTTTCTGGCATAGTTTTCGCTTTATAAAAGCTTTGAATTTATTTAGGCTTAGTTCTTGAATGTGGCTAGGAAGTTTATTATAAAAATGTATACATTGGCATCTAAACGAGCCACCTATTTTCTTGAGCCTTGTTGTAGGAACAACAAATTTGTGTTTGTTCCTAGTATTTATGTTATGGATATCACTGTATTTTTTAAACAGATTAATATTTTTATGTGCATACAAAAGATTATCATAAATGTACTGAGAAGGCACAGTCATTATATTAATCTCTTTAAATTTGTCTCTGAGGGAGTGTCTAGGACTTAATTTATAAATAGAACGAATTGCCCTTTTTTGTAAAATAAAAATTGTCTGAATATCGGCGGCATTTCCCCACAACAGAATACCGTACGACATCACACTATGAAAATAACTAAAGTAAACTAAACGGGCTGTCTCTAAATCAGTCAAATCACGAATTTTCCTAACGGCGTATGCTGCAGAGCTAAGCTTTTTTGACAATTTATCTATATGGGGGCCCCATTGAAGCATGGCATCCAACGTTATGCCTAAGAATACTGTGGTATCTTCGGGTTTTAACTCTTCATCCTTAATGAGAACACTAGTTTCTACTTGTCTAACGTGGGGTATCGTAAACTTAATACATTTTGTTTTTTTTCCGTTAAGAAGTAGGTTATTGACATTAAACCAGTTAACTACTTTTGCAAGGGCGTTATTTACATTGTCAGTAACCAGCTGCTGACGTTTGATTTTAAACAAGAGAGAAGTGTCATCTGCAAACAACACTATATCATGATTATCCTTTATGAGGTACGGCAAGTCATTGATATAAATAAGGAACAAGAAAGGACCAAGAATTGAGCCCTGGGGGACCCCCATTCTTACTACAGATCCGGGTGACCTTTTTCCGTTAACATCAACTCTCTGAATCCTATCACTCAAGTAAGAAGTAAGAAGATCCAGAGAGGCGTTCCGGATTCCGTAGTGGTGCAGTTTCCTGATTAATGTTTCATGAAGAACACAATCGAATGCCTTGGACAAATCGCAAAAGACGCCCAAGGCATCGCATTTGTCCTCCCATGCATTATAAATATGTCCTAAAAGTTCAACTCCTGCATCGGTAGTCGAACGACCCCTTGTAAAACCGAACTGTTTATTATGCAGTAATTTATTTTTATTAAAAAAGCTTTGCAATTGATTCAAAATAAGTTTTTCAAAAATTTTACTAAAGGTAGGTAGTACTGAAATAGGTCGATAATTAGTAGGGTCTGATGTACTACCCGATTTAAATAACGGTATTATTTTACTGTTTTTCATAAGATCAGGAAACTCACCACGGTCAATACAATTATTAAATATAACAGCTAAAGTAGGTGCTACAATGTTTATAATCGACTTAGCAACATCCACAGAATTACCCCATAGATCTGCGGTCTTTTTAACATTTAACGTGTGAAAGGTTTTAATGATATCGTTACAGGTTACATATTCAAAGTGAAATTCAGAATCACAAACTGAAACGTTTTCTCTAAGTAAAGACTCTGCGGCAGCGGGTGATGAGTTAAGAGATTTAGTAGTTGATACTGGAATCTCTGCAAAGAAATTTTCAAAGGCCGCGGCGACTTGAGAATCTGATTTAATTATATTGTCATCAATAGCAAGGCTGTAGTCACTACTTCGGGTGCATGACCTACCCGTTTCGCTATTAATGACATTCCAAGTTGTTTTAATAATGTTGCTACTATTTTTAATTTTTGAACTCAAATAACGTGACTTGGCAATACTACAAACTTTTTTAAATATTTTAGAATAATTCTTAACATATAAATTAAATTCAGCAGTGTTTATACAAATCCGTTCTTCATATAATTCATAAAGTCGTTTTCTACTTTTATGTATACCAATGGTGGCCCAGTCACTGAAGGAAGCGTTACTATTAACCGATAATGTTTTTGGAATAAAAGTGTTATCAAATTGTGTGCAATACATATAAAAAAAATCATTATATTGTTGATTAGGGTCATCATTAGTGAATAAAAGTGGTAATTTACCCAAGAGTTTAGTTTTAAATGTTTCCAAGCGATTAGTTGTTTTTGGGTTAACAGTGATACCTTTTTTAGTAACTTTTTTGTTGTAATTTGGAATACTGATCAATTGTCCGCAATGATCTGAGTCTATTAAGTTAATAATTTCTTTGTGGGTCGGTATAACATCTGTATAAATGTTATCTAGGCATGTGGCACTAGTAGGAGTTATTCTAGTGGGCTCTAAAAATTGGTTAGCAAGATTGTATGACTGAAACAAACTTATAATTTTAGTACTTAACCCAGAATTTTCTAACAAATTAACATTAAAATCACCACAAGTGATGATAGACTTCTTTGTATTACAGATTTTGTGCAACACTTCATCCATAACTTTTTAAAAACAATCATACAATCCTGAAGGTGGTCTGTATACACTTAATATAATGAACTGCTCCAATTCTATACAGGCTATTTCAATTGTTCGCTCAACAGAGAGGCTTACGATATCCTTTCGGTCCTTAAACTTAAGCTGGTTATTTATTAAAATTAATGAGCCACCATGTATAGCATTTACTCTGCTGAATGAACTACCAACCTGGTGATTACTAAAATTGAACATGAACTGGTGGCTTTTAAGCCAATGTTCTGTCAAACAAAGAATATCTATATTGTTACAATTCAGGAATAATTCTACTTCTAAGTCTTTGTTTAAAAATCCTTGAATATTTTGATGCACCAGATTGATACTATTTAATTTTTTTACACTTTCATTTGACTTATTATTTGCCTTAGCTACATTTTTGCAAGAGGTTGCCTCTATTGTCTTAATGTCTAATTTAAATGATGATTAATGTCATTAATTTTGACCAAATTATTGGCAGAATACTTTAAAATGTCATTGCATTGCTCAATAGGAACAATTTGTTTAGCCAAATGTTTGGCTGAAATTGAAAAAAAATATGATAGCGACACAGCTATCTGTCTTTTAAGATAGTTAGAAAGATAGTACATAACAATATTGTATCTATCTTTTGTCAAATATAAATTATTACCAACATAATAGTTAGTATCAATTAACTGGAATTGGTTATCATTATATGTCAAATTGTGCAATGTCATGTTCATATCAAATCTTAAGTTATTTTCTTCCCGTGGCAAACTGTTACTGTAAGGGAATGTAAACAATACAATTTTTCTTAATCTAAGGTTGCACAATGTTCGATGATATTGGAGCAATTCTCCTTTATTTAAATTACCCCTATTTCCCATAAATATTAATAAAGTTGTTTTCTGCTTAAAGTTATGTTTAATAACTTCTTTCATAATATCAAATAAAGAACAACCAGGCATACAGTAATTTATTATTGAGTGTCCCGGATATTCATCTGTCAACAAGTGACCTAAGTCCTTTCCAATCTCATCACAAAATAATACTATATCATGATTTACATTTTTTTTACATGGTATAATGGAACTATTAACAGAGGGAATAGTCAAATCAACACAAGGATGCAGTAATGTGGTATTGCATGCTGATAATGAATGGTCTGGTGTAGGTACAGTGGATGGTGTTTGACAGCGCTCACAGCTGTTTGTTTGTGAGTTCACCAGCTCATTCATTGCCAACACATATTCCCTCATTAGATCTTCAGAGGTATTATATTTGTTAGTCATAGATCTTAGTTTCTCCTGCAGCTGGTCAAGTTGAGATTGCAAGTCCTGTGTGTCAATATTGTACTTCCTAGTACTTTGCTCCAAATTAAAAGAATACATATCTAACTGTTTAAGCAAATTTAACCTTTCCCTATTAAGTTTTACATTTTTAATAAAGAACTTTTGTCTTTTTACCATTTTTTGGGTTTTAACAATGTATTTATTAATTTTGATGTACTTTTTGAGTTTATTTTTACTAGTGACTACCCTCACTGATTTACATGATTTTGATTCATCATCACCTGTCAAATCAATAGTGTTAGTAGGATTTATGTCAGAAACCATTGACGGGGCAATAGACACCAACTCATTGAACAGACTTTGGTTCAGCGAGGCAGTGATGTTAAGGTTTGTAGTCTCAAGTTGTGTAATCTGACTTTGAGCCTCATGTAGCTGCTGTTGTAATAAGTGTTTGTGGCTAAGAGCTTGTTCATACTCTATGCTACACTGGCTGAACCCGTCCACAACAAGCTGAAGTCTATCTCGTTCTTCAATGGCATCAGTGTATTGAGTATATATCTGAGCCATTTCAATTTTTAATTTCCTATTCTTGTCATTTGCATCAAAGAGCAGACTTTCATTGTCATCTATTTCCTTAATTAGTTGGTCACAGGACTCCTTTGACGCCTTTAAAGCGCTCAAAGCCTCATTGAGTTTGGACTCTTCGAGACGAGCGCGGGCGCTGCGAGTCATAATCATGATTGAAACTAGTAAGGAAGCGACAAGAAATTAGAAAAAGAGAAGGTTGTTGTGGCAGGAGTTGGAAAGATGATTAGTTTAATAGGAGAATATAAAAGTCGGTCAGTAGGTCGTCTTAGGGGCAGAAGTCAATGGGAAAAATGAGATTTAGATGTAAATAAAAGGAGTTCTGTCACCAAACCTAAGTAAGGTTATGTTTACGTTCAAAGGTCATTGGCATCAAGTAGCCTTACTAAAAGTGAACAAAGTAGGTAATTGCAGGTGAAATTATACTAATTGTAGTACGTAAACTAACTAATAGCAAGTAAAATATAAAGTATTGTACCTGATATCAAGATGACAATGCAAATTCCCTTGTGCCGGTAACTGTCACCGATTTACATTGTTATATTTACACTTAATTTGCACTAGGTATGTGAATCTAACACAAAATACACATTATTATCCTATTTACTTGAAGAGTAATTGGAAACAGGCCTAAAAAACAACGAAATTTAATATTTAAGATTAAAATTTCAAGAACAAATTTTAAACAGCTGTTAGCTGTAGTGTTGCCACAGGATATCTACCTTAGATACCTACCAGGATATTACCTAGTGACGTGCCGACTATGGATTTTGCCGATATTTGACTAGCTACAGTGACTACTATTGGATGTAGTCGGTTTTTTGTACGCGGACTTGGAATGCCATTAGATATATAAGCAGTTGTGTTGTCGTCTCCACCTTGTGGATATCAGATTTTAATAGTTTCGCTTCGCAAAAAACGCCTCTTCCAGTATTAAGAAGTACAAAGCATTGACCACCAAATTCGCTCAAATACAGTTTTTTTTTATTCAAGACGGTAGCCACAGGCCATCCATGTTTATTATACCTGAGGTCAACACACTCTACTGCGCGCTATTTCGTTAAAAACTTATTTTTATATACTGGAGCCGTTACCCATACCTATAAGCGTACAATTGCAACAATTTTAACGGAGCTAAGTATTTCTAATTCTTGCCAAGGGACTCGTGAATTCCAATAACGAAATACAAGGACCTAGTCTGCAAAACAATACCTAAATAATATTTCTCCGAGCTAACAGTTCGAGTCTGAAAAAGAACCCTTTTACTAAACAAAACTGACTCCATAATGTTGGGACAAAACGTATTGATGTATAAGGAGCATGTTTACCCGCAATTCACTAAAACGCCGTGCACTCAGGTACAGTGAGGATCAAAAATAAAAAGTTGATTTATGACGATTCGATCAGTACCCTCAAACGCTATAAAAAGACGGTAGGGCTACCCTACGATATTGGCAAGACATCCTCTCACGCGGTCCTGTCAACCCTAATAAATATAGGCACAATAAGGCAAAGAGTTTCGACAATCATTTTATTGGTCGGCTCTTATGTATCGACTTCCGATATTGATGTACGACAAACGTGAATGCTGTCTGCCCCTCCGTGCGACGATCACAGGCTGATACTGTTACCTATAGGTATTACCCAGTGCGTATGCATCAGCAGCAATCAAGCGCAATCAATTGCTCGGTCCCAGGCGACGCCGAGTGTTTTATAAAGGACCATTAAAATGTCTGTTGCCCCCTGATAATTGATCAATGCAAATGCGTCCCACGATGTAAATTGCCAGTCATTTTAGTAATTAACAAGTTGAGGAGTCAAGAAGAGGCTTAACCATTTCTGGTTTACACAACCTACAGGTACTATGTGGAATTTTCAAACGGTCTAGCGATTTATACTTACAATAATTAATTTTAATAGTTAGCAAAGGTTCTCATTCTCCAACAAGATCACTTACGTATCTTCCTCACCCATGAACTCAACAGCTCCTCACCTGGTCCTCTGCCCCACATCACACAGGCCGCACCGGGCACCCTCTTCTTGCGAAGCTAATCAGTTGACAGATTCAATTTAACCCGTAATGAGGCGTAGGCGCCTAAATTAACAGGCTGTTTGCTTCTTGGCGGGTCGGGGGTTCACCGCCCGCCGGGAAATTAATACCTGCGCTCAGCAAACTTTGTGTACAACACTTACATAATGTGTAACTACAGATAGGAGAGACCTTTCTTTCTTTACACATTTATAAACGATAAAAATGCAAAATTTTAAAACTCGTATGATATTCCAGCCTATTCTATGTAAGTGTGTGCATATTATAAAATTTATATCAACTGACATTCATAACTTTTGTCTTTGCTTGTTTTATTCGTTTTACTTTTCAACCACGTTTGAAATGCTGCACGTTTAATTGCATAAAATAATTTCACCCAAATAGTCCAATAATTATGAAGTTTGAAGAAAATGAGTTATTTGTCCAAAACGCATGTAGGAATAGACTTTGCGGTACTCGTACGCTTAAAAATATTCGTTTTACAAAAAACCGGTCAAAAGCGAACCAGACTCGCGCACCGAGGGTTCCGTATTGTGAAACGAGAAATGTTATTAAATTTTCATCGGCGGGGGATTTTCATTGATCAGAGAATTTTAATACTGCGGTGTAGAATATTGCCATTTTAGGTCAGCGCCATCTCTTGACCGATAGTGGAACTAATGTAATTTTTGTTGATTTCTGAAAAAGTGTGCTGTTTAGAGACATCGTTTTAGTTTTCCTATAATCTTTACATCACACACACCTTTTTTCTACCACATAGAATAATTTCAGATTTTTCTTTAACTAAACTTCGGAGTTAAGGCGGGAATGGTAGGTATTATTTTTTAAATTTTTCATCAAAAGTCGAAAACTATGCGGACTGCAATATAAAGAAAAAATGTTTGAGAATGTGCAAACAGCGCTCTTTCATATGATACCCTACATGCCCTAGTAGCCCCACTTTGAATTTTTAAGACCCTGTTGCAAATAGAAAAAAAAAATGTTTTCTTATTTTTAAAATAGTTGGGCAAACGTCATCTAAAACTATTCTAAATTTTAAGTTGATAGCATTTGTAGTTCTTGAGATATCCAGCTGTGACAGACAGACAGACAGACAGAGTCGGACTAAGGCTTCCTTTTTACCGTTTTGGTACGGAACCCTAAAAAGGATAGTCATAAATTATTAGAAACTTTCTCTAGTTTAATTTATTTCAATATGGCGGGGTGAGCAGATAAGATACGAAATAGCAAACTGAAAATTCAAAAATAGCACGTCGAAGTCAACAAAATCACCTATTTTCAAAACTCTCGGAAAACTCTCCAGGTAACCCTTTTCGAGCACCAAATGTACAAAAAACGCTTGGATGAATTTGACATCATTAACCATTAAACAATTGACTCAAGTCCACACTTACCGCGATGGTCGCATGCACCGGGCACGTGCCGGTTGTATTAAGCCTAATTGATATTATTTTCTAACCCGCGAACATAACGCGTCGGTTTATTAGCCTCCTCTCGATTACATCGCGAAGCAACACAGGCCATTACCCACCTCGCGGGTGTAATATTTGGAACAGAAAGAGCACTTCTGGTGGTTTCCACCACTTTTGTAACAGACCATAGATAGTAATAAAATAATTGTTATAAAAAAAAAAGTTTTGCCAAATATTGCGAAACAATTTATTAAGTTTAATGAAGCTCTTATTGTACAATTTGTTTGCAGAAATAATACCACTTGTTTCTTACCCAGAAAATGAATACGATGATTACCATTTGCAATAGATATTGTATGGTCTATTAGCAGCTGTCCCGAGAGCTTCTCCTGTGAACAGGCGCAACCTACAACCTTAGCTAATTAGGTATCCCATTCTAGACAAAGGGTTGCCACCTTCACTTCATCCTCGCAGTAATGCTAAGGTATAAAGTACAATTGCAGCTGGACAGTGGACTCCTCATTAATAGTAATTGCAATGACGACGGTGCCGTGCTCAGCTCGTCGGCTTAGCATACATTAGCGAGAAGACTCGCTTATTACGTCACTGTTACAGCGCCTTTAACACTGGCATATAAATGTACTGCAACGACGAAGGTTTATTAATGCAAGGTGGTCCAGCGACTACTAGAACCCTTGAATGACTCGGTCTTTTGTGGTAAGTGGTACCTAATAATACTAGCACAGTCTAAAACGTGAAAGTTATTTCTGTGAGTAATCCTCATGTGGATTTTCTAGCCATTGTGTTTTGTACACTTAGAAACAGTATTCGGTATTTTATGTTTTTACAGAGACCTACAGTTTTCATTACATAAAAACAACGAGCATTTATATATTTTTTTGTAAAACACCGCAGTTGTGTGTCCACACAGGTCCTTTAGAAGTGGTCACAAAGTGTGTCATAGCCCCAGCGGGCTCGCATCCGCGTCACTTTGGCTTCCAGTCCCGCTCCGCTGCTCCGCTCATTCTTCACCTCCTAATTTTGTCTCCTTTTACAGTAATTTCTTTGTATTTATGCTTTTTCTGAAGATATGTAATAATGAGTAAATCATTCTTGGTTTATAAAAGTTGTAGGTAGGTGCCTGTGTAAGCATCATCATCATCATCATCATCCCAGCCAAAAGACGCCCACTGCTGGACATAGGCCTCCCCCAAAAAGCCCCCCCCCCCTTGCCATAATCGTCACGCTTGGCAGGCGGGTTGGCGATCGCAGTATTGTATGGTGGTGGAATGCATAGAGAACGCTGCTGCCCATTCTCCGGTACGCCCCTTAGTCGCCTTTTACGACACCCACGGGAAGTATACCCCATACTTGTGGTGCTATACTTTAAGTCCGGCACCACACAGACAAGCATAAGCAAGCAGCATGTGTAAGCATAGGAACCATAAGCTGAAACGGTGTGCATTAATAACGTATAACAGCGTTGACTAATAAAACGATCTCTCCCGCTCTTGCTGAAAATGAGCTTTATATTCTGATGCCTGAATAAGTTGGAAAGAAATAGCTTGATATGTCACACTTAAATAGTATTGTTACTTTTCTAGCATGAATTTACTATCTACTTCATATTATTTATGAAGAAAATTAATATTTATCAACTTAAATTATTTTATATAGTGAAATCTGTTTCACTAAAAAGTGATCACTACATACATTATTATAAAACAGTCCCCCACGTCTGTCTGTCTGTCTGAACGCGATAAACTCTATAGTTACCGAACGGATTATCACACGGTTTTCACCAATGGACGGAGTGGTACACGAAGAAGGTTCAGGTGTATAATTCAAACTCAAACTCAACTCAAACTCAAACCATTTATTTCAATTAAACCATTTACAGGCACTTTTGAATTGTCAAGAAGTCGGTCAGTCAGAAAATATGAAGCTAGTTGCCCATTCCAAAGCGTAGGTACCTATGGAGAAGAACGGGCAAGAAACTCCATGGACACTCTTTTAAATTGTATTTTTACAAAAATATTAGTTACATCATTAATGTTGAATTTACAAGTAAATGTGAGAACGATGTAAAAAAAATACGTACGCGTTAAGAGCGTCCAGAGTACAGCAAATAGTAAGAAGACAACAATCATAAAATAATTAAAAATAAGCCGAGGCAGCTGAGTGATGACCAGCCCCAACTGACGGCGCCCGTTCACGAACATGACGCATAGATCAGCACCATTCAGCTCAACCATTTTGAAGGGAGCTAAATGATCCAATACACACGCCACCGTCAGCGAGACATTTGTGTGAGCATGACATACTATCAGCCGCCATGGCACATTCAAGTCAATGAAAGACATATTACCCGGTAAATGGTAAAGAAGGTATACTTACATAGAACTCACATCTGTGCTATGCAGTTATACAATGCAAAGGAAATTGAGTTTATACAATGCAAAGATAATCTTACAATCTTCAGCAGCTCCAACAGTATTTTCCAGTGTTAATCAATTAGTTGTGGTTGTGGAGCAGGACCAGCATTGAGCCAGGCATTTTTATCAGCGATGTAATCCCCTAACTTATAGTATGCCTGACTGCATAGTGTGCGTTTTATACAAGACTTGAATTTTGTCTCATTCAGTTGAAGAATGTGGGGAGGTATTTTATTATAACATTTTAAACAGTACCCCATAAAAGATGAGTCTACTTTAGCCAGTCTGAAACCTGGTTGAACTAATAGGTCCCTATTCCTAGTACTATAATTATGTCTTTCACCTCTTTTACCAAAAAGATGTAAGTTTTTTCTTACATACATGATGTTTTCGTAGATATATTGACAAGGCACCGTCATGATGTTAATTTCCTTAAACAGTTCCCTTAGAGAATCACGCCTGCAGAGGTTATATATAGCTCTGATGGCTCTTTTCTGCAGAATAAAAATAGAATCGATGTCTGCAGCCCGTCCCCAAAGCAAAATACCGTAAGACATGATACTATGAAAGTAACTAAAATAGACCAGTCTCGCGGTATCTACATCAGTAAATTGGCGGATTTTTCTAACAGCATAAGCTGCTGAACTTAGCCGTCCTGCAAGAGATGTTAAATGAGGACCCCATTGTAGCCTTGTGTCGAGCGTGATCCCCAGGAAAACCGTTTTATCGACGAATTCTAGTTTCTCTTGATTCAATACTATCTCACAATCACTACTCTTTACATTTGGTAAAGAAAATCTTATGCACTTAGTTTTTTTCCCATTTAATACTAAATTATTAGCAGTGAACCAACTTTGGACCTGCACTAGGGCGTTATTTACGTCGTCATAATTTGTAGCACGTCTATTTACCTTAAAAATTAAGGAAGTGTCATCAGCAAATAACACCATTTGTGGTTGATTTTTTAATAAATGGAGTAGATCATTAACATACACTAAAAAGAGGAAAGGACCCAATATCGAGCCTTGTGGCACACCCATTTTTACTGTTAAACCATGTGAATTGACACCATTTATTTGAACTTGAAAATTAATTAAGCTTTTGATGATTGTTGAAGACGTCGGAAAAAATTATGTCGACTGGGAGCTTTACGTTGTAAGCATTACTTTGCGCGCGCCGCGGAAACCAATAAAGTTATAAATAAGAAAACAATGTAATAATAGTACATTATGATACATGTGTGCTATGTTGATCATTATGCTCGAGGCGGTATTATTCGCGCGAGCCGCAGGCGAGTGCGATAAGAAAGCCGAGAGTCTAATGATCAATGCACACGCGTTTCATACGACGTTTTTCAACACACTTGCGAGGAAAAAACAGACTTGTATTGTATTGTTAAATATTAACTTGTTTGGAAAATGGCGCGCTGGTTTTGTCTTTCCGCATAGCCAGCACTAGCAATGCGCGCGCAAGTGTAAATAAAAGCACTGACCACAGAGAATGTAGGCACTGACAACAGATCGCTATATAAAAAAAAAATAAACACAAAACAATTGTAGTTTAGTTAGTATGGAATTAGAAAGTACTATTGGCATAGAGAAATATACATTAGTTCAGTGAGAATCCGCAATAATAGAACGCCAGTCAGGGTCTTTTCCGTTTGGTTTCGGAAGGGACCACGGACAATTTTTTTAACTTAAGGTGGATAATTAAAATTTTCTTACGTTTTTTGTAATTTGCAGGTCAGTATCAGGTTGTATCTTGATCAAATATCATTCGCGACTATAATATATATGTATTTACATAATTATAGTCATTATCATAGAATCTTTCAAGTTAGATTTTTTCCTAAGAACTTTTCCATAAGAAAGATGTATTAATGATTTGAATGATTATCATTGTGTAAAGTCGTACCTGTTATAGTCGCAAATCATATTTTGATCAAGATACAACCTGACACTGACCTGAAAATTGCAAAAAAACCTAAGAAAATTTGAATTTCGCGATCTACCACTGCGCATTCACCTCAAAATTGTCCGTGGTCCCTACGCATTCTCTTTAAGGTAAAATCAAAATCAAAATCAAAATGTTTTATTTCACATAAACCTACATGGGCACTTATGAAACGTCAGAAGCTAGGTGCACGGTTCCAATTGGTCGTTTCCTATGGAGAAGAACCGGCAAGAAACTCCATGGTTACTCTTTTTAAAAATAATTGGCTTTTACAATGTTTCCAGATTACAGTAGGTATGGGAGGACAGCGCAGGCCTGTCAACAAGTACCAAGTACTTGATAAAATAGAAAATGGTCTACAGATCTAAAGTCTATAAGGCCTACAAAGTCCTCACATTTACAAAATAAGAATCTATCAATAGGATAGATAATAAAAAAAGAAAAATAATAATAAAAACCTACTAAAACCAAGTGTTATGATTCTCATTAAAACCACTAATAAAGAGGTGAAAAATTTCAAGAGTCTGTATATAATGTCAATTAATAAAGAAATTATGTCAAAAAGTATATAATGTCAAATAATAAAGAAATTATGTCAAAAAGTATGTAAAAAAAAATTAATAATAATTAAATAAAATTAAACATCGTAATTTGAGAGCAGTTAATAGACATTTACATAGTTATGCCGTTAATGAGAAGCCAGGGAAGCCACATGTGCAGAAGGAATTATTGCCAGACTAGCTTGTCTTCAACGTAGTCTTTAATCTTATAATATGCTTTTTTGATAAGGACACGTTTGATGAGGGTTTTGAACTTTCCATCGCTAAGTTCTGTAACCGGTTTTGGCAACTTGTTATAAAAACGGATGCTGTTTACAAGAAATGACTTGCTAGTTTTAGTTAATCTAAATTTAGGTAACACAATTTCATTTTTACCACGTGTATTTATATTATGGAAATCGCTTCTTATTTTGAAGAGTCCTAAGTTTTTGCGAACATACAAAATAATTTCTAAAATATAAAGAGAAGGCAGAGTTAGTATATCAATTTCTTTGAATTTGTTTCTAAGAGACTCGCGAGGACCCATTTTATAGATTGCGCGGATTGCCCTCTTCTGTAAAATGAAAATTGAATCTACGTCAGCTGCCGATCCCCACAGCAGAACACCATAAGACATAATACTGTGGAAATAAGCAAAGTATACTAACCTAGCTGTGGCTATATCTGTCAACTGCCTTATTTTTCTTACTGCATATGCAGCTGAACTTAATCTACTTGAGAGAGCTCTAATGTGTGCGCCCCATTGTAATTTTGAATCTAAAGTAATTCCTAGAAATACAGTTTCCGTAACAGCATCTAGTCTTTTGCCATCAAGTTCTAAATTCAGACCCACTTGAGGTACATTTGGTAATGAAAACTTAAGACATTTAGTTTTGTTCGCATTAAGTAAAAGATTATTAGCTGCAAACCATTTCGAGAGAACAGCCAGACTATCGTTAACATGTAAGACATCCGTATCTTTTCTATCTATTTTAAAAATAAGGGAAGTGTCATCAGCGAATAAAATGATATCCGACAAGTTAGCCATCATGTAAGGAAGGTCATTAATATAAACTAGAAATAGGAAAGGGCCAAGAATTGAGCCTTGAGGCACGCCCATCTTAACTAGAGACCCCGAAGACGTCGCCCCGTTAACGTTTACTTTACTTTTGTAAATAAATATTAGTTAATTTTGGGACCAAGGACAATACAGACTATTTAAAAAAAAAAGTGAATTGATGAGATTAAAAAAGCGCGCATCTCCGACTAGTAAATAGTTATCTGTGGACATAAAGCACATGTGGATTAAAGTAAAGAAAAAGCACGCGTTTTTAATACACTGCATTATGGACCTAAAAGCGGTTCAATAAGAGCCACTTTACGAGCAAGTGTGTTGAAAAGAATTATTCCTCTTAAAAAAATCTATTAAACTGTACACAAGTCTATATTCTAAGAAAAATTTACTTAACAGAAAATATTTTTAGTAAATGCTTTTAAACATATTTTTTTAAATGTAGCGATTTTTAGTGCTAATTATTTACGTATCCATATTAAATTATATAATATAGATTGGATCCCGGGAAAGAACATGGGCTTCTTTTTATCCCGGTAGCACATTCCCATGGGATAATTTCCGAACTCCACTCGGGCGAAGCAGCAGGAAAAGTTAGTACAAAATTTGAGAACCATTGAAATATACTCGCGCTCTGTATGTGTGCATACGATATGAAGAAGTGAGAGCCGCGCAGCGCAATATAAACAGAAAAGTACTCGCTCATACGCGTTCAAGGATGAATATTGTAACGTGTCGTATTTAAAAAATATGTGTCTGTGTATACGACCTATATGTTCATAAATATCGATTAATGAAGTATTAGTGAGGACTGCAAGCTGCATGAAGTCTTGGGTTCCATCCTACAACGATTCCATCACCAGGTCAGCGATTATTGTGTTTTTCCTTCATGAGTTTCTCTCTAGGGGTTGATGACAATAGACTCGTCAACTAATAGGTAGTACATGGGACCTTTGGTAACGTCTTGAAGAATCCAAGCAATGCTCGTAATTAGCTACTGCACAATCCTGCTCACGTAAGCTTCATCTAAACATGATCAGAAAAAAAATAGGGAAAAGAGTGGTGAATGTTTGTAAGAAAACACGCAGAACTGTTGTAGGCAAGGGCACGGACATAATAATATAAATGTAGGTATGTTGGTAACAGCGTGCACTTCACCCGCGTCACTCCTGATCAGAGCCGATTAGCTTTTATATTGTTTTTATTTTTACTCCAGCCAAGTTGTAAGCGGACGCTTTTTCTGTGTTGAATTACAAGCTCTTTGTTTCTGATATCACTAAAATTTCTGTCAAGTCTCATCTTAGCTATTGTAATTGGTAAATTCCAAGACTGTTAATATACTCCAAGAAATTCTTCTTAATTGTTTTAAAACTCGATATTCATAAATGCTATCTGCCGTTTTCGTTTCCATTATATTAATTTCGAAAAACTTCTGAAGCAGTTCTCATATTGCATATTAGCCTTTTTGAATCATGAAACAGCTTCCGCCCCCGCTCGTAGCTCGCCCCGCCCCCAGGCGCGGCCGCTTGTCTCGCGCTGGGCGGCTGAAGTGGGTCTCAAATTGACGTCCATCTCTCTATTAAGCGCGATGCTTCGTTTTTCATATTTCACAAACGTCCCTTTATATTGTATTACTCTTGTGTTAATATTACAAGCAGTACAAGTGCACTTTGTTTTTATTTCATCTTTGGGACTTCACTGCTTTAGTTGTTTTGTACACAGGGGTGTATTTATAACTTTACAGGCGGTGTTAATTTTTTAATGAGCTACCATTGTTGTAAAGGCTGCTGTTTGATAAGTTTTGATAAAAAAATCGTGATATATACCTAATGTTTGATTTGCATAACAAATAAAAAATAATCTTCGTAATAAATTAAATTATTAGAATTATTAATAGTAATTGTTAAATAATATCTAATGAGCAATAGCAATTTTACCGTTTGATATCCGTATACCTACTTATATTTCATAGGATATTCTAGGTAGGTATGCGGTAACGACATGCGGACCATTCTACCAACAACACGTTACGTTCTTACATCCATACTACATCAATAACCTGAAACACTTTCATCAAACAGCCGATATTCACATTGAATACTTATAAAATAACCCTCGAAGCACTATTACAATAGAACTTCATTCGCATTTTACAGTGCCTAACAAATATTGACGCCGCCCTATAATTATATAGAACAGACGACCCGTTGTTTCCTTTCATAACCACTGAAATACTATGCCAACCTGGGAGTAACATAATTATGTGAAAAATTAACTCTGTTTTGCGTACATTGCCGAGGAATCGCAAGTATGAATTAAGCGACTGTAAATTTAGCGCGCAATGTGTAATGAATACAGCAATGCAGTCGCTATCGTAATACTGTTAGCATTGACACAGTGCAGGAGTACCGATTGAGACGTACAAATGTTTGGAGTGGGATTACTTTTGAATTGGAACGTGCCTACGAAGACAGCCGCGGATCGAGTTATTTGAGTTTCAATTATCAGCAGACTCAAAGCAAATACTAACCAGATTGAGTTACGATATGGATATTAGCGGGTACTGATCTCTTTCTGTTCTATAACAAATATTAACGGCGAATTAATTCGGGTCATCGGAGGAACGCGACGTCCTTGGCACTCGTCCGTTGGGATGCTGACAGCGTGTGGTATAAATCAGGCGAGGTGAGGCCGGGTGACGCCGGGTGACGCACGCGATGCGCTAGAAATATATTATGCACCTACCTTTTGTTTACCAGTGTGGTGCAGCACAGTTATTCTCATACAATGTCAGTTTTGAATTTCTAACATCTTGCTGCTGAATTTTACACGGATCGTTGAAGCTGGCAAAAACTGTATAGTGTATCAAAATATTAGTTTTCAGCTGCATCCGGTTAGACTGGAAGCTGACCAGTTAGGAAAAGGCTAGGACTGTAGGTACCCATACAGTTTTATAAAGGAAATTGCTCATTTCTCTACTGACCGCCGTTGCGCATCAAACAATTTTGTATGCTACCATAAACTGGATATAAAAGCGGGGTAATGTCGTACTTTCATAGGAAATTAAAATTATCCATTTATTTATTGGGGTTTTTGTTGTACTTTGATTTTCTGCTCAGTTTTGAGGTTAGTTTTGTAACAAATATTTCACCAAAAAAACAGTATTTTACAACAATATGATTTGATTCACATAAAACAACAGAAAATAGTTCCAATAAATCAATGAATGATCCCAATTAAATAATATTACAAAGGTAGGTCATGCTAAATGTAGGTTTTGATAGGAAACAGAAAATAAAAATGCTTGAATATAGGAATGCAATAGTTTCATTGGTCCATATTATCATCATATTCATAAAATATGTCGTCTTAGGCCTGAAACTGCGTTAAGCGGGCGCCCGCGACGGGCAACCGTCGCGTGTCTATGCGCGTGGACACGCGGGTGGGCTCCGTTGGAACGCGACGGTCCCCGTAGCGGGTACCCGTCGCGGAGACCGGATTATTTTATTTACGCAGTGTCGCTAGTTCAATTTTAACCCCGTTGCGTGGGTGCGGGGCGCGCCTCCCCGTGACGGACGCCCGCGCGGGTCCCCGCGACTGAGCACTTTTGTATGAAACCGCGCGGGCGCCCGCTTAACGCAGTTTCAGGCCTAAAAGCGGAGCCGGTGGCTCCACAGACCTAAATCGAGCCCAACTAAGATACCACAAAATGGTCATAATGAGAGCACATCATCCCATTGTCTGATTACCCACCAAACAATTGCAATAATAGCTATTAATATCACCTAGGTACTGAGTTACTTATTAATTATAAAAACTTTTTTACAAAAAAAAACAACCGACTTCCGAAAAACACTATAAAGTGAAAAATAACTTTATTTTCGGAAGTCGGTGTCTTTGGATTTGTTTTTTAGTTTTTTGCCACCGACTTCCGAAAATAAAGTTATTTTTCACTTTATAGTGTTTTTCGGAAGTCGGTTGTTTTTTTTTGTAAAAAAGTTTTTATTTTTCACTTTTTAGTGGGTCAGTTTGTAATTTATCTAAGTTACAATAGCCTAATGTCAACTGCTCATCACCTTTTACAAAATATTGCTTTACCCGATGCAGGGACGTTAATTGTTGAGGAGTTCCCCTAATAAGAGCCAGGAGAACTGGAGCTGTTTGAGAAGTCACTATCAGCTCCATTTCACCATATGCATTGTAACGAGCATAAATTGCTTAGCAACCATATTAAAGTAATGGAATCGCAACCCGTGAAATATTTGTCATTGAGTAGTTCCGATAGCCATCTGTGGTCTTTATCATCAGCTCCACTTTACCAAATGATGATTTCCGAGAGCAAATGCTCAAAAAAGTATTTTCCAAATCGGTTCGTAAATGACGGAGTTATGAAATATGAAAAGATCGTTAATGTAGATACATTTTTAGGTTTTTGTTGAGTTTTCAAAAACCGCTTCTCCGATTTCGATAAAATTTTCATGGGACCATTTGGGAAGCATTCCCTTTCCAACAAAAAAAGAATTTTTCAAATCGGTTGGCAAGCGACGGAGTTATGCGCGAACAAACATAAAAAAAAAAAAATACAAACATCCGAATTGAGAACCACCTCCTTTTTTAGAAGTCGGTTAAAAATGTAAGCGTAACCTTTCTGCTGAAATGTCGTGACTTAATTCTTCCCCTTACTAAATACGTGTCCGTTCCCAGTACCATCGGCAAGTCAACCTCAATGTCGTTTACTAGTTCAATTCCGCATATTTCGTTCCTACTCACATGCTCCCAATAATACGACTAACATCTAAAAATAAATATAATAAATATATCATATTCAGTAAAGAAATTGATCTTAGCATTAGTTTAATAGAAAATATACATATTGTATTAGTTTCATAGAAAATACACAGACAGGCAAAAGTCACAAACAAAATCAAATCAAACTAAGAAAAGTATAACTGGTGGTTCTTAATTCTCATCTCATCATCTTCCTCTTAGCGTGTCGATAGCAATCTAAATGGACTCGGCCCAGAATTCAGCTACTTGTTTGCCGCCATCACCAGCGTCCTTCAGTTCCAGTAAAGTGCAGCAGACGGGACACGATATTAAGTGTCCCATCGTTTGTGGAACAGCACAACATTTACACTCCAAGGCGGTGTCGTCTATGAATCTCCACCTGAACAGGTTGTCCTTACTTCGGCCAACCGTGGTCCGAAGGTTACCCAAGGTAACTCATGTCCTGGTAGGAGCTCTTCAGCCGGTGGAACGAATGGTTTGGGTAAGGAAGCACTGTGTCGCCACAGCTTCAGTCTGTATTGTGATCGTTCGCAAGTGAGTGGTACAACACACTTCCCCACTTTTCTCATCATGATGCATTTAAATGTATATTTTGAACTTAGTTAAACAGCTTCTAGTATTAGCTGTAAACAACAAAATACAAATGTGCTGAAAGACTTCCATTATATCCGTTGCCTCTCCGACTTGATGACGGGGTAGACAGCTCCCACAGCGTGACATTTTTAACGAAATCGTTGGTGATTTACTGCACTGAAAACACAGGCCGTAGTCGTAAAACGTTCTACACAATCCACAGCACAGAAACAGTACAATGGTCTCTATAAGAAATCTGAAGACTCAACTGGACACGATGTTAACGCAATGATAAGTTAGTTTTTAGCACAACAAACTCAACAACTATCAATAAACAAGTAATAACAATGTTCGCTGCGAACCACAGAGTACATTATAGTATACTGCGAACTGCTGGTCGGCAGGTCGACCGACATGAGATGCTTTGTTTGACAAATAATTATTGACAGTGAGTGACACTTTTGACACATTTGGCAGTTCACCTTTCACATTGCCCGTGATAGTGTTACCAACAGTTAATCTTAATCACCCTGACCATGTGATTTGTCAATAATAGAAATAGTTTTAATTAGTAAAGTAATGTAACTACACTAACAAGTATGGACAAATAATTAGTCTGAAATAAATGATTTAATTTAATATTATTTTAAAGATCTTAAAAATATATAATTATATTAAGTTAATTATATTAATTAAAAAAATAATAAGGAGGACAAATAATAAAAAAACACTTTTACGCGTCAAACATATTTTTTTAAACTAGATGAGAAGGGCGTTTCCTATCTGAAAACTCTGAGAAGAAAGGCCGAAACAAACTCAGTCACAATCTCTTTTAAAGCCCAGACATAATCTTGGTCAGATCATGTGCAGACCATGTGTAAAGGTGTCTGAAATGTTCTTTTGAGAAAAGAACCACACAGATTGAGTAGACCTGTCCAGTCAGTGCTCCCATTTGTCAGTAAACGTGCAGCTCAACGCAGAACTTAAGGAGCTCAACGATTCGACGAACAATACCAAAGAAGGGACATTTGGGTAGGCCGTAGAAATTAGGTACTCCAACTGCCAGATCATGACTAAAACGGAATCAATGACCCAGGAAGAATGTCATAGTTGAAATTATTTTTAAAACTCAGCGTCTGTCTTTATACTAAGCGTTAAGACCGATTATGGGGAGGTTCTTAAAATTGGCAACACTGCTTTTACAAAAATACTCCATTTAAAAAAATATGCAATAAAATCGAATTAATAACTAATTAAATACAAAATATTAACCTCACATACGATTTCAATAAACTGAACTCAGAAAAGATAAAAAAATATTTTATAATTTATAAGTATATTTTTATGGCCATACTCTATTGCTTTAAAGCGGTACTGGTTATGGGCAATTTCCTTTAGTCTCCAGCAAAAACAAAAGACTTGTTTGATGTTCAGTACCCCTCTCCTTTACATCTCTTTTCTGTACGAAGAAACTCAGCTCCGCCATCACCACCATGCCATAAGATATTCTTCTATTTTGGCTATTTCTCTACAAACCAGTACACCGATAAGTTTGTCCACAGGCATAAATGCCAATACTGCAAACAAACACACAGACATCCTAGTTCAAACAATACGTGTTATTTTTAACCGACTTCTAAAAAAGGAGGAGGTTTCTCAATTCGACCGTATATATATTTTTTTTTTTTTTTTTTTTTTTATGTGTGTTCGCGGATAACTTCGTCGTTTATGAACCGATTTTGATTATTCTTTTTTTGTTGGAAAGGAGATATGCCAAGGGTGGTCCCATGATAAGGAAACCAGGATCTGATGATGGCATCCCAGTGAAATCGAGGGGAACATTCGAAAATCGTAGGAGCGACTAGTGCGTTTGTTATGTTTTTCATTAAGTATTTTAAAGCACTACAATTTAATGAAGGTCTGGAGTCGATCTGATGATGGAGCCGAAAGACAGTCGAGGGGACTCCTCAACGATTTACAGCAGTTACCTTGTGTTTGGGCTTGATTAATTTGTATTGATGTGAACTTTACACCTAGATAGGTTGTGACTGTCATTAAGGGTCTGATGATGAAGACGAAGGACAGTTAAGGGAACTACTCAACAGTTTACAGTAGCTACCTTGTGTATGTTCACCGATTACTCGAAGACAGCTGGACCGATTCCAAAAGTTATTTTTTTATTTGAAAGGGTATACTCTCAAGGTGGTCTCATCATCATCAAGTTGGAATCTCATGAGAGGATCCCATGGAAATCGAGGGAAACCCTCAAATTTTATAGGCAAACCTATAGCGATTTGGGTATTTTTTAAAGTAACTTGAGCATTTGCTCTCGGAAATCATCATTTGGTAAAGTGGAGTTGATAATGAAGACCACAGATGGCCATCGGAACAACTCAATGACAAATATTTCACGGGTTGCGATTCGATTAGGTAGGTACTTTAATATGGTTGCTAAGCAATTTAATTTTATGCTCGTCACAATGCGTATGATGAGTGATTGTTGAGGAGTTCTCCTGGTTCTTACCGGGAGAACTCCTCAACAATTAACGTCCCAGGATCGGGAAAAGCAATATTTTGTAAAAGGTGATGAACAGTTGGCATTAGGCTATTGTAACTTAGATAAATTACAAAGTGACCCACTAAAAAGTGAAAAATAAAAACATTTTTACAAAAAAAAAAACAACCGACTTCCAAATAAAACACTACAAATTGAAAAATAACTTTAATTTCGGAAGTCGGTGTCAATAAACGAAAATGCGGAACCAAAGACACCGACTTCCGAAATTAAAGTTATTTTTCAATTTGTAGTGTTTTATTTGGAAGTCGGTTGTTTTTTTTTTTGTAAAAATGTTTTATACTCACCTGTTGTTTACCTATGTAAGTCAATCGCCCTTCTAAACAACCACAATGCACTCTATCTTGTAGGTATAAAGTTGAAAGTTTGCGAGCAGTGTGTAACCCTGCGGCTGCCGCTACAGTTGCGATAAATAAGTCCGTCTGTCCGGGCGGCGCGGCGCGCGGCTGTGCTTACGGCGGAACGATACTGCGCGACTCCTTAAGGCGGCGTGTCACATGCAATATATCTGAACTATTCTCTCAGTACACGACAGTAGTGGCGCTCCCACGTGCCTGTACTAGTTGTACTCGAGATAATTCTCGAGTACAACTTCACCTTCACCTTCTGGTATTGTCACGAGCATAAATACCCTACAGTTACGAAAAATTCAAAAGCGTTTTTTTGAGAAAAAAAAAAAGGCAAATTTAAGAAAAGAGCTACCTATTTCAAAATAATAATCATTATCATTATCATCTTCTGCCTAGCCTTTTCCCAACTATGTTGGGGTCGACTTCCAGTCTAACTATTATTATTTCAAAATAATAAATAATACTATTTTACTTTTGGGGAATCAACGCTACAGAATCTCGTGACTGTATCTACCTAATACTTAATATTTGGCTGACATTTCACTGTGGATAAAAAGTTAAGTTGTGTAAAAGCTCAATGCAGTGTACCTTTCTATGCATTTTGCAGAAATTAGGAATACTGTTTATCTTTTAATTGACATTGACTAAAGCATTATGTTGTCCGGGTCAGCGGGATTGTCCGAAAGGGTTACCGCTGGCCCGGAACATAAAGGGCTAAGGAAGGAACACGGGTGGGTTTTAGTCAGTAAGAGTCTGACACTCCCTCCCGCTCCACCCAGAGCGGGAGGAGTCATTTGATGATTTCCCATCCGCAAAAAAAAAAAGCATTATGTGGTTTTTTCTTTAGTCTACCGATCAGCAGATCATTAGGACAAATATTTTTAGATTAAAATATATTTAGGACAACTTTAGGGCACAATTTACTTAAAATTAAAACTAATATACATATATGGCACAAAAAGCTAACTGATGCAAAAAGTACATTCTATGATTATTTCTATAATATCGAGTACTGACTTCATCCCCCCCTATCATGACGCGTGCTAGAAGGGGACAATTTTTATCGCGTCCTTAAAAGCCTACGCCTCCGAAGTGACGGCCGTCGCCGGTTTTTTGCCGACACTCCTTCAGCCGCCCGATTTAGAACTACTCCCAATTGATTGAATAGATTATGTCGAGGTGTTGAACTGAATTAAATAGAATTGAATTGTCCCGAGATTTATGTGTTTCTTTAACAGAATTCTAGCGCAGTTTTATAATAATGGCCAGTTATTATGTTCACATAATATATAAAGCCGAAGTAAACTAATTAATTATAGAATTCAATTGTTTAACAAACTACTTATAAATAAAAACAATAACCGTTTGAAACTGCTCCACCCGAAAACTATTTTTCAGCTGGAAATGTCAACTTGCAAATAAACCAATTCAGTAGGTATGATGCTCAAGCCTTATTCACACGATGCAATATAAATGCCAGTGGCATGTCACAGGGTGAAAAAACAATAAAAGTTGCACAGTCTAACTGTGCTCAGACGGTGCACGAGATGTTGTACTATGAACGTCTACGATTGTACGTATACCACTTGCTTTATTGTTTAAACGATCTACAAACTAACTATACATATTAAATAAAAAATAAAACAAAAAGATTCGATGCAATTTGCTTAAATTTTATTGCATGCCACAGGTAAGAAACTTGAAAGGTGTAAATGGGGCTTAATTCTCGTCTAATTGCCGGATTTATTTACGAATGCGAAGTCTTTTAAGGGCCTTTATACGAGCCATCGGCCACAACCACCGGTGGAGGTCGCCTCTCGCTGCGTTGTTGAGTACTGCTGTAGCGGGCCATACGTGTGCGACGATTTCGTACAAAACGTATGAAAAAGCATGTGAACTGCTTGTTACTGGGCTACCTGTGGCTGTGGCCGGTGACTCGTTTGAGCCTAGCCTTACATTCTGCTCCCAATAAAAAAAACACGCGTTTCAAAACATTAAAACAACTGAATTATCAAATTATTATAATTCTGATAACTCATTATTGTAGGGTTAATTATAAACTCGTCGGATTTCTCATAGGTAGGTACCTGCTTTATTTTTATCCAAAGTTGCGGGGGCGTGATGAGCATGCGTCCCGGGGTGCGCTCGGGGAATGTGGAGAATGTACAAAGTGTGGAGAATGTTTTGAGTTTTTAAATGTATTTTGTTCCGCTCTGTCATTAAATTTGACGACATTGATTGGTCGATTGGTTAATAAGGAATAATCTACTGATGGTTAGCAATTAAGTAATTAATTAGGGAATATCGCGAGGGAAAAAGAAGTTGTTTAGGTTTGGGTACTGAAAACTTGCAAGCCTGTCTCTACCCAGGGTAATCCATAGGTATCATACTGAATTGGGTACAAGTCTAGTTAGATCATACGTCACACCCAGTGAAGTAGGTGAGCCAGTGGAAGTCCCCTGCTTTAGCAGACATATTGGCGCTATGCGCACTGTATCTCTAAGATCTGGGTTCTACTCGAATTACTCCTTATTGTATCCATGTGACAGCTTGTGCAGTGAAATGTTCTGGTTTCGAAATGTGCTGATCATTTCCTACGTAAGGTTGCCACAAGATCGATTGTGACGTGTATCGTAGAGTATCGATATGTGAAGTACATCGAATAGTCTCGATAGTTGTTGGTACCTCTACTGTAGGATTACTCGAGCAGTAGTAATGATGCTCTCGGCTGTTTTCGTGTTGAAATATTTCGGAACATTCCTTGTTTGTACAGAATAGATAATTATGTTTACCTACATGTTGTGGATAAACGTTATCGACTGCGATGGCAACAACGATGGAGTTGATAATATCCTCAAAAACATTTCGTGTATATATTTTCACACGCTGTGAGGTTTTTTGCTCGTTTCTACTCTAAATTCGTAAATAGGCCCTATAATGAGTAAATTACGAAATAATTACTCACATATTACGACAAAAATAACCAACGAGCGAACTTCGTCCATCATATCAAGCTAATTACTTATAACCAACCAGCGAAGTTCGTCCGTCATATCAAGCTAATTACTTATAACCAACCAGCGAAGCTCGTCCATCATATCATGCTAATTATAACCAACCAGCGAAGCTCGTCCATCATATCATGCTAATTATAACCAACCAGCGAAGCTCGTCCATCATATCATGCTAATTATAACCAACCAGCGAAGCTCGTCCATCATATCATGCTAATTATAACCAACCAGCGAAGCTCGTCCATCATCATCATCATCATCTTCCTGCCCTTATCCCATGTTACTTGGGGTCGGCGCAACACGTTTTCTTCTTCCATTCTCCCCTGTCAGCCTGAAGCTCGTCCATCATATCATGCTAATTATAACCAACTAGCGAACTTTGTCCATCATATCAAGTTAATTATAACAACACAACACTTAATATCCCATCCTCACCGAAGCCTTTTATATTAGATCTAAGGTTGAGTATAGTTAAAGGTAACACAGCAATTAGTTGTGGCTAAGTCTCGATCGACGGCAGACAGGCACAGATGTCCGCTCGGTCTATATTCTAGACTCCAGTCTATATTCTAGACTTAGCGCAGTTCGACGCCGCAACTTTGTTGTAAGCTTTATGTACTGCTGCCAGCTTTGATAAACCTGCCCATTGGTTTATTATTGAGACTAATGTTTGGGAGATTCATGTTTAGAAAGAATTTTCATCTATTATGAAAATTAGTCATCTCTTACAAAGAACACTACTACAACTTAACTTGAAATTAGATGAACATTCAGTGAAAGAATTCGCCCTGGAAAATAAATAAGAAAACACGCATACGTTAGGTATCTGCGGCCAAACCGTGCTGCAGTGTTGTTACCTTATGCCAGTGAAAAATGACGATGGTCTAATAAAACCGTATATTATATTTTTTTCACAGATGATTTTGTACCTTCGTATTAGAAAGCAGCTTCATGTTTCAGGTGTCTATTACCGGTAATCACTTTCTTTTGGGTTGGAATCTCGTGTTTGCCAACATACACAAAAAAATTATAAAAGAAACTCAGCTTCCAAACCCTTTACTAATTATACAAGCCATACTTTATAATAAACTCGTAAGTCAGTCAGTCTTCAGAGTCCTTCGAGGCTTCCATGGGAACAAGAACGCTTGCCTGTTGCCGTCAGCGCGGGTTCAGACACGACGCGCGTGTCGTGTCGGCAGCTCGCCGCGGGCCTCACATGCAGAGAGGATTGTAACTATTCTCACTTGAACCGCAGAATAACTAATAGTCTTGAACTGACGTCAGTACTGTGTCTGACTTTATATTGGTGTAGTAGATGAGAATTGCACCTACGTAAAAGAACTCATTATTTTGATTTGATAATAATATCCAATATAAGAATAAAGATATATGTATGTGAAACGCTCAATTTATTTTTGTTCTGTATTATTTGCAATGACTTATTCTTCTGCCCCATCAGTCTAGTGATCGCAATCGTGACTGCTGAGTGTGCAGTCTTAAGTTCGACTCCATAGGTCAGGCTAAGTGTTATCTTTGTCAGCGTAGCCAATTGCTAATCTGCTATGAGGTAGCTCTGTCGTAGCCATGTCGGAACCGTTGTGAACAAAATAAAAATTTTGTGTAAAAGTTTTTAGCAAGACTTTTAATTTCCTTGGTTTAGCATGGAAAATTAAACTCCCTTATAGATGTGATGACCTTCTTTTATTTTAGTTATTTCCATCCAATAGGTACTCATGACGCAATATCCTACAATCTTTAAAAGTCCGCAGTCCTTGGGGCCATTCCATAAGGTCGAAGTGATACATTCCTTACGTAAGGGATACACCCACGATTGTACGAAATATTTTAGTTCTCAGCAAATGGATTTCTAATACCTGATCTTACAATATACTTTCTATTTTATTCAAAAGAAAAGTTAAGGCGGAAAAAATATTTTTTCCAAGTATATGTGTGTATTACAGCGCTGGGTATTAGAAATATCTGTAGTAAGGATTTTTATAACTTAATTTGAGTTCGGGCTTACCTTAGAGCTACATTATTCAATACTTCAGTAGATAAAAGGTATTCTCTCAGTCGAAACAGGTAGATATCCCTTATCGGGGGTCGCTACGGAGAAATGTTGGTTCAGGGATTTGAGAAATAGCTAATGTGCAGTTTTGACCCCCGCTCGCCCCGCACTCCCTCGTAAACATGGATTTGTACTTATCTGTAGTTTTATTGCTAGGGGAGTTATATTACATAGACGACTAATACTAGTAATGGGTACATGGTGAACATTGAACCTATAACTTCACCAACTATTCATGACATTCTACTGGAACACAGGAATGTTGTTCTACTGTCTGTGAACTGTTTGACAAACATCTCTACAGTTACTAAACTACATGTTTCGTTCTAGGTAGGCTGACCAACCAACCTTGGTCCGGCGTAACTTTAAAAAACTGAGTTTTCAGCCGCACTTGTGACCACTCGAGCAATCAGGCAGTCTGTAATGCTTTAAGTATTAGAAAGCAGGTCTACGTCATCAGTCAACCATCATCTAGGTACTCCCTGCCTACCCTTCCCCCGAGTACCACAGCATGTTTGTAGGTCGCAGTATCAGTCGTCTGTAGTGACAGCCGGTCGAACGTTTATTTAACATCTAACCCATTGTCCGACAGGCGCTCAAATTAAATATAAGCCGCCATGATGAATCGATTGAATACCTAATTTGTTTTGATTCGGTTCTGTTGGATTCGGTTCTGATCATCGCAATATTATGCTTTTAGACAAAATTTCCTTGATTTTATTTAATATTTTAGTTCTTTTCTTATTTTTGGATACTATATTTTCCCATTGAGTTCGATAAGAAAATTATATTGCCTAATTATTTCCTTGAAATAGCAATATATTCGTTTTCGGACATAGCCTTAAAAAATATTACTAGGTACATTATCCCCTTTCTCGCTGGTACTCAGCGAGAAAGGGGATAATGTACCTAGGTATTCTAAATAATAAAACCCAAAACCTAACTCTAACGCAAGCACTTATTGTGGATAAGTTTCAAAATATTTAACAAAAAAGGGTCTGCCTCCCACCGCAACCGAAATGTCAGACCAAAGTGTCACAGTGCTTTAGCGCCTACAAACTTAGTTCGTAACTCTTATTATTTTTATGAAGTTAATTATAAAGTTTGTTGAGCAGTTAAACAAAAAGTGTCGCATATGTCGACCTCAGCCGCAGCCGCGGTGTCAACACACAGTTTCACGTGCTACCGACACCGCTGATACCGCCGACACCGACCAACACCACAACTGACCAACATTACTGACACCTCTGTTATTTTTATGATGATCAGAGCAACATCATGCAACTTTTTGTTGGCGCTTCGCTAAATCGAAACTTACGCCGCTATGTTATTTTGTCAATACAATTTCTGTTGGTAAACAGCAACGCCCCCATCTCAATGTCATTCAGACGCCGAAAGATCCTTGTAACACTCTGAGCTTAATCGCGATAACAGCTATTATCTCTGGTGTACTGTGTGTCTTTTAGTCTGTGCTAAATAAATGTATTTTCTTTCTTTCTTTCTTTCTAAGGTCACAGGTTGCTGACACCACACCGGCGAGCAGCTTGCTACGGAGGAGCCTTTGATGTTTGACACTTGTAGCACCAAATGATTTGTCGATGCGTTGCCAAACAATCATTGTTATTATGACAATCTAGATTTGAGCATTGTGCTGTGAATAAAAGATGATTAACTATCACCTTTCACCGTCCCTCACCCAAAATACTTCAATGAACCTGACTGATGGCTGGACTTCATTTAATCTCACTTATTATTATTGATGAGCGTGTTTAGTAAATAGCTCGTACGACTAGAGGAGCACGCGACGTGACGCGACTGACGCGTCATCATTTATTTATAGCCTCACTAATGTGATAGACGCCACAAATTGGATCCTTAAACCACTTTTATACCTTTAAGTAGGTAAGTTTGGAAGAATGTTCAAAGACATTTAGAGCGTCACACACTACAATAAGTGTATGTCAATAGAATTGTAATTATTTTCTTCACCCAGCAATGTGTTAGAAAATTTAACTCACACTCAGCCATGCAAACCTGTGAGCTTGTGCTAGAAGGTTTGAAAGTGAGGATTGTTTCCGGGAACTCTTGAAATCGAAATACATTACCTGCACACGCTGTTTAAGATTTAATTTTGTTTTTTTTTGTTTGTTAGCCTCTATGTCCTACTGCTCCCCTTTTTTTTCCATATCTCTCTTTTTTGTGTGATCTCTGGCCACATTGGCCCCGCAAACATGATTATATTGTCGCACCATATTCGCCGTGGTCTACCTCGACGGCAATGTCCTCCATGAGGCGTTCAGTCATGAGTCTATTAGTCGTCCATCTCTCCGGTTGCTTTCGTGAAACGTGTCCAGCCCGTTCCTATGCTTAGACATTTTTTTTCAAAACGTTGCTGTTTTTCTCTAGATTTCTTGCCTGCCATAGTTCTTTTATCAACAACACCACTATAATATTTGTAATAAAAGTATTTGTTAACCATCAAGCCAAATCCCTTCAAAGCCTCATACGTCTAACATGTTTATAGACACGTTCCTAATACTCAAAAAAATATCGTCCAACTGTTTATTTTCTTGTGTGTTCCTCACAATATTATAACGTAGCGCGCGGAGGATTACCCACATGTCACACCATGACGCGGGCAAAGCTGGCGTGAATTTCGTTTTGTGTAATCCCACAAAATTGAAAATACGACATTGTCCTGCTTACGCTTGAATCGCTGTTACAATGTGTATTTTTTCTAAATCATAATTGTTGGCAAGTTTCGTAAAAGTGTTTTGTTTTATGATTTGAATATTGTTGTGTAGTTATGGATTAATTTGTGAGTGTTTATTGTAAAGTTTATATCACAGGCTAAGTTATTCTCGAGTAGGTAAATAAAAACTTTAACATAGTGTTAAAACGCTTGTGTCAATAATAATAGTTAGTTAATAGTTGTGTTTTTAATTTGTGATCTTTGTGTGCGAGTTCCAATAAATACTTTTGCTTTCTTTTTTATTTTATACCAATCAGCACACTAATTGTGTAACACACTTTCAATCAAAAGTTCGTCTTTCGTTTTCGTCGGTTTGAAAAATTCGTCTGCTCAACAACGTAAATAATGCAATGAACGTGGCTGAACTGTTCAAATGAAAGACATTGCGATCATTGACGTTTTATGTGTGTTACATACACCGTTCTATTTCTAGTTTACTTGAATGTATTATGTTAATTTGTAATAACATAAGGTTTACAATGTTACAATTACATAGGTAGTAAATAAAAAATACAAATGTACCTACAGTACAAGGATCTGTAGGCGCGTGGAGAAAATTGGAACTAACCACGCGCTCTTATTTTTCTAAAACAATTTCACGTTTTTTTTTTTTACAAAATAATGTTAAAACAACGCCCCCCTTGTCAATGATCTTTGAAATCTTTTAAATCCAATAGATCTTTGTAGCACTGTTTATATAAAAGTAAAAAATTATTTCATAAATAATTTATTCAGTTGAAACATTTTAGTTTAAAAAAAAAAGTTTGTTTATAATAGCCAAAGTAGCCTGAAAATAAAGGTTTTATTATTATTATTTTTTAACATATCTCGGTCCTTTGGAAGACGTACGAGGGGTCGAAGCCAACTCGCAGAGGCCCGTTAGACATTTTCAATGAAATGAGGCACCAAACGACGATTATCCCTGTTCGCACTATGCAAGTGCACGCAAGGACAACCACCGGTTGGTGTAGGACTATTGCAAAACATGGAAACAAAGATATTGGATTATGGGTTTTGGTGGCTAAAGTGAACTGGTTATCTAGGACTATGGAAAAACTATAGCCCCGGCCTGACCGATGTTCTATATAAATTAAACAGATAACATGGCAGGGGGTGACTTGCACACTCTACAATGGGCCCCCGAACGGTCGCTAGCACGTAGTGTCGTAGCGACAAGGGGGCAACATGTCCTGAGGTGCTTATGAGGAGTGGAGAGGTATTCCACGGCTATCAGGACAATCCCGGAAGTACGGTCAAGATCCCTACCAGCATCTTACTGGAATACTTCCTTCCTCCGAGCACGTTTGCTCTTGCGAATCTCTACTCAAGCCGGCCAGTAAAGGCAAGAATGAGGTGGGAGCTCTGTTCCTCGTCATTGTCCACTCCAGACGGCCAATAAAGGCAAGCCAGAGGTGAGGAACAAGACTTCTCCCTGGAGATAGGATCCGTGGGGTCGCTACTGCCCAACAGCTCGCCACATGCTGCCTTGCGGGTTTCTGTATCTCTCTTGGTCTGGCTCCTAACTCTAGACCTGTTCCAGCAAAGTAAATCCTTCCGGCACAGGCCTAGATATGGCAGTGGGGTTATAGAGATTATTATTATTATAAAGATTATTTCAAATTGCGGATTGTGTTTGTAACATAGAAGTCCATCATGGCATGATTGTTCTTAACATTAATTCTCAACATTATGCTAATCATGTTTTTTCAGATAACGGGCAGTCTTGTTCGCGTACATTTATATTCAAACCCGAAACAAATATCTGTACGACAAACAAATATACCTACGGTATACGAATTATGTTACATGCGAGATCAAATAACCATAATACAGAGATGTACACAAAAAAAAGTAATTTAAAAAATAAAAAAACCCGACTGCGAAACTGAAAAGCTACAAACAAGCCCATTTTAAATTAAATAAAAGTTGGAAGCAGGCGGGACCCATTTGAATTTGAAAATATAATAATCATGATATGGGTCCCGCCTGCTTCCAACTTATATTTAATTTAAAATGGGCTTGTTTGTAGCTTTTCAGTTTCGCAGTCGGGTTTTTTTATTTTTTAAATTACTTTTTTTATTTCCTACTTTTTAGTTTACAAATGTGAAAGATTTCGCAAACGATTTAGTTCTTGGTGCGTGTTTTTTTACGATTTGTCACTTCGGATTACTTTTAAGAATATAAGGTATGTATATTTTTGTAATCACCTTTTAAAACCCTTTATTTTGATACCCCACTCGAGAAAAAAATTTTTTTTAATACATTTTGCGCCAAAAATCGGCCATTTTAATTTTTTTTCAATTTTAATATACCCAGTGTCACTCTCACAATTAAGACGAATCTATCGGCACCTCTCAAGCTGAAATCGATCAAGCCGTTAGGCTGCAGAGCGTGCCAAAGAAATATACATACATACATACACTCGAAAAACATAACCCTCCTTCTGACGCAGTCGGGTAAAAATAGTGTAAACAGCTAAATGCATTGATGAGTGATGTGATGTGATGTGGTGAGTGAGATGATGAGATGTAGTACCTACCTACATACCTACTTTAAAATCAAAACTCAAGCTCAAAAATATGAAAGACGTCCAAGTGTCTCAAAAATGTAATTATGTTTCCTCAGCTCATTAAAATATAAAAGGTAGGCTGTCTGCGCCTCAATGAATGGTACAAAAAGTGAGGCATGTTTTATGCAACAGGCTCAGGTGTCTAAATTAAATTCTGGCATCCCGGTGTCAGTCAAAGTGGAGGAATTACCGGCCATGTGCCGAGGGTTAGCAACTGCAGGTTACGAGCTGTGTGACATGTTTAATACGAAACCATTCGATTTGTTATGAGTTTTTAAAATATGCCCTCTAAGATTCAAACGTTTTTTTTTCTAAAGTATATACGTACATGTGTATGTGATTAGAGACTATGGATGAACGAGTTAACTAAAAATAAATAAAAAAGTAAGGTATTCATCTAACTCTGAAAGTCAGGAAAATGAAGTAGTGGAATGGAGTGGTGGTGTGGTGGTGAGTGGTGGTGAAGTGGTGGTAAAAATAAAGAAGAAGAAGGTGGAAGGTGGTGAAGGTGGTGGTGGTGAAGGTGGAGTGGTGGTAGTGGTGGTGGAAATATTTAGTGTGTAGTCAAGTCAAAGCAAAAGCAAGGATTTGTCATCATACGTACCTACAGACACACACAGGATTTCATACATAGCCTTTTGTCAGAGGAGGAATGGAAATATTGGAGAAAATAAATTAAGTTTGGTGTTTGCCATGGTTTTTGAGCCTAGCATTTCAAATAAAAAGTAAGTACTAAGTTTTCTATTCTCATAATTTATATATTAATACTAATTTCACAAATCTCTCAAGATCACAATAAACCTAATTACTCACACAAAAACAGTGGTCTGATAACCCTGCACGCAACTGCTCAATCTTCGCGCACCGTTTTTCATTCCGTCTCGAATTTATATAGAAACGTTATCGTGGAATTATACCCGCACTTTATTATGCCCCAAACAAACGCTGTTCTTTGTAATCAAGCACACAATTAAATAGGCTGGTGATAAGTGATAACATTATACCTGTGTCTTTACAAGAGAGCTTTGTAGAACCATTGAGAGATAAGTTAGAAAAAAAACATCATAATAATGCACTCAAGCGCTTTAGAAGATTTGCGCGAAGGCTGTGTTACACAACGATTTTGCTGGTATGTTTATATTAAATGTCCGCCACATTGTTCGTATTAATAGTCAAGGAAAAAAAGTGTTAATATAAATTATAACTACAATATTAGTTACCTAAACCTACATCAGAACATGCAGACTTTCGATTCAGTCATATTAAGATCCAAGGTCTAGTAGATAACCTGCTTCTTTGCTTCCGCAACTTAAAAATGATAATTCTAAATCACATTTCGCAAATCGCAATAAATCGCACACAACAGGGGCGTGTCGAGTGTCTGCGCCGATACCGTGCGGTGGTCAGTGGCTACATTAGCAGGGGCACAGGCAGGGGTGCTGTCAAGCACAGCGGTGCAACAATACCGACCGCCCCGCGTCGTGGTACGCGCACATAATTGCTTGATTAAATTCCGAGGTACGGACACGTCCCGATATTTCACGTCATTTATATATTGGAATTTGCCTTTTGGTTTTTTATACGTTCTGTTTTATGTTCTGTTTTATACGTTCTGTTTTTATACATTATGATATGGCTAATAAGACAGTTACTACCGACATGACGACTGATACAGAAGTATAGAAGAAAGATACATGTAGCGCCCGTGTATTCCCGTTCGTCCCACTGCCGTCGTCTTACTGGTAGGACGAACGGGAATTTATTGATTTTTATTAAATAAAAATACTATTTTTTTGTTTATTTGCAAGCATAACTTTCGCGCTAAAACGGCGAGTATGTTCCAACCTAGGTCATGTTCTACCCATGTGCCAAACTTCATCCAAATCCGTTCCGTCCGTTTTTTTTCCATAGAACAACCAGACTCAAATAATTTGGTGGACTTAAAATAAAATTAATAAATAATTGCCTTCGTCCCACCACCAAAAAACAGTGGGACGAGCAGGAAAAAAATTAAATAAATATTATAAATTTCCGTTCGTCCCACCAGTGGGACAACCGCAGTGGGAACAAATAAATTGGGATAAGGGCAGGAGAATGATGATGATACGTTATGCTTAAACGAAAATTCTTAGCGAAAATTGCAGCACGCAGCTAGTTGCAGCACAGATGGAGTTTGGGCAAGCACGATATGCAAGTATGAAACACAATAATACACTTTCTCTCTCTATTATACTATAGTAAAAAATTTAACGTAGTAGACGTTCTTTTAAAACCATATTAATGTTAAATTGAAAATTATTCATACAACTAATGTTTTGGTAGTTTTTCCAATATTCTAGTTCAAGTTCTGAAATAATGAATATTAGGTACTCAAAGATATATTTTCACTGAAGAGGCCAGTCATCGTAATAATACTTTAATGGAGCCCACTGAAGCCACAACGTTATTTGGTCGACTCACTCTCCATAGCTTTATAGTACTTAACATTATTAATTCTTTATCCTATCAAGCATAACAGTCCCTTTCAGAATAGTATATCTGAGATTAATGTTTGACCGAAAAGTATTGAAGAGAAATCTTTATAAAAGTATCCGATGATTAAATTGATAACGTGGTGTTTTTTGTGAAGAGATTGGCCCAAACAAGTCTTATCTGACAAAGCTCTTTCGGGCTCCTATAGACGGCTTAGAAGAGAACCCTTTCAGGAGAGAGATCAATGCGCACACGTCGGCAGCGCAAGTTGTAAGAGACTGAGCACAAGTAGCTCGGACACACGGTGTGCACGCTTACAGCGCCGCAAGTGTAAAGTAACACGTTATGTTTTTGTCTGATAATACTTGTTGGTATTATTATCGTAATATAACACCGAAGGCCAATTCTACTAATTTAAAACGTTCAAAACCTAGTCTCAGTCTCATCTCGGCGACAAACAAATGTCAAAAACTTGTAAAAATGTAGGGAAATTTTGGCAGATTGAGACTGAGATCAGACTGTGAGCGCTCTTAAAATTACGAGAATTGCCCCTCTGCTCTAACCTACACCTACTCTAAGATGAAGTCGTTCAGAGGTCAAGTCGCTACGAACAGTGTTGCATGATTCTAATCTCCTATTTGTTCGTCCCAATTTTCCACTACCAATTCTTCGAGTGTAAACTCGCACAGTAACCTGAGACTAAACGATACCTCTTTTTTAAATTTATTTAATTGACAGCTCGCTGTACAAATGCACATAATCTTGAGCTACCATACCCTTACACGCTCTCCGCTCCTTCCTCAAAACATGCGCGACAGACATCAGATACGGCAGTCTCAAATAAAACTCTGACAAAGTGAAAATCCGCGGCGAGCGGCAACTTTTAATGTTGCGCTCACCGACCGCGGCGCTTTGATTTATAACCCCATAAGTGGGTGTATTCACTTTGTTCTATTACCATAAGTCCTGCAGCCGGATAGCGAGTTGTTTGTCGAGTCCGGCGAGGTGCTGCACTTCACTTGTGAGCCATCTGCTTTACTTTGTGCCAATTTGAGTTGGGTGTTACTTCTTGTGCCTATAATTGTGACTATAGTTGCTGCTAGATGGTTATTTTCTCGTGATAATTTTATTTTCCGTTGCGTAACGCTATGAATTTTATTAACGCAGTTTTGTAAATAAATGCAGAGCATTGGTGAAAATATCGAAGTTTGCATTTTTAGCTTTATTTGTTAACAACCACGAATACCTACTACAAATAAAACTACACGGGATTTTATTTGCAAGTAAAATAACGATACAACGTCACACTCAAAGTGAATCATCAAAAATATGAACGGCCACTAAAACGCTACGCTTGGAATTGTAAGCGCAACTAATTTGTTCACAAACTTTGTTCCGAACTGTTTCTCCGAATGAATATATTTGCGAGTTTCGCATTATTTACACAAATAGGTACTGTTTTTGTCCGTTCCTGTATTTTGATAGTTGCTACATGATGGCTAAAAGCATTGTGGTTAACTGCATGTGACATGAAGGGTGAATGGTTATTTTTATTTGTGTATGATGAGGTAGCTTAGTTCTTAAAACTAAATCTGGCATTCATGACATTTCTGCTTGATCTCATGTAACTTAGGGCAATTACAATAACTTGTGTCAGCAGCTATTTAACAATATCTATACAGTAAGAAGGGAACGTCAGACGTCACTACTTTTGTAGGGTCATTCGAAACAAAATTCAGTATGAAGTGCTCGCCTTCACCTTTACCCTCCAGGATACAGTAACAAACAAACATTTACGACACCATCCCAGTTTCCATATCGCGATCATCTCTCAGAACAGAGACCTTTCCCCTCGCTCATAACATTCCACACGCGGGTAAATATCCGTGAAACTCATCGCCCCGCCGCGCGCCGCCGCGCGCGCCGGCCGGTAAATCGCTTTAAATATCCATTACTCACGGACATGCATTTTATAACGGCACGGCATAAAAAATGTTATTGACGTCATAAAGCGATAGTCAATATTGAGTCCGGTGTCCGGTGTCCAGCGTCCAGCGTCCGGCCCGGAATGTGACGATTTATCGGCGCCTCTCGTCAATCCGTGTTGAACTTTAGTTGGTATAAAATCGCGCTTTTCTTTTTATGGCTCTGCAGTCGGCCGCTGTTTGTTGAGTAGACTAGCGGGCCCAGTGTCGGGACATGTAATGTTGACATTTTTCGATACGTTTTGTTCCTCTTTACACAAACATTTCATCAAAGTATATGAGAGAGTGCTTTATTTTTAGCGTTTTCTTATTTATCTGGAGTTTGTAAAGAAAATATCGCATCAAGTGTTTGTACCAATATTTCTACTGTATTGCAACAAAACATCAAGCTCAAGAATGTAGCAAAATTCAGGAACCCAACGTTATTTCCTAAATAGCGTTATTTGAACGCAAATTGAGTTTATTTCGTCGGAGGCATAAAGCGCCGAGTGTGTACCGTATTTAGCATAATGTAGTAGCTAGTCTGCAGGAGTAGACTACAGCATACTGCCTTGAAGGCTTCGCGAATTGTGGGCGGGAGTGGAGAGCCCGCGGCAGCTTCTTATATAGCTGCTACGGTCAGCTACGTCACACTGAACGCGTGGCGGAGTAGGTACTCCATTTTTTTCGAATTCATCCATCATTATCATTTTTTTTTCTTGTGAATATAATTTTCGCTGCTTTCTTGTAACTTTTGCGGCTCTTCGATGCGGAAATCGAGGGCGTCGATTATTGTGGGCTAACGCACGTTTGCACTGGATCGTGTTTTTTTTTTCTGATAAGTCGCGCTTTGGGTTTCATCCCGATTCAAGAAGAGTGCGTGTTTGGTGAATTCCTGGTCGCCAGAGTCGCGTCGAGTACTCTTTCGGATTAAAACCACAGGGTGTTCCGCCAACCACCTGTGGCCAGCCTGGGAGTGCGCTCAATACTTTAAAAAATGCTTTTTCATACATTGTGACCGCGTAACAGCAGATTTTGTTTTTGATAACCAATGAAAATGTTCTACCCGGTCTAGAATCATAATTATACAGATTTCATAGTTACAGTTAGCGCGTCGATAGGTATCCCTGCCACCCTGCATAGTTCATAGTTACAGTTAGCGCGTCGATAGGTATCCCTGCCACCCTGCATAGTTCATAGTTACAGTTATCGCGTCGATAGGTATCCCTGCCACCCTGCATAGTTCATAGTTACAGTTAGCGCGTCGAGAGGTATCCCTGCCACCCTGCATAGTTCATAGTTACAGTTAGCGCGTCGATAGGTATCCCTGCCACCCTGCATAGTTCATAGTTACAGTTAGCGCGTCGATAGGTATCCCTGCCACCCTGCATAGTTCATAGTTACAGTTAGCGCGTCGATAGGTATCCCTGCCACCCTGCATAGTTCATAGTTACAGTTAGCGCGGCGATAGGTATCCCTGCCATCCTGCATAGTTCATAGTTACAGATATCGCGTCGAGGCGCGTCGATAAGTATCCCTGCCACCCTGCATAGTTCATAGTTACAGTTAGCGCGTCGATAGGTATCCCTGCTCCCCTGCATAGTTCATAGTTACAGTTAGCGTGTCAAGAGGTATCCCTGCCACCCTGCATAGTTCATAGTTACAGTTAGCGCGTCGATAGGTATCCCTGCCACCCTGCATAGTTCATAGTTACAGTTAGCGCGTCGAGAGGTATCCCTGCCACCCTGCATAGTTCATAGATACAGTTATCGCGTCGATAGGTATCCCTGCCACCCTGCATAGTTCATAGTTACAGTTATCGCGTCGATAGGTATCCCTGCCACCCTGCATAGTTCATAGTTACAGTTAGCGCGTCGAGAGGTATCCCTTCCACCCTGCATAGTTCATAGTTACAGTTAGCGCGTCGAGAGGCATCCCTGCCATCCTGCATAGTTCATAGTTACAGTTAGCGCGTCGAGAGGTATCCCTGCCACCCTGCATAGTTCATAGTTACAGTTATCGCGTCGATAGGTATCCCTGCCACCCTGCATAGTTCATAGTTACAGTTATCGCGTCGATAGGTATCCCTGCCACCCTGCATAGTTCATAGTTACAGTTAGCGCGTCGAGAGGTATCCCTGCCACCCTGCATAGTTCATAGTTACAGTTAGCGCGTCGAGAGGTATCCCTGCCACCCTGCATAGTTCATAGTTACAGTTAGCGCGTCGAGAGGTATCCCTGCCACCCTGCATAGTTCATAGTTACAGTTAGTGCGTCGAGAGGTATCCCTGCCACCCTGCATAGTTCATAGTTACAGTTAGCGCGTCGAGAGGTATCCATGCCACCCTGCATAGTTCATAGTTACAGTTATCGCGTCGATAGGTATCCCTGCCACCCTGCATAGTTCATAGTTACAGTTATCGCGTCGATAGGTATCCCTGCCACCCTGCATAGTTCATAGTTACAGTTAGCGCGTCGAGAGGTATCCCTGCCACCCTGCATAGTTCATAGTTACAGTTAGCGCGTCGAGAGGTATCCCTGCCACCCTGCATAGTTCATAGTTACAGTTAGCGCGTCGAGAGGTATCCCTGCCACCCTGCATAGTTCATAGTTACAGTTATCGCGTCGATAGGTATCCCTGCCACCCTGCATAGTTCATAGTTACAGTTAGCGCGTCGAGAGGTATCCCTGCCACCCTGCATAGTTCATAGTTACAGTTAGCACGTCGATAAGTATCCCTGCCTCCCTGCATAGGACAACTTTGGCAAATAATTATGACATTCGCTCAAACAGGAGGGGCTCGTGGCTGAATAATAACAGCCGCACAGGTCGATCGATCAGGTTAAGCTACGCTTACCGCGGTTGATCTGTGGATAGGTGACTATCTTTACATACTGAGACCCCTCCGTGCCTCGAAAAGCACGTTAAGCAGTTGGTCCCGGCTGTCATTCGTGGATCTTTGACAATCGTTACGGGTAGTCAGAAGACCGAAAGTCTGACAACCAATCTTACTAAGAGGTATCGTATTACCCAGTAACTGGATTGTGGAGGTCACATAGGCAGTCGCTCCATGTACAATACTGGTATTCAGCTGTATCCGGTTAGACTGGAAGCCGACCCCAATATAGTTGGGGAAAGGCTAGGCAGATGATTCGCTCAAACAACAATCAACATGAAACTAATATACATTCTTTGCAGTTACGATTCTCGTAAAATGTAAAAGCGTTGTGTGGCTCCAGTTCATATTTCCGCCCTCCGCTACTCATCCGCTTGATGTATGACGCAATCTCCAATGTAGTAGCAACAAGCGAGCGAGCTAGACATTGTAGAAAAAGGCAATATCTTTGAATGGGAAGTACCTAAAGTATCTCGCTATTACTGTTATATTTAATGTGGGCTTTTGTTGTCACTATTGCTCTTGGTTGAGTTGCCGTAGTAGCAGGCAATGGACGAATGCTAAATGGTACGTCAATGAGGATGCGGGGAGCTCTTTAAATATGGTTCTTTTTATTGGAAGAAATATACCAAAACGACATAGCGGCATTATTAGCGTGTTGGTTAACATGGTCATAATGCCGCTATGTCGCTGTCAATTCTCCTATTGTAACCACTTGATTGTTATTAATTCAGTTGTATGTATGTAATGTGTCTGGACGTCCTTCACAAATCCGTCTGTTATGGACTCAGATTGTAATTAACTTTACGTCAGTCAGAACACGGTCACGGAATGGAGTCTATGGGTAGCATAACTAACTTGTCGATGAATAGCTCTGCAAACAGAATATGTTTGAGGAACAGAAATAAGTGGAATACGTGTATGTTTATTAAAAGACCGAAATCAAATCAAGTAGCTAGGCAAAGAAATCCCTTACACAGCTAATTCAATTCAAGAAGCAAATTAAACGAAATATAACAATGAAAATTGTTACAAATGAAGCAAAAACACGCTCGTAATAATGAGCTGCCGATCCATTTCCAATTACCTCTGGATCAACAGCGGGCACATTTCAATATGTGCACAAATATCTGGTGGAGAAAGCGTTTCAATTACCTATCAAAACTGTGCGCCTGGTAACTGTGCGCCTGGTAACTCCGCCGCGAATCTTTCTAATTGCGAACATCGTTTGATTATGACAATGCGAAATTTTAATAGAAACGAGATTGGGAAGTTTGAATTATGGACAACTTCTTGGAATTTGTTTGTTCGTGTATGTATTCTTCTCAACAATCAAGGCAATCAAGACTTAGATCATTTTGATGATCAAAACAAAATTTATCTAAATTTTTCTACTGTTTAAGTGGTGTCGTCGTCGGTACTTAAGGTAATTGGTATTTGAGTAACGAAATCATCAATGTCTTGCAATATCTGTATATACAAATAAATAAAATTAAAGTGTCTATCCGTTACGTCAAAGCAACATTGTTTTACTTCTTCTTCGTGTTGGCAGCACGATTGTATTTTAAATACTATTAGTTCTTTACTAAATGCATACAAAAGTATATACGGTAGGTACCGGTCTACTTACATAAAAAAAAATGTTATTTTTTGAAGTGAAAACTTCTTTAGCGGCGTTGTTCACTTTTTTGTAATGGGTAAAAAAGTTAAACTAGCGTCAGGACACGTGATCCTGATCGAAAATTCGTAAGATGACACGTGACCCTGATCGAAAATTCGTAAGATCTAAAATATCAAAAATTGAAAACAAGTATACAGGATCAAATTAAATTAGCTAGTGAAACTTAGCCACAAGTATACAGGATCAAATTAAATTAGCTAGCGAAACTTAGCCACAAGTATACAGGATCAAATTAAATTAGCTAGCGAAACTTAGCCACAAGTATACAGGATCGAATTAAATTAGCTAGTGAAACTTAGCCACAAGTATACAGGATCAAATTAAATTAGCTAGCGAAACTTAGCCACAAGTATACAGGATCAAATTTAAATAGCTAACGAAACTTAGCCAAAAGTATACAGGATCAAATTAAATTAGCTAGCGAAACTTAGCCACAAGTATACAGAATCAAATTAAATTAGCTAGTGAAACTTAGCCACAAGTATACAGGGTCAAAATAAACTAGCTAGCGAAACTTAGTCGTGACCTGATCGAAAATTCGTAAGATTCCAAAATATCAAAAATGCACAACGTTAATATTCAAGTTTTCACTTCTGCCGGCACTCCCGGAGTGCAACCCGTCGTTTTTTTTTGTCTCTCTGTCTGTTCCGGCTAATCTCCGAATCGGCTGGACCAATTTGGACAGGACTTTCACTGGCAGGTAACTGATATTATTTTTATTACTTGCACGTTCCCGTGGGATAATTTCTGACACCGCACGGGTGAAGTCACAGGCACTACTAAATTGTCACAAATTCACAATCAATTAAACAACACCAAATTCAGCGTTCAAGTACTTAACTAATAAGAGTCGTAGTTATAACAAGACTCAAAAGAAGAAATGAAATAATAGGCCTACGATTTCTGTTTCCTGACAATTTAGATGTTTCAAAATAAGATGTAGAAAGTTAAAGAGAAGTCTTGTTTAATTTAGTCATGTTCAAAGTGAAGCGTTATTATGAAGTCCCTTTAGAATTATGTTATAGAGCTCTGACATTTACACTTGAAAGTGAGCGCTGCGGACTACACAGTACTAACAATTAGCTAACTACATAATCATGAATGAAGTTTGAAGAGCCAGTTTCCTCAGTTTCTCGCATAGCTAAGATAAAATGAATTCGTTGCATTGACAAGATGTCTCTACACAGTATTTGGTCTTCCTTCACGATTCTTAAAAAAAAAGTGGGTTGGCTGGTAGCGAATGCCATGGCATTAACTCCGACGGTATCCTACAAAGTTATAGGCTACGGCGAATTATAAATCAATTTCAATTCAAGGTACAAAGAATCTATGCAACTACATTTATTTAATTAAACATGGAAGAAAGAAACCATTACGAGTATCACAAGTAATATAATTTCGACTTAGTACTAAATTGCTCTGTCTGAATACTAACAACATATGAAGGAACAATAAAAACAACGTTCTGTTTGTGTACCGCACATGAATGAGTGTAATTTCATTTCCAAACAGTTCAAGTTAAATTGAACTCTTTGCCTCCGTAATAAGGGTGTTACGGGGTGTATTAGATTATTTTTTGTAGCAGTCTCGCCAGTTAAGTAATATAATATCCGAGTGACGTTTTCCATTTGTATGCAAATGCAGGCGCGAGGAGCCGACGCGACGCGGCGACGAGCGCACGACGACAAGACATCGCCGCGAAATGGATACGTCTTAAGTAATGGCTTTATTAAAATTGTTCTTATTCATATTTGTTTGTTCGAGAGCTATATAGCTGAGCTCTGAAGTTCTATACTTGGAAAGTGCCTACTAATATTTGTTTTCACTTTCATCCTCTTGTTATAAGTTGGGTTATTTCAAAGTTGTATGATCAGAATAAGTTAAGTAACGTACAAGGTAGCCTTCTGTAGTTTCTGCCTAACCCCATGAGAAAAAGGCGTGAGTTTATGTATCAGTATGTACATAGAAGTATGTATATAGACATATGTTTAGTGTGTATATAGACAGTCTGTGTGGTGTCGGGGTCTGTGTGGTGTCGGACTTAAAGAATGACACCACCCCATACTTCCCGTGGGTGTCGTAAAAGGCGACTAAGGGTCGTACCGGAGAATGGGCAGCAGCGTTCCCTATGCATTCCACCACCATACTATACTGCGATCGCCAACCCGCCTGCCAAGCGTGGCGATTAAGGCAAACCCCCCCCCCCCCCAAGCCCAGGGGCGTGCACAGATTTTTCAAAGAAGGTAGGCAAAAAAAAAATCTCACCTAAAATACTTTGGTTTCGGTTCGTCGTCTTTTCGATCGATGATGTAGGTAATTGCCAAATGCCAGCTTAAATATCCATAGATTGACGCTTATTGGCGTATCTGTCGCTCGTAGTTCCGAGGTGACGCGAACAAAAACCTCCTCCTATTTTGAAGTCGGTTAAAAAGGATATTATACGACAAATAAATTTTTGTACAAAAAATAACTTTAATTTCGGAAGTCGGTGTCAATAAACGAAAATGCGGAACCAAAGACACCGACTTCCGAAATTAAAGTTATTTTTCAATTTGTAGTGTTTTTTTTTGGAAGTCGGTTGTTTTTTTTCGTAAAAAGTTTTTATTTTTCACTTTTTAGTGGGTCCGTTTGTAATTTATCTAAGTTACAATAGCCTAATGTCAACTGCTCATCACTTGTTACAAAATATTGCTTTTCCCGATGTTGGGACGTTAATTGTTGAGGAGTTCTCCTGGTAAGAACCACGAGAACTCCTCAACAACCAGTCACCATACGCTTTGTGACGAGCATAAATTATCAGCTCCACTTTACCAAATGATGATTTCCGAGAGCAAATGCTCAAGTTATTTTAAAAAATACCTAAATCGTTATAGCTTTGCCTATAAAATTTGAGGGTTTCCCTCGATTTCCATGGGATCCTCTCATCAGATTCCAACTTGATGATAATGGGACCACCTCGAGAGTATACCCTTTCAAACAAAAAAAGAATTTTGAAAATCGGTCCACAATTGGCGGAGTAATTGCGTAACAAACAAACAAAAAAACAAACTAAAATAGGTACTTGCATTGCATAGCCAACTTCCGTTCGGGCAAGTTCGGTGGGAGTTCGCCTGCTCCTCGGCAGTTTTCGTGTTCTGCTCTATGAGAAACTACAGTAAAAAGACACTGTCTATTATCGCAGTTGTGTGCGTTATTTTTGTCATTGTGTGCCACGTAGTTATAGGCGCGCACACACTCATAAAATCGTATGAGCACGACTGACCGCGAGAGCACACATCTAAACATTTAGTGACGAATAGTTTGTGTCTTCGCCGTTGAGATTGTGAGGCGCCAGTGCAGCGCGAATCAAGAAATCTTAATGATACTACCGACGCTCGGTAGGTGGAGCTGATTTATGATTTAAGAATTTTTATATTTTGTTAAGTTTTGTTTATTGACTTACTTATGTAATATTATATCAGTTCTCCAAGGTAGACACTGTCTTTATCACTCTATGGAATGCCCGCCCCTGCATAGAAGTATGTATATAGACATATGTTTAGTGTGTATATAGACAGTCTGTGTGGTGTCGGGGTCTGTGTGGTGTCGGACTTAAAGAATGACACCACCCCATACTTCCCGTGGGTGTCGTAAAAGGCGACTAAGGGTCGTACCGGAGAATGGGCAGCAGCGTTCCCTATGCATTCCACCACCATACTATACTGCGATCGCCAACCCGCCTGCCAAGCGTGGCGATTAAGGCAAACCCCCCCCCCCCCCCCAAGAATGACAAGCACAAAAAACACTAGACCCCTAGTACCTGGCGGCCCGCCTACCATTGGTTACGGTAGCGGCCAAGGCCACGGTGAGGCAAGGGGTGCTAAGAATCCCCGGAAGAGATCCGGCTACCACAATCACCGAAAACTGGACCTGGCAACATACACCACGCGTACACTACGGACCGACGAGAAGATCACCGAACTCGAGGAAGAATTGAGCAAGATACGATGGAGTATAGTGGGGTTATTTGAAGTCCGAAGAGAGGGGGAGGACTCGATAATCCTCAAATCCGGAAACTTTGTCTATTTCCGGGACCAGCAGTCCCAAGGTGGTGTCGGGTTTATCGTCCATAAGTCCCTTGTGAGCAACGCGGTGAAGATCGAGAGTGTGTCGACCAGGGTGGCGTACCTTATACTCAGAATATCCGAAAGGTATTCGCTGAAGGTCGTACAGGTTTACGGCCCGACCTCGTCACACCCCGACGATGAGGTAGAGACCATGTATGAGGATATTTCCAGAGCCATGCATGGCTCTAAAACTCACTTTACCGTTGTCATGGGGGACTTTAACGCGAAACTGGGTAAACGTAACGATGATGAGCTGCGAGTGGGGCAATTTGGAGTTGGACGCCGGAACCACCGGGGCCACCTACTGGCCAGTTTTATGGAGAAGGAAGGCCTCTTTATGATGAATTCCTTCTTCAGAAAACGTGAGCATAGAAAGTGGACCTGGCAGAGCCCGGATGGTGCAACTAAAAATGAGATTGACTTCATTATGTCAACGAAGAAGCAAGTATTCAATGATGTCTCTGTGATCAACGCGGTGAAAACCGGAAGTGATCACCGTATGGTAAGAGGCACATTGAACTTAAATATCAAGCTGGAAAGATCTCGACTGATGAAGTCTACGCTCCGTCCAGCACCGATCCAGATCCAAAACCCCGAGAGCTTTCAGCTCGAACTCCAGAATCGTTTCGAATGCCTAGGGAGCTCCGTGGACGATTATAATGATGGGTTCGTGGAAACTGTCCATACGGTCGGGTCTAAGATCTTCAAGACCCGCCGTACGAATTCAAAAAAGAAGCTCTCTGATCCTACTTTGCGGCTCATGAAGGAGAGGCGCGATATGATCCTGCAGTCTACGGATGATGCGCTAAATTACCGGCAACTCAATAGACGGATCTCTAAGGCCTTGAAAAGCGATCTTCGCCGCTTCAATACAGATCGTATTAAGTCATCAAAAAGTTACAATCATTACAACGCTCAAACCACCACTCCCACCAGCTACTCCAATTTTCTCTGTTCTTTCCCCACTTACTTAAAAAAATCCTTCCACTACGAATAATATAACACAAATATGATAGTAGATACGGGTGCAGCGTGAATTGAATCCCGCGCCCCGGGAGTAAACAAGAATTGATCGCATCATTTATAACGCGCGATTTAGATAGCCGAGCGACGCGCCACCATTACTCAATACCCTGTACAAGTGGAAACAGTAAGAAAAGTGCAAGAATTGCTGCGAGAATTTACCGCTAGCGTTTTGGTCCTTTTATACGAATTTAGTGTTTTGGGAGTTGGTGCATGGACCGAGATATCACCAAGTTTGCAATAAAAGTTGGCCATGTCAAGATTTGACATTAACCATCTTGTCACTGTGTTAAGATAAAATATTGCTAGGGATGAAATACCTAATTTTTGGTTCTATTTTAGGGGAAATGCGTTTTATTTTCTAGATGTATGGGTACAAAGGTAGTAAAACTGATAAATCAAAATAATATAAGATTATTTTATTCGTTACCTACTTCAGAACATCTAGAATGAAGAAAGAAAGAAAAAAAAATATGGCCACAGAAACACGTGCATATCTCAAAAACTATTTCTTGATAAAAAAAGTAATTTAAAAAATAAATTTTTTTTAAATTAAATAAAAGTTGGAAGCAGGCGGGACCCATTTGAATTTGAAAATATAATAAAAATGGTATGGGTCCCGCCTGCTTCCAAAGAAATATACATACATACATACATACATACACTCGAAAAACATAACCCTCCTTCTGACGCAGTCTGGTAAAAACCGTCAATTTTATCATTATTTTTAAAAACACCCTAAAATATTGAAGACAACGTGCACTCAAACTACTGTGCAAAATCTTTTAGTGTCGATCTCCTTAACGCCACGTCAAACGTCTTCCCTCAATTGTTTTTTTTCATTCATCTATAGTGTAGGTAGAGGTACTCTTGATGTGCTGCGATCATAGCCCGATCTCTGGTGACGTCACTTTTTGCGCCTCGCTCTTTGCTCGCTTTTTCTGCTGGACCCTGAAATAAATGATCTAATTTGAAGCGATTTCTGCGGCGTCACGATAAATTGTACGACAGTCTATAGAGATTAGTTAGAAGTAGATGCTCTATATTTTCGTAGCAAGACATTGAAAGAGACTTTAAGATCTTCCCTCTACTTTGCCTAAAATTGGCTAATCGCCAAGACTACACGAGGAAGCTAGGAATTCCGAATTAACGTCTGGCAGAAGTTGCTACTTGTAATTTAAAGTGACCGTCTGAAATGCGGTCAGTCGGCTTCTGCAATCTAAATCCGATATTTGCTGTACAATCCTATATTGTACGTAAATAGAAACAGTAACTCTGCCACCATTGTTGACGGGTGAAGCAGACTGAAATTTCATACCTCTAATCTGTTAAATTATTTTGGTGACCCCAATTCTAGAAAAGCTGCATAATAAACACCGCGACTATTATTGAACCCACGTTGTGATAATTATTTACATTCGAGTATAATCCACCATGCCAAACTGGGCTCGTGTGGCGGATTATGGCCGACTCTCTTGCACAGAAAGGAAGATCTGTTTCCCAGCAGTGGGACAAATAAGGGCTGGTATTTTAAATTTTCTGGACGATATCCCACATTTCCATTTTATCTTACCTTTTATAGAGAAATTCGAAAGCTAGAATGACATAGGCCAGCACAGCAAAGAGGAACAGCGTGAGGAAGGCGGGCGCGGCCTGGCCCAGGGCCAGCGCTCGCGGCTGTGCGCCCGAGCAGGCGGGCATGGTGCCCGCGAACCGAGCGCGGATGGCTTTCACGTGGCCACGCTCCGTGAGGCGGAGAAGACTGCAGGAAAGACTTTCATGAAAACACTAGGCCCAGATAAATCCATTTTAACCCACAAGAGTTGTCGTGTAATTAGTTGTAGTATACAGTGTATTACTGAATTAAGACACATTATGAAAGTAGTATGTGTAATTAATCGTTCTATTATTATTCTTAATTATCAAATAATTTTGTATCCCTAAAATAATTAAAACTACGTAAATTACAGTTAAACTTCCACTGCACACAGCCACAACAAACTATTATGGACGAATTGCGACTGTGTGCGTGCGTAGATTTGTAATGTGACCATAATTTTCCTCCCACAATCATTATAAATCATTAAAAAAATAAACAATATTTTGTACAGTACGCCTCAAAAGTGCTTAGGCGCGCTATGGTTGAAATTTCTGTGAACATGCTTCGCGCCGTCCCCGCGCCCGCGCCACAGGCCCGTATTTACATCTGTGTGTGTACACTTGCTAACGTCAAACGAAACAAAACATATCGTCATCGCTTTTTCACACGCGCGGCGTAATTACGTATGACCTTGGTTGGTTCATACCACTGCTAAAATTCACAACTTCATAACAAGTGCTGCTAGCGGATAACGTAGCGTATAGGATTAGTAAACACGTAGGCCTGGGTTCGAATCTCGAGATGGAACTTTGAATTATCTTTTCAACAATAATCTTATCTTTTTTTATTATTCGATAAATTAATACACGAGAATAATAATGTAATATTTGTTTTATTTGTATTATTATATTGTTATTGAAATATGCGGGGTAAAAAAAAAAAAAATTAAGTGATTTCAAAAATTTTATTCGTTATAATTTGATAAATAAACTTTTAAAACAGTTTATTTTCTAATAAAGAACAATTTATTGAAGTAAAGCAAGTAATCGGTGAGCTACGACCATTAGACTTAAAATATTGTAACTATCTTAGTAATAAAATAATTGCGGATATAGCTTAAGTATTCATTTTCAAAATTCATTTTGAAAAGAAGATTGAAACTATAAACCTCAAAATAATCCTTATTACGGATATGACACAATAATATTTTATTTAATATTACTAAAATCAATTTGTAATTTATAACTTAATACGTTGTATAACCCCCATTATTATCCATGCTATCAAGTAAACGCTGGCGTATGGATCCTGTAATGTTTAAACATATATCTTCATATTTCCTTGCAATGCAACTTCATCTGGTAGGTCACTGGTTGGTTAAAACCACTTGTTTCTTATTCACTGACTGTACTCTTCCTTATATCTTATGACCCTCCGACTCACAGTAGGTAATTTCTCTAAAACAAAAAAGGAATATTGTAAGGCTACTAGCAAAATTATAAAATATTAAGTAGATACCTACTTATTACTTTTTTAAACAAAATTATTTTGAAAATAGTTCAAATGTTACAAAATAATTATATTATAATTTATACATAATGCTATATTCATCATTCCAAAAGTAAATAAATAAACTCTTGGAAATATTATTTTTTTCTTCTATTTAGACCCTATGGTAAATACAAAACGTTTAATAAAATAACTACAAGGATCAGCAGTTAAACTTTAATTAGCTAAATGTTAGATAAAATAATTAAATCATAATACTCACAGTCAGTCCGGTTTCATCAATTATTTGTGATATAATAATATATTAAAACCACTTTTACGCTGCGCGATAATATCCGCTTTCATCTCAAAGCTTACATTTCAAAATGAACTATTACACAGCTATTATAATAGATTAAACACACGTCACTAACCCACAATATCAAAAACCAATCAAGAACGAACAACATTCTATTAGACGCGGTGAATGAGCCGTAAGTTACCTGCATCTGTCTACCATACCTAATTTATTTATTTAGATTTCTGTGGGTATACTCAAAAGTTTTACGAATTATGTGAACAAGACGAACATGACACGGAACTATATTCAAAAGCGTGATTATTCGAGTAATATGCGGGTGTGTGTGTCAAATTACTCATTAAAAGAAGGTCGTAAGTCAAACTAAACGTTAAGCAATTAGTTTTGAAGTTGCGTATGGACTTTTGGCGTGGATAGTACATAATAGTAAAAATTCAGTGTATGTATTATGAATTGATTTTAACATAATATTCTAATTGGAGTTTGGTGGTGTGAGTTAATATCAGAACAAGTTGCATTAAAATATAAATCAAATTGACAATTGGTTAAAATAAAAATACAGTACCCGGGTTTCAAAATGACTCGTCGTATTTTAGAAAGGAACTGTCGTTGACGCAAAGGTTTTTGTGACAGAGACGATGCTCTACAAATATTCATATATTTTTATTTATATTTTACCAAAAATACAGATGTTCAATAAAATGCCAACGCCAAATCTTGCCGTCAACAACGCACCAATACCGTTGTAAGATAGCAGCAGTGCTCGAATTTATTGTAGACTCAAAATTACAGTTTTGACACAAGGAACCGGAAATGAACAAAAAAAAATAGTTTGTTGGAGTTGCTAACATACATCTGTATTTTTTGTCTATTTATGTTCTAAAAATTATAAAAATATTTGTTTAATTTTTTTTAGGGATTTAATTAACTGATCCTCTAAAAACTTATTAACCTTCTAATGTAGTATTTAAATGAACGAACCTCTAAGATCTTTTTGATTTCTAATGATGCACACTTTTTTTAATTAATTACCAACCGCACACGACCCGAGCGAGCGAAGTGAGCGGTGCCGCGGCAGCAGCCGGCGAGCGCGAGTCGTAGTTACTTGGCTATTTATTATTTTTAAGGACCCCAAAATATGAATTATTTGAGGTTAACAAAAAGAGACGCGTTCACTGTATTCAAAGATAATTATTTGACTGTATTAGTGTTCAATAACATTTTTAGCAAAGCCAAATGGGAACTCTGAACAATTTGTTTGAGGTTTGATTAAATACATGCCTTTTTTAGAAGATAACCTTCATTCGATTCTGGACGTTGTGCGTGTAACTGCTACTTGTTGCTGCTCCACTAAAGTTTTGAAAATCAGTGCATAAACTTATCAAAAGTGCTATTGAGGGTGTAAACCTGTTAGAAAGTGATAACCGACATAAACCCGTGACAATAATCTAGTGTTTCAGTGCATAGTCTTAGAAATACAGACCAAATTAACTTTGAAAACAATCCGGCCTACCGTCAGTAGCTTAAATATCTGTGCGTTGCGATTTAACGCGTAAGCGCCCCTTATTACACGGCGCTTACGACGTTCTTCTCGCGAACTTATCGACACGCCGACTCCGTATGTCGGGGCCATTATTAGTGTGCACTTTTTATTGTAAGAAAATTATAGAGGAGCTGGGGAACAAAAGCGGACTTGTCCAATTAATCAAATTTTACACTAGAGCAAAAAAAACTGAAATAGGTATATGCATATGGGCTGTAATTTTGTGCATTTCAGTATAATTAGTATTTAATACAACATAACTAATAGCCTGCTTGTTGGTCATAAAACTATGCGTTTTCAATTTTTTTTTATTTTTTTTGTAATGGACAAGTCCGGTTTTGATTACAAAAGGTGGACAACTCCGGTTATGATTGAAAGAGTTATGGACATGTCCGGTTATGAAAGAAAACTAGATTCTATTATTGTATTTTTTTATTTAAAAATTATATGAACTCTCCCACATCTGGTTCGCAACAGTCACAATCGTCACTGTGGTCGTCGTCTTCGTCATTTATTTGACTTGTTTCAGCAATTGCCACTGGTGAGGTATGGAATATATTGTTTTTAAACCAATCAAGCTCTTGATTATCCATCCAATTATCTCCGAATTGTTTCTTTAAGAGTGTTTCAACATCTTTTTTCTTGTTTGGTTTTAGTTCATTAACCATTGAAAATCTTTGTAGTAAACTCGGATGGTTTTTTGTCATTTTTAACAATGATACAGCATTTTCTGATGATTCATCTCCATAATAGGTGTTTAAGACTTTCACACCAAAGTTTACGTGATTTAAACGTGCAGTAGGATCTCTTCGTATGTTTGCAGTGCCTCGGCCACGTGCTCTGCCACGACTACGGCCCTGACTTCTTCGTGTTGATTGTTGAGATTGACTAGGAGTTTCTGTTTGGATGATGGTTGACTTTCTTTCTATTATTATTCTCTTTGCATCACGAATACTTTCCACTTTCTTGTAATAGTCTTCAAGGTTTTTGACGTTGTAAAGGTTCCAGTTTTCAGCTAAAATATGAACTTTGCCATGCTTTGCGTAAACCTCATGATATTTTTTTGGATCCAAAATGAAAGGCATCTTCCGCAAATCCTTTTCGACCCTCCCGAACACTCGATCCGCCGGCAAGAAGCTGTGACCGCGTACAGGAAAGGTTAGTACGATTTTGGCGACATTTTGAGGGGCGTAGTTTTTCAACCAGAAAATCAAAGTGTGGACGACATGTGCATTTTTATTTTGACCTCCACACCCGTCCGAAAAAAGGCGTAAAACTTCCACTTCAGAAAAATCAGTAAACATCAGGTATGTTAAAAGGGCAGACGCAATTTCGGTGGCGCCTTTTTTAGCTTGGTTTTCTGTCCATATGAAGAAATGTGGCTCCTTTGTAGGCATATCAGTAATGCAGAAAGAATAAAGTCCAACTTGTCGTAAATAAAAACATTCCTGGATTGGCGTTTTAGGAAGGGATTGAATTTGTTGGAGATCAAAACATATTGTCATAGAATTTTCAGGTTTTTCTTTGGTAAGGGAAAAGAACGCTTTGGCTCTAGCTTTATGAACTCGGAGTTGAAGTTTCAATGATTGAAGTTCTTCAGGATTATTTTCAGTCTTCTGCCTATTTTTCAGCAGTTCGCAGGTACTACATATGTCGGAAGATGGTGACGCAAACCCAATATTAAAATCGTTCTCAAAAACATTTCGGAACATCGTTTGTGAGACTTTCAAATCATCAGTCGCTGAATTATTGTACAACTCCCACAACTTTTTTACGTTTAGCTCGTATGACAGGTACACTCTTTTTGATTTATTTCGATTGTAATGTGACTCCTTTGCTGGCAAACCACCGAGAAATTTTCTTACAGATTCCTTTTTATCAATACTTTTGAAACTTTTCCTGTCTCCTCCTCTGCCGTCAAGTGGCGTTTTGCCTTCATATAATTTGCTCGCAATTAAGTTTACCCTGTGCTTACTGAGCCCAAGAGCAGCCAAAAAAAAAGATTTGCATACTTTTACTAACCTTTTTGAATCACGGAAGAGAAAGTATGTCACAAAGTACTTATTCCTCTGCGGTTTGCGAGATTCCTCTCTCGATCTTTCTCTTTCTATGGGGCATGGTGATATGAGCCGTGACAAGTAAATATCCTGTAATTTTTTGCCAATTTTTTCATATAGTAGTTTGCGGTTGTAAACAATTTCGTTTAATGTCAAAGTCTGGCACTTAAATTTTCCCTTGTTATGTTCACACGCAGACACGAAATTCAAAGCAAGGGGGTCTTTATCTGCGTACCTAAAACAAAATAATAGCAATTTTAAATTCATCATAGGTTAGAATAATAACAAACACGCACCGGTAGGTATAATTTTACACTCACTTCGATTCCCTGTTGTTTTGCGCTTGCCGTCCTGTTTTTTTTCGTTTACGTGAGCCGTCATTTATATTGGCCACTATTTCTTCGATTCCGTCCATAATTTTGTCGGTTTTCTAGGAAAATTCTTCTCAAAATTACGAAAGCAATGACCGTCACACAGCTGATTATCTTTTTTTTAATTTAGCAGTGTTGCCACAACTGATTTAGGGATATCATAACAAAAAAACAATGATTTTTTTTAAAATAATATTTTTTGTTCCTGACTGCTGGGAGGGCCTTTATTACTGTACTGTTTTTGTGAACTGGCTGAATTGAGTGAGGAAGTTAAGACTATAAAATATACACATACATTACATTAATAAAAGACATGGCGACTCCAGTGGAATCGTGGGGTTGTTGTACCAACGATCGTTGTGATTTGGAGGGCAGGAAAGAATATATAAATTGCATGAAATGCAAAAGATTTTTTCATTTCGTCTGTCTATCTGTCCCGGAAATCTCTTCTGAGACGGAAGATTACTGCAAATGGAATTGTTCAGGCTGCACAACTGTCATTGCAAACGCTTCTAAGACCGCTACCCCGAACCGGAATGTCTTAACCACAAGAGGAAGCAAAAGGCCTGCATTGAACTCACCACCTCAGGCTGTAGCTATTACAACTGAGGATGTGCGTACCATAGTCCAAGAGGTGGTTAAAACTGAGTTCGCTTCCATGCTTCAACAACTCAACAGCACCATACTCAGCGTTGTTAACAGGGAACTTGCACCTATAAAACACGAAATCAATGAGTTGACGGCATCATTATCCTTTCACACGAATGAATTCGAAGAGTACCAAACAGAACATAAATTACTCGAAAAAACGGTGAAGGACTTAACTGAACAAAATTCTAATCTAAGAATATTAATGGCGGACCAAAGTCTACGTATAAACTACCTGGAACAACAGACTCGTTCAAACAACCTCGAAATTCAGTGCCTGCCCGAATACAAACAGGAGAACCTTTACACCATCGTTAAGCAGCTGGGATCTGTGGTGGGATGCAACCTGAGTGACAATGACATTCTTCATAGTACCAGTGTTGCCAAACAGCAAGCCGCTAATACCCGTCCCCGATCCATCGTTGTCCAGCTGGCCTCCCCAAAAATTCGTGATACTCTCCTGGCGTCATTTATAAATCATAACAAAAATAAGAAGGTTAACGCAGAAAAACTCAATACTGCTGATCTGGGTATTGCTGGCGATAAAATGCCAGTGTTCGTGCTTGAACATCTATCACCTGCTAATAAAGCGCTGCATGCAGCCACTAGACAAAAGGCAAAGGACAAGGGATACAAATTTGTCTGGGTGAGAAACAGCAGGATTTTTGTTAGGAAGACTATCGAAGACGAACACATTTTGATCAAGAATTTAGATTCCTTAAATAAGTTAGTTTAGTTTTAAAAGATGCTCCTTTCCTTACTTTATTTACTAAAGGCATGCTCCTGTGAAATTTTTAATGTCCATAATTCGATAACTTAAATGTATTCTATCAGAACTGCAGAGGATTGCGAACAAAAACGCATGTGATTTTCCGTAATGTTTGTATTAATAACTACGATGTAATAACTTTTTTGGAGACCTGGCTTAACAATTCTATCCGGAGCAGTGAGCTGTTCGATGACAGATATACGGTCCATAGGAGAGATAGAGAAACCAGTCAACTAGCTGGTAAAGAGGGTGGGGGAGTTTTAATTGCTGCCAAAAAGGAATTCAATCCTAAGCGAGCTGAACATTTTGAGAGTGGATGTGAGGATCTCTGGGTTACTTTGGACCTTCCTCCCAATAAATGTCCTCATCGAATAGCTTTCTGCGCTGTGTATTTGCCGCCGCCAGTACGCCTCTCTCACTTGGAATTATTTTTAAATAATTGTAACACTGTTTTTGAACAACTAAATGAATCATGTACATGTATCATAGGTGACTTCAATCTAGGGTGATTAGACTGGAATCTTGACAGTAATCTGAATAAAGGCCTCAAATTGCCTAATACCTGTGAAGCTTTGTTGGATTTTACATGCGTTAATAAGCTCAACCAAAGTAATAACGTATATAATGCCTCCTCTCGCATACTGGACCTTGTGTTAACTGATCATCCACTGTGTAATGTAAGTCAAAGTATTGGCTCTTTATGTAATATCGATCAGCATCATCCACCCCTAGATATAAATATTGGTTTTAATAAAAAAGTAGACAAACTTCCATATAATATTACAAATGAGTTACGTAACTTCCGTAAAACAAGTTATATACCGATTAAAAAATACCTGAAAGAACTGGACTGGGAGGAATTATTTGAGGGGCAACATGAAGTTAATGATATGGTAAAGGTTTTTTATGACATCATCAATGGTGCTATTCAAAGATTTATTCCTATTAAAATACCCAAAAATGTTAAGTATCCGCCGTGGTTTAACAAAACTCTAATTAAAATATTAAATACAAAAAATAAGATTAGGAAACGTTACAATACTTACCAAAACCCATTGGACAAAATTGAGTTAAAAATAATTAGTAAGCGCTGTGATGTACTTGCTAAGATTTGCTATGACAATTATTTAAGAATTCTTGAACACACTCTAGCCAATAACCCCAAATCGTTTTGGACCTACGTTAAAACTAAACGAGGCGGATCCAGCTCGTATCCTTTATCTATGACGGATGGCACAGCAGTCTGCTGTATCATCAGATGGTACGGAGATATGTGAATTTTTTGCGTCTTACTTTTCTTCTGTATATAGCCCTGCTGAAAACGATTGCAGTACCGATAAAACAACAAATATTAAAAATATTCAAGAAAGTAGTTTAACTTTAAATCACCCAGTTATTGACAGTGAAGCCATATATAAAAAGCTAAAAAGTTTAGACTGCAACAAAGGTGCTGGTCCAGATGGTATACCACCAATATTCATATATGAGTGTGCGAATGAGCTGGTCACGCCTCTGTTGCTTATCTTTAATAAATCCTTATCTAGTGGAGTCTTCCCTTCAAAATGGAAGGAAGCAAAGGTCGTCCCCATCCATAAATCCGACAATGAGGACTTAATCTCGAACTATAGACCCATCTCAATTTTATCAACCCTAAGTAAAGTCTTTGAGTCTATGATCTGCCCTCACATTCAAAATCATCTTAAAATTTATTTAAGTGAGGGACAACATGGCTTTGTGGAGTCTCGATCCACAAATACCAATCTGACACTTTTTACTGAGTTATTGACGGCAGCAATCGATTCAGGCCATCAAGCTAATGTCATATACACAGATTTCAGCAAGGCGTTCGATCGGGTCTCGCATAAAATTCTCTTTGACAAATTAAAAACTTATGGTATCGCCGGACCTTTACTCTCATGGTTAAGTTCGTACCTTGAGAACAGAACTTTCTTTGTAGTAGTCAATGGCTTTCGATCAACCTTCAGACACATATCCTCGGGCGTGCCACAAGGATCTCATTTGGGGCCGGTTTTATTTAACTTTTTTGTTAATGATATTCCGAACTGCTTTCGCCACTGTAAAATTTTTATGTTTGCCGATGACTTAAAATTCGTCAAAGTAGTTAAATCTAAGCATGACGCCTCTGAATTACAAAGCGACTTGGATGAATTGGTTATATGGTGCCAAATGAACCAGATGCTCCTAAATTCTAGCAAATGTTACCACATAAAATTTACTAGGAAACATCATCTTATTGACCAGGATTATTATATTAATGGAGAAAAAATAAAGGAATTAGATACAATAAAAGACCTTGGTGTCATATTTGATCAGAAATTAACTTTTGTCCCTCACATAGATAATATAGTGAAAAAGTCTTCCAAAATGCTGGGTTTTGTTATCAGAAACGCAAAACAATTTAAAAATTGTAGAACAAAAATTATTCTTTATAACTGTTTGAGTCGAAGCATATTAGAATATTGTAGCGTGGTCTGGCGGCCACACTTTGCTACTCACTCATTGCGTCTTGAGCGTGTACAAAAACGTTTTCTGGGGCACCTGGCCTATGCTAGCGGTTTGTCTAAGAAAATACGTTCATATAGTGATAGGCTCAAACATTTTAATATGGTTTCTCTTGACAAACGGCGACGACTTAATGACGCGATGTTTGTGTGTAAAGTTATGGCTCATAAAATTGACTGTCCGCAAATATTAAATAACTTTAGCTTCCGTGCCCCCTCCAGAATTCCTCGCAATCCTATAACACCACTCTGCCCTCCGCAGAGAAGAACGGTTCTGGGTGCCAATTCTCCCTACGCGAGGTTATGCAGGGTTGTGAATGATTGCAGTGATCGGATCGACCTCCATTTTGACAGCTTAGGCAAATTAAAGGCCAGTTTTTACAAGTATCTCTCCGAAAATTGAGTTTCTCAGCCCTGCATTATCTCACTGGGTGGGTGAATTTAGGCTACGTGTAATTTGTTTTTAATTTGTTTTGTACTACCTAGTCTTGTCTGGTTTAGTCTGTTATGATTTTTTTATTTTGTCTGTGTTAATTTAGCTTAACTAATTTATTAACTTCTGATCAGTGTAACTTACACATACATACATACACACACATACATACATACACACATACATACATACATACATACACACTTCACATACATATACATATTCACATAGTCTTTTATGTCTATTTTTTGTTAGTTACGACAACTATTTGTGTGCATGCAGAGTTTACCTATAAGTGATTGTTACACTTTACTCCTATTCGTTGCTTTTGTTTAAATTGTTTAAAATAGTGTATACAATTGCTGGTGAACCAAATAAATAAATAAATAAATTTCTAATGATGCACACTTTTTTTAATTAATTACCAACCGCACACGACCCGAGCGAGCGAAGTGAGCGGTGCCGCGGCAACAGCCGGCGTGCGCGAGTCGTAGTTACTTGGCTATTTATTATTTTTAAGGACCCCAAAATATGAATTATTTGAGGTTAACAAAAAGAGACGCGTTCACTGTATTCAAAGATAATTATTTGACTGTATTAGTGTTCAATAACATTTTTAGCAAAGCCAAATGGGAACTCTGAACAATTTGTTTGAGGTTTGATTAAATACATGCCTTTTTTAGAAGATAACCTTGTTTCAAACTTAATGTGTCATTTTCACGACCGCGTACTGTGCCTTCACACAGTTTTCTGATCTAAGAGTGAAACGAGTCTTGTCTGCACATAGATAAGTACAAACATATTAACGTACACCTTTGTTATCTTAGCCCGTAATCCCGAGAGGTTTCACGGAATGTTTTGTTATTCACCCCTCCGCAATGATGGTATTGTCACACGAAGAAGATCTAGCTCGTCACCATTGATCGGGCACAATTTATATCAGGAAATGAACGCAAGCTTATCTAATTATATCTAGAATGTTACGAACATTTTATTCTTCTTTTTTTTCTGGTTTCGCCACAAACCATTATTGTTCATGTCATGGTATAAATATTGATTAGTCGGCATGGTGGCAGTAAGGACTAAACTGCCCACTACTTACTATTAGTTATTCGTGCCACTACCCAGGATATGCCAGATGTATGTTCATTTAAATATCGCCATCATTTTGATGTATTTGCCTTGCACCTAAAAGCCTTCATTAGGTGCAGGGCCAATACATCAAATCTTCTATAGTCCAGTCTGAGGTTTTAGAACAGTCATCAGTCTTTTCACCTCCTACATCCTCATTTTCCTCAACTACAAACCTCCAATCAAAGAACTCCTTGTAAGGGCTCCGCTTCTGCGCCATGATGTACACGTGAGCTGGTAGCATCATCTGCAGAGCTCCGAGGTTGCACAGTTCGGCATCGTCGTAGGTCTTGGAGATCACTTGGCTGGCTGTGTACGGCTCGGTGTGGAAAGCATATTCTGACAAAATATTAAAAACTTCCTTACAAAAAAAAACAAAACAGCCGCCTTCAATAAAAACTCAACAAAGTGAGAAATTATTTTAATTTTCCATTATGTAATTTTTTTTTATGGAGGTCGTCTGTTTTTTTTCACCCCGTTCATGAGTCTGTCACACAATCAGTCCACCATTTTTATGATCTTTCCTTTCTTATCTACATGTATAAGTACTCAAAACTTAGCCGCATAATGTATTACAACTATTTATGTTAATGTCGAAAATAAGTAACTAAATAATACATACTTCCTGTCCGCAGCAGTTCAATGCCAGTTTTTACAGTTTGCAACACTGCGACAGTCCGTTTAACCCTGGTCACTTTCTTGTCTCTCAATTCATCTTCTTTCAGGTTCGTGAAACCACTGTAGTAAAAGAATCCAGGATTCTGAAAAAGGCGATAAGCATTCATTTAAATTGTAGGTACCTACTCAGAAAGCTACTGATTTTAGAGTATCTAAATGACTAATACCGAGTACTGATATTGATACATACGTCAAGCCACCCTCTGGTATATCCGATGTCTTCAAATATCAGTTCAAAGTCACTGTTGATGAGACCGTCTAGGTTGGCAATGGAAGGTGCTACAGCATTCAGGAGCCAGGACACCACCGCGCTCGTGTAGTAGTTGTATAGCAACATACTCGTCAGGCCGATTACTAGAAGAGTTGCCTTGCGACCTGAAAATTGACCCTTAAGACAGTAATAGTTATAATAAGGTTTATTTTCGATAAGCAAAATTGTTGTTCCTTCTCACCTTGACTCGAAAATGTCTCTTCTAACAAAAGAACTCCGTCGTCAAAATCTGAGTACATAATAAAAATCATTAACATACATCTTTAAAACAATTGGCATTTCGAACTTATAGCATATCTAAATGAAAAGGCAGAAATGTAATAATCTAACTTAACAACATAGGTAAGTAATGTGAACTCAAGTTCGTATCCATAGAGATCATATTCTTACCGTCGGTGAGTTTCACGGTCTTCTTTTCTAAAGGAACAGTTTTAATTACTTCAAGGAGTTATTATGGTTTTCCAACCTTAGGTATATAACAACCTTTAAACACTTATTTTACTATAATAGCTTGATTGCATACTAAGCCAAACGTACCTTGTTGGCATATTGCAGCAAACACGCTGAAGAAGGCATACCAGCCAGATTTGGGCCTACTTTCCATCCGGGCTGCGACTGCAAGGACCAGGGTACAGACGATGCCAGCGAGGAGCGCGCAGAACCAGACACCGTCAGACATGGGCGTGAGGAACTGGTTCTCGTACTTACCCACGCCTTTGTCTTGGATCAGGTAGTAGAATTTGGTCCTAGAAAAAATCTGTATTTAGTTAAGCATACTTAAAAAATTACTTCAAGATTAAATCACAGAACGAACGCGCGGAGTAAACGTTACGTAATTTCGAACAATTTTTTAACCTAAAAAAAAAAATACAACAACTCTTTAGTAATTTGGTTAATTCTTTTTACGACAAGCACAATAAATAGGTATTACCCAAATAAATAATTAACTATAAATGAAAACGAAAAAAAAACTAGTTTTAAAACTATGAAAATATTTTGTGCGAAAAGTTTTTATAATTTTTTAATCTTTCGTTACGTTTACGTCGCGCATTCGTGCTAGGGCCTCTGGGTAACGGTGCTGGGGTGAGCAACATTGCTAACAGTGAAAAAATTACGATCTACAAAGTATAATGAAAACATTTACTGAAGGTTGGTGGTAGGTGGGTGATAAATGTCCACCCAGTCGAGCCAATTGGGGAAGATCCTGGCACATGTACTGGATAGGTCTTGCTCTTCCCAAAACAAAGAATTCGTAACCGCCTGCGGAAGTTAACAAATTTAACACTTTACACAACTACCTGACAAGCAAATATAAAATAATATTACCAGTGTGGTATTCCTCTCAGGGGATCCAATCCATCGACCTGCAATGCTGTAGTTGAATCTGTAAAACAGGTACATTTTAAAACTGCGCAAAAAATAACTTTTGTATTAATAGCAAGCGGATCCTATATATTCCAAAGGAAAAGTAAGTTAACAGTGCAGCAGTGTACACTTCATACTTATTCCTTTGGCAAAATACAGGCTTGGTTATTGGTTCTAACGAAGCTGAGAATCTATTCCTTACCTAAAATTGTGTCGTTCTTTGAGCGTGTTGAGCATCTGCGAGGTGATCTTGGTCATGGCCGCTACCCCGGCCGTGTACGCCATCTCTGATAACATCTCTGGGTAGAACACCTCCGGTTGGTCCACGATCTGGACAGTAAATTGCTTCAGACTTCTGCGGATGGCATTACAAAACAGCAAAGGCCTCAAGTTTGTGATAATTGTGTAAAGTGATGTAGGAGGTCTTATGTTGCGTCGCATTGCAGCGCGGCCCAAATGTGCGCTAGCCTAATTTTAATAACAAACAAAAATAATATCTACTTATAATGTGAATGGTAATTCTTATTTCATTCTTAACTAGCTTCTGTCCGCGACTTCGTTCGCATGGAAGTCGTAAAACACAATTTACTAAAATAACAGCTACGTTTGTAGTTTTGGTCTCAGCAGCCAAAATATGACGAGAGTCAGGACTGGTGACGCGGGACAAAGCGACATACAGTGGTCCGTGTGAGAAGCAGCTCGTCCTGAGGCTGACACCCGCAGCCTTTATTGGTAGTCTCCCATTGCTTGCGAAGTATTTCGTTTTTAGTGAATTAATAAACGCCTGCGGTAATGTATGACTATATACATGAACGCAGGCGTTCTTTAATGGTACAACACTAATACATTGACTGATGCACTCTTACAGATTATTCCCGACGAAGAGCTATGACTAGAATAATAACAGTTACCTAACTGAAAACTAATGTGTTGATAAAGGGCGTGGAATTGAATCCTGAAGACAACACAGTATTCTTGGGCATAACTTTGGATGCTAAGCTTCAGTGGGGTCCACATATATTATAGATAAATTGTCAAAAAAGCTAAGTTCCGCAGCATATGCTGTTAGAAAAATTCGTAATTTAACTGATATAGAGACTGCCCGTTTAGTGTACTTTAGCTATTTTCATAGTGTACTGTCGTACGGTATTCTATTGTGGGGAAATGCCGCCGATATTCAGACTATCTTTGTTTTACAGAAGCGAGCTGTTCGATCAATTTATAAATTAAGTCCGAGACAAATTTAAAGACAAATTTAAAGAGATTAATGTAATGACTGTGCCTTCTCAGTATATTTATGAAAATCTTTTATATGCCCATAAAAACATAAAATTGTTTAAAAAATACAGTGATATCCATAATATAAATACTAGAAATAAACACAAATTTGTTGAACCTACAACAAGGCTCAAAAAAATAGGTGGCTCGTTCAGATGCCAATGTATACGCTTTTATAATAAGTTACCAAGCCACATTCAAGATCTAAGCCTCAATAAATTCAAATTATTCATTAAAGTGCCTACCTGTTGCCATTTTGGATATCGAGCAAAAAAAGGCAAAAAAATCGCGTTTGTTGTATGGGAGCCCCCCTTAAATATTTATTTTATTTTGTTTTTAGTATTTGTTGTTATAGCGGCAACAGAAATACATAACTTGTGAAAATTTCAACTGTCTAGCTAACGCGGTTCTTGAGATACAGCCTGGTGACAGACAGACAGACAGACGGACAGACGGACAGACGGACAGACAGCGAAGTCTTAGTAATAGGGTTCCGTTTTTATCCTTTAGGTACGGAACCCTAAAAAAGGAAGCACAAAAAATTTTATTTGCACATAGGGTTGCCATGCAGTCGTCGAGCCGTTAAACTATTTGCTTTGTTGAAAGTTGACTAATATAACCGTTCTTATATTAAGATTTACTGCATATCTCCTTTAAGGTGTAGCGGGATGATAATCATATAGAAGGTTACATCTGTAACTATCTGCTATATTTGTTCCCTATTCCGCTCAGTAAAGTTATAGAATAATTCGATTGTTGTCATTCACTGGTATATTGTGTTCTCTCTCATTTCTGTCTTAGTTCCTAAGAAATGTATGCATTTTTTTAGTTTTTTGTGATTTCGGACATTTCAAGTACTCAAACCTCAGTCGGTCCAACAGAGTTTTTTTATCCTTTTAAGAAACGGGATAGACAGGCATAATTTTTGTGAGAATTGTCCATGGTTTTGCTGACTCTATTTTTTTTTTCAAAATCTGTGAAAGCTGATTAAAAATTAAAAATAGTTAAGAGCAGTCTCCTAAGGCCGTTTTCTTGTAGTGACAACGATTAAATTACCTTCCCTTATTGCCCCGTCTCAAAAATCCAGCCTGACCAGACATGTAGGGAATATTTATGCAAAATTTGAATAAAATCTATCCGATAGTTTGTGCGTGATACTGGAACATACATACAGACAAAAAATCAAAATACTATATTTTCGGCATAATCCTTCCCGGCCTCGCATAAATTACGTTTTAAAAATATATTCCACGTACAGTTTTGACTTCGCTACGATTTTATTATATGTATAGACTAGCTTCTGCCCGTGACTTCGTCCGCGTGAAATTCGTACTTTCCCCTTATAATTTCGAAAATGTATGTTTATGATTTTTATCATTTATTTAGATATAAATAAGTATTCGGCCCAATTTTTTTAGTTTATAGCTCAAAGGGATCAGATTTTTCAAATAAACTGTATCCCAGCTTTTTACCCCCCCCCAGGAGAGTAATTTTGAAAAATCGTTTGGGATGTGTTCATAACTTGACTCAAAGACCGATACCCATTTTCGAGTTAATGGAAGCAAGCAGTAGAATTTTCCACCTTCGTAGGAGTAAATTTTTGAAAAACCCTAAATCACTTTTTTAAGTATTTTTTGTTTTAGTAATACCGAGTTTCGAGTTAATCCGACAGCGGGTTAAATATTTTTCTAATCCATCAACTTTGTCACCCCCCAAATCCTCTGTGAGGGATTTCTTAAACTAAAAGTGACAATCTTTATTATTTACTGACCCAAATATTGCCAAGTTTCTAATTTATTAACCAAATGAATAAGATTTTTCATATAAACAGTATCCCCTCTTTCTATCCCCATAGGGGTGGAATTTTGAAACATAATCTAGATTATTTATACCAATTTTCGAGTTAATCAAGCCTCGTAATAAAATTCTGCCCTGTGAAATTGACTACCCCTCTTCACCCCATTAGCGGTAGATTTTCGAAAAACCCTGAACCACTTTATTATTTATTTTGGTCTTAGATAGGTACTGAGTTTCGAGTTAATGGGACCGCGCATTAAAATTTTTCCATACTAAATTTGACACCCCCAATCTCCCCTTTGTGTTAGTTTAGAATTCCAAAAAAATTCGATCTTTATAATTATTTGTGCCAAGTTTCAAGTCCAAATTTATTTGTACCATTTTTTTTGAGTTTATCAAGGCACTCATTAAAATCCCCTTATAAATCGAATTACCACTTTTTGTCCCGTCAGGGGTCAATAATTTTCGAAAACCCCATACATTCTTCACCTGCCTAGCCTTTTCCCAACTATGTTGGGGTCGGCTTCCAGTCCAACGGGATGCAGCTGAGTACCAGTACTTTACATGGAGCGGCTGCCTATCTGACCTCCACAACCCAAATACGATACCCCTTGATAAGACTGGTTGTCAAACTTACGGGCTTCTGACCACCCCTAGCGACTATCAAAGATCCACGAATGACAGCCGGGACCAACGGCTTAGCGTGCTTTCCGAGGCACGGAGAGGTCACGGTATGTAAAGATGGACACCTATCCACAGACCAACCGCGGCAAGCATAGCCTGCGTAACCTGATCGATCGATCTGTGCGGCTGTTATTATTGATTATTTTCTGTCAAAAGTATTAATACAGAGTTTCGAGTAAATCGGACCGCGCGTTAAAATTCCTCCACACAAACTTTAACACTTTAACAACTTTGATAAACGAATAATGATAAACTTAATTACTTGCTTAGGCAAGTATTCTTGCCAAGTTTGTTAACCAAATGAATAAGATTTTTCTTATAAACTGTATCCCCGTTTTTCACCCCCACAGGGGTGGAATTTCGTAAAATTGTTTGGGATGTGTTTTACTCGACTCAAAGATTGTCTATACCAATTTTCGAGTTAATCAAGCCACGCAGTAAAGACTTCCCCTATAAAATTAACTTTTCACCCCGTTAGGGGTAAATTTTCGAAAAACGATGATACACGTTCTTTATTTTCGGTCTTAAGTATAAATACTGAGTTGAACCACGCGTTAAAATTCTTCCATACAAACTTTGACACCTCCCAATCCCCCTTCAGGGGGTAGTTTAGAAAAAAAAAAGCCAAACTTCATAATTTATTTAGATAATTATTCGTGCCAAGTTATTAACTCAAGGAATAAGATTTTTCATACAAACAAAATCCCCTCTTTTCACCCCTTAAAGGTTAAATTATTTATCCATTAAGTATTTATCCAAATATTTATCCATTAAATATTTATCCATTGGAATAACAGTGCGAATGCTGTGGTAATTTAGTACAGACAACCGGACGTCCATGGTGATAACTTTTACATCGACAGCGTGTATTTGTCGTAACAGCAAGGGCGGTTGTTGCAGTTCAAGTGTTGCCTCTGACGTGCGCTATCGTTATCATTATTTTTTGTGTGCTAATATGGGTAGGTAGGCAATTGGCAGGTTCTTTATTACATCAAAAAAACTTTTTTACAAAAAACAACCGACTTCCACAAAACACTATAAAGTGAAAAATAACTTTAATTTCGGAAGTCGGTGTCTGGATTTGTATTTTAGTTTTTTGCCACCGACTTCCGAAATTAAAGTTATTTTTCACTTTATAGTGTTTTGTGGAAGTCGGTTGTTTTTTTTTGTAAAAAAGTTTTTATTTTTCACTTTTTAGTGGGTTAGTTTGTAATTTATCTGAGTTACAATAGCCTAATGTCAACTGCTCATCAGCAAAATCGGTTCGTAAATGACGGAGTTATGCGCGAACAAAAAATGTAATGCAGAGTAAACGAAAAGATCGTTAATGTAGACAATGTAGGTAAATTTTTAGATTTTTGTTGATTTTTCAAAAACCGCTTGTCCGATTTCTATAAAATTTTCATGGGACCATTTGGGAAGTATACTCTTTCCAACAAAAAAATAAATTTTCAAATCGGTTGGCAAACGACGGAGTTATGCGCGAACAAACATAAAAAAAAAAAAAAATACAAACATCCGAATTGAGAACCTCCTCCTTTTTTAGAAGTCGGTTAAAAACACATGGAACAAGGTCAGGCCATCTTCTAATTTCATTGTAGTAACAGAAAACCAAACACATCTGATGAATGGATTAACATCCATTCATCAAATAGAAAAGAGCTTATAATCTTCAAATGACTAAACAGTTTTTTCTTAAAACATTGCTAAGAACACTCTCGATCAAGTAACCATTAAAACAAAAAAAATAAATTATTGCAGCCATTTGGGAGCTGCGATGCTTAGGGACAGACACAGATGGTCATTTATGGTTATTATTTATTTATTTATGGTCTTTTTAAAGTAATTTCGAAACGGCTGGTTGACACTTCCCGTGACCCAAGGGCTGGTTTTTACCTTGGCTAGAGGCTAAGCATCGCCAGACAACGTGGTAATGCCGCCAGTCTCTTGGGTACATTACCATTTGACAGCGATGCGGATGAATTTTTCGTCGATATTTATAGTTTCTGTATAGTTTTAGTTAAGTTAGGATTTAATTTTGTTATTTTTAGATTTGGGTAAAGTATACTTCCTATTGAATAAACTTCTTGTGTGTGACAACCAGATACACACGTTAAACTCACATACTCTTTCTTCTGTTTCAGTCGGGGGTTAACCCCCAACTGAAACAGAAGAGTATGTAAACTCTCAACTTAAATTCATTGCGTATATGTTTAAACATATACGCAATGAATTTAAGTTGAGAGTTTACCTATTTCCGAGGCACGGGTAGTCGGGTATCTATGAAAGCTTCACAAAGTTTTGTCTCTGCAAACATTTGTGTGTCTGCAAACACTCAACCGTGCCTTAAGCCTAGAACAATGTTACCTGGTGCAGCAGCGGTCGCGTATTATGGCAGTGTCCGTCGAGCAGCACCCCGACTGCTACGGTGCGCTGATCCGCAACCCGCACCACATCCACCGCATCGTAGTCCACGTCTTTGTCAATACGCCGCACCGACACGCGGACGTTCTCTTTTGTTAGTTGGTGAACGAGGATAGTATTGTCTGGAGGTATAGGTAAAGGTTTAGGGTTTAGTGCTTATAGAAATAGTGATGGGTGTTTACCGTCGCGTCGGGTTGGTCCGGACTTGAATGACAGGCTTTACCTTGTTATATTCATCCACAAATATACATTTTTTGTATGATCTCAATATTTGAGATGAAATAAATATTTTTTATTTTGAATTTTTGTACCTGATTTCCTATACTTACTTAAGTGGGTTTAAAAGAATTTAGGATAAAAGTAAAAAAAAATGATCATTGATTTCATAAGTAAAGGAAAGTTAAAGAAAATAGCGTATTGATAAAACCTTTACATACCAGTAGATATCTATGTATGTACCCTTCATGTCTGTATGAGACCTCAGCACAGACCAAGACAGGTTGTAACCAAATTGAAAAAAAAATAAAAAAATAGATATTTAATTATATTTGATCGCGTTAAGGTCTATTAAAAGTACTTACAATATTGACTTTCACAAGTAAAATAGCAGACAAATCTCAAATCTTTATACAGGATATAGTCAGTTACAAAATTCGCTACATTCAGGTCGAAACCCAGTACATTTACATAAAGACTGAACAATATGCCTAGCAAAATCATTTTGCGAAGCCTTGACTGCTGCAGTCGCGAATCTGATATGAACAATTTCTGTTCGACAGGATATAATAGCTGACGTTTTAGCTGTCCATCAACGTCAGTCACATTTGACGTGCAGCAGAGGGTAGGTTCACATTATTAGTCGTTTCTGATTTGAGGTAGGTACCTAGTCATAAAGTGCAGGTCAAGATCAAGTGTTCGATATATTTGTTATAGATCTAAACTAAAATAGCTTTTTTAATAGCAAAGAAGAGTATTATTGATCGTTTAGGTTCATACAGATGGTAGGGTTAGATGGTTTTCATGAGCATATAGTCGAATTCTCTGTGTGGTGCACCGGACTTAAAGAATAGCCCCCCATACTTCCCGTGGGTGTCGTAAAAGGCGACTAAGGGGCGTACCGGAGAATGGGCAGCAGCGTTCTCTATGTGGCGATTATGGCAACCCCCCCCCCCCCCCCTCCTTGGGGGAGGCCTATGTCCAGCAGACGTCTTTCGGCTGGAAAATGAATTAAATGAATAGGCGAATTAGTGCTTACAAGGTATAAATTGTTCTAATGTAACCAACAAGTTCGTGGTAATAGTTTTTCAGCAGTACCAAAATAAATGGATAGGTACGTGATATTTTTGCTGACAGAATTAACAACGTATCATTTTGAATGAAACACAAAGAAAACCACGTGAAACAGTAAAACCGCTACTTTCACAATAAGCAATGTAATACAAAAGCTTCAGTCAATAGTACTCTTGTATTCTGCTGACGCTACGAGATCGACCGAGTCGTGGCTTTACAATCATGACCTACTGCATAGTTGTGTGTGGTGTATAGTGTTTTTTACATTTTACTGTAGTTAACAAAAAAAAATAAAAATGTCTCATCTAGTCCACACAAAATTAGCTAAATTCTTCCATACGCTTGTGAAAAGACTCTCATTTACCTCAGAGACATTTATTTGCCCTCGCTCACTCAGTTCTGAGAACATAGTATTGTGAGTGCTTATCTCCAAATTATTAGTACAATCTGACCTCCACATGTAGGTAGACTGTTGCGAGTAATAAGACCAAATCCGGGATTTGCGCGGAGAAAAGGACCAGTTGTTGGAGGCACAGTTATTTATGATGATGATTTCTCGTTTGTTCTGACGTAAAGGTTGATTTGCTTTTACTATGATTAAACATAACAATAGATCCTACTAAATAGTAGAATAAGTAACATATGGTAAAACTTCATTCTTAAAAATAAATAAATTATATTTCTGAGGGATTATTTTTAATATAGGTACATAATGGAATTTTTTTTCCGATACTAAACGGTTCGTTATTTTTTATTTTTATCGATAACATTACTACCATAAACTTGAGTTGGAATAGATCTGTTCTGCATCTTTTTTATTCTTAAATAATTTCCCTACACTTCGGTCCCATGATCCGCACAAAATTAACCTTAAAATAAATATTCCGTAAAAATCATAAAACCGGCCAGCACTACGGCGTATATTGTGCAAACGGCCGGACCCCTGATGTTATTATAGAATTCAGTTTGCGGAACTGTTGCGATTATACAAATTGCCTCAATTACGGCATCGTATGAATATTTAACCCTTTGACCTTTTAACCCTCGCCAGGTAATGGTATGTTTGGTGCTTTAATCTTTTTATATGTTTATTGATAGCCGAATAAAATAATTCTTTAAGTAGCACTTTTGGTAATGGAGAAACGGGGTGATTTACGAACAGGGATTTACTTTATTGTTTCTTTTGGATATGTTTTTAGTTAACTGTGCCAAAACTCATTTTATTTATGCACATTATGCACAGTAGTTTCTACTACTGTGCATAATGTGCGTGAATAAAGTGAGCTAGGACGTTATTACTGCGCATGTCTTCAGCCGTCGTATTATTAGATAGTTTATCTTGAAATGTTTCAAAAACAACGAGTAAAAGATACTTAACTGCAATAATAACTATAATGCGATATTTTTTACACCTAAGTAGCAAACTCAGGAGGAAGTGCTCGTTGTTTGCGAATATTTCAATAAAAGTTAAAATTGTATTCATTTTTGTTGGAGTGAGCCTCTAAGAGTGTCTTGTTAACTGGGTTACTTAGGCCATTACCAGCGAATTATTGAAAGAAATTGTTCTCTCCGGGACAAGACGCGCAAGTACGGAAAAACCGCTCTAAACGTACACAACCTTAATATAAATAATTGTGGTTTTCCCTTGACTATTGAATTTGACTTTAGAGAAAAATAATCCGACTTTTTTATGGTTGCAGCCCTAATAATGTACCCCGCGTTGCTCCATTAGCTACTAATTAGGAGCGAACGTAGGTATCTTTCAGTCTGACCGCGCTCCAAAAATCATATTCGGTAATTTATTGTTAATTCAGATATACAATGAACAAGCTTGTAATACGAGAGCTCATCAAAGAGTGGTGCACACTTGTGGGTCACAGTAAAGAGTGGTGCACACTTGTGAGTCACAGTAAAAATATCACATTTTTTATTGAAATTGATTTACAAAGAGCAAGTCCGATCCTGCATGGAGTATTGCAGCCACCTTTAGGATGGCTCAGCGAAAGACCAACTTGCCGCGCTTGACTCGGTGGAACGCAGAGCTATGAGGCTCATTGGCGACGTAGAACTGGTGGATGCCAAGCTTCACAGCTTGGCTCATCGCTGCAAGGTTGCCTGCTTGTCGGTCTTCTACAGATTGTACTTCGGTGAGTGTGCCCAAGAACTCCACGACCTCATTCCACCGGTCCCCTTCTACCTTCGGTCATCCAGACGCACTGCAAGTTATCATCCCTGCCTAGTTGCTATTCCACCAATTTGCACTAAGCGTTTTCAAATGTCTTTTATAATGCGCACAGCAAAAGAGTGGAACTCTTACCTGCGTCTGTGTTTCCGAGCGCATACAACCCGAATCTCTTCAAAGTAAGAGTGAACAGGTTTCTTCTGGGTAAGCTCACTCCATCATCGACTTTGTCTCTGTCACCTCTGACCTAGAATGGACTCAAGAGCAAACCCATTTCAAAAAACAAATATAAAATCGTGTAGAGAAAGATTTACATGATAGTGACTTTGGAATTTTACTATTGGCATTGTTTTTGAAAAACGCTTCAGGGTCTGGTCAGTTGGAATTCTTTTTTAGGCCCTTGTTGGTCCCATGGCAGGTCAAAAGCCTTCCTACACTTAAAGTTAATGATTGATTATGACATCTTTGAGTGCGGTGGTATAAAAATCATATTTATAACACTTTCCGCGCGAGTATTTCAGCAATTCGACGCGATTTCAAATCCTTGGAATCCTTCCTTTCCAAATACAAACCCCGTATTTCTAGCGTGATCTATTAACAAAGTTGTGTTAGTTCGACGACGTACAAAAAGACCAATAAACGCTACACTCGGTGTTTACGTCGGTCGCCGGTGCGCCGATGCCGCCGGTAGCCGTAACCCTATTGCTAAACTGGCCGCTCTCACACCGACGCCGACGTGCAACCGCAATACTATTATTATTATTTCGTTTATTTATTTACTTAACTTATTATTATTATACTGTGTTCGGTATTACGATTGTGCTGCTGTGAATGTGTTACAACTAAGCTGCTGTGAATGTATTACAACTGTGCTGCTGTGAACGTATTACAACTGTGCTGCTGTTCTGGTGCGCCGGTGACGGGGAGCGGCTCATACATCGTGGTTGGGGGGGCTCGGATCGCTATCAAGTCTACCATGAAGTGCCTGGGATTGGTGCTCGACAGCCAGTGAGATTTCGACAGGCATCACCGTCAGAGTCGTCCGGGGGTATCGCATGATCTCCTGCTAAGCGGCCTGCATACTGGCTGGACTCTGGTCTCAGCTTCGCGAGGTCCTGGTGGCGGAATGGTAGGTCGGGTTTTCACGCCCTACCGCCAGCCCCGTCATAATCGAGGAGGTCTGACGCAGTACTCGAGTGCTGGCTCTGGAGGAGGCACGGCTCCCTGTCGTTTCGTGTGTCGCAGGTGCTCTCAGGGCATGGTTGCTTTGGGAAGTACCTGTGTCGCATAAACAGGGAGCCGAATGCCCGGTGTCACCACTGCGTCGACTGCCGGGAGAACTCAGCGTGGCTTACAGTGTGCCGTTTGGGAGGAGCCGCGCCGTGCCCTCATCTTCAATTGACTGGCCCGTTGGTCTAGTGGTTAGTGGCCCTGACTGCTATGCCGGAGGTCGTGGGTTCGATTCCCACCCAGGACAAATGTTTGTGTGATGAGCATGATCATTTGTTCTGTGTCTGGGTGTAATTTATCTATAATATGTATGTATTTATAAAGAAATATATAAGTATGTTTATCAGTTGTCTAGTACCCATAACACAAGCTCTGCTTAGCTTGGGACTAGACGGCGTTGTGTGATAGTTGTCGAATATATATATCTCAGAAGTAGGCAGTGACCTGTCGCTGCTGGCCGTGGTCGAGTGGATGGTTGGAGGTGAAGAGTCCTGGGGTGCGGCGAGACGACTTTTTCGCAGAAGGAGACTTCGGGAAGGGAGAGGGAGATTTCGTCCACTCACTCGGCCCGCAGCAGGCGCACCAAGCGTCGGCGGAGGGCAGATAACGCCCTCTTTCAGCCACACTAAATGGGTCCAAGGGCGACGGACCCGGGATCGTCCGTCGCCCCCCACACAGCAGGAACCGAGGTGGCGGCACGTATTCCACGCGCGCCCCTCTTAGACGTTGCGGCACGACGCGGGGGGGAGTCAAACACCTCACTCCCCCGAGAAGGCCTGCAGCGGCGGGCCGGCACCAGTTGGGGGTTGCGGAAGGATCGTACGTTCCCGCGATCCCCGGCGTAGGAGTGAGGTGGAACACCGGGGTGGTTTTTAGCCAGTAAGAGTCTGACAGACCCCGCCGCCCAGGGCGGCGAACATCCATGAGAATTTTCCACCCCGGAAACATAAATAAGTCATTATTATAAAAAATACTTATTTGAATGCAATAACAATTCTATATACCTGCGCAGTTTTTTCAGAATTACCAAAACGAAACTAATAGTGGAATATTAATTTCCAAGACGTTTTTAGATTAAGAAAATATCGAGTTAATTAAATTCAGACAAAGGGCGCCGACGGCGGAGCGAAGGCTTACAATTTGAATATTAAAATTCATGAAACAGTTTATAACACTTAGATATTAAAACAGTTGAAACACATTAAGATGTTGTATGAACGCAATAAGAGGTAATTGCTGGTTGAAATTAAAATAAGTTTATTTTACTTGAGATTTCAGCAAATAGTAAAATATAAGCTTACATGGCAACAGTAATAAGCTTATTTTAAAATGTAACTAAATTTATACCCCATCTACATAATTATTACTTTAAAAGTACTTAGAATTCAGTCTAGTCTAGTCTAGTCTATTTGACTTTAGATTCGTTATAATAAGTTTGTTACTTTGGGAATATCATAAAATATTGGAGGTGCTCACTAGATAAATAATACTATTTATTTATTTACCAGAATATACGGTTTTGTTGGGTGTTTTGTGTATTAATGGTGTATTGGATGGTTTTATTGTACCCTTTTGTAGCTTCAGAGAGACACATCGTATCATTGGCTACTAGTAGCTTTCTATCTATTCGATAGAAAGCTACTAGTTTTTTATTCATTATTCATTTTTTTATTATTTTTTTTCCTCACTATATCATTCAAATATTCTGCATAACATGTCACCACTTCGTCATTCGGTGTGACACACACCCAACCTAACAGGCGAAAGCAAAAGGCTGGTTGCGCGCGCGCTCGTAGCAAGGAGACAATATAAATGCTAATTCGTGGCGCGGGCAACCGCGGCTTGGGGTTCAGGGGGGAGAGGAACGAGGGGGCTTCCAGGGCCTAGATGAACTAACGAGGTTTTATAATGACTTTGTTAGAATTACTACTCCACTAATTCGTAGCTTGCAAAAATTTTTACATAATATTTGATTGGTGTTTTCTAAGAATTCACTATAAAAGTCTAAAGTTTCTCGTAAATGGGTTGAATTCGTTAGTTTAAAAATTAATTAAAGTTGTTTAATGACCGTGGTTTCTAAGGATTTTTGTAGTGAAGTGACTGAGCACTTCTACCACTATTTCTATGAATTTGAAGTATTTTCAACGTGGCCTTGTAAATGCCATATTTCAAATGCCCAATGGCCAATGCCATTTTGTTGGGAGATTGGGAGAAAGAGATTGCGGAGTTTGGCTAATAGCAACTTACTGCGATAACCAATACGGTACGTATACATTGCCTTACGTTTGCCAAGCATACTGAGAAATTCTCCGGAGAACTGTTTTGTTTGTGTGTCTTGTTTTGTTTTGTTGATTTGTTTTTTATTGTTGAGCCCTGTGATGGTCAGTAGTAGGCATTTTCTCGTTGTATATTTTATTTCCACTGTTGGTCTCGTGGTCGCGAGCGCGACTGCTGAGCGTGTGGTCCTCGGTTTGATTCCCGGGTTGGGCAAAGTGTTACTATGTTTTTCCATTAGGAATTTCTCAGTAACAGCTCGGACTTTGTAAGTTGGCGGTGTGTTACTCCCGTGCCTCGGAAAGCAAGTTAAGCCGTTGGTCCTGCGCCCGATCTCTCTCCGGTCGTGTCAAAATCGGGTCCCATCGGAATATGAGAGTGAGTGAAGGGTGAGTGCACCTCTGTCGTAATACGGTCTGGAGGGCTATCAAGATTATCATTATTTTTTATTCATCGCTTGATAAGAACGTGGCACCAATATCAATAGATTCAGCTCTTTGTAAAGTATTAACTTAATTTTAGATATTACAAATTTTAGACTATCTACTAAGTTAAAAAAAAATCGTTTACTTTCCAACCTCCACTCGCTTACATTGAGGTGGGGGCAAAAGAAGAGTTTCTCTTTATTATTAACTAGCTGCGCCACGCGGTTTCACCCGCGTAAATGTCGGTCCCGTGGGAATATCGGGATAAAAAGTAGCCTATATGTTAATCCAGGGTGTCAGCTACCTCCATACAAAATTTTGTCAAAATTGGTCCAGCCGTTTGAGCGTGAAGAAGTAACAAACTTATAAACACACACACACACACACACACTCACAAACTTTCACCTTTATAATATTAGTGTAATTATTATCCGTCTTACCAGCTTTTGTGGCGTAACTTGAGGAGAATTAGTAGGTATAGGTACGCAAATGTAAATCTTGTCCATAGTAGCACGTCTTTGTTACGTAGCAGTAAGGTTTCCGATGTTCAAGAGTTCCTACAGACTACGCTTGCTGTTGACGGTACTATAACTCTACGTCCTGGTTATCCCAACACACGCATGATTTCATTCATCAAACACATCGCTTCTGTTTGCTTATAAACGGAACTCGAACGCGCTGCATTCCACACAGGTTGCCCAATATTGCAGTACGCAGTCAAAGCGAAGTAAATTGCCTTCGCGTCCGTACCGTATGTCCGCATTGTAAACAGCTCAAGTAAATAGGGGAAGCCATATTAGGGGCACTCCGTAAATAGAGCCCTATTTGATAAAAATGCTCCGAATGCACCCTGGCTTCTGCAGACGCTTCATCATGCAATGCATACAACATTCAAGTTGTCTCGGATGGCTTAGATTCTTTTACGCTTCAAGTTTCAGGGGATTTCTTCTGCTACGAATTTATTTTTGTGTTTGACTTAAAAAAAATTCAATCATGCGGTGACCCTTTTATATTGTAAAAGTAAGGGTGAAAGCTATAAAAATAGGACGCTCATATATATTCGTGTGTATTAGTCTCGTTGCAAAATATTACTATATTTGGGTGTCTCCGGGACGCAGCACGTGCGCGTGCGCGGGACGGTTGCGAAGAAAGCCGCTTGTAAAAATATATCACTACCTACTTTTTTCCGTCTTCACAGAATACTTATTGTTCATCACCACCCAGTTTCCTAGTAAATTTTAGAATTTCTATAGAAACCCTCTTTATAGAAATTCTACCTATACGATTTTGGTAACACAATATAGACATTCATTTTAGGTGGGTTGGAAACATTCCACCAGCGACGTTGCAGGTACTAGGTACAGAACACCTCGCAACTTTGCTAAACTTTTACCACGCCACGACTTTTCTCATAATGTGCCAACAATAAGTAAGTAAAAACTGGCCAAGTGCGAGTCGGACTCGCACACGAAGGGTTCCGTACCACAAGTCAAAAACGCCGAAAAATAACACGTTTATTGTATGGGAGCCCCCCTTAAATATTTATTTTATTTCGTTTTTAGTACTTATTTGTTGTTATAGCAGCAACAGAAATACATAATTTGTGAAAATTTTAACTGTCTAGCTATCGCGGTTCTTGAGATACAGCCTGGTGACAGACAGGCAGACGGACGGACAGACGGACAGACAGCGAAGTCTTAGTAATAGGGTCCCGTTTTTCCCCTTTGGGTACGGAACCCTAAAAAGCATCCAATTCTGCAATTGCTACGTTTGTAGAGCTTTCCTCTCCTTACGCACAAGAGCGAACAATTCACAGATAACACACGTAATAAATTGGCCAGGACTCCGACTAACTGTAGTAAGTGATGTTAAACCGAATGCGAGTGTCGGGTTACCGATCGCACCACTCACACCGCTCATAGTGCGTCAATGGAGCGAGATGAACGCAGCCGCCGGGGATGCGTTTACGTGCCAGCCGGGTTAGTGGCGTGGTGTTGCTGCCATTGTGGTAAGGCCGTATTATGAACAGTATTGTGAATAGGTTCAACATAGCTTGGGAAGCTATAAATCATGTTAATTATCTTGATCTTCACCAAGTACCATCATTGTCAGTGATTTATATAATTTATTTTAAAAATTGTTCTTCAGTTGATAGAAGTTTAACATCGCCTCATCGTAACCTTCACTCACATCTTCAATGCTACCTCTATCTGTATCATCACTGACATCTACCTGTCTTACTTCATCTGTCTGTCTAGGTTTATTATTTGTATTGTTTTTACCGTAAACTTAAAAGTAAGACGACTACTCTCAAGCTAGTATTCATGTTGTTATCCTATCGTTCACGAATCAATAACAAAAGTCATACAGTATTCCCAGAATATTAGAGTGCACATACAGTATTTTGTGGAACAAAAACAAGGGAGCTAGGCTGCTATCAACTTTGAACTGCTCGCCAAAGTTTACAGAACCGGTTCATATAAAAACATAGTTAACGTTCATCTGTCCGTAAATTAAACTGTAAACTCGGTGCGGTCCTCAGAGTTTTTGACCAAAAACATGTCAGAAAGCCAGTACACGCGGTTGGTCGGTTGGTCGGCTGTCAAAAGGTACGCTTCTCTATAATTTTATATAATAAATTGTTTTATACTGATTGACAGTGATTGATTAATAAATATTGAAAGGGGATGCAACACCTGTTTCAATGTCACATCTTTCTAACTTCTTTAAAACTTTGTACCTATTAATAATCCCTAAATAAAAGATCCATTACAATCACATCTTAAAACGCAACAAGTAGTTTAATGAAAATCATTTTTGTAATGTATCTTTTCTGTACACATTTCGGCTCTTTGTACCATCTCAACCAAAAGTTAGGGATAGTACAAAGGTACTTCAGCAGGAATAGACTCTAGTAGGCTTTACTTTCTCTCTCTCTCTTCTTAGTAGAGTCTAAACATAGTGTTACCGCCCTTGTTAAGTTACACGGCCTAACTCATGAAACATTAATACGGCCGAGAGGCGAGCGCGCATGTTTCTCGTCCGCGGCAGCATAGGGTGCCTCCACTACTGGCCACATAGCGGTGACATCCACCTATAAATTTTGAATTACCTTTACAGAAATTTATCCACGAATTAGTTGAAGCGATTTCCATGGATTATCTGTTAACCTTGCTAGCAAGGAGTACACGGTGGCGTTTATCGGAATAAGTAATTAATTAATCGCGTTAACACAGAAACACTAGTGCTGTCAGTAGTTATGTCGAATAATAGGTACGTTGATTCTTAAGAGCCCTCTTACATTTCTGTACTGAGCGCGAACTCTATTTTTTTATAATAAATTGGTATCTCGCAGTTCAACCTATGAGGTTGTACTAATACTACGTGAAAATTATGTAGAAGTTCGAAGATATTCAGACTTGTTTCCAGTAAAAAATTGAATTAGGTCCAGTCCTTTTTTTTTTTTTTGAGAGAAATAAACGTATATTATTATTATTATTTATTTATAAGGCGTACAACAAAATAGTATTCTGTTATTATAAAAATAGAATATGTTTTTGTACGATATTTGTGATATGTGAATTTTTTTTTGTTGGATTATATTTAACAGAATCTGCAAATTAGAGCTCTCAAATCAGCTCTCCATTAGTTTTGCCTAAACATGCATCAGGAGAACGATTTTTACTAAATAAATAGATAAATAATAAAAAAATCGCTGTATTATTATTATAGAAGAAAAAATAAAATACCTTTACCAATTAATTGTTATTTATACCAACTAATGAATAGTATTACATTTCAACGAGGAAATCATGCATCTACGCGCATTTTTGTAATAGGAGGCCTATTACAAAAATGCGCGTTTAACGCATAAAAGACATACATACTAATGCGAAAAACATAAAATAAAATAGGTACCTAGACGAAAAATAAACAAGCGGTAACGTGTATAAAACTCACAAAAAAGTACAATATTATATTTACGAAAAAACACAGCGGATAATATAATTACTTAACACACTGAATGAAACCGAATTTTCGCGCCATCAATGTTGGAGACGACACTAAATCAAATAATCTTCAGCTGACAGGGAGTGCTCACACGGAATCCCACGATAATACGCTCAACCTTTTAGAAAAATATTATTGGATAATTCGGCGCGAATGGAAGAAAAAGTGTGGTACAATAAACAGGCTGTATTCAAATGAGGCGCCCCCGAGGACGGCGCCGGGGGCCGGGGCGCGGGGCGGGGCGGGCGGGGGAAAACAATGATAGATAATATTACAAACTTATTTAGATTGGGGCCACGAGGTTTGACTGCAAGCCCCTTGTTATTTATTTTGTCTTAATTGCAGTTCAGATTGCAGTTCATTTAAAGGTGGGTGGTGTTGGTGGGTGTTTATACAGGTTGTTAGGTTAAACGAGGGACACACTTTGAGGGGAGTTAATGCTCATGAAAATGAGCAACTTTTACTATGGGGCCGAACCTGAAATCGCAAAAAAAAATCAGCTGTCCTACTGAACAGCAGATTTTTTTTTTTCATTTTGACGAGCTATGCGAACATAAATGTAGGAAACGGCTGATTTTTTTTCGCGATTTCAGGGTTATTCCCATATTAAAAGTTGTTCATTTTCATGAGTACTAACTCCCCTCAAAGTATGTCCCTCGTTTAATCTAACGCTCTGTAGAGTTCTAGTTGTTGAACTGAATCTATGTTTTGAAATACATTTTAAGTTATTCTTGATACACAAAGCTCTATCCAATTGTGAATTGAGACAAGCGAACACTTTTACGAAAACAACAGTGCAAAAATATTATTTTAAATAAAACTTCAAATAAGAAGGTAAACGTGTCTACTTAAAAGATTTACTCGAAGCTAGAGATTTGTAGAAAGTTCCACATTGATCGGATTACTCTTATGTCCTAATAAGCAAACCAAACAAATTGACTTTCCAGATAATACATTTTTCAACACACTTGCTCGTAAAGTGGCTCTTATTGAACCGCTTTTAGGTCCATAATGCAGTGTATTAAAAACGCGTGCTTTTTTTTTACTTTAATCCACAAGTGCTTTATTTCCACAGATAACTACTTATTTACTAGTCGGAGATGCGCGCTTTTTTAATCTCATCAATTCACTTTTTTTTTAAATAGTCTGTATTGTCCTTGGTCCCAAAATTAACTAATATTTGTTTACCCGGACAATATAACCGTATAGTTTCCGTTTTGTTGACAGTGGTAGTCGACGCTAAAAAACATAAAAATTGGGGATTTCGAACATCCAAACTCCACCACAGGGGCAGTGAATAATACATAATTTAATTGTTTGACGAATTCATCCATTGTTCAAGTTAAATAAGTAGCGGTAATGAAGTTTTTTGATATTTAATGTCGAGTTTCGCGCCAATCTGTTATACATTTAACTTTCACAAATATCACGCTCACACATGTAGGTAAGATTTAAAATATGACAAAATATTATAGATAATATATTATAAACAACACGAAAATGCCCAAATGTTAACGTAATATTGAAGCACAGGTCCAATAACACGTATTAATCATTACCGCTAGGTACTCAATTTGTGTTCAAAATCGCCGTCCATTATTGTTTTTTTTTTATAGTAATAATGTGCGAAAGCGTTTATGCTAAACGATTTTTTTTTAAATTCTCTACTACTTTTAAATCGATACTCGGAAACTGAAATAAAATTATTTTAAGCATTAAATACGATAAGCATTGTTTATAATATTGATTTATGCTCTTGTAATGTTATTTTTAGTTTTTTGGACACTATATTGAAACTGAATCAATAGGTAACTGAGGACCTTTGACCATAGTCATTAATTATTGAATTTCGCGCCGAAGTGTTTCTATATTTGAATTTATCTTCGGAATGCGCTCGCCGTGCAAGATTATTTTTATTTATTGTACTTACTACATATTTATTTTTGATATTTTCTAATAGTTTGCTACAGAATGCCCGGTATATATTTTTTAGGAAGGCTTAGCAAAAGTGCGGGAATGATGGTCAGGTTTGTATCTTGATCAAAATATGATTTGCACACATTTTTTACATCTTTCTTATGGAAAAGTTCTTAGGGAAAAAATCTAACTAGAAAGATTCTATTCTAATGACTATAATTCTGTAAATACATATACAGAGCGTTAGGTTAAACGAGGGACATACTTTGAGGGGAGTTAGTACTCATGAAAATGAGCAACTTTTACTATGGGGCCGAACCTGAAATCGCAAAAAAAAAATCAGCTGTTCAGTACATTTTGACGAGCTATGCGAACATAAATGTAGGAAACGGCTGATTTTTTTCGCGATTTCAAGGTTAATCCCATATTAAAAGTTGTTCATTTTCATGAGTACTAACTCCCCTCAAAGTATGTCCCTCGTTTAACCTAACGCTCTGTATATTATAGTTGCGAATAATATTTGATCAAGATGCAACCTGATACTGACCTGCAAAAAACGTAAGAAAATTTTAATTATCCACCTAAAATTGTCCGTGGTGACCCGAAACCAAACGGAAAAGACCCTGACTGGCGTTCTATCATTGCGGATTCTCACTGAACTAATGTAGGTATATTTCTCTATGCCAATAGTACTTTCTAATTCCATACTAACTAAACTACAATTGTTTTTTTTTTTTACAATTGTTTTTACATGCTCTGTGGTCAGTGCTTTTATTTACACTTGCGCGCGCATTGCTAGTGCGGGCTATGCGGAAAGACAAAACCAGCGCGCCATTTTCCATACAAGTTAATATTTAACAATACAAGTCTGTTTTTTTCCTCGCAAGTGTGTTGAAAAACGTCGTATGAAACGCGTGTGCATCGATCATTAGACTCTCGGCTTTCTTATCGCACTCGCCTGCGGCTCGCGCGAATAATACCGCCTCGAGCATAATGATCAACATAGCACACATGTATCATAATGTACTATTATCCATTTCCATTTATAGTGCCTATTATTCGGGTTAACTACAATAGGTAAGTGCCTCGTACAACTTACACGTGTAACCGTTGCGTTACTATAAATACTTAATATTTTACTGTTAATGTGTTTTTTTATTGTGTTAGCCTATAGATATTGTGTCCCACTGCTGGGCACAGGCTGCTCCTTTTTCCTTGCAAACCTCCCTGCCTCGTGCGATCTCTGGCCATGTTGGCCCTCAACACCTTATCAGATCGTCACACCACCTTCGCCGTGGTCTACCTCGACAGCGATGTCCTGATGTGTTTTAATCATTTATATTATTAGATAATGGCTTTTATGAACATGTAGATACACTTTGCGAAATAAGAATCTTGATATATCTCTGGGCAAGGCAGAATAATTGTAAATACAAATGCGTATTGGTTGGAAGCTCACATAAATTAAAACTATAGCAGAAAAAAAAATACATAAAAAGCCTTTGTTAAGTCATTAATCATATCAAAATGTAGTTAATCCGCCATTTTACTTAATTTTCACGATTGATGTAAGGAAAACAATTTTGATACACCCATGTATTTAATTGCCAAACAGATAACCATAAAAAGACTCAAAGAAAACTCAAAACAAACATGACTGTATTCCGTGGTGTTCCCTCTACATAGTACACACACGTAGGTATATATATATATGTTTAAGATACATCGCTTACGTGCGCGAGCTCGCCCGTAACGCGGCCCCAGTGTTTTAGGGACAAGTAAATTCAGAAAAAATTGTGAGCACGAATGTAACCTTGAATATTTACGAGAAACGACTCCCGAAAGGGTTGGACGGAGCGCGACGTTTTGGATAGGTGACGCCTTATGAAACTTTGCCTTTGTTTCAAAATGCTCTGAGAAAATAGGGTCTATCAGCCGCGCGTGAATTTAAGGGGCTTACATGACCTAAAGCGCGGTCCCTGTCGGACTGCATAGAAAAGAAAGAGAAGCGCGATGACACAACGCTGGTAATTTATTGCAAAATATGAAGCAATTATTTAATTACAAAAATCTACTGTTTGGATCAAAAAATTAAAACACTAGTGTTTTAATAATTTGCTTGTATAATAATCTGACAAAAAATCAGAACGATTGTATATTATGTATATTAGTATGGTTTTTTATCGTAAAAAAATAGTTTTTAGAGGTGCCTTCATGATTTTTTTCTATCGTATGAAATTAGTTGTATTATGTTTTCAACACACTGTCTACCTAGCATAATTATATCCTGAAGAATATCACATATTTTTCTGATTTTGTTTACTGTAGTCGATCATATACTTTATTGTTTCTTAAACTTGCGTTTTTAGGGTTCCGTAGTCAACTAGGAACCCTTATAGTTTCGCCATGTCTGTCTGTCCGTCCGTCTGTCTGTCTGTCCGTCCTCGCTTAATCTCTGTGACCGTTAGCACTAGAAAGCTGAAATTTTGTAGAAGTACGTATATCAGTTACGCCGACAAAGTGGTAAAATAAAATTTTGGAAAATATTTTTTTTTAGGGTAGCTCCCCTACGTGTGAAGTGGGGATGAATATTTTTTTCATCATCTACCCCATCGTGTGGGGTATCGTTGAATAGGTCTTCTGAAATAGCTTAGGGGTTGCTAAAATTATTTTTCGATTGAATGCTCCATTTACGAAATATTAAAGTTTAAAGTGCAAATTTTTGTTCCAGTAGGGCGTCCCCCCCCTCTAAAAGCTAAACTACTAGTTTGAAAAATCTGGAAAAATTCTCGATGATAGTGCATTTCATGAACTTTAAAGGAAAAGTATAGCAGTTAAGATAACTTTATTAGTTTAGCAGTAATAGTCGTTGAACTTGGGTGTTGGATAATTTTGTACCAAATACAAAATCCTTAGCATTAATCCTTTAAAGTGACTAAGATGAAGTAGTTGCCTGTTTATAATGGGTAAAGACTTGCATTGAAAACCAAAATATGTTTTTTTTTACCTATTAAGAATAAAGAACAACAGAATCGTACTACATTGTGATAACGGGCTACTACGGAACCCTACACTGTGCGTGGCCCGACACGCACTTGGCCGGTTTTTTTTGTGTTTAGGTTCTGTAAGCCCCTTAATGTCTCCAAGTTGTACCCCGCGCAGAATAATGAGCGCCTGAAAATAATTAATAATTAACCTTTTATTTCACTCTTCAAATAATGCTGCGTTATGAAACAAGAAATAAAGTTGAAACTTCTATCGCGCAGGAATATTTTTCACGCTTCTGGAGTTTCGCAATATTTTGTCGGTATTTAAGCGAAACTTTAAGAAAAATAATTTTACAACCGAGACGGATGCTCTTTAAAACTGGCTATATACGGAAAACGTGTACAAAGTACAAAAAGCAAGTTGTTACGAGACATTTGGGACTAATAAAAATATAAGAATAAAAAACGTTATATATTCAAAGTGGGTAGCTATAACTCAATTTTGTGAGGGTGTAGAGTTGTGTGAAGACTGAAGACAATCAACACTTGAAGATTACACACGTAACTGAGAAAAAATAGCGGGAAATAATAGAGGAATTTGTTCCGCTGGTCACGTGCGTGACACATTGATCTAGGAATATTGTATGCTCGAGCCGCCGGCGCGCCAGCTTTGTTACCAATCACTACGTCGATATGGAATTCTGGCTGAGAAATGGGTTTGAGATCCGTATTTGATTGTATTGTCGCTGTACGTACACAGTACTTGTTACAAAATTGATCCTTTTAGGTACAAGCTCCACCCAAGACGACCAAACCTTGGACCTTGGGTAGAGCCGTGACGGCCCGGCAACGGCCGCGATTTCACAGTTGTAGGTAGGTCGTAGGTTCAAACCTAGACAGGCGCTTTCGTCGTCGCTTTACTTTGTGTAAATTATATCACCACCACTGCTATCAAAACGTTAAGGGGAAAATATCGTGAGGAAACTGGCATGTGACCTAGAATCAAAAATTCGAAGACTTGACGTGACAACCCGCACTGGGCCCGCATTGTAGATTACGGCCCACTCACTCTCACCTAGAGGAGACCTGTGTCCCAGCAGTGGGAACATAGGCTAATTATACTAAGCCTAGCTTTACTCATATCATACTCATACTTATTAATCAACATTTAATCACACTAATATTATAAAGGCGAAAGTTTGTGAGTGTGTGTGGGTGTGTGTGGTATGTGTTTATATGTTCGTTATTTCTTCACGCTCAAACGGCTGGACCAATTTTAATAAAATTTTGTACGGAGGTAGCTGACACCCTGGATTAATATATAGGCTACTTTTTATCCCAATATTCTTACGGGATCAACATTTACGCGGGTGAAACCGCGGGGCGCAGCTAGTTCATCATAAATAAACAAACCACTTTGCAACTTAAACTGCCCTTTAATTTTACACCGTACTAAACAACTCCTGAATTCAACCACTAGTAAAAAATATTGTCCATTAAAGTCGACACAAAGCCACTATAACAAACTGGCGCGCGAGGTGCGAACGAAAGTTGACCGGCGACCGCCCAGTGCGTCGCGTCTCGATCTCACGACAAAATTTATACCTCCGCTGGGAAATTAATATCAGGTGTTGTTAGGAGCTGAGCGAGCAGCGTGCTGTGTGGCGGGTGAGGCGGCCGTGGCGGGCGTGGCGGGCGAGGTGTCGCCTTGCGACGACGGATACACTGTAATTAGATAGGTGCTGGTTTAAACTTAATTTATCTTGTTGTACCTACTACCTAAATAATAATTATTTGTAGAACAACGAAATATTTTCTACCTTCACTATGCTATATTTTGTACCTTAACTATGCTATATTTGTACCTTCACTATGCTTTATTTCTACCTTCACTATGCAATATTTTGTAACTTCACTATGTTATATTTTGTACCTTTACTATGCTATATTTTTTTTAATCCTGCTATTTAGTCGACCTATTATTGATATACATCATCATCATCATCGTCACAGTAGCTGTAAGTTAATGATTTCATTATAATTGCGTAATAAACTTTTACGTGTATGAGAATTGAGGGCCCATTTTGTACGAAGATATACAAAGTAGGACAGTGTTTTGCGATAATATCTTGTTTTCACAAATTTTGTTTGGCATTAGCTTAGATTTTGGCATTAAGACTTTTTCTGTAGTGTCCATAGTTTATCAGTTTCAGGTGGGCCCTCAATCCTCTATGTGAGAACAGAGGGCCCAACTTTACAGTCTATAACTCGGTTATTAGACTTTCACAAAATCTGATACCAACTTTCACAATTCTTTTGGAATGTTCACTAAATCCTAAAAACATTTTCAAAGAGTTTTAACAAAGTGGCCCTCACACCACACGCACATTCATCATCTGCCTAGCCTTTTCCCAACTATGTTGGGGTCGGCTTCCAGTCTAACCGGATTCAGCTGAATACCAGTATTTTACATGGAGCGACTGCCTATCTGACCTCCACAACCCAGTTACTGGGTAATACGATACCCCTTGGTAAGACTGGTTGTCAGACTTTCGGACTTCTGACTATCCGTAACGACTGTCAAAGATCCACAAATGACAGCCGTCATCTTTACATAACGTGCTTTTCGAGGCACGGAGGGGTCACGGTATGTAAAGATGGTCACCCATCCACAGACCAACCGCGGCAAGCGTAGCTTAACCTGATCGATCGACCTGTGCGGCTGTTATTATTTAGCCACGGGCTCCTCTACACCTACCTAGATAATATATTATCAACACAAACTTATTAATGTATTATTTTCAGCGCCTAATGTTTAAGAAACTCACTAATATTCAAATGTAAACCACTTACTTTTTAGGGTTCCGTAGTTCCTACAAGGAAACCTTATAGTTTCGTCATGTCCGTCCGTCTGTCTGTCTGTCTGTCCGAGGTTTTGCTAAGAGACCGTTAGTACTAGAAAGCTGTAATTTTCTAGGAGTGTGTATATCAATTACGCCGACAAAGTGGTAAAATATAATTTTGGTAAATATTTTATTTTAGGCTAGGTTCGCTAGGCTAGGTTCGCTAAAACTTTTTCTAAAAGTGAGGGTGTTCAGAAAATCTGCGGTGATACTAACTTATTGAGCGAGAGCGGTAGTCGCCTTACGGCGGCAGCGGCCGGTGACGTGCTCGAGTCGGTGACTCATGCGCAATCAGCTGCGATCGTAATTAGCGAGGTGGGACACACCACGGCCATTTCGAACGTAAACAGTAACGTAAACGGCAATAAGAAATCTTTAGCCGATGTTGTACGCGACGGTGAATGGAAAATGCCCAAAGAAGACAAATAATGGACCCTAGTACAGAGGAGACGTCTACGAAACCGCTTTATTGCAAATAGAGGAAGGGCAGTTTTGAGCCCAGAAGCGAGTTTTAAAGCTGCGGAAATAAGTATTCCTATTTACATACAATGTTGCGAAAGGCGTGCCCGTGTGTGACATTCAGAGTTATATTGCGAGTAAAACTGATGTTACTGTTTATCTAGAAAAAATGCATATGAAGACACCAAAATCATATGATGCCTTTAAAGTATTAGTACCGAAGCATAAATTAGAAACTTTTCTGAATGATGATTTCTGGCCAGAAAGCGTCGCATACCGGCGCTTTGTTGACTTCAAGGTTAGAAGTAATGATATAAAGAGTGGGGAAAAATTTGTATGTGTGCAACCTTCCTTATGAATAATTACGCCAAACTCGTACCATTTAACTGTAAAAATATTGTAAGATCAGTGGAATGTGTAAGAAAAATATGTGAAACAGCTGACATAATAGCACTTCAGGAAACGTGGCTGTTGCCGCATGATATCCCGTTCCTAGGCAGCATCAGCGATTATTTTGCGTTCACTGGCAAGTCTGCCGTGGACACTTCGGCCGGTGTGCTCCGCGGCCGTCCATATGGAGGTGTGGCAGTGCTGTGGAGGAAGTCTGTGTTTCCCTCAGTGGCAGTGTTACAGTGTCGTAGTGATCGCATAGCAGCCATTAAGGTTGAGATACGTGAGCGTTCTATGCTAATTATATCTGTGTATATGCCCACGGACTCAAGAGACAACTTGATTGAGTTTACGAAGTGTCTAGGCGAAATAAATTCTATAATTGAAAATAGTGATGTGGAATCTGTGTATGTGTTGGGAGATTTCAACGCGCACCCGGGTGAGTTATTCGCTAATCAACTTTTAGACTTTTGTGCGGAACAGTCATGGGTGTGTGTTGATCTTGAAACCTAACCTAACCTAACGATTCACATACTTTTGTTAGTGAGGCACACGGTTGTCGACGGTGGCTCGATCACTGTGTGGTTTCGAGCGCCGCGCGCGCAACTATCGATCACGTGACTATATTGTATGATACTTACTGGTCTGATCACTATCCTATGCAGTTAACTTGTAATTTAAATTTAATAAAACCTAAAGTTGTAATGAATAGTGTTTGTAAAAATAAAGTAGTTTGGGGAGAGAGGCAGGCTTATCAAATTGAAACCTATCATAATTTTTGTCATAACAAGTTGAGGGATATTGACTTTCCAGCGGATTTTACTGCCTTAGCTGATAAAATGTGTAACAGTACAATCCATAAATCATTAATTAATGATATGTATAAAAGCATAGTGCGCATATTGGCTGAGGGCGCGGAATATTCATGTAGTGCGGCTTTAAATCCCGGTAGAGGTAAACACATAATAGGCTGGAACAGACACGTGAGAGAGGCTCACGGTAAGGCTCGGCAATGTTATCAGAATTGGCTATTGTATGGGAAACCTAGCTCTGGATGGTTATACAATGAAATGGCAGAGTCTAGGCGATTATATAGGTAAAATTGAAATGGTATCAAAATAACCAACAAAAGATTAAAATGGATATAATAGCACGACACCATTCCGATAATAATTTTTCAAAATATTGGAAATCAACGAATAAGTTAAATCTGAAGCCGAGCCGGCCCGTGAGCGTCGAGGGTGTATACGACCCGGATGACATCGCGAGATTGTTTCACAAGCATTTCAGGGTTGAACCGGTTTTGAGGCCTGCACAGTCTGACCTGTTGTCGGTGTCTGGTGCTGGGGCTACATCTGGAGACATCAATGTGAGGTTCACTGCAAAGGATATAGCTATGGTCATAAAATCTATGAAAAGAGGAAAGTCACCAGGACATGATAGCCTCAGCATTGAGCACCTGCGGCATGCTGGGGTACACTTGCCTAGGGTTCTAGCTTTGTTATTTAACCTGTGTGTTAGCCACTCCTACTTACCTGGTGATCTCATGTTTACTGTTGTTGTCCCTATTGTAAGAAATAAGACCGGTGATGTCTCGGATAGGTCTAATTACAGGCCTATCTCGTTAGCTACGGTTATAGTAAAAGTGATGGAAGGTCTGCTTGACGGCCATTTAACTAAACATATAAAATTGCTCGTCGGTCAGTTCGGTTTCCGGACTGGTCTGTCCACGGAAAGTGCGATCCTGTGCCTCAAGCAGACCGTGCACTACTACACTACGCGTAAGACCCCAGTATACGCGTGTTTCCTGGACCTGTCCCGGGCATTTGATATGGTCTCATACGACCAAATGTGGACAAAAATGCGTCAAGACACCAGTCTGCTCCCTGAAATTGTATCGGTATTTGAGTACTGGTACAATAATCAGAAAAATGCTGTTAGGTGGGCGGAAAGTAGATCGGACGAGTACAGGTTGGAGTGTGGGGTGAGGCAGGGGGGGTTGACCTCACCGAAACTTTTTAATTTGTATATGGACCGCTTGATTGGAGAGCTGAGCAGCACAGGAATCGGATGTCATATAGATGGAATTTGCGTTAATAATATTAGCTACGCGGATGACATGGTGCTGCTCAGCCCTTCAATCGGCGCGTTGCGTAAGCTGCTTCGTATCTGTGAAAGGTATGCGGCGGCCCATGGGCTCAGATACAATGTGAAGAAAAGTGAGGTTATGGTTTTTAGAGCACCCAAAAAAGATTTCTCAGACGTACCACCCCTCTCACTCTATGGTACACCTTTAAACAGAGTCACTCATTTCAAGTATCTGGGCCACTGGGTCACCGAAGACCTCAAAGACAACATGGATGTGGAGAGAGAACGTAGGGCGTTGTGTATCCGCTGTAATATGTTGGCTCGCAGATTCGCTCGTTGCACTGAACAAGTGAAGGTCACACTATTTAGGGCATTCTGTCTGACCTTCTACGCGTGCAGTTTGTGGGCTAAATACACACAGGGGACGTACAACGCCCTGCGTGTACAGTATAATAACGCGTTCAGGGTGTTGATGGGGCTGCCGCGCTACTGTAGCGCGAGTGGCATGTTCGCAGAGGCGCACGTAGACGGCTTCCATGCCATCATGCGTAAGCGCTGTGCATCGATGCTGGCGCGGGTGCGCGGCAGCCCTAGTGCCATTCTGGCCGTGTGTGCCGGCCGCTGGGACTCTGTACTGATGGCACATTGGATGAGCCTTCACGCGAGACCAAGCGCCTGATTATTTTGTACCTTTACTAACACTAGGATAAGAACATTGTTTTTAACTACTTTAGATTTGTATTGTTAATAACACTAGGTTAAGAAAACATTGTTACTAACAAATTTATGGACCAAGTCTGAAATAAATTTTATTATTATTATTAGGTCCCCTACATATGAACTGGGGATGAATATCTTTTTCGTCATCTACCCCATCGTGTGGGGTATCGTTGAATAGGTTTTCTAAAATGACTTGGGTATTGTTAATTTTTTTTTCGATTTAATGCTCCGGTTACGAAATATTAAACTTTAGAGTGCAAAATTTTGTTCCAGTAGGGCGTCCCCCACTCTAAAAGCTAAACTGCTAGCTTGAAAAATCTGGAAAAATTTACGATGATAGTACATTTTATGAACTTTGAAGGAAATTTATAGTAGTTAAGATAACTTTATTAGTTTAGCAGTAATAGTCATTGAACTTGGGTGTTGCATAATTTTGTACCAAATACTTACTAGATAGAATAAATTCTTAGCGTTAATCCTATATAGTGACTAAGATGAAGTAGTTGCTTGTTTATGATGGGTAAAGTTTTGCATTAAAAAACAAAATATGAAATAAAAAACAAAAAAACCCATAATAAATTTTCATAAGTTTCACAATACTGCCGCTAGATGGCGCTGTACCAACGGGTTATGCTTTCATTCGAGTACCTATAGAAGTCACAAACGAACTTTGTTTAATTTTCGAATTAGAATAAATTTGTGAATTGAAATAATAACTTGGCAGCAATCGTACTCATATTTTTTAGCTTTACAAGGAAGAAAGTGGTTCTTAGTAGTTAATGTCTAATCTGTTTAAAAATAATTATCTTCGAAAATCAATATTTTGTTGTGTTTAGTATCGCTATTCGATAACAGATGGCGTTGTGCCATGACGTCACTTTTGTAGATCACGGTATTAAGATTTTCTTGCACCTCCGTGGTTACGTTATGTGTTAAAGTTTTGTTTTACTCTGGACACCCTTGTCATTTAATGTTATTGTCATAGTTCATACCCGTTCCCGTTTCAACTACTAAATCACTAAACTCATCACCTTCTGTTGCTGAGTCTTTGCTTAAGGAAAATGTTAATCGTTGCGAATCGGAATTTCATTTTGAATACATTACCTGTAGACATATAATTAAAACCTTTCACACTTTAAATGTAAAAAAGACTGCAGATCTGTGGGGTAATTCTGTAGAGGTAGCTAAGTCTATTATTGACATTGCAGCACCTACTCTAGCTCTTATCTTTAATAGTTGTATTGACAATAGGGAGTTTCCTGACCTTACGAAACATAGTAAAATAATACCTTTGTTTAAATCAGGTAGTACATCAGACCCTACAAATTATAGACCTATTTCTGTACTACCTACCTTTAGTAAAATTTTTGAGAAATTAATTTTAGACCAACTACAAAGATTTTTTAATAAACATAAATTATTACATAGCAAACAGTTCGGTTTCACAAGGGGTCGTTCAACTACTGATGCTGGTGTTGAACTTTTAGGACATATTTATAATGCATGGGAAGATAAATGCGATGCCTTGGGCATCTTTTGTGATTTGTTGAAGGCATTCGATTGCGTTCTTCACGAAACCTTAATCAGGAAACTCCGCCACTACGGGATCCGGAACACCGCTCTGGATCTTCTTACTTCATACTTGAGTAAAAGGATTCAGAGCGTTGACGTTAATGGAAAAAAATCATCCGGATCTACAGTAACAATGGGAGTCCCACAGGGCTCAATTCTTGGTCCTTTCTTGTTTCTAATTTATATTAATGACTTGCCGTACCTCATAAAGGATAATCATGATATAGTGTTGTTTGCAGATGACACTTCTCTTTTGTTTAAACTTAAACGTCAGCAGTTGGTTACTGACGATGTAAATAGCGCGATTTCGAAAGTAGTCCACTGGTTCAATGTTAATAATTTGCTTCTAAACGAGAAAAAAACCAAATGCATTAAGTTTACGCTACCCCACGTTAGGCAGGTGAAAACTAATGTGTTGATAAAGGGCGAGGAATTGAATCCTGAAGACAATACAGTATTCTTGGGCGTAACTTTGGATGCTAAGCTTCAGTGGGGTCCACATATAGATAAATTATCCAAAAAACTTAGTTCCGCAGCATACGCTGTTAGAAAAATCCGTAATTTAACTGATATAGAGACTGCCCGTTTAGTGTACTTTAGCTATTTTTATAGTGTAATGTCGTACGGTATTCTATTGTGGGGAAATGCCGCCGATATTCAGACTATCTTTGTTTTGCAGAAGCAAGCTGTTCGATCAATTTATAAATTAAGTCCGAGACACTCTCTCAGAGACAAATTTAAAGAGATTAATGTAATGACTGTGCCTTCTCAGTATATTTATGAAAATCTTTTATATGCCCATAAAAACATAAAATTGTTTAAAAAATACAGTGATATCCATAATATAAATACTAGAAATAAACACAAATTTGTTGTACCTACAACAAGGCTCAAGAAAATAGGTGGGTCGTTCAGATGCCAATGTATACGTTTTTATAATAAACTACCAAGCCAAGTTCAAGATCTAAGCCTTAATAAATTCAAATCATTCATTAAACGTAAGTTGTGCCAGAAAGCCTTTTATACCGTTAAAGATTATGTTGAGGACAAAAAGGCTTGGGATTGAGCTGCTTCCAATTTCTGCATTTTGAATGTTTTTTTATTTTTTTTTATATACACAGTGACATTATTATTATTATTATTTTTAATTTTAATTTATAAACATTGACATTTGCTTACTTTGTAAAGTATTATTTATTTTATTTATTGTGAATGTGAAGACGATGTGGGTCATTTTATTAATTTTATCTCTGTTCTGTTAGTTTTATTTCTTGATCTTTGTCTGGCAGTTTGAGTAACTTATGTGGCCTACTCAAATGTCCTTTCTTTGGTATTGTTCGTCGAATCGTTGAGCTCCTTAAGTTTTGAGTTGAGCTGCACGATTTCTGACAAATGCGTGCACTGACTGGACAGGTCCTCTCAATCTGTGTGGTTATTTCCTCAAAAGACCATCTCAGACATCGATTTACATGGTCTTCATATAACCTGACCTAGATTATGTCTGGACTTTAAAAGAGACTGTGACCTCTGAGTTTGTTTCGGCCTTTCTTCTCAGAGTAGTCAGATAGGAAACGCCGACTTCATCTAGTTTTAAAAAAAAAACATGTTTGACGTGTAAAAGTGTTTGTACAAACCTACTTACAAAATAAAATCATTTATCATTTATCATTTATCATATTTAAAATTCAGTACGCGACTACGCATTCAAAATGGAACAATATAATAATCTAAATATAATATATAAATAAATCCTAATATCTTTATCATTACATATATTCATTATATTCAGAATAAAGAACAACAGAGTCGTACTATATTGTGATAACGGGCTACTACGGAACCCTTGCTTGCTTGCGTGGCTCGACACGCACTTGGCCAGTTTCTTCTTGAGTAATTTCGCGATGTACCTATTTCTAATTCGACAACCTACAGTAGTACCTAATTGTATTTTCCCACGAGAAATATTTTGCAACTAAAAATATGGTCTGAAAGCAAGTTAGAAAATTGGCCGAACAACTTCACATTCAGTCAAACGTTTTGTTAAACTGTGCTTGTGTACTTGTACTAACAGGGAGTGCAGGATGGCCTCGTGAGTGGAGCCAGCGAAATTGGGGGGAAAGCTTATAAAAGCAGGTGTAAGTAACATTTGGCACGCGCGGTATGAATACTTAATTGTAATTCGAGTTACGCGGCTATGTTTGCGTGATAACAAAGTGGATTAAGCTTTCAAAATTCCGTTAATGATATTTAATATTTTCGAGCTATCTCAGGGTAGGTACTTACAATGAACACGCTGTACTGTATAAATATTTATACTTTAAATTGATTGGACGGTGTAGGTATGTAGTACACCAGAAATACCGATGTTTACATTGAGAAAGGATTTAATGTATTAGACATACAATCATAAAATCAGTTTTTTTTTTATTTTTGCGACTTTGACGATTTAATATTTCATCATTTATATAAAAGCTTCATAGCTTGCGCACATAATTTATAAACCCTCTGTTATCTTGTTACAATAGGTACACACAACACAAGCCGCCAGATTGCATTACAATTATTCTAACATGACAATGTGGGCGACAAATTATATTTCTGCTTGCGCGGCTGAGGCGCCGCCCGTCGGGATTACTGCGGCCTACACCGAAACAAAGTGACAGGTGCGCCTTTATTCCCCCAAATGATCTGTAATTCAGTTTTGAAATTCTTGTGCAAACAAATCTTCACGCCTCATCCCACGAGAGAATAGGCTGGTTTAGGAACAATGAAAAAAATGTCGTTGTAACTAAATTTTTACTATTTGTGTCCCCGTTGTTCGTGTGAATTGCACACCGTGTGGCGATGTTCAATCATAAAATAAAATATTAATGTGTTAATCAATGCGTTCATAATTCTCGATTGCATGATTTTTTAAAATGAAATAAATACATAGGTATTCAGTTTTGTTTTGTTGTATCGTTAGTTTAGCTAATGAAGTAAATAAAATTTTCACGAGGTAAGTTGAGTAGGTGTAAAGTGTATTTAGTGTGTGTTTTCTCGTTCAAGTCGTAAGAGTAGCGAACTGTAGTTAGCAACCTATCGCTACTTTGTACATCATTACAAAGTTTAAACGCGTCTTTGCTAAACGTATAATCTTCAATGTAGGTTAAACGCTTTTAGTTAGTTTATCAGGTAATTTAAAGAGCTATTTAAAGTTGTTGAGATGAATTTAAAACCTTAACTACTTACTTTTTTATCGTTTGCATTTTTGTAGTATATGTGGAACTTGAAAAAATAAACAGGGGTATTGGTAAAACATTAACAACCTCCTAAGAGGTCATTGTACTCATCATTATAAACAACTTTTACTATGGGACCAAACCTGAAAACGCGAAAAAAATCAGCTGTACCCTACATTTATTTTCGTATAACTCGTCGTCAAATGTAGGGAACAGCTGATTTTTTTTGCGCGATTTCAGGTTTGGTCCCATAGTAAAAGTTGTTCATAATGATAAGTACAATGACCTCTTCAATCAACTCAGCCTATCGCAGTCCACTGCTGGACATAGGCCTCTCCCAGACTGCGCCACAGCACCATGTCCTCCGCCTTCCGCATCCAGTCTACCCCAGCCACCTTCTTTAGGTCGTCCGTCCATCTAGCTGGGGGGCGTCCCACACTACGCTTGCCGATACGCGGTCTCCACTCCAGGACTCGTCTGCTCCACCGGCCATCGGTCCTTCGACAGACATGGCCAGCCCACTGCCACTTCAGTTTGCTTACTCTGCAAGCTATGTCGGTAACTCCGGTTCTTTTCCGGATAATTTCATTCCTGATTTTATCCTTTAAAGAGACTCCGAGCATAGCTCGCTCCATAGCGCGCTGAGCGACCTTGAATTTGTGTACCAGCCCGACCGTCAGTGTCCACGTTTCAGCACCGTATGTCATGACGGGCAGGACGCACTGGTTGAAGACCTTAGTCTTCAAACACTGCGGGATAGGCGACGAGAAGACTTGACGGAGTTTTCCAAATGCTGCCCAACCCAACTGGATCCTTCTGTCGGCCTCTTTCTCAAAGTTGTGTCTACCGAGCTGGATGACTTGCCCTAAGTAGACGTAATCCTTCACAACTTCGAGAAGCGACCCTTCGATGTGGATTGGACTCGGCAAGACGTGCGAATTGTACATGACTTTTGTCTTGTCCAAATTCATGCCGAGGCCAACCCGCCGGGAGGCTCCACTTAGGCTGTGCAACATTTGGTCTAGCTGTTCCAGCGACTCCGCCATTATGACGATGTCATTGGCAAACCGAAGATATATACTCGCCGTTCACGTTAATACCCTGTCCAGTCCAGTTCAATGGAGTCGAAGGCTTTCTCGTAGTCCACAAATGCCATACACAGCGGCTGATTGTACTCCTCGGTCTTCTGTACAATTTGTCGAACAGTATGAATGTGGTCTACGGTACTGAAGCCTTTTCGAAAACCGGCTTGTTCTGGCGGCTGGAACTCGTCAAGTCTCCTAGCGAGACGGTTCGTGACGACCCTCGAGAACAGCTTGTATACGTGGCTCAGAAGTGAGATGGGTCTATAGTTCTTCAGCAAGGATTTATCACCTTTTTTGAAGAACAGAACCACCGCACCACTGCTCCACGCCTTGGGCGTTGTACCCTCTTGGATGACGGAATTAAAGAGACTCGCTAGCTCTTTCAGGACTGGAGCCCCGCCTGCTTTAAGGAGCTCTGTCGTTATTCCGTCATCCCCAGGTGCCTTGTTGTTCTTTAGCTGCTCGAGAGCCGCCCTAATCTCGCATTGGTCGATATCCGGGATATCCTCCGTGTAGTGGCGTGTTAATTCGGCTCGATGGTCGTCTGCACTATGCCCCGCTGGTTTCCTCGTCCGTGTTGAGTACAGGTGTCCATAAAAATCCTCGACTTCCTCGAGAATCTCGGACTTCGAAGTCACGATTCTGCCATCCGCAGTTTTTAATTTCGTCAGATGGGACCTCCCTAATTGCTGAGCAAACACTTTCGACCCTCGGTTTTGCTCAATCGCGTCTTTAATGTCGCGGGTGTTGGAGCACCGAAGGTCACGTCGCATCAGCTTCCTAATTTTTAGGTTTAAGGCCCTCTTATCTGACGAAGACGGCTGCATAGATGGCAACTCTCGCCTTTCTCTCATAAGTCCGAGAGTTTCCGAGGAAAGTTTGGACACCTTACTTTTTCGCCGTGACGGGAAAAGTTTGCGGGACACGACGCATAGTGCTTTGACCACCTCGTCAGCTTTCTCGTCAATATTACCTATGGTTTCCAACAGGGTGAATCGATTTTGAAGTTCCAGTTGGAACTTTTCGGATCCTAGAGCGGCTTGGAGCTGCGTAGGTCGGAGTGTAGGCCTCATCATGCGGAGTCTCTCAGCTCTGAAATTGATATTTAAAGTGCCTCGGACAAGTCTGTGATCGCTTCCGGTATTAAACCTACTAATCACGGAGACATCTCTAAATATATGCTTTCTATCCGTCATGATGAAGTCTATCTCGTTCCTTGTCACGTTATCGGGGCTTTGCCAGGTCCACTTCCTTTGGGGTTTCTTTTCGAAAAACGAATTCATTAAGAAGAGCCCCTGCGACTCCAAAAAGTTGACCAGCATTTGCCCCCTGTGATTCCTGCGCCCCAAACCGAACGGTCCGACTTTCGATTCACCGCGTTCTTGTAATCCCACTTTGGCATTGAAGTCCCCCATAACAACTTTGTAGTGGGCCTTTGTCGTACTGTGCATTGCCTTAGCAATATCCTCGTACATGGCCTTGGCTGTCTCGTCAGAGCATGTCGAAGTCGGCGCATATACCTGTATCACTTTCAGGTAGTACCTGTCAGTGAGTTTCAGTACAAGGTACGCTACCCGTGTCGACACACTGCTGATTTCCACAACGCTGCTAGTGAGTTCCTTGTTGACTAGAAAGCCGACCCCGCCTTGGGACAGGCGATCACCTTCGCGGAAGTAGAATAGGTGGCCTGACTCCAGAGTTATCGTGTCCTCCCCCTGTCTTCGGACTTCAGATAACCCCAGTATATGCCAGTTAATGCGGCCTAACTCTACCTCAAGTTCGGCAAGGTGATGGTCCAGCCTCATCGAACGTCCATTATATGTAGCCATATATAGTCGTCGTTGGTAGCCTGCCGTAACCCGGGGATTCTTCGCACCCCCCGTCCCGCCGTTACCGTGACCGCTACCTTGACCAGGAATAGCGGGACCACCGGGAACTGGGGGCCGTTGTTTTGGCACTTTAATCATGTGGGAGGTTTAATGCCCGTAGTCACCACGCTGGGCATGCGGGTTGGTGACCGCAGAGCCAAACCTTTCGCAGCGACGACGCTGCTGCCCGTCATCGTTCTGAAGGATTTAGGTTGGCTTATGGGATGGTTATACCGCCATCGGTCGGTCGCCAGCGCCTCGTCTGTCAGTGGCAGGGTGTACCGCGCGCAGGTGAGGTTGACGTTTGGGGAGTCTGGTTGTTATGTGCTCCCCCTTACACCCCAATGACCTCTTAAGAGGTTGTTAATGTTTTACCAATAACCCCGTAGAGTGGTTTATGATAAAAATAGATAAGTATCACCCTTTTATCATTGGTGACAAAAGAATCTTTCTTATTTACACTTGAGAGAAGGAATTTACAGTTGATAGTGTACCCGCATTCAACAGATTTTTGTATCGCTAGAATCTTTTACTGCTCTGCCACCTTCAATGACTTGTTTAATATTATTATCTTTTGTTGTTATTGAGTATGTTAACTTTTATTACATACTTTAAAATTATTGTTTTGTACTGAGTGTAAAATTATGTTTGCCTTAACCTAAAATTGTATACCTCTGCTCACTAATATCAATATTTTATATTGTGTTTCTTATTAAGTGATTTTGTTTGTACTTTTGAGTACTTAATTTAATAAAAATTATTTATGCCCCCTTTTTTATGATAGTTTCCACTCAGCCGTTCAACCTACACATAAAATAAAATATGAAACAACAACCCAATTTAAGACAAACTGGCACTCTGAACTAAATCAGTAAAAGCGGTTTAACCTGGAAACATCGCAATCAGTCTAATACCAGGAGATAATAAGTGGGGAGGCGGAAACGAAGTTAAATAATTAGTCGGCGCAAGAGGCGCAGTTGCATGATTGACAAACCGAGCAGCCGACGTAATTAGTTCACTGAATACACTTGATGCGCCGGCTGCTGTCACACCGTGTTGTAACAGGTCCGGATACAACATTTCGAAGCTCTATTTAATATTTATTTGTTTAGAATGTACCTATATGTACATAATTATGTAGGTATGCTTCAACAGTTTTTGACAGGTAGGTATGGGTAGACCTTAACTACTGTAGGGGGTCCCTATACTTACTCATATGATAACGGGGTGATTCTAATGGGGTGCGTCCCATATCATATAAAGTTATTTGGTATATTTTCATTTCAATAACGTTCACAAGATTTAATAAACGTGAGATATACCAACTGTTGATATAATTTCTTTACAAATAACATTTATATACTCTAAAACTTATTTCGTATAACTTTATTGGATATAACGTTTATTTAATCGAAAATCATTAGGTACATATCGTTTAAAATATATAATTCCGACTCGGATAGGTTAGGTTACAAGGCCTTCGTGGCTTTGGCTTAGGTTTCGTTATGTTACTTGAAACCCTTTACACAGAAATAGGAACCCCGCTTCGCGGGGATACTTCGACATAGGATGCAAGAGCGAGCAAAGGGCACCCCGAGGTTCGATTTGGTTAGGCTAGTTTAAACCCTTTACACAGAAATAGGAGCCCCGCGTAGCGTGGCTTCGTCGACATAGGATGCAAGAGCAAGCGAAGGGCACCCCGAGGTTTGGTTAGGTTACTTTAAGCCCTTTACACAGAAATAGGAGCCCCGCGAAGCTCCGTCGACAGAATGCAAGTACGAGCGTATGAGAATAGAAATACCTTTACCTAGGTATATATTAATTGATTAGAGGCTCATAGTTTTCAGTACAACGTAATTTAAGCTGGTAGAAAAGTATTATAGCAATAAACAGTCATGTTTATTTTTCGAAGATTTCAGTATCTCATTCGGTCGTTTCGTCATTTTTATTCGGACAAAAGTCGGAAAATTAGTATTTTAGGCAGTAGATTTAATATTTTAAGTAAGGACAATTCTTATTTTTTTGTCTGAGCTTTTATTGCTACCCTTATACTAAATAGGTTTTATGTCTTTTGAGTGGTACCCATATCAAACGATTTCATATTTTGTCTGTTATGCTTAAATAGAAATTTGTTACATTAAAATTATATCAATTGTTTATTTTATTAACTGATCATTTTATCAAATAAAATTATAGGTTCATTTGTTATATATCTCGTAAATATTAGAGGTTTTGTAATTATATAATTATATTACTTACTAATTATATTATTATCATTATATTATTCATTATATTATTACTTACCATTCTAATGGGATGATGAAATATTAAATTTAAAATTTAAAAAACCCCCGACTAAAAAAAAAAAAAAATTGAATGTAAGTAATTGGAAAAGGATCAAATAATTTAAAAACCCCCAACTTAAAGAATCTAGGTAACGAGACTAAAACAGATAAATTCATATGGCAGTCGGGGGACCTCTTAGAATAGAAGATATTTCACACAACGGTCCCCCGACTTCCATATGAATTTATCTGTTTTAGTCTCGTTACCTAGATTCTTTAAGTTGGGGGTTTTTAAATTATTTGATCCTTTTCCAATTACTTACATTCAATTTTTTTTTTTTTTTAGTCGGGGGTTTTTTAAATTTTAAATTTAATTTTTTATTTCATGCTTTTTGTAGGGACTCCTTAATTTTTGTATTTCATTTCTTTTATTTTCTTGCGTTTTAAAATTCAGGTAATTTGGTGTTTAATCAGGTTTTTTATCCGTCAAAAAATAATTATTAATTTATAGTTGAAGAATAATTTTTAAGACTTAGCAGATTTTTATATCCTTTTTCTAGTTCTTCCTTTAGTTATTCAGTATTTCATAGCTATTAGATATCTTAGGTATTTCAGATCTAGTTTATAAAATGGGAATGCGACACTATCTGATGTAGAAATACCTGCGCTTTTTAAGTAGGATAATTCCATTCGTAATTGTCAAACTTGTGGTCGTAGGTACCAGTCATCACTCCACTTTCCTCATCATTCTAGAGCATTGATCAGACAAAAAAATATTTTCAACTTTTTAGTTTTCATTTCGATAGTTATTATATTATATTTCTCATTCCCTCCAATATAGTGTACATTATTCTACTTGTCAAGCCCATGCATTTGATACCTATATTGAAGGAGTTGTGAAAAAAAATATAATTCGCTATTTTGTGGTGGCGGCCATCTTGGATTTGAAATTTGTAATAGCGTATAGTATTCTACTAGTCAAGCCCTTTCATTTGATACCCATATTGAGGGAGTTGTGAAAAAAAATGTAATTAGCCATTTTGTGGCGGCGGCCATTTTGGACCGATTTTCATCAAACATAGCTAAGAACACTCCCGACTAATTCACCTTTCAAACAAAAAAAACAAATTCAAAATCGGTTCATCCGTTCGGGAGCTACGATGCCACAGACAGACACACACACACACACACACACACACACACACACACACACACACAGACACGTCAAACTTATAACACCCCGTCGTTTTTGCGTCGGGGGTTAAAAACCGACCGCCGTTTGTTAATCATCGATTTATTGAAATATTGTTTTACATATTATTTGCAATATAGGTAATGCTGTGTGTGCAGAATGCATGGCGCGTAAGACGGTAACGTAATGTATGTTTTCGTACAATTATAAAATAATAGTTTACTGTTTTAAACTGAAAACAAGCAAAGCATAATAATGCTTTTATATAATAAAGCATAATAATGTTTAAATGGCAGTAAATAAATACGCAGGTATTTATTTACTGCCATTTAAACCGGCAAAATACCAGCCTCTGAAGGCAGCTTCAGAGGCAGGTATATTTTAAACCTTATAATAGATTTAAGTCGGACTAATAAATTATTGCTTGTTTTAAGTGTGGAAACCAAAAACAAGCATTATTGCCCCATTGTGTTATGATGGCTATATTTGCCTTCTCGTATTATAATTCCATTTATGTATTCATAATTATTCATTTTTTATTTCATTACATTTTTTCCATCTATTTTCTATTCCCGCAAAATATTATCATCAAATTATTTTTCAGGAGCTCTCAAAGAAAAGGTCTAAGAAATACCAGCTGGCGCGATGGCGTGGTGGCCAAACAACGCGTATATTATCAGTAAGGTAGGTACAACGTCAAGAGGATTTCTGAAAGGAATGTAATGTAGGAATGTAATGTAGGAATGTAATGTAGGAATGTATAGAAGGAAAACGTGAACTACCTACGTAAGTAATATATTTGTAGTACTTGTAAGCATCTCGCAGGTATATATATTATGTGTAATGTGTGTATACTGTCACTAAGAACAAAATCTCGACATTGATAGATTAAATCACTGCAAATTACACCTTGGTGTAAATGCAGCCTGTTTACTAGTGTGTTCGTATTCAACTAGCGCATTACACATACATGGGCTGCGGCATAAATCGCTCGCTTTGCATACATTGCTGGCTGAATGCGACGCTGTGTGTCTCTCAGCGGAGCGCGCGTTTTAATGCACGTAATCATATCGCATATGTACGCGTACTTCATTAGTTATATTCAGTTGTGAAGAAGTTACAGGTAATTTTGTTCGCTTGTTTCGTGGAAGTGATGTTGAGCTTCGACGGAAGGTGGAGTTGATGCAGTTTTGGATATTTTCGGAGGTGTTACTTTGTGAAAATCTATGTCATAGGGGAAAACAGGCGATTACAAAAATCATTATTCGACAGCCCCATTTTATGTCCTGGAAAATCACTGTCTATTCCAAGGTTGCCTGGAAGAGATCGCAGAAAGCGATAAGGCCGCCCATTGTATATTTTGTAGTGTTTGATGTATCTTTTTCATGTTAAGTATGTATTTTTGTGGTGTACAATAAAGTATATATAAATAAATAAATTATTATTTTGAATGGATACTTAATAGAACAACATGTTTCGAGAAAATCATTCGCTTTTGGGATCATTTTTGTGAATGAAATGGTAGTGCGATCTATAAGATCAATACCATTGTGCGCCAGAGCGTACTGGACTTCTATTTCTTCACCCAATCCCTTCTAACCAAAGTTATAAGGCGTCTTGTACGTCAACTAGCCTAAACGTAGAACATACTGTAATCGAACCGTCAATCAGTATTCCTAGGTTTTTCAACAGCATCTAGTAAGTGGTGAGCCAAAACTCATCATCATCATTTCAGCCGCAAGACGTCCACGTCGGCTGGACATAGGCCTCCCCCAAGCTTGTCATTCTTGGGGGGGGGGGGGGGGGGGGTTTGCCATAATCGCCACTCTTGGCAGGCGGGTTGGTGATCGCAGTATAGTATGGTGGTGGAATGCATAGAGAACGCTGCTGCCCATTCTCCGGTACGACCCTTAATCGCCTTTTACGACACCCACGGGAAGTATGGGGTGGTGCTATTCTTTAAGTCCGGCACCACACAGACAAAACTAGCCTAGTTCAAAAATATTTTACTTTATTTTTGTACCACACAACATCCGAAAGAAACTTTAATTATTATTTTGTTAATCAGTTTAATAACAATCTAAAACTAATAAGGTGTAACAAGGCAAATTCATCTAGAAACCACTCATCAAACCTAGACATAATTCAAGCACACCTTGAATTTGTCAAACTTCATTTACATTTCGAAACGACACTAGTTGGTTATTTTATTCCTGTTCGTAACGAGGAAGTTCGCGAAGAGCCCGAGCTCGTCACAGAAATGATTAATCAAGGAGTGTGTGGAACAAAGGAGTTATTAACTGAGGTGTGCCACTCTTGTAATTATTCTATATTAGTTAATTTGGAGGCTGACTGTGACGCGAGCTATGTAATGTGATTGTCTGTCTTCTCACGTTCGTAATAATAAAGGCCGATAAGTTTACGACAGCATTTTATCTTTTTAACAACTCGGTAGAATATTTTTGTTGTCTTAAGAGCAAAACCCAAGGTTTGCCAAACTTTGTCGAAAAGCGCGAGATTCGTGATTATCTCTAATAGTTAACTTTTGTTAATCTACATGCCCAATTACGCACTTAAAGCAAGACAAAATCTTTTGTGAAAAAAGATAACAAAAATCATAGATGTAAAGTTTACCTTCAAACATTGATATCAAGAAATCACAAAGTTAACCCCAAAAAGTTGGCACCTCACGAAGTTGCGGCACAATCAAAGCGAGCCGCGATACATCAAGCAAACGGCCCGCACTCAATAGCCGGATACATAAGTGCGGGCGCGCCTCTAATGTTCGCCAGCTGATACTTCACCCATCTAAACTGCGAAACGCAACTATTCCCATGTGAGACCCGTTCAGGTAAGGCTACTGTGCAAGCGACAGCGGGGGAGACTAGGTTTAGGACTGAACAGATCCAATTTTCGTCACTTACTACGTAAAGTATAGCGGATATGGATTATTTATGATTGTAAGTTATCATAATAGTTTTTTTCCCTTGTTCTAGGGTTCAAAAATAGGATAGATCCTGATCTTATTACAATCTAGCCTTATAAATAGACTAAAAGTAATTTAATTATAACCTAAACTTTTAAATTGTCTTTACTAAAAATGTGTCCAATACCACTTTTCATATTGTCTCTATTTTGATACACCTCGTTCTTGTGTTTGTTTCAGTATCATAATAGTCATGCAACGTCGTGTGTCCAGGCGATATTTATAGCTCACTGCGACAGCAGATCCAAGTCTAAATGAAGGAATCAGATAGGAAAAACATTGATGAATTTACTCGTATTGATTGTTTGACTAAAATATACTTAGATACTTAATTGATCAATTAGTATAGTCAATTTATAAATATTGTACGCAATAAGGCAGTACCATGAGACATAAAAAAAATTTAGTGCTATTTTAGAAATGAATGGTTTCTGATACAACAACATAATTCAACTTATTTCTCCATAATCGCTTCCTCTCATCACTCAGCTACCACCCTAACCCGAGACAATAAATGAATGGCAATCGCGAAGAGATTATAGCAATTGAGAAGGGCCGAAGTTGGGCGCTTACCACAACTTGCGACGTATCACTCGGCCGGATTAGTGACGTGCCGTTACGGCTTGTAGGGACGGGACACCGCGGTGATCTATGTTACGAGTATACGAGTATGTTCTGATTTGTGAATGTGTGAAGTGTGATTAAAACTGTCGCATGATAATCGATTGATCAATTGATTCGATTGGTTTCATGGTAATCGGATACCTACTTAATAGATCAAGTAGTATTACAAGGTAGATCGTTAAATATATTAAACAGTTTTTTAAAACTACCTTATTGTTTTTTATTCATGGACTATTTTTATTTATTTAGCCTGTATTGTCCCACTGCTGAGCAAAGGCCTCCCCCAAACCCCTTGAGGCATCTTTGTCTAGAGCCACCTCGATCTAACCCTTGCGGTACGCGTCTAGGTCGTGTCGCCACCTCTTCCAGGGCCGGCCTCGGCGGCGCCGTCCATCCTCAGGCCCCACCGTGTGGAGACTGCAGTTGCACAGCGGTCACTGTGCAAGCGGCTGACGTGACCCGCCCAATCCCATTTCAGCTTGGCAGCCTTTTTTGCCCACGTCTTGGATCCCCGTTTTGGAGCGCGTTTCGTATTCTGTCAGTTCGTTTAACGCCTAAAATGCTACGCTCAAGGACTATTAATTGTAAAATATGTACTTCGTAATATGATGGGTAAGTAGCACGTATATCGAGTAGTCTGCAAGCTAAAAAACTTCATTAAATATGTTGACGACCATAACCATATTTATTTCCTTTTTTATAAAATTTATTCTTATGTTTTTGTTAGCTGTCACTGTCTGTGTGTGAAAAAATATATGCTAAAAAGTGATCGTGTTTCCATTCCTAAGAGAATTAATACATACCATCCTCAACAAAATACCTGTTTAAAAACAATGGTAGAAAGAAAATAGGAAAAAATATAAAAATTAAAGAGCTTGCTTTGTTTATTGCACTGACCTATATCATACAAGCTTGTTTAATAATAAAGGTCAGTGGTTTATTGCCATTCACTGTCGAGGTTCCTATTGAAGCTAAGATCTAATTAGTTTAAGACAAAATATAATGTTCAATATTCCGTACTTAAATTACAAGGTTTATTTAGCAATTTACCCACATAGTACCTAGCCCAACATAGCAACAAAAAGTCGAGTTCAACTCGAGCTACCTGCAACACCATCATGTAAATGTGATGAATGCATTCCACACAGTAATAACTTCCAAACTTATATAAAGTAAAAACTTAAAATGCAATTTCCTTTTATACAATTCGTTCTGCTTGTAACTCAAGAAAATAGTGAGACAATTTCTGAAATTGTGTAATCAGAGTTGTCGGGGCGAACGGACGGTCAAAATGGCCGCTTTTACATAAATACTTATATACTAGTCGTTTTCATCGTTTTGGAGATAACGCAATAACAGACACGCGAAAATAAGGTCGTGGAATCTTCGCTTATTGTGGCCAACTATATTTTATACGAGATACATCTTCTAGCAATATTGTATTCTTTGTTATAGTTTAATATGAAATACTAAAAATATACATATGAAGGGTTTTTCGTGGCGTAAAATATTGTATGACTTATTTATCTGAATGAAATGTTGAACGTGGTTTTATGTTGGACGAAAACAAAATATTCTGCACTTTGTTAATCGCACCTATTAATATGAAATAGGTAAATAAAGATTTAATAACTGAAATAAACCATTTGCCCCCTGGATTAGAAAGTGAATAACTAAAGCACGCACACTGCATCTTAACATTAACTAACTCGTAACAGTAAAACATTATTATCATTCAGACAAAGCCTGTTGATGAGTTAAACCAACCCGTCTCAAGTAATCCGGCACTTTCCCTTCCCAAGCAATATAATGTAAATAATAACGTGGGCTTAACTAAATAGAGACGAGCCAAGAAATACTGTCATCGCAAAAAATGTGTATCATAGTGTATCCTGGGGATCTTGTACCCATGTTAGTGTGGACGGACAGACGGACAGATTAACGCACAGTGCCGACAATGAGAGTCGCGAAGAGTGATCCCGCTCTTTGACTATTAAAATGTACTTCGGACAGGTGACTTTATAGTGGGCGTGTTTGAGCTATTTTGGACTTAAATTGTATGAAAGTAAATGTGTTAAGCTGTGTGGTGTTTTACTGTAAGTAAGCCTCGTCCGGTAAGAAATCTTTGTATTATGTTTTTTTAAAGGGAAGTAATATTACAAACGCTGCGATTAAATAATGCGTAAAAAAAAATAATGTTATCTTTGAAGTTGTATTATACCTAAACTTCGACAGCGACGATGCGATGATTCATTTTGGAAATAGTCTACGGCAGCTCCTACATAGGTTCTCTAAGGGTTTCGCTTTACCTCGGTGAAACCAGAGAGTATTATAAAATCATCTAACATAACATTTATATACAGTCACGAGCATATAAATACCTAACAGTGACGCAGAATTCAAAAACGTTTTGCTCGTGAAATTACAATCGCAACTTTGAGAAAAGACCTATTTCATAATACTTAGTATGATTTCCGAAATACTGTGTTCGTAACGCCATAAAATCTATCAATACTTTTGGAGAAAATCGGATTTTAAATCTCGTGACTGTAAAACTACATTTGAAAACATAAATTTCTGGAAGTTTGTTCTAACGATTTAGTTTCGCCCAATATTACCTATTATAGTAGCTAGGCTTGAAAGCTTTTAAACATATTCTCAAACACCACCACAAACATTTATGTAAAGTCGCCGTATTAATGAGTAGTACCGCAGGCAACAGCCGCGACGTATGCGTTACACTATGTGCAAAGCGCAGTTGACTTGCTTGCAACTTGCAATAAAACTTGCCTCGGGGAAGGAGCGCTGGGAGGCGGTGCGCGGTGGGGCGAGCGACGAGAGGCCGCGGTGGTTGCTATCTGAAACTGTCGCGTTCATTTCTTCGAAGTTACGGTTGATCTGTTATTTTCTCTTACGATTAGGTGTGATGGTAGAAAACGCAAGCCTATCAAATGCAACATACATAAACACTTCCTTGAAGTCGGGTAAAAAGAAGTTCTCCTACCTGTTTTACTTGCGACCAACGAGGTCTAACTAGTAGTAGTTAGACCTCGAACTGGGAGACTCAGGAGTTGAGCCGAGAACCCACGCCCAGCAGTTAGTAGTAGTACTAACTGCTGGGCGTGGGTTCTCGGCTCAACTCCTGAGTCTCCCAGTTTTATTTAGTTTTTCGATCAGTAGCCCGGAGTCTGGATTTGTAAACGGGTAATGCGTGTTCGATGTGAACCGTGCACAGGATGGACGGAAAGCTGCACATGAAGTAATTATTTGCTCAATTGGTGTAATTAGTGTTTAGCGTTCCAGTGCGAGGAGAAATAAATAATTAATGGCAAAAGGCGGACGAGCTTATTGCCATTATCAGTATTATATTGGAATTTTAACAAAACATGTGAAATGTAGCCTCTGCCTCATCCTGCGGGGAAATCGGTTTAGTTGTGATGATGATGATGAGGTTACCCTGCAGTGCAATAACGTTCCCTACTAGCCATCTCGCTCGCGTCGATGACTCAGCGTCGCGCGCGGGACATGAACTCAAAAGCGCTATGTGCACGCCTAACTTTGTGCGGGAAACTTCGTAGTCGGAAGGCACACCTCCCTAATTGGGTAAATATAGAAGGCGAGCAAAGTGCCCAATTCATAGATAATTTAGTGCCGATATTGATACGGATGTCATCATGTAAATACATGGTTTACCTAAGTCAAACGTTTGAGCTTCATTATTCTGAGATTTAATAATTTTCTTTTGGTAACAGTGACCCCTATCGCCTATATAGCTAGGTAGGTACATAAAAGATTTAACCCAGAGGTGTTGAAGGCTTTTCTTATTTAGTCATTACTAGCTTCTGCCCGCGACTTCGTCCGCGTGAAATATCTTGTTCCTCCGACCCACCGCGTCGCATTGCATCGCCTGCTCGCGCTTTAAATTCGTTATCGCTTAGCGTTCTTTCTAAGTTGTTTCTTTTTGCTCAGCTACTAAGGATTCTAGCGTAATGTTAAATAACCTATAACTATAACCTTTCTCAAGAATTAGTCTATCATACAAACTATTCATTTTTATTATTGGTATAGATTAGTATATAGAAGATATAGATTTTCAGAATTGATGTCATTAACTTGACACTTAAATTAATGTTATTAATTTGATACTTGCTGCTAAAAAATTATGTTATTAACTTGATACTTGCTGCTACTAAATTATGTCATTAACTTGATGCTTGCTGCTAATAATTATGTTATTAACTTGATACTTGCTGCTAATAAATTATGTTATTAACTTGATACTTGCTGCTAATAAATTATGTTATTAACTTGATACTTGCTGCTACTAGATTATGTTATTAAAAGTGAAAAACTTTTACTACAAATGTGTCTAAAATTCAGTTGTTAAATTTGCACGTAGTCGTATGAATTGAATCGACCTCTGTACAGTTTCAATACAGATGTACCTATCTGTACAAATGTGCGTTGCACCTACCTATCTAAATAAAAACCTGAACGCGAACAACAAATACATAAGTTTATTTGCAAAGTTTCGCCAATAAATTCCACATTGTAAAAGCCTATTGTATATTAAACAACTATTTTAGCGTCACAGGTAAACGCCGGAGTCGGGCCAACACTTAAAATTCAAACTCTTGGCTCCGAAACAAATCCTTTGACTACTTTTATTTGCTTCTGATGCATTCGAAAATGGTTCTTAATGCTAAGATGTTAGGGTTGTAGATGGTAGTAAAGCGGGCATTTTAAAGTTTTACAAGCGTTTTTAATAATGTGCGGGACATGTAAATTCGGGTGAAGTTTTCCAATAAAAGTTGCATCGCTGTTGGAGTGCGCCGCGCCCGCGTCGTAGCACATGTGTGTAGCGCTGTGCTACGTGCGGCGTAGCAGGCTACGAGAATATACGAAGTGTAGGTAGCAGTAGTCGACTATGGTCATGCACAATGTGATTCAACCAAGAACAGGAATGACCTTGCGCCATATTGGCAACACAGCGTCTCGTTTACTCATTTTGGAATAAAGTCAGTGAGATATATGAAAAAGAGTTAACATCTTAAAAGCAACTTTCTTTGCCCTCCTTTTCAAGTTACAGTTGATTGACGTTCATGTTATTAGTTGGAACGCATTATAATAGAATAACACCTCTCCAACATCATGAATACGAATAGTAGTTCAACCATTTGTTACGATGGCCTTGAAATTAGCTAGATTTGTATTTAGTTTTTGAATTCGCATTGCCTTATAAGGTTCAAATATTAAGTTAATTTATAAAAACTAACTTGTAAGCCGTTGATGGTAAAAAGATTATTCCATCCAACCATTTTATTTTGTTTTTAAAGATTTTCTTACTTAGGTACTTTGTTTAAAAAAGTTCTTTCGTTTAATAAGGTTAATCAAAATTGTAGTTACAAAGTGAGCTGAGAGGTAGAGAAGTGTTCGCTCGTACAAGTAATGGGTTCGCGACGTAAACTTATTTGCATATTAGAGCCTGTTAGGACTGCGCCTTATTCCGGCGCCTCTTAGTGCTCATTGCAAATTAGTCGAGTTGTGTGCTCCGCCGGGTAATGTGTTAGTGCCCGCTGGGAAAAACCACCATGTTTGAATCATTTTATAGTAGAAGCTGGACTTCTGTCTTCTGGCTATACAGTGTGTAAGGCCACACACTGTTTAAAACCAACAAACACGGCGCAAACTATTCTTATGAATGAACGGAATAGGACTGATGAAGACACGAACAGTATGTTTTAACTATTTACCTAACATAAACATTATTCGGAGAGCAGGGGTAGTCCAGTGGCAACGGCCCCGACTTACACGTCGGGGGTAGTGGGTTCAAACCCAGCCAGACACGTTCATCATCATCATCATCATTTCAGCCGATAGACGTCCACTGCTGGACATAGGCCTCCCCCAATTTCGGGGGGGGGGGGGGGGGGGGGGGTTTGCCATAATCGTCACGCTTGGCAGGCGGGTTGGCGATCGCAGTATGGTATGATGGTGGAATGCATAGAGAACGCTGCTGCCCATTCTCCAGTAAGACCCTTAGTCGCCTTTTACGACACCCACGGGAAGTAATTCTTTGTTTAATTGCTATTCTTTAAGTCCGGCACCACATAGACAGCCAGACACGTTACTTTGTGTAATATATTTTTCATCACCACTGCTCTCAAAAGAGTGAAGGAAATCTTCGTAATGAAACCGGTATGTCCTAGAACCCAAAATCGAAGACATGTGACATCTACCAACCCGCACTGGGCCAGTGTGGTAGATTACAGCCCACTCCCTCTCGCAGAGAGGAGGCCTGTGTCCCAGCAGTGGGAATACTATTTTGCTCTAAACAACAACATAAACTATTATCATTTAATCTATAACAACAACATAAACTATTATCATTTAACCAATATAATATATCAAATCGCCCCAAACTTCTAAAACGGCTTGGCTAACGACTTTTTCATTCGCCAATACATTGCAGATAAGGTTTTCAACAATGAAAATAAAATTTCTTTCTGTGTAAGACACATTGCAGTCGGTAAAGAAGTAAGTTCCGCGTTTGCAATGCACGTGCCTACTGCACGGAGGTGCGTTCGAGCCCACTCGACCACCAGGAAAAAAGAACGATATCTTTTTGTATTTTATTGCTTAGATGATTAGGTTTTTCCATTAAACTAGCACCAATAAATGCTTAAATTCTGCTCTTTCCTCAAATCCTTATTATTATTTTGCAAGCTACATTTAGACATTACAAGTGCATTAAATATCTAAAAGCTAAAGGTTTTCATGCCTAAGGTAAACAACGGGAACGTAACAATGGTGAATTACTGGCATTACAAGCAAAATGGCACATTTCGTATCGCGTAATTAAATCAACGAAATTGCGACTATATTTACAAGCCTCAGTAATTAATAACTAAATATATTTCACCTAGTTGAGACTTTAGCAACTGATTACTTTGAGTGGCGCCCCTTAATTTGCTTAATTCATAAATTGCTTTATGATTTACGGAAATTAAAAGTGATGAATTACTTACTTTCCTCACTCCTAAAGACCATCATCATTTATCATAACTAACTTTTGATGAAACGGTGGTTGTCGTCATAATTTTTTCTTACTTTTAATTATGACTTTTGTTATCTTGTCATATCTTCATTAAATTACTTAAGCCACAACTTATAGAACCACACTTGATTTTTCGTGTTTTCAGTGCAAAATAGTTTAAGTAAGTGACTCACAAGAGTCGAGCAAGTGTGTGCATGTGAAGGCAGCACGGTGAGGCGAGCGGGCCTGCGCGCGGTGGCTGCGTGACTGGAGCCCGTAAGTATTGCTTTGACATAATAGACGTAGATAAAGTGCCTCCGTACTTAAATAAACTTGCACACTACTCATAACTAACCGAGGAATTGCAGATCCAAGTAGATGGTGATACTCTTACAGGCATCACGTAGCAAACAGCCGGGAGACTTCTGAATCTATACATACATTTATAGTTTTGTTTTCACATTGTTATACTATTACATGATAGTTCGTAGAACGTACACAGAAAACATGAAGAAGCGTCTTCTGTTATCTGTGGTTACAATAAAAACTAATATTTATGGTTAGCCTAGGTAACTGTTAATGAGAAATGCCGTGTGTTTACAATCTACTGTTAGAATTATATATTTAGTGATAGCCGTTCGTCAGGAATAATCTGTGAGAATGCATCAGCCAGTGTGTTAGTGTTGTGCTATAGTATATGCAGGAACTAAATAAAGAAGTGAAAGACAACGTTATTTTGCGCCAACACAATTAAATTGGGATTCATTAAGACTTTAATTATTTATTTATAATTATATACTTTATTGTACATTATTAGTTCATAAATTCACAAAAACCAAAAACTTCGTAAAACTGGGACTTCGCTTCTGGAGGCTGCGGATGTCAACCTCAGGACAAGCTGGTATATAACTTTACGTCGCTTGCACCCGCGTCACCAGTCCTGACCCTGTATATTTTGATCGCTGTGACCAGAACTACAAAAACAGGATACAGGGAAGATACAGGGATTTTTAATAATAATGTGGCTGTTATTTTAGTATATTGCGGTGTCTTACGACTTCCACATGCACGAAGCCGCGGGCAGAAGCTAGTGTTAATATAAACCAGCTATTTACAAACCAAACGAAAAATCTAATAACAAGAAACAAAGCTTGAGACGAGTTAAGCTCTATTATACTTGGTTAGAACACACAAACCCTCACTTAACCTTGCGCGGCTCCAATTATGTAGATGAACTCAAACACGGCGCACACACTGCGAGTTGCGCCACTCAATCGGCGATTCCACAAAAACTTGGAAAGTAATCATCATACAAACACCGCGTTATCTCCTCTCGGGGCGACGTCGAGTAATATGGACGGAGACGATACAATTATCCTCGTGAAATTGTCTTTAGTTAGACCGAATTACTCCGCCCTTCCCATAAAGATTTAGTATAACGGTGGAAGCAACCGTTTACTTATCTTGCTCAAAAAACAAGATGGATACAGTATTATTATAACTATACGAATCTTCGCCACGCGTATGGCGTTTCGCGGAAAATAGCGCAAATGTTGAAAGTTTAACAGACTTTATTTGACTGAACTTATGAATGAGAATATCCTACCTTATGCTGATTACGTTTAAATCAATCATTATGAATCTCGCACCCTATATTTTACTTTTTACAGAAATACAAGTCTGTAAAAATTTTCTTCTATTTTAATAATAGACCATTTTCACAAAACTCTTGGCTATTTTTTTTTATTCCAGCAATTAGTCAAGGGCGAATCTTATGCAAATTACTTGTTAACTGTCAAGTCACAGTTAATTTAAAGGGTGCTGGCTGGATAAGCGATGAGAGCAGCGCGGCAGCGATCCACAACACTAATACTTTTAGCTTGTCTCTACTGCTGCCCTAATTACTCGTCAGCTTATGTCTTATTTACAAGGAATTTAATTATATGAGTGGGTTACTTTTAACCTAAAATATTATTCGCACAGTTTCTTTAGCCACAATGATCTGGATGTTTCTCGCACTTGAGATATCCTTAAAAAATTAAGGCAATATTACCTGAACACTCATCTAAGGACTGAAGGATTTTCCATGTGCAGCTATGGAGACTATTGTCGAAGATCGATCGTAGATATTCACACCAGGCGTTTGAGAGCTAAATTGCTTCAATTAAAACCGTTTTATTTAAGGTATTTAAATAAAATTGTCGTTTGTTTGGAGGTTCATGGTCAACTATGGCGATATCATGATAAACTATTTAGACAGATACAGAGCAGCAACGACCTTCAACCATCCTAAGAAATATATATAAATAGATAGAGAATTTTTCAGGTAGGACTCGTAGATACATTTCAGGACCAGAAGAGCGCAAGTTCCGTTTTTTTTTCAAGTATATACTGCTAGGGAGAGCGAGGGCAGCTGAGACGGGTGTTATTATAATCCGTCCGTCCGTCTGTCGCCCCTGACATGGGTTAAGCTCTGTACAGCTGATGTTTACACCCTAACGTTTCTTTACTACCATTTTATATTTTTTCCTTTAATAATGTGGACTTTTTGATTGTAATCGGCTTCGGTCCAATTATGTTTAAGATTATGATTAGTGTCTTGTGGAGAGCGTTTCGTGTATCAGGTCGAGGGACCAACTGTTGTCCTCGTGCGTGTAAGTTGATTTAGTTTTATTTATTTACTTGCTTACTTAACTTACAAGTTTTAAGTCCAGTTATATGTAAGTAGGGCCAAACATTTTGATTTTGCACGAACTTGTCAGCGTTCATAATGCGTATTCTTTGATTATATAATGTCTAGATGGAGCGTCGCCCTAAAATCAAAACAAAAGAAACGAGCCAACTATTTTAAGCATGTGTGCGTGCAGGCGGTGTTTTACACTGTGCGTCTATGTCTCTGTGTGCGTGCTACTACAATTCTATTACATACATTTCTACAATTCTATTACTATTCTACTACAATTCTCCCATAAATCACATATTAAAAAAATAGACTAAATAAATAAGTTTTAGGTGTATGTATGTAGTATTATTCAGAACTTATAAGCCAACAATTGGCTGATATTTTTTGATACGTTTGCTCTATCTAGACATTATGTAATCAAAGCGCGTATTTAAGTTTTCGATTTTGAAGGTTACGTAGTATATAATAGCTTGTTCATGCCCACTGGATACGACGTACACCTTAGAATAAGACCAAATTGTAATAAGGCTTGTGAATAAAATATTTTTTATTATTACTGGGTTGACACCGCTTGCAGATCTATCTGTCATGTGACGACTAGTCTACGATAGGAAGTTAAACAAATTCATGTACGCCGCGTGGAGTAAACCTTCTTTACATAAATTACTTCTATATTTTGTATTGAAACGCACCACTAGAGCATTACAGGCAACATTCAGATAAAACCCTAAGAGCGTTACGTCACTCGCCATTTTAATTCAGTAAACAATGTTCCCGATCAAACACGGTATCAGAGAAATATAAAAAATTATAACGATGCAGATGCAAAGAGTTTTAGTGATAGTATTAATATATACGCAGCCTGTTCTTCCATCACTTATTAGCACAAATTCATTGAGAAGGGAAATTTCAAACTTGTTTAAAAAAACAAACAATAACAATAATGAAGGAGGTATACTAACTCAGAAGGGCAGGAAGATTCAATTGACACCAGATGGAAACTTTATCATCTGTGGTATAGATTCACTCGAAGATGACTATTATGGTTGTCAATCATCTAACGAAGTATACATATACAAAACTTATAGAATTCGTAAAACCGTGAACTGGAAACAATTAAGCATGGCAGCAACAAAAGTTAGCAGTGTTAAGAAAAAAGAGAATACAGTGCCCAAATCTTCGTCAGCCGCTGCGCTGACTCCTCTAACCAATCCAACAGTCTCGATGACATACGCACCGACACGTCAAGCCGATCTGTTTAGTAAAAGAGCTTCGAATAAACTGTTCGACTATCTCGATACTGTACGCCCCAGCAGATCATTATTTAAAAACACATCGAGCAGCACCACACCAATATTTGCCACGAGCGCAGAAACACGACACCCTCTCAGACCCAGATTGAATACTGCACCTACCAGCATTGTCGGTAACCTCATCAAGCTACAAAGCAGAATTACAAGCATTCCCAAAGCCACAACGCTGACTCTTAAATCCAAACCAACTGTCAAGATGGCATATCAAGCATCGACACGTCAAGCCGATCTGTTTAGTCCGAGAGCTGCAGATAAACAGTTCGACTATTTCAATACGGTACGCCCCAATAGATCATTATTTAAAAACACGAAGAGCAGCAGCACCACTCCAATATTTGCCACAAGTGCGGAAACACGACACCCCTTCAGACCCAGCTCGAAGACTGCATCTATCAGCAATATCGGTAACCTCATCAAGCTACAAAGCAGAATTATAAGTATTCCTAGAACTACGACGCCAACTCCTAAAACGAAACCAACTATCATGCTAGCGTATTATGTATCGGAAAGTCAAGCCGATTTGTTTAGTCCGAGAGCTGCAGATAAACTGTCGGACTATCTGGACACTGTGAGCCCCAGCAGATCATTATTTAAAAGGGCTAAGAGCAGAACGACGCCAATATTTGCCACTAGCGCAGAAACACGCAATCCTGTCAGGACCAACTCCAAGACAGCACCTACCAACAATGTCAGTAACCTCGTCAAGCTTGATCTTAGAACGCTGACAACCGAATCTAACATGCCAATCGAATCTCCAGCCAGGGGTACATCACACATGCCAAGCACAAGAAGTATAGTGTGGCGCGCTGACACACAACCTGCTATTAAACATCTTTTTAACTACTAACCTGAAATTAATAAACGGATACAAGAAACAGGAATATATGCATGGATACACACAACAATTGTAATATAAACAAACATACGTCATGTTGATGATGCTAGTCAGCCCTATCTTTTACCTAATTCTTTATACTCAAAATTAGTTATTCTATAGAAATAGTTTTTAGTCTGGAAGTAATTTTGTAATAAAACTTTAATTTACTTTTTTATGTTTAAATACAATCAATCTCTTTTTGGGTTAAAGTTGATTTGGAATTGTGTTTTGAAAAAAAAAAATACTTTTCTTAAGTACTTTAATCTTTTTTCATAAACTTTTTTTTTTTGTTCTGAAGCTTGGGCAACTGTTTTTAAACCACATCATACAGGTCTCTATAGATATGTGATTTTATTTTATTGTTTTAATATTTAAAACGACTACTTTATATTTTTGTGTGGTGGTGAGGTGGTACATATTCCTTTATTATTATTCGTTTATTATTATTCTGGTGAGGTTGCATGAATTACACGCCATGAAATAATTTTCATACAAAATCAAAACAACCATAATAGAAGTTTGATTATTTATACGGTCACTGTGTTTATATAGTTATTCCCTGAAACGTAATGTGGCGGATTTTCTATTATATCGTAATTATCAACCACTTACCTTCAGTGCTATCCAATACACAACTACGTCAATCATTGGAGCAGGTGCCAACATACCACAATTCACATGCCATGCGATTGAGGCCGCCTGAAACGCCACTGGTGCCAGCTAGGAAGAGAGCCCTACCTGCATGCGGTCCGGTACGTTTTCCTGAATGGAGTTGTGAAGAAAAGACTATTAATTCTAACGGAGCGACGCTTTTTAACCTAGAACCATTATTATAAAACGTATAAAACAGGAGACGGTATGTGATGTTGCTGGTGTTCTATCAACACAAGTTGTATGCTGAATGCTGCTGGCTGAATGCTGCGCTTAGAGAATCAAGAACCCCTCATCTTCAAAGAAGAACACACCAACCACAAGAACCACAGGCATTGTTGCGATATAATTCTTCTCGAAGTGTTCGACACTCCTGTTCCAAGTTTGTTTTTCCAAAGTAGGGCATCAGGAGGTGTTTCGTCGAAAACCAACGCTATAGAAACTAAGCCGACTAGTAAGGGTGCTTCTCCACCGACTCCATCGGCTTCGATTGGCCTGGATGACCGGCCATGGAGCACCCGAGATACCGAACTTTATCAACATATTTTGAAACACCGGATAAGCCGATCGGGGCCTATCAAGAGGGAGTTGGTGGAGACGCATCCTAAGACGGCTCAACGCGAGATAACTCGGCATGATGAGTATCGAACCGATCGGTACCACCCAGGCGCATATACGTCGTCGCATGTGCCGCATACGAGTGTGTCAACATACAAGTCCCGCTTTCAAGCTCAGCGATGCTTCGAAAGTGAAATCTTTACAGACATTCCATTTCTATACACGTGACAATAGCTTTAAATAAAACGTTTTAAACCAAAGTCCGTGCTTTAAAACCCGTTTTAAATTTGTATAAAACGATTTAAAACCACGATCACGTGGGCTGTACATTGACTACGTATTACTTTTACAATGAAGTGAAAAGAAACATCTCTTGTTAAAATGGAAAAAACTAAAATTAAAACAATGTTATGATCTGATTAAATGATTAGGTTAGTAAAGTGGAGAAACATCAGGTAACTTATCTGTGAAACATTTTTTTAAAACCTCTTATATTTTCTTTACTTAATTTTAATCAGTTTGGTCTATTATTGTTATAGTTTTGTAATTATTATGATTGTGATATTATTCAAACTCTGCCCTGTAATAATTAAAGTTATTCTTTCAACAATTCCGATTTACATAATGTTGTAAATATATTACAAATAACAGCTTTGTTTGCTAGTGTTTTTGTATTGATAAACATATAAGTACTTATATTATTTTTATTCTGTCTATATTTTCATCCTATTTTTTTTTTAATTATTACTAGAATTTACTAGAATTTGGTGAAGCGTATTCTGTGATAATTTCAACTACTGTTTGGAAATCAAAATATTTTATTTCACAGAAACCTACATGGGCACCTATGAAACGTCTGAAGCCAGGTGCCCGGCTTCAGTTGGTCGTATCCTATGGAGAAGAGCCGGCAAGAAACTACACTGTTGAAAGATACATTCCCGTGACAGACATACAGACAGGCACACGGGACAGGTATAATATCGGGTCCTTCACCCTTAGAGTACAAATCCCTTAAAACTATATACTATCCCTGGTGGTTTAGTGGCTCGATGTATCTTGGTCCTCGACACTCAGCTTTGCCATGCTTTAACTGCGTATAAATATAAATTGTAATAATAATAATTAAATTACATCATCATAAACTTGCACTTCAAAATCGTGCAAGTACATGGGCGAGTATATTTCATACTCGCCCATGTGCAACAGACGATAAAGTAATAACAAAATTCGGTAATTTTTGTACCAAAACACAACATTATGATTACAAATTTAATCATTAATATTATAGCAAATAATTATGCTCAATGGTTGCTGTCGTAATCGTAATGCAGAACATTTTCGTGCACTCTGCTGTTCTACTCCGTATATTGTGCTCCGTTGGTTGCGCCGAGTTCCGAGTGCGCCATGTGGTACCCATGCGTAATATTTACAGCCCAGGGAATTCCGAATATAAAACAAACCCACCGCAGCCAGTGTTCAAACATGACGATGCGAAGCTAAACCTCCGTGATGACTACGCAGATTTATTTGACCACCTGCTATCTACTCCAACAAGTCCACATTTAGACTCGGAATCACCGCTGCCTCAATTAAGTCCACAGCTGATGGATTGGGCTAACATGTATGATATGACATCGCATAGTCCGCTATTTTTTGGAAAAAAGGAGGAGATATTGTCGGAAGGAAATGATAAGATATCGTCGAGCACCATGTATCCGGTGAAGAAGGACGCGACCACAACGACAACAACGACGACCACAACGACGACCACAACGACGACCACAACGACCACCACGACCACCACAGCGACCCCGCCTACGACCATCCCGCCGTACCCAACAGAGGACCCCATCGCGATAAAGTGTGCTAGTTTGGCTAAATGCCAGTTGAAAGTATGGAAGAAATAGAACCACACGGATCCACTTACTGCAGTGACAAGTAGAGGCTGAGAAAGCTCGACTTTCTAAGAGACTTTCAAAGTTTGTCTGTTACTTGGTGAAACACCATAATTTGTACAGTGTAACAGAGTTTTGAAATTTTGTAGCCTTTTATGTTTTTTAAGGTTACAAACAAAAGAAAATCGGAACTTATATAATCACACAACGTGCCGCTAGTATGAGCACTTAGTTACAAGCTGTGCCTGCGGATTCGCTCACCTAACTATTATATTCTTATCTTATTTTATATATATCTACATCTCAGTTTGGATTCCGCGCACATAAATTAACGTCAGATGCTGTTCATCAATTAACGGAGTTTATAATTTCTAAGCTAGATAATAAGAAAAAGACCATGGCCATTTATCTGGTTTTAGCCAAAGCATTTGACACAGTCTGTCCCATCTTGATCAACAAACTTGAATACTTAAGAACTAGAGGTTTACCACTAGGTCTGTTTGCAAATTACCTGAAGGGTGGAACACAGGTCGTTAGAGTGTATGGTTGGGCTAGTGATGAAGTACCGATTGAATATGGCGTCCCACAAGGCAGTATCCTCGGCCCCACCTTGTTCTTAGTTACATTAAAAACAAAGAAAATGGGAAAATAATTACATTCGCTGATGATACTGCATTACTTTTTTATGGTGACACGTGAGAAGTATTTTATAAACTCGCCCAAAATGGGTTCAACCAGGTGTCTAAGTGACTTAAAGACAACATCCTCACCTTAAATGTAGACAAAGTTCATGACCTATATACACTCAGAAAACAAGACTTTCCAAACCTTCTCATTATCTCACACAATTGCAACTTAACATCTAACAATTCATGTAATGGTCCGCGTTTGTTGAAACCTAACACCGTCAAATATTTGGGTATTCTAATAGATAGCCGCCTAATTTTCCAACACCACATTGGCCTCAATGTGGTGTTGGAAAATTAGGCGGCTATCTAGAATGGCTGGGTTCCTAGAATTCGAAAACTTATTCTTCGTCATATTACTGCCACTTACATAATTAAAACTGTTTATTTAGCATTGTGCAAATTCTCAGGCTGGTTTTCCAGCAAAGATGAGCGAGTATGCGTAGCGAGGGATGTGTGTAAAACTAACCAATACCAACGCTAACTTAATTCAAGCTGTGAAAATGAAGCGATGTTATTGACTGGTTGCACACACGTCCCTCGCTACGCATCCTCGCTCATCTCTGGTGGAAAACCAGCCTTACTGTCTTATTGATTAACCTCTTGGGGTGGAGCTGCTAAAATTTACTTACTGAAACTTGAGAGAGCCCAAAGAGCCATATTAAAAGTAAGTTCGTTCCTATATATATCCTATGGTTGATCTATATCTGCGGTTATATACTGGCTGTTAGACAACTTTTTATTCTATTGACAGTTACTAAGAAGCACTTGGAACTTTCTTACGACCTTAAAATGATCTCAGGTAAGAGAAAAACTACGGATGTCTCCATAACAAATAGATATAAATTCAGTCTAGCACATAATTTTTACGGTTTCCTGGGTCCATATTTCTATAATAATATGAACAAGCAGCTGTTAATTTATCCCCTTTCTAGGGCAGAGTGCAAAACAAAAGTTTGTTCGTGGCTTTAAGGCATTGCTTCCAAAGCAACAGAACGTTTAGGTAATAGATGATGGCATAGATGGATATACAGTTTACATACACGCACCCGACATACCACCACTCTCACCCTCAACGACACACACTCACATATACTCAACCTCACCAACACACACTCACTCATACTCACCCTCACCGACACACCCCCAGACATGCATACCCCAAATCAAAAATCAATATTAAGATACTTTTGCCACCAGAATTGTTTTAATTTTCTTTTTATGAGATTATGGAATCCGACGGAATTGATCTTTTGGATTCCATACAGCTTAGATCCCTCTCTTCATCCAAAAGCTATAATTATTTGGGTATGTCGGGAGCGCTAGGCATCAATGTTGCTTACATGAAGCAATCGTTGCAGGAGCACTTCTTTGGTCGCCTGAAGATGGTGTTAATTAGCCTTCTTTCAGGTGGAAACGAGGTGCGCGCCCTCAACGGTTGGGTCAAGCCAATCTTGATGTACTCTTTCTGGATGAAGGATCCGTACACTGCTGACTGGAAACCGGATGCATCACCCGCGATCATCTATGATGAGATTGTAGATCCCGCGGAAGTGTGGGGGTCGAGGCTTTTTAAACGCGAAGACTCTCCATAACCGCGAGGTGAGTAATCTCAGAGATTTTTTTTTTTTAATCCGTGACCACCGTTCACCGTGATGTTGTCGCAGTTGACATAGGGCTCACACCAGCTCGCTGTAGTCCTTACTGCCGATGACCGCAAGCAGGTATGGCAAACCAAGGAGCTTCTATGGTTCTTCACGAGCCCGGTGTAGACTCCTTAGCGTCCGTAGCCTGGCTATGTTTTGGGGATCTTTTCGGGGAAAAGATCTCGCCTCTGCAAGCGAGAATTAAGAAAAAAATACATAGTTGAGTAATGGAACTTACTCCAAAAAGAACGGGATAGTTCCTTGTTAGGATATTTTTGATATACATACTTACTAAAAGTCTAGAAAAATCTGAGTGAGGGAAATGCGATTTTTGGCCGTTATGTTGATAAAATAATAAAATCCCTACATCAATATTGCCAATTCCGAAGAGTAAGGTTTGAAAATAATAGGATACTGAGCCCTGCACCAGATTCAGTACTAAAAATGACCCATTGCATGCAATACGGATGCAAATGAGCCGTGCGACTGCCACACGGCTCATTTGTCGTATGTGCCGACGTATGGTATGGAGTGTACTGTGATAACTTGTAACTTTTCCGGTATACAATGTACAAATACACTACACAAAATACTGAGACAAAGTGATTTACAAGGAACCGAAGAAGACTATTAGGGTTCGATAGAATAAAATAAGACTAAATTCATGCTAATACTATAAATTCGAAAGTAACTCTGTCTGTCTGTGTTACCTTTTCACGCCTAAACCACTGAACGGATTTCGATAAGATTGCATTCCGGGGAAGGATATACTTATGTAGTAGTTTTTATCCCGATATTCCCACGGGAGCGACACATATGCGGGTGAAACCACGGGGCGCTGCTAGTAAGAATATAAACTAGCAGAGCCCGACTGAATTTACTTGAATTTACTGACTTATTTAATAAGAATTCTGTAAGAATCTATGATGAATAAGTAGAATGATTTATAATAATAATAATAAGTTTTATTCATCAAAAAGTAAAAATACAATGTGACGGATTCGGTGAGCCACAAACTAATCATCGCTTGTATCTTGTGGCTCTGGAGTGCAATTTTACAATATTAATGATTACAGTTTGAGGATGTTAGATAGTTACAAAAAAGTTAAGAATTAAAATAAAATAAAACATTCGTGCGATTCTGATCACAAAATAAAGTAGTATTGGTATAAACCAATACTATTTTATTATTAAGTAGTATTGGTATAAACCAATACTACTTTATTTTGTGATCAAAATCGCACGAATGTTTTATTTTATTTTAATTCTTAACTTTTTTGTAACTATCTAACATCCTCAAACTGTAATCCTTAATGGGATCCCTTCTTTTCGCATAATGTTCTTTGTCCTAATATACTTCGGCATAACGATTTTGGCACAATTTGTTTTGGCATAATAATACTTCGGCATAATTTTTTTAGGCATACATTTTATGTTGGCATAATCATCTTAAAGACTAATTTGTTTTGGCATAAATTTGATTCGCATAACGTTAGTAGGCCTAATGACTATTAGCATAATAATATTTAGGCATACAATTAATTAAATTTAATATGCTGTGCAACAAAAGTAAGTGACAGAACCGAATTGCTGCAAAACCGACTCCACGTAGTCTTGTTTGTCCTACCCCTAGAGTGTAATTTAAAATCGCGTAGGCGCGTAGGGGCGAGGCGGCCCGCGGGCTGAGGAGCAGGCGGCTGCGAGCGAGCCGCCGCGGCTGAGGCTGGCCGGCGAAGCCGGCCAACAAGCCGAAGTTGCGGTGGTGAGCGAAAGCCGTCTGCGACGATTAGCACGCGTGGGGCCGCCGGAAGCCCGCAGCGCCGGAGCCGTGACAGAAACCCTGCCTGCTGCATGTTGCATGCTCGCTTGAATGCTGCATGCTGCATGCTTGTTTGCATGCTGCATGCTGCATGCTTGCTTGCATGCTGCATGCTTGCTTGCACGCTGCATGCTTGCCTGTTTGCTGCATGCTTGCTTGCATGCTTGCTTGCATGCTGTATGCTTGCTTGCATGCTGTATGATTGCTTGCTTCATGCTTCCTACAGCTAAAAAAAAACCCACAATAATGTTCAATACGTTATATTATATTAATATGTTATATATTACCTGATTCAGGAGATATGGCTTTTTTCCAATCGTCGAAATAAATTGGTATATCCTCTTCGGGCAAATTAAGCTTTAGGATATTGTGCTTAAAAAAGTTATGCTTTAGAACTTTATGACTAATAAATTTATGCTTTAGAATATTATGCTTAATCATTATTATGGTTCGAGAAATTATGCTTAAAAAAATTATGCGTAAGCTGTTATGCGTAATTATATCATGCGAAAATATAATTATGCCAAACAAAATTATGCTAAGTTATATTAGGTCTTAAAATTTTATGCAAATGGATAGGGAACCATCATTAATATTGTAAAATTGCACTCCAGAGCCACAAGATACAAGCGATGCTTAGTTTGCCTAAGGCTTGTACTACGGTGCATGTGTGTGTGTTTGTCTGTGTGTGTGTGTGTGTGTGTATGTGAGTGAGGGGGTGATTGTATGTGTGTAAAGGTGCTAGATTAGAGCTAATTTGACTTTGACTTTCAGATTTTAACCATCATTTTTCTGTGTCTGTAACGTACTAATACCAGAAATTAAATAAACTTACTCAATGAACTCCTGTCTAAAATTAATGTTTTCTATTCTTTTTTTTTTAAACATATATCCTACACCCACATCACATCACACATCTGATAACTAGGTAAGTACCTACTAATAAACAGCTGACGGGTGCAACTCGAATTGACATATATTAATGACGTCTGTGACGTTACGACTATTACGAGGGAGCTTCGAGTCGTATCTGCCAGCTTTATCTTGGTGGTTTACATACCTACTCGTACAGATGTAAATTGTAAGAAGTCTAATTGCGTAGCGCAGATTTATTTGATCAAAAATCTAGCTACTTAAACAACTTGCTAACAACTTTATACTTTAACAACTATAGGTATGAAATTCCATTTGGTACATTATATAAAATAATAAATACTTCAACAAATTATTTATCTGTAACAGAACTAGAGAGACATATAACGGTTAATAAAAATATATCTCTTGAACCCTAAACTCCAGAAACCCCATTTCTCATACATGAAAAACAACTCGCCGAAAGCATAACTTTTTTTTCTTTCGGTATTTAAACTTTTTTTGGTGGGCTACAATTTACGGAATTGTTTCTGTAATAATTATGAGAAAAAAATACGGCATAAATGGACATTGCGTTTTACAACATTTATAAATTGATTCAATACCAAAACACATCCGATTAAATATGATTCACTTCGACAAAAATTAGACATGCTCTCCACGGTTGTAGGTTTACCTATTTTTATAAATATTGGGATTGAAACTTACTTGATAAGTAATGCGGTACGGAATATTTTACTACTTTATAATCGTCAAGCACTTAGTGACGTCATCAGCACCTCGCTTCCGTCCAACGTTACGAATGTCAATTTTTCACAAAACAGTGTAAAAAATTACCCAATTCAAGAGCAACAGCCACCGAAGCTTTTTGATGAGCAATGGCTAAAGCCAAAGCTGGGATTTTACATGAACTGGTGTGTGGTACAGTCAGTCCACAGTGGGCACTAATTGTGCAGCCGAAACCATTATTACGACAGAACAATACACAAGAACTAGTTCAAAAACCGTTTCAACAGCCCTTTCAACAACCAATTCAAAAACCGTTTCAACAGCCGAATCAACAGCACTTTAAAAAACCGTTTTATCATCCAGTTCACATGCCGGTGCTGACTCAATCATCAATTGAAATGTGGTTTGATCAACCAATACAAATGACGAATCAACCGCTAATTACGATGTCGGATTTACGACATGAGCCGACCTCCCAACGGATTTTTTATCACAGTAGAAAGAAGAAGCTTCGAGGAAATTTAAGACAGAGGCACAGAGTGTCGTCCAGTACCAGGCCGCCTTATCTCAAAGGAATCAGACCTGATGACAGTGATAATGGCCCACATAGTGAATACAATATGTGTGTTGGAAAAGCTGTTTGTCAAAAACACGAATGGACACCTAAAAGAAAAAAGCCGGCCAGGAGCAGTCGGCAGCAGCAGTGAGCAAGAGCAGCAGTGAGCAACCGCAGGAGTGTGGAACAGTCGCTGGTCTGCTGTATTTATTTATTTAATACTTCAAGCACATAAATGTACAGAGGCGGACTTAATGCCATAGGCATTTTCTACCAGTCAACCTTTATTCAGTCAATTTAGTATATTAATAAATAGCGCATATTGAATGAACCTGCGCTAGCTGCTTAAATATTCATCTAAATGTCAGTCTCAAGGTAAGAAAAATAACTGCGCTATGTGTTTCAGTTTTTATATATATTAGGTGTATCTGTTCCATAATCAGCCTATAATGTTCCAACTGCTGGGACACAGGCCTCCTCTCGGTGAGAGGGAGTGGGCCGTAATCCACCACGCGGGCCCAGTGCGGATTGGCAGATGTCACATGTCTTCGAATTTTTGGTTCTAGGACATGCCGGTTTCCTCACGATGTTTTCCTTCACCGTTTTGAGAGCAGTGGTGATGAAATAATTTACACAAAGTAAAGCGCCTGTCTGGGTTCGAACCTACGACCTACAACTCGTAAGTCGCGGCCGTTACCACTTGGCCACCACTGCTCTCCATCTGTATCTGTTCATAATGAAATATTTTAAGAGATACACTCACAAATGCTTAGGACCTATAGAAACGATATTTTTTTTAAAATCTAAGTATGTTTTTCCTAACATTAATAATAATTTAAAATTACTTGACACACATAATAAATACTGGCTCCTTCTTATTTTTTAACATCCATTATGCTGATTTCTACGTAGTATTTACTGTCATTGAAGCGGGCCGCCGCGGAATGACAGACGGCGTGCGGCGTCTTATGAATGATCAAAAGAGAACCGCGCGAGCGCATGCGGCGTACCTCCCTCCCCCGCGCGTCTCATCAGCCCCACCCGGTACGAGCGTCGCACTGCACGCGCCTTAGCTAGCGTCGGGCTTCGTTTCCACCAGGAGTACCAGAACATGATGGTGTGTTACAATAACAAGTATCATGGAGCCACTAAGTACATAACTCGCGAGTGACGATCATGATGTGATTCCTTCGTTTGATTTGAATGGTTTGGTTGTGCAACGACATTGAGTTTTTTGTAGGTAGGTAAAGGTTCATAGTAAAAAGTATGAATAAATATAGAATTCTTTAAGAATGCTCTTTTAATTGACACCTTACACTAATGATACTATAAAGCGTTACAAAGTTTACCTACGCCGCATTCGATCTTTAAAACGGCACACGATAACGTATTATATGTGCCACAAGGACCGTTTGGCGCCTGAATGGCATTGACAGGGGGCGTTGTTGGTAAATATTTGTGAAATAATACTCACAGACATTGACAAAATAAAATGGCGGCGTTAGTTCCGATTTTGGCTACGCGCCGGAAGAACCATGCAGCATTGTAGATGATACGAGGAAGTAGGACAGCATGTCACAATGATGACATATGGAAGTAGGACGGCAAGTCGTAATTATCGGGAGCGAAAAAAAGACAAGCATTATATTGCTTTCGTTGACGCAGCGACGCCGACGCACAGTGGATCGACTCCATACAAACTGGCGGACATAGGACTATAAAAATATAATTTCAAGATTTTTCAAAAACAAATGATGCCAATGTGCTCTCCTCAGTAATCTAAATTGAAAGTACTTCGATTAAACCCTAATTTTAGGAGTAATATGAGTAAAACTGATTGCAATGTATGGAAAATTATATAAAAAAATGTTTTCCTGCGATTCCCGCACATTTTCCGGTTTTGACGCTTATAATATATTTTGACATAATATTTAGGAGATTTCGTCCGAACATACTTATGTCCCCTAGTGTCCCACCCTTGGAGATATACGACAAATATATGATTTTTATTTTTTGTATCAATAACTCTTCTTGTTGTTATATGATTTTAGTACAAATGAGGCTTTAGTTTTGTACAAGATATAATAATAACAATCGCAACATTACACAATGTGAGTATTGTTAGTAAATAAGTATGAACATCAACAGCCGGCTAGCAAGATAATTGCAATTAGTTAATTGGATTACCATTACCATTACCATCATTAGTCAACTTTCCAAATCCTTCTTGTAGTCCTTTGTCCATTAAGAATACTTAGATAATTACGCATTTATTGTAAAAAAAAAAAGATAAATGAGATTATGAAGAGATGTAGATAAATGAGGGTAGTTACGTATTTTAAAACATAAGGCAATATAAGGTCTTGTAATGAATAAGTGTATTTAGTTAAAATTGCAATTTCCTCACATTAAAATCATTATGGCCTTCCGTGGTTCCGGATAATGATTAGGATGCAGAAGTTTAGCGGTATAAACAGTAATTCACACGTTTTATTTTGTATGTATTTTGAGATTATAGTGTATTATCAATTTGATCAATAGAACTAATTCATTAGTATATTTTATGTTTTCTGGTTAGTTATTGCATATCCATTTACACTTATGTTCTGTGGTTTTAATTCCTACAAAAACCATGCAAACATATCCTTTTATTTCATCTGAATTTCTCCATTAAATGTCATATAAAACATTAGAAAAATATTTCCTGTATCTAATACTAACAATACTCACATTGTGTAATGTTGCGATTGTTATTATTATATCTTGTACAAACTAACTAATGGACAAAGGACTACAAGAAGGATTTGGAAAGTTGACTAATGATGGTAATGGTAATCCAATTAACTAATTGCGATTATCTTGCTAGCCGGCTGTTGATGTTCATATTTATTTACTAACAATACTCACATTGTGTAATGTTGCGATTGTTATTATTATATCTTGTACAAAACTAAAGCCTCATTTGCACTAAAATCATATAACAACAAGAAGTTATTGATACAATAAATAAAAATCATATATTTGTCGTATATCTCCAAGGGGGGACACTAGGGGACATAAGTATGTTCGGACGAAATCTCCTAAATATTATGCCAAAATATATTATAAGCGTCAAAACCGGAAAATGTGCGGGAATCGCAGGAAAACATTTTTTTTATATAATTTTCCATACATTGCAATCAGTTTTACTCATATTACTCCTAAAATTAGGGTTTAATCGAAAAAACCATAAGAGTACTTTCAATTTAGATTACTGAGGAGAGCACATTGGCATCATTTGTTTTTGAAAAATCTTGAAATTATATTTTTATAGTCCTATGTCCGCCAGTTTGTATGGAGTCGATCCACTGTGCGACGGCGCAATACTGAGTTCATGTCTGCTGTCACTGGCAGAGCTTAACGTGCCACTTGCGCAGCGTGTATAACCTATCTACCTCTTTTTAATTATAAAATTGCCTTACACGGTATGTAAATTAAAAGTTTTCTCTTAAACTGACCCCCAAACAACAAAAAACTGCTTTCTGACTAGCGATCCATGTGCGCGTCATCGAGACCTAACATCATGCAAAAATTCAAATGCCTACGTTGCATAGATCTCTAGAATTACTTCTGGGAAAGACGGACAAAAAGTGATCTTAAAAATATTTATGTATTTTACCTTGTAGTTCTGAACCATAAAAAACATTTTTACAAAAAAAAAAACAACCGACTTCCAAAAAAAACACTACAAATTGAAAAATAACTTTAATTTCGAAAGTCGGTGTCTTTGGTTCCGCGTTTTCGTTTATTGACACCGACTTCCGAAATTAAAGTTATTTTTCAATTTGTAGTGTTTTTTTTGGAAGTCGGTTGTTTTTTTTTTGTAAAAATGTTTTTATTTTTCACTTTTTAGTGGGTCAGTTTGTAATTTATCTAAGTTACAAAAGCCTAATGCCAACTGTTCATCACCTTTTACAAAATATTGCTTTTCCCGATGCTGGGACGTTAATTGTTGAGGAGTTCTCCCGGTAAGAACCAGGAGATCCTCAACAATCAATGCAATACGCATTGTGACGAGCATAAATTGCTTAGCAACCATATTAAAGTAATCGAATCGCCTCGCTTACTGGCGCTCTTAATCTCGAAACGGTCGATGACTTCATTTACCTGGGCTCTAACATATCTAACACAGAGTCTTGCGAAAAAGAAATCCGTAGACGTATAGGCATGGCCAAGAATGCTATGTCTCAGCTTCAAAAAATATGGAGAGATCGCAACATTTCACGAAATACCAAAGTGAAATTGGTCAGCACGCTGGTTTTTTCAATTTTCGGATACGGAGCAGAAACTTGGACCTTGAGAAAGGCCGACAGAGCTCGTATAGACGCCTTCGAGATGTGGTGTTGGAGGAAGTTGCTTCAGATACCATGGACTGCATTCCGTACCAACGAGTCTATCCTACGCGAGCTCAGAATAAAGACCAGACTCTCTACGATCTGTCTCCGCAGAGTTTTGGAATTTTTCGGCCACATAGCGAGGAAAGATGGCAATAACCTTGAACAACTTATGGTTACCGGCAAGGTGGATGGTAAACGTCCAAGAGGTCGCAGCCCTTTGCGATGGTCGGACCAGATAAGCTCTTCTCTTGACACGAAGTTTCATGATGCGCTTCACCTGGCCAAGGATAGACAGAGATGGCGAAACATCGTCAGGGAAAAGATGTTTTCAAGGGAGGATCACGACCCTCAGTAATGAGGAATACGACTTGAGGAGGAGGATGTAAATATGAATTTATTCCGTTGAGAGCTTCGTTTTGGACACCTTAATGACTTAGTTTATGCAAAAGTGTGCGATGGTGCACGCAATTAAATGCTTTGGAGAGATCACAGAAAACTCTAATAATTATAGCATTCAGCGAGTTCTCCCATGTGTTTCAGAAGAGCAATTACCCGCATTTGTAGTCGAACGTCCTTTTGTACAGCCATATTGTTCATCATGACTATTTAAATTAAAATATCTTAGCAATAAAATGCTTGAGTATTAACCTTACAAATATTTTACGAAATACAGATGAGACAGATATAGGGCTAAAATTGCCAACTTTATTTTTATTACCCGATTTAAATAATAGTATGAGTTTGCTACTCTTCATGAGGTCAGGAAAAGTACCTAAATCAACACATTTATTAAAAATAAGAGTTACGGCTTCGATGTCGGTTGTATTACTGAGGGCTGATTTTACCAAAGTCAGATATTTTTTTAATCGTGGAATAAAATTGGCGTCTGACAGTTCTAGTATGGAAAAACTGTAAAAAAATCAAAGGATGTCACCACAATCTGCCCAAACGAAGTACCGAGGTACACTTAGTGGCATAAAATACACTAGATTACACTGAATAATGTTGCATTTATATATTTTTCATAAGGTTACCCGGGGACGAGAATAAAATAACTTTTATCGTAATAAAAAGCTCGCCATTTTAGGCACAATTATACTACCTTGGTCCATTACCTTACCTAATAAAAGAAAAAACTGTCAAGTTGACGTTTTAGTCTATCAAAAAGTACTACTATGTCAAGTTGACAGTTTGACAGTTGTCTGCTGTCGGCTTCAGCTGCTGTTGTTTTTGTTTCGTTTCAAATATTTTTATATTATAATTCAATCTAAATTAAATAATAACTCTCATTGTCTATTCGATTATCGTTAGGCAACGTTATGTACTTACCTAACATAAGAAAGGATGCTTATACCCAAAAGTAGCTGAATACAAGCTGTGAATGTTGATGACCAGGACATAATATTAGAAGCAGTGTTAGAAGTCTATCAGAGCGATTAACAAACTCGATAAATGAGTTCCTTAGCGTCGACATACAAGGGTTTCCAGCAAGCTTAACATACGCCAGATCATCAAGTTGCAGTGAATAGAAGCCACATTTAAATAAAGCCTTTTATTGACTTCATCTTGATTTCTTGAAATAAATAAAACATTAGGTCAAGAAACATCGAATACTTACATAAAACACCCTTTTTTATGCTTACTCTGCCTTTATTGTGATGTGCATAAAGGGTGGAAGTTGAATTTGAGATTCGATACTGAGTAGCCCACTTCATGGAATTCAAAAGCATTTCCTATTATTATCGGGCCCTGGAGCCCGAGCGGCACTCGAATCAATTAAAGCCTGGAAGTCATCTTTCCAGTAATATCTACCAATAACATTGGAGTAAATAGACTTATCAAGTTAGTTGTATGGAATAAAACAATAAATATTTTTGTTTTTTTATTAGCGTTCTTCATTTTCAATTTCATCTCTCACTAAAATATTATCAAGGAAAGTGGCAGGCGCTGTTATATTTTCTTGATGCCAAGCCCAACCCATATACCAAATTATTGTCATAATGTGAGCACAGCAATCCACTGTTCATTTGCCAACAATGCAACTACAGTAGTAGCTGTGGATTCTGTGCTCCCAATTGGTATGAGCCATATTTAATAAAATGTAGGTATAATATATTTTAGACCCTGTATGTTTTGATTTTATTCGTCCCCTTATTAGTTTTACTTCCTGTGCACTTTTAATTGGTATATGGATTTGCTCGGCATCACAGATTTCAATTAAAAAAGATCCATTTTCTCTAATGTGTTCCCCATAATATGACCGGGCCTGCTTAATTTGATAAGTTCCCAGTGCAAACAAAATTAAGTCTGACATTGTCATCATCGAGAACTCTTCCAAAAGTGTTACACCTGCATCAATGCTATGAAAATGTGCTCTTCATCTATTCATATTAATAGGTAATATTAGAAATGCTATGGATACCAGCAAGGGATTGTTGACACCATACACATTTTGATGTTTCATTTGATGGTTGGCTTTCAATCACAGCAATATGTTGGCTATCACTATCTTGGTGATGTGCCTTGCCGGTCTTGTTAGATATATTATATGGGAGATATTGTAAGACTGTATGTTATCATCCTGTACTCCTTGATAAGAAACGCACCTCATGTTTGTAAGCACTAGCCTGAAAGCAATAGATTTGTTAAGATCTTAAGTATTTTATTCTCTTCATAATGATAAAACGTGAACAGGATACTTACGCGACGCTCAAACCAAAAGCCTGAGTATCCAAATCGTAATGTCCATTATGAATACCCAATCCGTCAGGACAGGAACCAAATCGTGAGGTGACAAACGGAATACCAGAAAGAATACCCAAGTTATTAAACAAAATCCACAACACAGACGAGTATCCCGAAACGCAGAAACATTTATAAATTAGTCAATGCAGAAACGAACGGAATAACATTTACCCATGAAGCGTAGCATCTCTACCTAATCTGTGCCCATGAAATAATGTGATGTCCACAGAACACATTGACATAGAAAAGGAACAGAACACGTATACTCTTAATGTCAACTCGTACGTGCAAAGTTGCCACATGATTTAATTGTGTTACAGGTTATTAAAACTTTAAATAATTTATTATGTAGTTTTAAATTATTTATGGATAAAAACACAATTATTTTCGAATTCCCCTATTTTTTCTCTACGATTTGGTGCACGTGTACCTCGAGGTACATGTTTGGGCAAAGTTGTATGGGCTTTTGCTGACCTCCTTTATTCTGAGGATAAGATTTATTCTAGGTAGGTATAAAAGTTTGGTGGAATGCGCCCTTAAAAGTTAAATGGAGATGCCCAGTAATCACCAATGTTTTTAGATTTAAATGTGCTAACAATATGAATGTCATTATTGTTCGAAGCTAATTAAGCGACTACAGTTAGGCAAATTACTACCTATGCAAAAGGTTTTCAGCTTTAGACGGGGACGAATTTAAGGAGCGAGTCGTTGTTATCCGTTAATAATTTTCCAAGTGGTTTACTTAATTATTGAATGTGTTGTGTGTGTATGTGTGTGTTAATTGTTGTATGCTTGAAAATTTAGATTTAGCCAAAACACATTTTTTTAAATATTTTTTGACATAAGTACCTACTTTAAGAAAGGAGTATAAAACCTGTATTTTTTTCAGACCACATTACTCTAATAGTCACGCTCAACTTTTATAAATACCTGAAGTGTCAATGGATAGTAGATTGGTATTCTTTTTGCACAACATCAAAAAGGGCTCCATAGATTTAATTAGGTATCTATAATTAGAGATGGTGTAATTTTATGAGCTATAATATTTTTAAACTTTTTACAGGACCTACATGTATATAACAATAGATGAAGTAGGTATAAGATAAGCAATAATCTTCTTTTTGCTGATTAGTATTGTTAGTTTCGTGTTAGTGTAAAACAACTAATTATGATCCTTTTTGTTTTACTGTGCATTTTCGATAGATATCACAACCTGTGTCACAAACAAAGAATTTATTGAAAAAACAGGATGTTGCATGATGCGCTCTCGACACCGGCAGTGCGTCACAGTCGCAAGTAGGCCAGGCACAATGGGTAAGTACGAAAACAACGCGTTAAGATTTAACATAAACAAAGTTCAAGATGGTGGTGAAAAAAATAAATAATGTGTCCGTTTATGCTTCTTACAGGTATGTTGAGAACAGTGTGGAGGTCTCGAAGATGGTGATGAGAAATAAGTGGACTGTATGATTTGCTGGTACAAACTGAATATATTTCTAAGATCGACATATATACAACGCGGTGGCCCGTGGAGAAGTGTCCTGTGAGCGCGAGTGTGCGACGCCGCCGGGCGTCCCTCGCCGCCCGTCGCCCGCGCAGCCCGGTGCCCGCGTCCCCCGTGCCGCACTCCGCACCGCCTGGCTCAGCGGCTCGGAGGCGCTGCCTGCAGCACGCGAAGGTGTCGAGGTTCGATTCTCGACAAGTTCCCGCCCACGTTGAGATGAGTGTTGATGAAGTTAAATGTCTTGAGCTGGAAGAGGGCAAATGTTATTGTATGCTCTCCGAATGTTGCCTCTCCTCGTCTTCACTTCAGCAACACGATTGATCCCGTCAACACCAGGGTAAACGTTAATGATTCTTCCTAATGGCCATAATAATGGTGGAAGAGTCTTGTCCTTTATAAGGACTAAGTCGTTGAGCTTGAGCTCATTGTTGGAGGACGTCAACCACTTGGATCTCTGCTGCAGAGTTGAGATATATTCGTCTCGAAATCGGGCCCAGAAATGTTGCCGGATATATTCGATTCTCTTATAGCGCTCCGTACAGCTAATATCCTTTTCTAAAATTTGTGGATGTGGAATTGACGTGAGTGGTCGTCCAATCAAGAAATGGGAAGGGGTGAGTGCGGTAAAGTCGAAGGGATCAGTAGACAGGACAGTAAGTGGGCGAGAGTTTAAAATAGCCTCAATTTGAGCCAAACATGTGGCCATCTCCTCATACGTAAAATGAACTGCTTGTAATAAACGTCTAAGGTGATGTTTAGTCGAACGGACAGCTGCCTCTGCCATTCCATTAAAGTGAGGACTATATGGAGGAGTAAATTTAAAATCAATACCTTCTTGTGCCATGTCATATTGAATATTAGAACTGATGAGAAATTTATGTAGATCATTAGATGCACCAACAAAGTTCGTCCCATTGTCAGACGAAATGCTTTGTGGCTTCCCCCGGCGAGCAATGAACCTGTTTAGCGCGGCTATGAAAGCTTCTTTCGTTAGTTCTGTAACAAGCTCCAAGTGAATGGCTTTTACTGACATACACACAAAAATACACAGGTAGGACTTCAAGAGCCTGCAGCCTCGCCCCTTGCGATCTGCTACCAGCACTGGCCCGGCATAGTCCACACAACAGTGTAGAAAGGGAAATTCTAAATTAGTTCTATTAGAAGGAAGTTGGCCCATTATGGGTTGAATAGTCTGAGCCTTATATCTAAAACATTTTAAACATTTGTTTACAGTTGACTTCGATAGATTACGACCTTTTAGTGGCCAATAATTTTGACGTATTATAGACAACAATAACTGCGGTCCTTCATGTAATGACTTTAAATGGTACATACGAAATAATAATTTTGTAACATGATGTTTGCTACAAATGAGTATGGGATGCTTTGCATCATAGCTATACGGCGAGTTGTCCAACCTGCCACCCACACGAATAATTTGATTTTCATCTATGAAAGGTGACAAACTGAGCAATCGATTATTGCTTGGTAAAGCCTTACCAGCCTTTAAGACAACGGACTCAGTGGGAAACATCTCAGACTGAGCTTGACGAATAATAATGTATAACGAGTCTTGTAATTCTAGAGGAGTGAAGGTATCGGTAAGTTTATTTGATTTATTTTTAGTATTATTTATAAATCTTTGTACATAAGCAATGATTCTTTGTAATTTATTGAAATTAGAATATTTTTGTAATAAATTTGATATTATATTTATATTTTGATTGATGTTGTTAATTTTATTTGTAGCTAGACACATTTTTTCTTCGGTTTTCAGTTGAACATTTTTATTTGTGTTTGGCATAGTTGGCCACATAGACTCGTTTAGTTTTAAGAACTGTGGTCCATGCCACCATAAATATGAATCATTACTTAACTGATCAGCAGATGAGCCCCGCGATACTATATCTGCGGGATTTAATTTTGAAGGTACGTAGCTCCATGTGTGACCATGTGTTTTCTCTTGTATTTCGTTTACACGATTACTAACAAAATGTTTGAACTGATTGGGTTGAGACGATAACCACCCTAAAACTACTGTCGAGTCACACCAGAAACGACATTTTTGAATATTTAATGTTAACGCCGTTTTTACTTTGACGAACAGTCTTGCACCCAGTAAAGCTCCGCACAGTTCCAGGCGCGGAATAGTGACTGGTTTTATTGGTGCAACCCTATTTTTTGAAGCAAGTAACTGTATATGAATGTGACCTAAACTGTCAATGGATCTAATATATAAACACGCGCCATAAGCATTCTCTGACGCGTCAGTAAAAACATGAATTTCACTAATAATATAATTGTTGCAAACAATCCAACGTGGTATTTTTAAATAGTTAAGATAATGCAACTTATTAACAAAGGAAGTCCAACGATCATTTATTTCTTTGGGCAGTTTCTCATCCCATGAATAGTGTTTTACCCATAATTCTTGTATAATAATTTTTGCTTCTATTAGACAAGGGCCTACTAATCCTAAAGGGTCAAAAATTTGGCTTATAGTCGACAAAATGTGCCTTTTAGTTGCATTTTTACTAATACTAATATTTACAGAAAATGACAATTTATCTGAACTTGGTTCCCAATTTAAACCTAAGGTTTTAGACACTTCATTTAATTTTATGTCTGTAAATTCATGAGTGGTAGATGTTTCACAACTAGTAATTGCCTTTAGTATGTCAGGATTATTTGACTGCCATTTTCTTAAATTAAATTTGGCTTTTGACAAAGTTGAGGCCACGCCTTTAGCTAATTTAATTGTGTCTTCGATGGACGAAGCTCCACTCAAAAAATCATCGACATAAAAATCATGTTGAATGGCATTCTTTATTTGTTGGTCACTTACAGTAGAAGCTAGACTTGTTAGACACTTAGTAGCTAAATAGGGCGCCGATGCTGTCCCATAAGTTAATGTGTTTAACGTGTATGTTTTTAATGGTTGACTGGAATCATGACGAAAAACTATTTGTTGCAATGACCGTTGATTTGGATTAATTTCAATGGCTCGGTACATTTTTTCTATATCGCCGGAAACGACATATTTATGCTGGCGAAAACGTATAATGATTGAAAATAGGTCATCTTGGACGACTGGGCCCACCATTTGTAAGTCATTCAGTGAAACGCCGGACGTGGTGGCCGCAGATCCATCGAATACCGTACGTAATTTTGTCGTGGTGCTCGATTCACGAATGACTCCGTGATGTGGTAGGTAATAATTAATTCTCGAGTTATCCTCGGACGAAAATCTCTTATTCTCCGTCATATGCCCCAAGGATTCATATTCTCGCATAAAGTGTAAGTATTTTTCTTTAAATTTTGGATCACGTGAGAATTTTTTCTCTAATGAGATAAACCTAATTTTGGCTAACTTTAACGAATCGCCTAAGACGTTGACTTCTCGTTTTAGAGGCATTGAGACAACGAAGCGACCGTCATCATTACGAAATGTATTTGCTGCAAAACTTTGTTCGCATGCAATTTCTTCCACTGACATATTAGAATGTGGTAAATCTAAGGTATCCAGTTCCCAAAAACGCGTAAGATCAGGATTAGGATCGCCTTGCGAAAACATACATACATTAGAAAATTGTTGTGGCGCTGTAACATTGCCAGTAACCAGCCAGCCTAGTTTAGATTCGCGTAATGTGGGTTTATTTTTACCTAACTCTATCGATTCTCTTCCCAAAATATCCCAGAAAATATCTGCATTTAACAGCAAATCTACGCATGAAGGTGTATTATATGTAGGGTCTGCTAATGTAATACCCAATGGTAAACGTATATTACTTACGTCTATATAAGAGCATGGAATGGGTGGTGTAATGTTGGGGAAAACAGTACAGTTTATGTTAATTTTGTAATCACTACAAAGAGACTTCACTGTTACGGTGCAAGACTGTGTGCTAGTAGTAACATGATTATTAAAACCTGATACGGCTGTTGACACGCAGCGCCTCGGCAGTTGCAATTGGTCACAGAAGCTTTGAGTTACCAAATTAATTGCACTCCCGTTGTCCAGCAGTACTCTTGCGTTGTGTTCCGTACCATTTTCGTCTATTACTCGCACGATAGCTGTGGATAGAAATATACGAGACGCAGTAGAATCTGTGATGGTACCACTAGTAAATACAACACCTTCACTATTAGGTTTAGATGTGGAATTGGGTTTTTCGAGATGTAACAGCGTGTTATGTTTATATTTACAATATTTACAACCCGTCAAGTTGCATCTTTTACTCGTATGGCCAGGACGTAGGCAATTTAAACAAACCTTTAATTGTTTGGCCTTTTCTATGCGAGATTCTATTGAAAGAATTTTAAAAGATTCACAGTTAAATAAAGAATGAGATTGGTCACATAACAGACATGTTGTAGGAGATGAATTGTCATTGTTTTCATTTAATTTTGTTTTATTTTTCAAATGAGCAGGATTCGATTGGTTCTCATGTTCCTCTAAACTTTCCAATAAATCTGCTCGATTTCTTAAAAACGTTATAAACATATCTAAAGTCGGATGATCATTTAACTTATTTTTCTGTTCTTCCCAATGACGTAAGGTTATTTTATCTAATTTGGAAGACATTATAATAACTATTAAAGTATCCCAATATTGTGTAGGCTGCTTCAATGTAGTAAGCGCCCTTAAATTTTTTGTTGTTATATCAACCAGATAACGAATTGACTTACAAGATTCTTTCTGTATACGTTCAAAGTTTAGTAAGGCCTGAACGTGGTTATTAACAAGCAGACGATTGTTGTCGTACCGCTCAAGTAATAAGTCCCATGCTATGTTATAAGTATCACTAGACACGGTAATATGTTTAATAATTAAAGCTGCACTTTCTTTAAGCGAAGCGCGAAGGTAGTGAAATTTTGTAATATTGTCAATCTGTTTATTATTATGAATGACTGAAGCAAAAATATCCCTAAACTCAAGCCAGTGCTGATAGCTACCGCTGAAATGAGGCAAATCAATTTTAGGTATTCTAACATTAGAACCGGCCTTGAAATCCTCACCTGATTGTGCATCATTGAAGCTCGCTGCAGAATCACGACGCTTTGCTGCTAGTAGACAGCGCGCACTTGCTAACAGAGCAAAATATTCGTTTTCGAACCGCTCACGCTCAGAAGGCGACTCCTCATCCTCGCCGGACGATTCCTCACAAAGCATCTCGATCTCATCCTGCAAAGTGTCAAAGTCACTATTTAACGCTTCAATTTTACTTAGTCGGCACTCCAATTCAGCGATCTGCATATCGCTAAGCACTTTGCAGCTTTTAAGGACATTTAAATATTTATTGAAAGTTGTAAGCTTAGCCTTTAATGATGATCGTTTCTTTATTAAAGTTTTGCGATTATCGGACATTATGAAAATATGAAGGTAGGAAGACTAGAAGCAAAGAAAAAAAAATAACGGTAATTAGCTACACAATAGAACAAAGGAAGCAGCTGGCCGTTCGCACGTTGCTCACGCTCGACGCCGATATAAGAAACCGATTTTTAAAAAGCGGCGAACGAGTATGCAACAGCGACAATGATTTTAAATAAAACAAACACGTGAATTTAGCAATCTTGATGATTCAATGCTATAAGTGTGCAATAAATAAATTGATGATGACGAATGAACTAGGGTATAATGACCAATGATGGCTCAATTGGGCTATTTTTGAAGCTAGGCAAGGAAGGAAACAGAAATATTTGGTAAAAGAGATAAGCGGGAAAAATAGGATAAATTGGAACGAACTCACAACAACGTCTTATCCAACCACTAATATTTCTTCTCTTCGCCTTTGTTCTTCAAACTGTCCTCCGTCTAATATGAATGTCAGCTGACGCGACGACGCCGACGTTCCGCCGAGCCTTCTCGAACAAAGAGGGTCCAAAGTCCGCTCGTAGAAAACGACGATTCTTGTTGTTTCTTCAGTTTCGCGAAGGACCAAAAACTGTTGAGAACAGTGTGGAGGTCTCGAAGATGGTGATGAGAAATAAGTGGACTGTATGATTTGCTGGTACAAACTGAATATATTTCTAAGATCGACATATATACAACGCGGTGGCCCGTGGAGAAGTGTCCTGTGAGCGCGAGTGTGCGACGCCGCCGGGCGTCCCTCGCCGCCCGTCGCCCGCGCAGCCCGGTGCCCGCGTCCCCCGTGCCGCACTCCGCACCGCCTGGCTCAGCGGCTCGGAGGCGCTGCCTGCAGCACGCGAAGGTGTCGAGGTTCGATTCTCGACAGGTATGCAACTGCGACGGCAGTTGGGCACCTTGGAGGGCACACCAGCGCCATCGAGTCAAGAACAATTGAGGCAGCAAAGGACTAAAAATCATCGACCGTGCCCAACCACCCGTATACGTGACACAATAAGAATTAAGGTAAATTAAATTAATTTAATATTAATTTAACCAATACTTGTCGGGTTTCTGATTGCCCACAAATCTTCACAAAAGGGTCAGTTTCAAATGTAATCAATCAACTCAGCCTATCACAGTCCACTGCTGGACATAGGCCTCTCCCAGACTGCGCCATAACACCTTGTCCACCGCCTTCTGCATCCAGTCTACTCCAGCCACCTTCTTTAGGTCGTCCGTCCATCTAGCTGGGGGGCGTCCCACACTACGCTTGCAACGTCTCTGAAGATCACTTTATTTTTGGCCCTTTTTTGAAATCTGAAAGTGAACTCCTGACCACGGGGCTCCCAAAAATATTTTCGGTGTACTCTCGTCATACTGCACTTACTTAGCTATCAAATTTTTGCCCTCAAACAAACAAGGCTCAAAACCCAAATAGAAAATAATTTCAAATGTCGTCTCAAACCGGCCGTAAATCTGGCCAGAAATGAAAAAAATCTCAATCAAAGTAAGCTTGCATCATAGCAAAAAACATAAAGATATCGTCTCAATATAGACCGTAAATCTGCTTAGAACTGAAAAATATCACATACGGTGAAAGGTATCTTTATAAGAAGTGAAATGCAACTAAGTTTAGTCTCGGGCAAATACAATGGTTAAGCCTTTGAGTTAAAAATAATTCGCCTCTTGACGACTGTAAATCTGCTCGAAATTATAAAAAAGCCAACCAAAGAAAGTTTTAAATCGTATGTAACACAATAAGCCTAAAAAATCTAGTTATAAGCTAATTCAAAAGCTAGGTTAGCTAGGGGGCTTGATTTTTTTAAATTTTCAGGTATTAACCTGAAAACTTAAAAAAATCATCGGCAATCGTCAAGTTATTAATAGGCGGCACCGTGTCATAGTGCACACTGAGAAAAACGGGCTACTTAAAATTGGCAAATTTGTAATGTACCGGCAGCCAGATACGTATAATGTGCTTTTCACATGAAAATTATAAGAGCCATACTTATAATGAAACGACACCATGTTAAGTAAGTATGCGGCATAATGCTCTGTAAAGACCATGTAAACAAGGTACTTGTAATGAGGCCGCATCATGAAATTACTGTGCCCGCATTATTAACGTTTACGTATGCGGTTTAATGATGCCGCATATGTATTAACAGAGCAGCATACGTAATTTACTTACCCGGAACCAGGAAAAATGTATGCGCTATACGAACGAAGTTATACAGCCGCATTATTTCAGTATCTAGGCTCTTTACAACAGTAACTGGTTGCCAAATCATTGTACTTACTCCGACTCATTAAGTAATGGTTCCGGTTACGTACATAATGTACGAGCATGCGTCGGGGATATGCCGATACATTTTACGCACACTGGATAATTAATAATGTCTCCGCCTACATCATCATTTACGTATCCTGGCTCATTTTACGAACTCCGTTTACTTACTGACTGTGTTCGGTGCGTGTAATCTTTATGACGTCAGCCGCATCATGAAATTACTGTGGCGCACTCTTACCATTTACGTATGCGGTTTAATGATTCCGCACAGAGCAGCATACGTAATTTACTTAACCCGTAACATAAAATATGTATGCGCTATACGTATGACGTTATACAGCCGCCTTATTTCAGTATCCAGGCTCTTTAAAACAGTAACTGGTTGCTAAATCATTGTACTGAATCCGTTTCACTAGGTAATGGTCCCGGTTACGTACGAGCAGAGTAGAGGATATGCCGATACATTTTACGCACACTGGATAATTAATAATGTCTCCGCCTACATCATCAGTTATTACGTATCCTGGCTCATTTTACGAACTCCGTTTACTTACTGACTGTGTTCGGTGCGTATAATCTTTATGACGTCAGCCGCATCATGAAATTACTGTGGCGCACTCTTCACATTTACGTATGCGGTTCATTGATTCCGCACAGAGCAGCATACGTAATTTACTTAACCCGTAACATAAAATATGTATGCGCTATACGTACGACGTTATACAGCCGCCTTATTTCAGTATCCAGGCTCTTTAAAACAGTAACTGCTTGCCAAATCATTGTACTGAATCCGACTCATTAAGTAATGGTTCCAGTTACGTACATAATGTACGAGTAGATTAGGGGATATGCCGCTACATTTTACGCACACTGGATAATTAATAATGTCTCCGCCTACATCATCAGTTATTACGTATCCTGGCTCATTTTACGAACTGCGTTTACTTACTGACTGTGTTCGGTGCGTATAATCTTTATGACGTCAGCCGCATCATGAAATTACTGTGGCGCACTCTTAACATTTACGTATGCGGTTCATTGATTCCGCACAGAGCAGCATACGTAATTTACTTAACCCGTTACATAAAATATGTACTTATGCGCTATACGTACGACGTTATACAACTGCCTTATTTCAGTATCCAGGGCCTGCAGTCTCGACAAAGATAGCGATCGCTTTACGACAAAATTCGGTCGCAAAGCTATAACGATGCGGATTTAAGTTGGTAGCTAATACCGGCGGGTCGCGTCCGGCTCACGTCCACCTTAAATCCGCACCTTAAATCAGCGATCGCTATCCTTGTCGAGACTGCAGGCCCTGGGCCTGCAGTTTGGACAAAGATAGCGATCGCTTTACGACAAAATTCGGTCGATAAGTCCTAACGATCCGATTGTAACGATTTTTGGTAGTCTCTACTGCCAAAACTATCTAGTGTCATCGCAAACTTATCGAATATTTTCGGTAGACAGTTTTTGACAGCCCGCTAAGTGATTCGGTAGCATCGTAAGCTAATTTATTGCTGATTTTTACGGGATTATTGACAAAAATTGTGCCGGACGGGCCTAGTACTCGAAGGTCTATTGTCTGAAGCGAAGTATGGGATAGACTTTCCAATAAGAACCGTTGATTTGGAAGTTCATATTTTTTTTGTAGATAGTACTCATAAATAGAAAGCTTTTTACAAATTTTCAAGTTTCGGACGTTCACAGTTTACGAGATATATTTGTTTAAAGTTTCCATACAAATTGGAAAACAGCACGCCATTTGTATATTTTTAGGTTGGATTAATTGTCATGGTAACCGTCAAAGTTGACATTTCACGTTCCGTTGACGACTTCGAGGTGTATTTTATTCAATTTATGTTACATTTTACTTAAATATAATTTTATATTCACATAATAATTTGGTGTGTAATAAGTGTGCATAATAATTGTTGTATTATGCAATTACATTAACTTTTTTACACAAAAATAACGAATTTTTTAGTTTACACTATGTGGGACGAAACGTGTAGCGACGCCATTTTGTTTTAGAGCGTCTTTTATGTTTATAAATTAAAATAATAAAAAAAGTTAAAGTATTAACTTTTTTTATTACTTTAATTAATAAACATAAAAGATGTTTTATTGAGTGCAAGAGCGAGCGAAGCGAGCTCGGGACTTGGGGCACCCCGACTCGGACAGGTTAGGTTAGAAGGTAAGTGGTTATTTTTTTATAAACCATTCAGAAGTAGGAGCCCCGGGGCTCCGTCGACCTGGCTGAAGCCTCGACTGCGCCTCGCTTAGTCCGTTCGTTACGTTAGTGGCGTAGGGTACAGTACGGTTACGGTAGAGTTGGGGGCTCCCCCCAACTCTCTCCTCCAATAAATCAGGTTTATAATGTCCAAAACATTACGAAAGCCCGGAAAACATAACCTCAAAATTCATTCTAACCTAAAAACTTCAACCATGGATATCTCCATAACCATGGGGCTCCGAGATGTGGCGATGGTTTAGGAGGGCAGCCTCCTCCCTCCCCCTCCCCCTCCGACCCTCAATCCCCCTTGAAATCAACGGTCCATAATGGAATTTCTTACCGAAGTATGCTGTGCTTACGGCCTTATAAGACCGTAAGCCGTACCTAACCTATAAATAGGTTCCGGACTCCGGACGTTGTATGTGTGAACCGTCGCTGATATTAGTTTCATTGGTAGAAAGAGGATTCATAAATAAAAATAACACAACTTTATTCGATTCCTATTTTCAACTTTATTAATATTAATCAGAATCATCTTGTCTAAGTTACACCTGTTTAAAGTAAATGTCCTTATTAAACATTAATGATGGTCGTATGTATCTTTATTTGCCTATAATGTGAAGTAAAAGAGACATTACTCACAGTTATTTCAGTGCAGAAGACATTCCGTCATACTCATAAGACAATGGCATGAAAATTACAAATCACAATATCTCTTACGGTATACTTATCCTATGTCAACATTTTAATCAAGACAACTAATACACACACATCATTTAGAAAAAAATAAAACTGTAAACTAATATACAAGCGTACATACAATAATTATCACCAAAACATTTTACACATTTAATTCAACTGAACACGGCATAGGTACAAACATCTACATTAATAAAAAGAATAAATAAACACAAATACTTTCTTCAAACAAAACAAAATTAACAAATTTTGAAATACTAACATCAACAATTAAATTCTATTTCACAATGCATTTTTAAAATGGAAAGAATGAGATGAGTATTTTTCAGGAACTTGACATGTAATAATTTTGTTGAAATACTTAGTAATTACCTCTCTCAAAAAAAAATATTGGATAGGTCAACTACTTGCAAAGGTAAGGCAAGTAGTTGTATGCATAGAGAGAATTAATGGTACTACTTCTAAATATTTAGATTCTATGTACGGGTATTTCTACGAGTGACTTCACAGATGTTTGAGTTATTTCTATTTTAAAAGAGTTTCATTGTACACTTAACAAGGTTGGATAATTTATAAATGTAATAGAAGGCCTCTTCTATTCCTTTTAGTTAAAAAGTTCTGTGATTTGAAGATGGGTTGACAAGATTCAAACATTTGTATATTGAATATTTTAGAATTATCTTGCACTCAAGCATTTCTTTTGTGCCGTTTAACTCGTGATAGCTCTGCTGTGCCCTACAACTATATTATGGTAATATCGAATATTGGAACACAGCGAATACACACATATTGTATTGAAAAACTCTGATCAATATTACACACACTACACTATTTCACTCAGTTTGATTGTCTGCTTGTTCTTCGTCACTCCATTACCGTAGTCCCCAGCTCCTTGGAGGTCTCCTGTAGTGTGAACAGCTCGCTACATGCTGCCTCCGATAGTTTTGGTATGGTTCGATACATCACACGCATTCAGCGGAAAAATCCCTTGATTTTGCTTATTTCCGTATCCTGACGGAATAACAAGAGAATTGATCACATTCTTCACAGAATTGATTTCAGCCATCTCTTCGACTCTATTTCAGCTATCTCTTTTGTCGAATTCCACCATCATTTCGTACATAATTTAAATACTTCAATGATGAAGTATATCCGGCGGGGTCGCAGCTTAAGCCAGAAAGAGGTTAGCAGAGGTGCTGTACTCTTGGCTATCAATGAAAAATGCACAGAGTAAGTAACTTGGAGGAATGCTTGAGAAATTACCATTTAAAACAGAAACACAACAAATATTGGTTTCCAATGACAACAATAACAAACAAGACCTTTGACTTGACACTTGACAAGTTTGACACTTAGTCAATGTTGCAAGGAGGCAAATTCTAATTTTCTTAAATATTTGATAATATCTTTCAATTTTTAACAACGTTTGAGCTCCACTTATAAGTTTTTATGAAAAATTGTGTCTTTAAAATAAGGCTTTTAAATTGTCAGTTGAGATTTAAAGAAAACCAATTATTTGTTATGTCGAGACAAACAGTAACTGCTTGCCAAATCATTGTACTGAATCCGACTCATTAAGTAATGGTTCCGGTTACGTACATAATGTATGAGCAGAGTAGGGGATATGCCGATACATTTTACGCACACTGGATAATTAATAATGTTTCCGCCTACATCATCAGTTATTACGTATCCTGGTTCATGTTACGAACTCCGTTTACTTACTGACTGTGTTCGGTGCGTATAATCTTTATGACGTCAGCCGCATCATGAAATTACTGTGGCGCACTGTTAACATTTACGTATGCGGTTCATTGATTGATTGGTTAAGTAAATTACGTATAATTTACTTAACCCGTAACATAAAATATGTATGCGCTATACGTACGACGTTATACAGCCGCCTTATTTCAGTATCCAGGCTCTTTAAAACAGTAACTGGTGGCCAAATCCACTGGGCTCATTATAATACTTCATGCTGAAAAGAGCTTATGCTTTAAATAATGTTTTTTTTTCATGAAATAACCTCCATCCTTTGAGTTTTCATTCATATTTTAAGGATAAGTATGCCCTTTTTCTTGACACAGGTAAAAACTATCCAAAGGCGTGGAAGATCGAATAAACATAATATTTATTGTGTAATTACCTTGCTGCTTTCACTCCTTTTATTTCAGTAAACGTAAAATCCGAATTTGATGCGAAATACGTGGCCATCATAAACACATCAATTTTCGGAAGATTGTCCGATTGTGCCTTGACCGTAACCGATATCAGTCATTTTCGTGTGAATCTTCTACTACTCTATTATAAAACGTGGTCATGGGCGTCATGACCACCCCGCCCTGGGCTGGGTCCAGGCTATCCGATCATTTTTCTGACCTCTTTGACTAAAAAAATACATGGCGTGATGGCAAACGACTACTGTGTGTAATCGTGTTTCTGTATGAAAGCACCATAAGACCCTAACGTAATCGAAGGCCAGCTCACTTCGCTCGCTATTGCATTATCTTCATTTAGAGCTTGAAATCAAACTCATCTCGGGAAACCTCCTCCCCCCTCGCCCCGAAATTGAAGCGATCATCGTATCCGAGGTGAATGAATGAAAAGAATCAAATTTCTGGGTGCTCGACAAAGTAGGTACTCCTTGCATGCATCGACACACAAAACCATAGGATGATCATCTGCACGTTTGCATAAGTAAACTTTTGGTTTTCATAAGTTCGGCTCTTTGTGACCCCCCCTCAAATCATAGGCTGGGACCGCCCCTGTGTATGGCCCACATCAGTTCTATTTTTCTTCCAAAATATTAGATAATTAATTGTTCCACCAACTAGCACAGGGCGCAGAAAAGGCTACATAAGACACTGCAGGCACATTTAGTCGTTTTATTTTCCTGAACCCCCCCCCCCGAATCTAAAACCTGGCTACGCCCGTGGTATGGACCACCGTGGCCTGATGTGTCTGGAATGATCAGAATGAATATATTTTTGTTTTATCTCATGAGTTTTAAACAGCTCGTTATAGAAGTTAAACAATAAAATAATTTATTATTTTTCTTTTATTGACAAAATCAAAATAACGATATCTTTAAAAGTTCGTCTCTAAGACGTAAAAAAAACGTGTAAATAAAAGACTTTTCATTTTGCCTTTGATTACAAAATATTTTAATCAATAACATAAGACCAGGCTGCATGTGCTTATTATCTTTGCCTTCCCGCAAGGGTAAGAAAAAAAAAAAGAATACTAGAAACATCGCGAAACGTTAACCAAATATGGTAATGTGTTGGAGATGTACGCCCCCCCCCCCGCCCACCGGCGCGGGCGGTCCCACCCCGGCCGGCTCGCAGTTGTGCTTGTGTGATTTGTGTGTGCAGTGCGGCGGTCGCCGCGGTCGCGTCTTCTGAGTGATTTTGTGCTATTTTAAAACGCGTCGGAGCGTAGCCATCATGGAATTTATGGAAGAGATATTAAACGCCGGTTTAGATGAAATAATACCATTCCTTGAAGGTAGGTAAGCCAGTTGCTTGGTTTTATTTAGTCAAGATTTTTTTTTCTCTGGTGTGGCATGTTTGAACTTGTTTGATAGCTTTTTCACCCACAAACAACAGACAGACGTATTTTTGACAAGTAGGTAGGTACTTGTATTGTTTTAGTAGGTTTTGTTTTTATTGATTATTGATAATTTTACTAATTTACTAAATTTTCAATTGTGAACCGATTCTGTTGAAATTAACCAAACATTTATGATGTATGATGACACCACAACTCACGGATCTGATGATGGCGTCTCCATCATTAGATCAACTCCAGATCCCTGTTATGTTGTAATGAAGTCAGTTCCAAAAGGTCCTTAACAGTCTAAGACATTCATCAACACTGTTCAGGCGGCGTCATACAACTCGAAATTAATGGCAATGGAATTAGCTGGACTAAAATGTTAATTTTTTATTTTTTGCTTTGGTAGGTACCTACTTACATAACAAGTTTTGTACATGGTTGTATTTTTCAGACAATCATATAACAACGCTTGAAACTGCCATTCTGTTAAACGATGAAGATTTGAAAGAACTGATTCCAAAGATTGGCCCCAGAATAAAATTTAAAAATTGGCTACTACAACATCAAAAAGCGACCGGTGTCAATGTACGTACCTACTTGTTTACTTGTATTTTAGCTAATAAAAATGTTTTCTTTGTTTTTTTCTCTTGGACCGAAGCCGCATACTTTTGTAATGCATTGTAATAAAGCTTTTAAATTATTTTTCTAGAACCTTGAAATAAAGAATGCTGAGCTACTAAACGACTCGACCCAAAACGCTGTACGGGACACTGATGTCAGTGATAATGCAAAAATCTCTACAGATTGTACTATTGCAGTCATTGCAGATAATAACACTGTGAGTTACTCATAATCATAACATTACTCAGCTTGATAACAAAATGTATTTCGTTGGCCTAATTCGTTAACCTGCTAAGTCCATTTTTGCATAGTTTACAGTAATTGTAATACAATACTGACAGGCGGCCCTACCCTTTTTTGGTACTCACTTAATTTTTCATTTTGTAGCTTAATTTGGTAGGTACTTAATGTTTGTGATATGGACCAAAAGCATTGTTTACACAAGGCCATCGCTGGCTGCCAGTCTCACTGGCTTGAAAAATAGATGGGCGCTCTATTCTCACCAGCGTTGTGGCCTGGCTTGAAAAACCGGCCAAGTGGGAGTCGGACTCGTGCATGAAGGGTTCCGCACCACCGTAGTAGGCGATCCCCTTTATTTTTTTTTAATTTATTGGTTGTTGTTATGGCTTTCTTATAGGTTTTCCTGTAATCTATTAGGCAAAGAACTATTTATTGTATTTTCTTGAAAAGTTTAGGCCTTGTACAGTAGGATCAATTTCAACTCGATAGGTCCAGTATTTTCAGAGTAAATGTCTGTGACAGACGGACAGACAGACTGACACTCGAGTGATCCTATAAGGGGTTCCGTTTTTCCTTTTGAGGTGTACGGAACCCGTACCTGTGTATGTTTGTAATAATTCTAAGATTACGTTTTTTTTTTGTTTCAGGTATTGAAACTATTAAATGTAATGTTATTTTCTTTAGTAGATTTTATGAGTATTTAGAAGGCACTAGTCAAAGTTAGTGTGCTAGTAGATACGTAGTTTAGGTATATTGTTTAACCAGCAAAAATGTTATTAAAACCCGTATTATTACAACTCGTATAGTTATGCAGGCCATACACCATCAATTCGATTGTCCAATGGGCATGACACTGCCGATGCCGATTGGATTCAATCAAATTGACCGTATGTGGCCGTGGATCGGCAGGCAGGACAGATTGAATTGACAGAACAATCAAAATTCAATTCTTTTGGCTGGATCATGCCGATTGGACCGTGTATGGCAGTGAGCGATCGATCGTATGATTTTCTTAACCGACTTCAAAAAAGAAGGAGTTTCTTAATTAGATTGTATACCTATATTTTGTTTTATCATTGTTTGCGCGTATCTTCGATATTTAAAGACCGATTTTGTTTTTTCTTTTTTATTTATTTGTCCGATTGGACAGTTAGAATTAATCGTGTGGTGTAGGTATATGGACGAACTGCAAGATTGGATCCAATCAGCAGTATCATGCTAATTGAACGATCGAATTGAACGTGTATGGCCTGCATTACTAAGTAGTATATATTTAGTATTCAATAGTATTTAGTATTTATCATTAGCCAGCTTAACTCGATAACTGCGCGGCATTTAACCGACTTTAAAAAGGAGGACGTTCTGAATTCGTCGGAATAAGTTGGAGTGTTGCCTTTAGGGCGCTATGGGAAAAAAGACTTAGAAACTTTTTGATGACTTTTTTCCTCTTATTCGATTTAGGGCACATTTAGGAACATGTTTAAACTTATGTTTTTTTTTTTCGTTAAATGCATATTTAGGTACTGAGTTATATCGTTTTTCGATCATTGTCCCCATTAATTTATGTTATGGGCATGATGTGTCCCCGTCTCACAGTTATTTAATTATTATCACGATATATTTTATTATTTTAAAAAAAGTAGTGGCGAAATGTGGGTGTACTATTAGGTACACCGCTGCCTAACCCTTCGGGGATTACAGGCGTGATGTTTTAAAAAAATCTTCAAAGTTAAATTACTTGAAAAATATGCATTTTACGAAAAAAGTGTACAAAGCCTAAATTGTTTTTACGGGTATCCTTAATTAAATAAGAGCAAAAAAGGAGGGATCATCGGGGGTTGGCTTTAGAGACGTGCTGCCTGCGGAGGGAGGAAAAAGTGGTTAAAGCCGGTAGGGAATGGGTCCCCGGTTATTACTAGACCACTCTTCATACAAGGTAATGCATATTTTTCGAGAAATTAATGAAAACTGTTTCTAACCTCAAATCAGATAAAAAGTGTAACGAAACGTTAAAATAGGCGATTGACAACCAAATCTGTACCAGTATATTGTCTGTGGTGTAAAATGTCGTGTAAAATTGGTGAAACGGAATGTAAAAAAGAACTGTACTGTCAGTGTTATTAAGTACTCTGTGGTTCATTCCGTTTTTTCACGAGTGAATGTTTTGTTGTGTGTGAATGTTTTGTTGTTTTATTTGTCTTGTTATGTACCCCACTTTATGGTTGAAATAGGTCGAATCTGTCCCAAAACCGACTCGGGGCACCCCGACTCCACGTAGTCTTTTGGCTGCTACCCCGAGGGTGTATTTAAAAATCCGGAGGCGCGGAGGGAGAGGGAGGGAGCACTTCCCGCAGCGCCGGAGACGTGCAGAAGCAACTTTGTATTGAAAACCAGTGTTTTACTACGCCTTTTAAGCGACTATTAAGTGTTTTGAGGTTAGGCTACATTAATCGGTTTTTCTCAGGAATGGTGCATTACCTTGTAATGGGAGTGGTACCAGGGGGAAGGGGGGACCCCCCCTCCCCCCCCCCCAAACCCCCTCCGCGTGCAGCACTTCACTAAATTTTAACCATCATTGGTAATCGAACAAAATATTTTACAATTCTATTTTTTTTTTTTTTGGTTTATTGACTGCTCATAGAGCCCCGAAGGCTATACTCCAACTGGACCATTTACTCATTCATTTATCAATTTGTTCAATAACTTATTGTGTTTGTGTTTTACATACAGGAAAGTTTAGACGGCAGAACAATACTCAAAGAGGGAAAAGGAGGCTTACTCACGGAGGGTTCCCGAAGGAAATTGAGCCAGCTGCTAATACACCACCAACTTGAAAACAATTGTGCGAAGAAAATTTCCAGTGAAGAGTTTTATAAACTAGCTACTGAAATTGTGGAAATATTCCACAAGGAACGCGTTGTGGTGTATTATTCTGCATATTTATCAGCTACAAATAAAGTAGCTAAAAAAAATGCTAGCGGAAAGCTCTACGAGAGCTATATAGCTCGAAGAAGAAAGTTGCGAGAAAGTGGACAGTTGCCGAGAACTAGCCGTTCATCCTCGAAGTCGTCCAGATCATCGCTCAGATCCACGCCAACTATCACAGATGATGACATTTATAGCCTGGAATTTGTGGAAAGTGGTAAGCAAATAATCGCTAGTCACCTTTTTCGTGATTTAAATGTACCACGGGCGACTGTACTATGGTGCCCTTCCTCTTGTTGACTCATCCCACCATACACATATAAATTACAGGTGTTGTCTATGAAGAAACATTACTATGGCTGAAAAACAATGTTGATCCATGGAAATCTGTTGAAGAAAAGTGGGCAGAAACTGCAGATCTCCGCCTAAATCGCATCCAATGTGGAAAAGGTGATATAGCGGATTACTTCAAGGATTTCCCAGCCTTAAAACAATCGCAAGGCTATACCTTGGTAAGCATACACCGCAGCCGCTTATTTTTTACATAATCCTTGGGGTTTTTCTATAAAAATTCACAAGGATTATGTAAAAAAAAAAGTTGTAGAATACTCTTGTCAAAACTCTGCCACGATTCTTCTGATTTCTTCTCTTTTCGCAAAAACTCTAGTCACTTGCAACACTCGCGCGCTGCCAACCTATCAGAACGAGATAATATTGTGCAGGCACTAAAAGAGACCAGCTATTCTAGTTCTCGCTCAACAACCCAATAACCTCTGTGGTAGCGATCCGGACCTTTCTCACCAGTGTAAATAACGTACCGTACATTTATTGTATTCTTTTTTTCAGCTAATGAACGATTTTAGTCGTCTGTATCCGGGAAAGGAAAACAAATTATTTTCCTCCATCACCCTCAAAAAAGAAGAAATTATAAAATATGCTTCATTAAAATTACGAAAAATTAGAGACCAAGACACGAGAACAAAAATAGCAGATATAGTTGCACTGATTGACGGTAAGAAGTTTTGCTCTAATATTAGTTCTTATTATTAACCTTTAACTATGGAGTGGAGTCTCAGTCCCCGCCCATTCTAGAAATCGCACAGATTTGTGACTTCCCCCTTCCCCTCAGCACTGAACCGCTAAGTTAGTGTATTGAAAAAATGACGTCCAGACTTTTTTTTTATTTTAGTTGAAGGTTATATCCTCGTAAAATTAAGTCTCAAAAATTAACCGAATCTTTTTTTTTCTTTGAATACAGAAGATGAACCAGAGACATCTAGCAATGTTGCTTTGATGTTGCTGGCTTATGTCATCAACATTTCACCTGCACGGAAAATGAAAGGAGAGCCAGCGTGGAAGCCATCCAGAGCAGAGGTATGCGACGGCTATATATCGCAAGCTGCTTCTGAAGCCGACGTTAAGAATAAGAATAAGAATAAGAATAAGAATAAGAAGTTTTTATTTGTATAGAATGTAGGTAATACAATAAGATGTTAACAATGTTCAAGAGTCCTTGTACATTCTGCCTTTCGGCATACAAACATTTATGGGTAGACACCGGGGTTCATACATAAAACATTACAGCTTACCAGCACAGAAAAAAGAAATGTTCCTATAGACTATTACAAATCATCATTCAAAAAATCAGATATAGAATAGTAACATTTTTGCAACAATAAGTCAGTTAGACGTTTTTTGAATATTCTAAATGGTTGTTCCTTAATAACTTTAGGTAACTTATTGTATACCTTTGGCGCCATACACATGACGCTTTTCTTTAAGAGTGTGGTGTTATAGCTACCTGTGTGCAATAAATTTTGATATTGAGATCTCATACAATTTTTCCTCTTTCGTATCTCACATAACGATGGAAACAGATGCGGGTTGGTTTTTGCAAAAATGGCTATTTCTAGAATGTACAGACATGGGAAGGTTAGTAATTTATGTAATTTGAAATTAGGAACACAGCTGTCTGTAATCTGTAAGTTAAAAATTGACCTAACGCATCGTTTTTGGGCTTTGAAAATGTTTTCTCTTTCACTACTGTTACCCCAGAATATAATGCCAAACCTCAACGTTGAAATAACGAGGCCATGGTAAGCAACAAGCACTGTATTGATATTGACTTTTTTAGATAGGTTGTATAACATGTAGGCGTAAGTACTTAGCTTTTTACAAATATAATCAGCTTGAGGTTTCCATGTTAATTGATCGTCAATTAATATTCCTAAAAATTTTGCTATCTTAACATTTTGAATCTTATGACCATCATAATTGACGTTTAGGTCTTTGGGATTAGTTCGTTGGTAAAAATGCATGATATTAGTTTTTTGTATATTTATTTTTAAATTATTGTAATCAAGCCAATTAATTATAGATTTAAGAGTGTTGTTAATATCATTTTCATAGTTTTCTTTACTTGTGCATTTAACTATTGCTGTACTGTCGTCAGCAAACAATATGATTGGATGGTCTATTTGGAGTGGAAGGTCGTTAATATAAATTAAAAACAAAGGCGGACCAAGAACGCTTCCTTGTGGGACGCCATATTTGATGTTTCTATAAGAAGATCTGAATTTTATTTCGCATTTTGTATTTGAGCAAATATTAGAAATTTCAGTATATTGCATACGATCAGTAAGATAGGATTTAATGAAATCTAATGCATTTCCTCGAATCCCGTAAGCTTGAAGTTTGTTTATAAGTGTCTTATGATCTACGTAGTCAAAGGCCTTTGTCATATCCGTGAAAATGGCGCAGACTGGTGTTTTATTATCTACGTTTACCATTATAGTTTTTAATAAATCGAATATAGCCATATTGATGTTTTTATCTTTACGGAAACCTTTCTGTTCGTTACAAAGTAAGTTAAATTTTGACAAAAAATTGTAAATTTGTTCATATACAATTTTTTCTATTACTTTAGAGAAAACAGGAATAAGAGCAATGGGTCTGTAATTTGACATATTTTCTTTATTATTTTTTTTATGTATAGGTTTGACAATTACTGTTTTGAGACTCTTAGGAAATACTCCGGAAGATATGCTTGCATTGATAATGTGACTTAAGGGACCAGAAATAACATTAGAAACGAATTTTATGACTTTCGTGGAAATGCCGTCGTAACCAAAGCTTTTTTTATTTTTCAATAATTTTATTACCCTTGATACGTCTTGAGGTACTACTGGGGACATGAAAAACGAATTTGGATTATGATCTATTTCTTTAACACAATGAGATGCAGTTTTTGGTGAATCCGAGACTTGATCCACGAAAAAATTATTAAATGCTTCAGCTATATCTTTGGGGTTAGTTATTATGACATCATGATCATTTATCTTAGATATGGGTTCATTAATATTATTATTGTTATTTATTATGTGCCAGGCTGTCTTTGATTTATTTTGTGAGTTTAGAAGTAAGTGGTTATTTTGAGCTTTTTGAGTTAACTTGACGATTTTTTTAAATTTCCTAGAATAATTACGAAACTTTTGTTTATTCTCCTCTGTGGGTTTTATTCGTTGCTGCCACAGTAAAAAGCGTTGTCTTTTACTGCATATACGAATACCCCGTGATATCCATTTAATCGATTTTCCAAATTTAATAGTTGTATATTTAATTGGAAAGCACAGATTGTATAGTAAAAGAAATAAATCCAAGAACATATCATATGCTAGGTTTGGGTCCTCGCTATTATATACCTCTGAAAAAGTTAATGATAACAGATGATTTTTAAATTTGAGTAGATTTTCATTCGAAATATCTCGTGTACTTTTTCGCCATGATTGTATCTGAAATGATTTATTAACCTTGATCTTTAGAATTTGCGCTGTGTGATCAGACAGTGCTAAGTCTATTACTTCCCATTTGCATTTTTGTCTGTAATTGTGAGCAAAATTATCTAGACAAGTGTTGCTGTTAAGCCTGGTGGGAACATTTATTTCTAATTTGAGGTTATAGTTCAGGAGAAAGCATTCAAGTTCCAATGCAAATCTGTTTCTTAACATTGTATTTATGTTTAAATCACCACACAATACTAATTTAGAGCCATTTTTAGTACATAATTTTTTTAAAATTCTGTCTAAATTTTCGTAAAATTTGCTTAAGTTACACATTTTAGGAGGTCTATATATACAGAGAACGACGACATTTTGTTTAACGAGTTTTACAGCACAACATTCAATTATACCTGTTACAGAGTGTCTCATTATGTCTGGTAGTTCCTTGTATTCAAGCCCTTGTTTTATCAATATGCACGCTCCTCCGCGTTTTATGTTGTTTCTAGAGTAACATGCTGCTAATTTATAATTTGGAATGATTAGCAGTTTTTCGTGTCCAGACATGATAAAATGCTCTGTTATACATAAGATATCAATGTTTATTTGTTTGGATAATAGTTCCTGAATGTGAACTGTTAATATATCTGACTTATTTAAAAGACCAGCAATATTTTGGTGCATGATATAAATATGATCAGACACGAAAAAAATCAGAGTTTGTATTTACAATGGGATCATTATTAAGGTTAGTTTCCGATTCGGTATACATACAAGATTCCTCTCGGTCAGTCGTAGTTAGCATTAGTATATTACTCATTATATTCCTCATACCATTATTATTGAGTCTTCCTGTATATTTTGAGAACATGGTGGCATCATAGGATAAATTAAGATTAGAGTCCAGTAGCGTAGCATAGTTGTAAGTATGAATGTCCAAATAAAGTAGATTACTGAACATCTCAATACGGGAATTAAACATTACGGAAGATGTAAAGAATTTAAAAGTTGGTAAACAAATAATTACATTTGTGTGTTGAATTTTTTGTAAAGAAGATCTTATCTCTAGAATTAAGTTTAAATAGTTCATGGATTTTTTAAAATCCTCTTCTCCGATTAATATGACACAAAAGTCATTTTTTGAAAAATCCACTAATTTAGTATGTAAATCACTAAAAAGCTGCATAATCCCGCTGTTTGGAGATAGATAGTGACATATCTGTGAGTTTTTAAACGTTTCTTCAGCAATGGGTAAGATCTTATTTGTTTTGTTGGCACTGACAATGCATAACTTATTTATTTTTGAGGATTGCCTGGGTTCAGTTGTGTCAGGCATACGTAGTACATCACTTTGAGGCGACGATGTGATTTTTTCTTTGTTTACAACATTTGTTGTCTGAATTTCTTTTAAGACTGACTTTGTTTTCTTTTTAGACCTGTTACGTGGGGTCGCGTGCGATGGTTCCATAACTGATTTTGTTTCAATTTGTTGAACAAAACTCAATTGTGTGTTTGATGGTGTGTATAACTGTATATCAGTTTGTGTTTGTTTTGTTTTACTGTTTGTTAGAGATTTTCGTTTAGGAGTACTTTGGTTCGTTTTAATTGGGGAAATTGTTGTAACTTTTTTATATAATTGATTTTTCTTAATCAAGTCTTCATTTGTGAACCTAAGTTTACTATTTTCTAAATTCAAAATATCTATCTCCTTGTGAGCACTATCTAGTTGAGATACAAGTTTTTGGATTTCTTCCTTTAAAGCTTGAACTTGATCATTGTTTTCATCATCTGATATGTCAGGCATGCTACTAGCAGTACACTCGATTACCTGCGATGTTGAGTCATTGTCGTCTGGAGCGGGGTCCGAAATGGTTCGAACGCGTGTACGACGAAATGTTATATTTTCTAGGAAGTTCATATTAGAAATCTTGAAATAAATTTAAATTAATCCTCAAAAAGTACTTCTTCGTGTAACGGATGATTTCTATATATTTTTGATTTTTTTGTGTGCTCTGAGTGTAACGAAACGTGAACTCAAAAAGCAGGATTCCAAGTTCGGTGTATTTTAGAATGACAATTTCTGAACGAACGGTCCAATGTCAATATTTTTGAGGTGACTTCTGATTGGTCGACGATGTTTGTTTTGATGCCGTTAGGTTGTTAGTCTTGCAGGTTTTTAAGTGGTTTAAATTATTAACTGCAAGAAAATTTTATAATTTTGTTTTTTAGGCTTGTTTTTATTTGCACTGACAAACACTTATCACATATATTTTCCACTTTGTTTATAGTTGACCGTTACTTATATATTCTATAGTATTTTTGCCGTATTGCTAATAATAACATCGTTCCTTAGTAGTTCACTTTAAGATGTCTTATTTACACAAATACTTATTTTTTTCCTTGGATAACACTCTCACTATATATTTATAACTTGTGGATCGTCCTGATGCAACTTTTTTTTGTTATATTATGAAAATAACTTAGGATTTAAGTAATTAATCACAAACTGTTGTTGACACTTGCTGGTGTTGCCAGACAGTACAGGACGTTACCAACAAGATCATTCAAAAAAAGGAGAACCTGCAGAGGCTAGGCCGCACAGTTCAACCCTATGTAATTTTTGTTGGCCCTACCGTTACTGAGGTAAAAGTAGCATATGTGGTAATAAATGACACATTGTATAGTTTCAACAAATTAGTAACAGCTGTAGACTGTGCATTTAAAATATTTCAATCGTTAGGAGCTTGCTACCCGGAGGAAGCTGGAGACATATGGCTTTTTATTCAATTGGGTTTCTACGATATTAAAACTGAATTTGACAGGCCCACACAGGCTGTGAATAGTCTTTTAACTGATCTAGAGTTAATACTTTAAAAATGTTTACCTGTTACTATTGCAAAAAAGCCAGTGTGTCTCCGAGTTTACTTGTAACTCATGTGCGAACTTTCTGTAAATTAACGGTAGGATTTTCCGGATTTCGGTGTGGTGAACAAGGGTGTTATCGTCATTATATTTCCTCTGCATCTTTCAAAAAGCATTTAGTTAGATTTAAGTTTACCGTAGGCCTAGACGCATTGGTTTCCAGCGACGACCACGCGGACTCCATTGATGCCAAGGTACCCTTAGAGCCAGTCCACATGACGACGCAGTAATAACGGTCCGACATCGCAGCGGCGCACACTGGTCCACTTTGGCAAAACTATGGACATAGGAATCGATGTGAGTCAGTGTGTATATTTTGAGTTGATTTTTTTTTACGTATTCCTCTTTTGATTACAAACAACTATTTTCAGGAGCGTTTTTAAAAAAAAGTTACTATTTCCGAGAAAAAAAATATGTTGTGTTTTTCTTGTATGGGAGGGGAGGGTATGTAATGCGTGCGTGGGTCAAAATAAAACTTAGTAGGTATTCAAGAACACGTCATTTTCAAATAGAAATGACAAAGAAATGTTATTGTATCCCTGCCGCTTTTCGAGCTACGGGCGCTCAAACATTAGAAAAAAAAAATATTTTGTTTCCATTTTAAAAGACTTACTGACAATGAAATCTGAAAATGACGTTCAAGATAAGTTTAATTTTAAACATTGCAGCACCCAACACTCATTAAATTAAGATTCTGCATAATTAAAATATCATACAGAAATTTTAATGAGTGTTGGGTGCTGCAATGTTTAAAATTAAACTTCTTGAACGTCATTTTCAGATTTCATTGTCAGTAAGTCTTTTAAAATGGAGACAAAATATTTTATTTTATTCTAATCTTTGAGCGCCCGTAGCTCGAAAAGCGGCAGGGATACAATAACATTTCTTTGTCATTTCTGTTTGAGAATGACGTGTTCTTGTATACCTATTAAGTTTTATTTTGACCCACGCACGCATTACATACCCTCCCATACAAAAAAAAACACAAAATATTTTTTTTCTCGGAAATAGTAACTTTTTTTAAAAAACGTTCCTGAAAATAGTTGTTTGTAATCAAAAGAGGAATACGTAAAAAAAAAACAGCTCAAAATATACACACTGACTCACATTCCTATGTCCATAGTTTTGCCAAAGTAGACCAGTGTGCGGCGACGCACAGTTGCGGCAAGCATTTTATTTTAAACCCATACCTTACCATTTTGCAAAAGCGTGAATACGGGCCCACCACCAATTTGTTTCTTTAACTTAACTTCAGGTTAAACATCAGTACTGAGTTTCATTTGTTGTTTGTATTCTTTCATCGTATTGTGTGCTTTTAAAATCTGTCAAATTTCGTAAAAGTAGAAATATCGAAACTCGGTACTGATGTTTAACCATCACCTAGGCCATGGGGTAGGGGAGCACCGCCCCTACTGCCAAAAGGTGGCTCTCGGATCGCTACCAAAACGGGGCGATCCCCACATTTTGTATTTTTTTTTTTGTAGAATACCGGTTATAGTTTAAAGTCGGGCCTTGCGACATAGGTTCCGCAACTAGTTAGGTTTATGCGTATGTATTAGCGTTCGTATGCGAACGACCTTTAAGTTTACCGTAGGCCTAGACGCATATTGGTTTCCAGCGACGACCACGCGGACTCCATTGATGCCAAGGTACCCTTAGAGCCAGTCCACATGACGACGCAGTAATAACGTTCCGACATCGCAGCGGCGACGCACAGTTGCGGCAAGCATTTTATTTACCCACCATACCTTACCATTTTCGACGCAGCGCACCGTGTGTAAATTATGATTATTAGTATGTAAAATGACGCAACGGCAGCGCTGCGTCGACGCAACGGAGACGCAACGCGTCGTGTGGACTGGCTCTTACTAGTGATTCTTTGGTCGGAAATCCTAGGTTGCTCTTACGCAAGGCGGGTAACCGCCTCCGGCTCGTGTAACAAATACCTGAGATCTGAGACATTGTTTATACTACCATGTAATTCTAGAATAGTATGATTAATTAATAATAAATTGTTTATTGAGCCACACACGTAACAGTATACTTGCGCAAGTATACTTGTACCGTGTATGGTCGGCATTAGATTTACATAACAAATGTGATTGAAACAGCCCCAGTAAGTAGTTAATAACACTTGTGTTGGGGTTTTTAACGGGGGACAATTAATTATGTGACTGACAATCATTAAGCTTGTTTTTTTTTTTGTATGTCTCAATTTTACGATTGAAAATAAATAATATGAATCTTTTATGTCTATTTACTTAAAATTGCCCTTTACACTATTTCTTTCCTTGCCCCGCCCATCCCCTCTGCCCCGCTTCGCTCGACCGCCTGCTCAAGAACGTACTGTGGCGGACACAGTAAAGCACGGTGAGCCGTACGTGTGTACCACGGCGGATGTGACTTTCGAGTGTTTAATATTCAAAATAAGTATCTGAACACATTTGTATGTACCATGCGCCAGCATAAGGAAAGATACTCGCACCTGTATTTTCCTTATGCTGGCGCATGGTACATACAAATGTGTTCAGATACTTATTTTGAATATTAAACACTCGAAAGTCACATCCGCCGTGGTACACACGTACGGCTCACCGTGCTTTACTGTGTCCGCCACAGTACCGTACGTATGCCGCCGTGGTACACACGTACAGCTCACCGTGTTTTACTGTGCCCGCCACAGTATTGTACGTATGCCGCCGTGGTACACACATAAGGCTCACCATTATTTACTGTGCCCACTACAGTGTCGTACGTATGCCGCCGTGGTACACACATAAGGCTCACCATTATTTACTGTGCCCACTACAGTGTCGTACGTATGCCGCCGTGGTACACACGTACGGCTCATCGTGATTTACTGTGTCCGCCACAGTATTGTACGTATGCCGCCGTGGTACACACATAAGGCTCACCATTATTTACTGTGCCCACTACAGTGTCGTACGTATGCCGCCGTGGTACACACATAAGGCTCACCATTATTTACTGTGCCCACTACAGTGTCGTACGTATGCCGCCGTGGTACACACATAAGGCTCACCATTATTTACTGTGCCCACTACAGTGTCGTACGTATGCCGCCGTGGTACACACGTACGGCTCATCGTGATTTACTGTGTCCGCCACAGTATTGTACGTATGCCGCCGTGGTACACACATAAGGCTCACCATTATTTACTGTGCCCACTACAGTGTCGTACGTATGCCGCCGTGGTACACACATAAGGCTCACCATTATTTACTGTGCCCACTACAGTGTCGTACGTATGCCGCCGTGGTACACACATAAGGCTCACCATTATTTACTGTGCCCACTACAGTGTCGTACGTATGCCGCCGTGGTACACACGTACGGCTCATCGTGATTTACTGTGTCCGCCACAGTATTGTACGTATGCCGCCGTGGTACACACATAAGGCTCACCATTATTTACTGTGCCCACTACAGTGTCGTACGTATGCCGCCGTGGTACACACATAAGGCTCACCATTATTTACTGTGCCCACTACAGTGTCGTACGTAGGCCGCCGTGGTACACACGTACGGCTCATCGTGATTTACTGTGTCCGCCACAGTATTGTACGTATGCCGCCGTGGTACACACATAAGGCTCACCATTATTTACTGTGCCCACTACAGTGTCGTACGTATGCCGCCGTGGTACACACATAAGGCTCACCATTATTTACTGTGCCCACTACAGTGTCGTACGTATGCCGCCGTGGTACACACGTACGGCTCATCGTGATTTACTGTGTCCGCCACAGTATTGTACGTATGCCACCGCGGTGCACACATACGGCTCATCGTGATTTACTGTGTCCGCCACAGTATTGTACATATGCCGTCGCGGTGCACACATATGGCTCATCATTATTTACTATGCCCGCCACAGTATCGTACGTATGCCGCGTGGTACACACGTACGGCTCACCGTGTTTTACTGTGTCCGCCACAGTATAGTGCGTATGCCACCGCGGTGCACACATATGGCTCATCATTATTTACTATGCCCGCTACAGTATCGTACGTAAGACGCCATGGTACACACGTAAGGTTCACCGCGTTCTACTGTGCCCGCAACAATAGTATACGGGTGTTGCAGTCGTAGTTTCAGGAGTATTCAGTGCTACTTGCGCACTACGTATTACGTAGCCGGATGTCGGGCTACGTACGTACGTACAAAAATCAACCACGAGTAAATTACGTAACCCGCTCCATGATGAGCGTCAGTATGCCGACTACGTATGACTGACTACTTACGCGTAATGGACCGGGTTACACACGTCATGGTGGTCGATTTTTGTCCTTATTTTACGTAGTGCGGCAGAGGAAATTTTTCTCAGTGCAAGTGCGTGCATGCGTCAAGATAACGAGAACCCTAGGAAGTTTCAACGGCAGAAGACTTAGTAAAAAGCCACCTCTATACATATAGGTGAGGATTTGATTGGAACTGTACCAACCGCGCTCAATCTGAGTGAGTTACTGTTGGAAAACTATCATCAATATAATTATAGTTATATAATAATAAGTTGTCATTAAGCTCTGGCTAATTGCCAGAGCTTAATGACAACTTATTATTATACCTTTCTCAGTAAGGCAGTTTAGGTTAGAACTGAGAATACTTTTTACGGACCGAGTGTACGTGCTGCAAGCAGCAACGGCGAGTGGATGTTTGCGACGTACAACTACCCTGAGGGTAGTTGTACACGTTAGAAAATAAAGGTGAGCTGTATTGTTTTGTTTACGATCCTGGTGCTGAATGCTCGTTAGTAAAAACGAGTTATGCAGCCAAATTAAGTGGTATACGAGTTAATAACGTTGTTGCGTTGACGAGTATTAATCAAACACGTGTATTCAGCATAGAACAAATCGTATGTAGCGTTGCGATTAGCAAGCAACAACTTGAGATTTTATTACATTTCTACCCGACATTTACTTGCAAAGTATTGTTATGATTGAACAAATAAGTAACATGATGAACAAACCTAACTTAAGATTATTTTGATAAAGGCTCGACATTATTTGGGTGTGTTGTGTTAATAATCGGATGGAGGTTACGTGTTAAAGATCCGACGGAGGTCAGTGTATGAGCCCTGCAATATTTTAATGAACTTTCTATTATTTGAATGAGCATAGGTGTTATTCAATATGTCAGTTTTGAGCGAAAGAGTTGGTAATGATTTTCATTAAAAGAAATAATTTTCGCTTTGGTTAGTGTTGAGTATCAAGCTCCAGGTGTGCTGCTAGTAGTCTTGACTTGGTAAATAAAAAACTACTGCGATATTACAAGGACTGTATTGCAGATTAACAAAGAGACGACCGATTATATGCGCAAGCTCAAGGTGTCGGCGAACGAGTGAGTGGCGGGGGAAGCCTGCGATCGCGGTGTGGTGTGTGTCCCGATGTGACGTCAGGAACAGTTAGATAATCAAAGTTTGTTTACATGGCTCTGGTCATTGGATGTTTTTGCTATAATTAATCAAAGTTTGTTTAGTTAATTTAGAGGTATTGGTTTGTGGTCAGAATTGGCCGAGTGGAACATGCACTGCTGTTGATTTTTTTGGTTAGAGGTTAAGACACAAGGACGTGTGCAAGTAAGATGGCCGTTTTGGACAGCGATGCGCTCTCTGGATCTCCTGTATGAATAATCACTGATTAAGGATGGTGCTTTCGTGCAAGAAGTTTCACGACTTCTGCCAAGGAGGCAGTGACAGCGAGTGGATGTCTGTACCATTAAGCCAGCTGTCTACCGAATCTGGTGAGTCGTTTTCACTTTGTTTTGACTTGGGTACTGAGTGCTTTCCTGGTAAACAACAGAAAAAATGTTTACATTGTTAGGTATAATCTAGTTTACAATGCAATTTTTAAATACAATCACGTTAGGTTAAGAGTGATGCCAGTAGATCATGTAGTAGTCCAAGTAAATGGTGATCGCAGTGGTGATAAGCAAGCCTAAATAGTGGGAACCACGCGAGTAGGGGTTCTCTATTGGCCGTAGTAAAAAGTGTGTAGTCATAGGTGATCAATGATGCACACGGATCCATGCGCTGGATGTGTGAGAGCAATGTAATCACATTGCTCTCACACATCTCTCATCTCTGCTGGTTGGCTAGAGAGCCGTGGCGTTAGAGTGGTTTAGTCGTGTGTGGGTTTCCAGGTATCTAAGGTTCTTAGTGAAAAAGATCATTGTTAATGTGAATAACGATGTGTACATGGCTCTGGTAGATAATTTTTTGCTACGATTGATTAAAGTTTGATTACATGGCTCTGGGTGAATCAAGTATTCACTTGATCGTGTACAAAAATGCCTGAATGTCTAGTCACTGTTAGTGATGATGTCAATGATGACACTGATTATAATTCATCTGCTGCTGACATTCTAAAGCTGAATTGACAAGGTGTCTATGTTGACTCTTGTTTGTAATGTCTATCTTGACGCTTAATCGAATGTCTATGTTGACTTCTGGATTTGGACGTTGATCTTGACGCTTATGCGGGTTGTCTATGTTGACGCCTATGCGTGTTGTCTATTCGATTCCAAATTACTTGTCAAATCCCATGGTGTGATTTTGGCTGGAAGACTATGTCTTTACTTTATTTGAGCTATGTATTGTCAGTAACAGTATGGTCATTTTGAATGGTTGCGATGCAACTGCTTTTGTTATTATTTTATTCGAGTTATTCAGAATTTTTCTTTGAACATGTCTTTTGTTAACGCTTCTGTCCAGGATTTTTCTTTTGAACATGCCTTTTGTTAACGCTTTTGTTTGTCAGAAAAGCCGATCGATATTCACCAAGAGATTTTTCTTCCAGGATCACACGAGGTCGTGTAGAACGTCAGTTCTGGTCGTGTCGGAGTTGGATCTCAATTATTACAATAAATCACTTAAATTATTAATAAGAAAAATAAATCAATTGAGAACCAACTCCGACATATATGTTTGTACATACGCCAAGCACAAGCTATTACAATCTGTCAAATTAATTTCATAGATTTTCAACTTTATCGCTAAAGCATAAGGTTCAAAGTTGATTGGGAAGATTTGACAGTTTTGGGTAGCTTGATGTGCAGCTGGCGTCTGAACAACTATATTACGGTCCCGGTACTAGTTATCCCACCAAAAACATATAATGTTGAAAAAGAAGGCCAACTTCCTTACTTCATGTAAAGTTCATTTCAAATAAACTTGCGATAAAGTTTGTTCACCTCCTTCTACTAATGTATCCCAATATTTCCAAACCATACGAAAAAAATGTATGGGCAGTGTCGGTAACACGATCAAAACATTGACTTACTCCGTGTTTGGTATTATGAAACTCAACCGATGCAATGTTAGCGACAGTTTTGTATGACGAACGATATCTATCGTAAGTTATTTGGACTTTTTGGTACAGGGTGGTTGAATGACATTTATCGCAAGTTTATTTGAAATACACTTTAGATGTTTGACCAGCAAAAGAGTTGAAATCGAAACCAACGCCAAGTTTTAAACCATTTTCTTTGCACCGGCCTTATTTTGCAATTCTGTTGTAAGTAATTTGTGTTTGAAACTTTTTAGATATCAATTCAATAATATTGTTCCATTTAAACTTGGCGGGTTTTCAGAAAACCATAAAATAATATGCATGAAAAATAACTATAACACAACGAAAACCCGCCAATATATAAGGGAATTTATCTGTTTTAGTCTCGTTACCTAGATTCTTTAAGTTGGGGTTTTTTTAATTATTTGATCCTTTGCCAATTATTTACATTTAGTTTTATGAATTTATTGTGTCGGGGGTTTTTTAAATTTTTAATTTAATTTTTATTTCATGCTTTTTGTAGGGACTCCTTAATTTTTGTATTTCATTTCTTTTAATTTCTTGCGTTTTAAGATTCAGGTAATTTGGTGTTTAATCAGGTTAAAAAAATAATTATTAATTTATAAGTAGATTAATCAAGTATTTTTAATTTTATGTTGTGTTTAATTATTAAGTATTTTAAGTTGTTAATGTTTCATTTTGTACTATTGTCTCCATTGCTCGTAATGAGCAAAAACTTCATAGATAAAGATATGTCGCATCACCGGGTGGCCGAGATGCGATACATCGGGTCTTCTTCACGATCCGACATAGTTTAGATAGGTGTGGGCACTACAATGGGTACTCGAACGAAAGGATTATTTGAATTTACAGTAACTTTAATAAACTAGCTATTAACAACCGAAACGCACACGTGCGTCGGAAACAAACACGTGCGTTGGTATTGAGCGTTTGCCGAGACTGTCCGAGCTCGACGACTGTCCACTGTAGACTGTCGCAGCACTCGGTCTCTCCACCAGTCCTCGTTGCATCCCCTCTACCGACGATCGTGTCCAAGCGGTAGGGCTCGCTTGCGTTTCCGATCACATGATTCTTCGTTTACCAAGCAAATTGTTAGATGGCGCTGTTCACTATACTGTGGCGTCATCTATCCACGACACGGCCATCACTGACTAGCACCCGTCCTCGGGTGTAGTACCTGCGGACCAAAAATACTCACAGAGTAAACAAGCTCGGCTATCCTGCCAATTACCTAATAACTAAGGTAACTCGGCCTATCCTGCCAATACCTAATTACTAAGGTAACTGTATCTCATTGTTACTTTAATTTCTCTCGTCTTAATTTTATTTACAATGCCTTGTTGTCAAGGTTTCACACCCCATACAACATTATTCTTTAGAAAAGGTTCGATCATTAAGTTGAACCAAAGAAAATCAAAATTGTAACGAATCATATTTACCAAAATCTGTGCAAAACCACAGTCCAGAATCACACCAATGATTCTTACCAGATCAGTTGTCACATTTGCTACTGCACATAAGGTGCGGTTGAGACTAGTTACGACATGTGCTTCCTACACATGAGGTGCTCTGTGCATCAACACAGACTAGAATCGACCCATTGATTCTCAGAAAAAGAATACTAGAACATGAAGCGGTCTGTGCACCAACACAGACAAGAATCGCACCAACGATTCTCAAAAATCTAACGCAATATGTGCTACAACACATGAGCGCTCTGTGCACCAACACAGACAGGACTCGACCGATCAACAAGTTATACCATCACAATTGTTGTGACAAATCAGTTAGAATATACCGAAATAAAATTCATAGGCAATGTATACTCAACTCATGAAACTCTTATTGTAAACTGTGCACCAACACAGGTCAGAATCGCACCAACGACTCTTTACATATCTACCGCCACATATGCTACAACACATGAGGGGCTCTGTGCACCAACACAGAAAAGAATCGCACCAACGACTCTTTAGATATCTGCCGCCACATATGCTACAACACATGAGGGGTTCCGTGCACCAACACAGAAAAGAATCGCACCAACGACTCTTTAGATATCTAGCGCAATATGTGCTACAACACATGAAGCGCCCTGTGCACCAACACAGACAGAAATCGCACCAACGATTTCTTATAGACCCATCGCCACATGTTACTCATGAGGTGCGGTCTTAAGTTTTGAGTTTGAGTGTACAAGCCATTCTTAATCAGAGGTGGTTTCACTATTACTGTCCTCAACTATAACATCTAATTCTCGAGTAACTTGGTGATCGGGTACCCTCCTCACAAAATCATGAGAGTATTCTTAGGTTCGCTCAGTCAAGCGCCTTTAAAACAATCATTAAAAGCAAACTTAGAGACTAACTTTACTTTAGTCAAATCGAATGTTATCGTAATTGCATTTTTTTTAAGACCCTGTGTCACGTGGTCTACTATCTCATCTAAGTGAATATCAGTCAACTCATCATCAGTTGTCACTAAGCTAAGCCAATACACTTTGACGCAAAACAATCTTTGATGATAGAGCGACAGAGTCGTAATAAAATGGATGTGACTCACCCAGTATTCATCTGCTCGGATTGCTGACATAGCAAACTTGAACCGTATCACTCGCTACTAGACGCTGCTGCAGGCGCTGGCTCGAAACCGCCTGAGCCCCTCGCCCTACTGGCGATGGCGCCTCCATCATTGTTTCGTGGACATCTCGAAGCAAAATGTCTGGTGTTGCCGCATCGAAAACAGATGCAGTCTGAAACTGCCATCCTGCTTGCACTCGTTCTCGTGTGTTAATCTGTCAACAAACATACAAGCAAAGTATCACATAGCTCGGTCACTCCTGACCAAATATGGTACAGATAAAAAAACACAATGAAAATTTGAACAAACTAAAAAAAATTGCAGTGTTCAGAGCATTACTTATTATTTGATTCCCAAATCTCAAGATCACAAAGCAAACAATCAACTAAGCCAATAAAACATCCTTAGAGCATCACAAAACACAAAGCAGGAATCTTATTCGTGGCCTGTGGCTTTTCATCAAGCCCAACAAACCTAACGTTTGTTTCTATGAATTCCTCTGAATTCCGACTCCCACGGACTCTATGGTGTCTACAAGACTCGACCTCCGCCAGAGCCACCCGCGCACCGCGTATCCACGGACTACTAAAAGCAGATACCGACTTCTAACGGACTACGGCTACGAAATGGCTACTGGTACGGATCCGACCAGCCGACCTAAGATTCACCACTATCACTCGACTTCATCTCTACTCTGTTTCATCAACAAGACTTTTACTTGGCTTTCCGTAAATTCGTTAGTAATACTCTGATTTTCTGGCATTTTTCGCAAACTCCCATATGAAGACTGATGAGATCATTAAAAGGGACTCGACTCTTTAAAATCTGTTTTATCAATTTGCAATAAACATTCAAATTAGAAATCAAAAATTAGGCTATTCTAAGAATTTGAACTATCTAGTTTCGAGATTACCGAGACCAAGTACAACGATTCCACACTACGTTAGTCAAAGAAAACAAAACCTCAGGTATCCCATTCACGGTCCCACACATTTGTCACATACGCACTTCCCGCAGTAATGCAGAGTCATCCTTGACTCTACGGTCTTGGCTTCAAGGCTAGACACGACCATACTACCCAGAGCTACCGCGTATACCACGTACTCACGATACTCTGGTACGGTCTCCGACCCAATGAACCGAGAACCTGAGTACACAAACTAAAGTGATGCCAGCACATCATCCATTTCGTCTACAATCTCAATTGGTACTTGGCCCTCGGGCATCTTCCGAACACGGTCATAGAGCGTATTTGTAAGTACGCACCTAAGTCAACCTACTGAACAAAAAAACACCAACCAGAGCCATGTACCATCGTTATCCACATTACAACAATAATCTTTTTCACTAAGAGCCTTAAACACGTGGAAACCCACACACGAGCAAACCACTCTAACGCCACGGCTCTCCGGCCAACTAGCAATCGCATTGCTCTCACATCCAGCGCATGGATCCGTGTGCATCACCCTGTGACTACACACTTTTTACTACGGCCGATAGAGAACCCCTACTCGTGTGGTTCCCACTACTTAGGCTTGCTCATCACCACTGTGATCACCATCTACTCCGACTGGTACATGACCTACTGGCATCATTCGTAATCTATAGTGAGAGTCTTTAAAAATTGCATTTTAAACTAGACTGGGCTTTACATCTCAATGTAACTGTTTTTGCTGTTGTTTACAAGGGAAGCACTCAGTACCCGAGTCGTAACAAAATGAAAACGACTCACCAGATTCGGTAGACCATAGATCTGTAGCTGGCTTAATGGTACAGACATTCACTCGCTGTCACTGCCTCCTTGGCAGAAATCGCGAAGCTTCTTGCACGGAAAACACCGTCCTTGATCAGCGATTATTCATACAGGAGATCCACAGAGTGCAGCGCTCTCCGACACTACCATTCTGCTTGTACACGTCCGTGTGTGTTAACCTATAACCACAAAAACAAACCAACAGCAGTGCATGTTCCACTTGGCCAATTCTATTTACCAATTCTGTTTACACATTGTTATCGAAACGCATTACTTAATTTTGTAAAAACGATAGCAATCATCGACAACAAAAGATTCCTCTAAGCCTTAGTAATAACAGGGACAGGTCAGGAACTATATCAATTTAGATCACATACAACGCTCATGGCCCTGCTGCCGCAGCAGCAAGTGACACTCGTGCAACCCATATCGTCATCACCTCACTTTATACGACCAACACACTTCACTTAACATAGAGTCCACAACTCCCAGGTCACTACAAGACCAACACAACAATAGTCTCCATTGAGACCCTGGTCCCCGCTGCACCACCAGCTGCCCATCGCTCCCTGAACAACTCACAAGCGAGTTCCAGTTACGACTACAGACAAGTGCGTACAGTGCGACCTAACCATGGTACTCGTATGTGCTCTAACTACACGGTGGAAGAACTCTCATCACAGTCTTCTACGTTTAACTCGTTAGGAACACTACTTAGAGGCATCTTTCGTATGCGACCGTGAGCATATTGTAAGTACGGTTAGAATTTAAAGCTTTCAACGTATGGGGTCACCATCCAAAACATCAACTACCTTAAGCGGACCTCTGAACTTCCGATCTGATTTTGATGATCTGAACTTAGTATCTGATTTCGCTACTAATTTTCTAATAACACTAAATCGCCAATGTTGTTATAGCTGCTTTTGTTCTATCATAATATTACTTTGCAAGTAAATGTCAGGTAAAAATGTAATAAAATCTCAATTTGTTGCTCACTAATCGCAATGCTACATATGATTTGTTCTGTGCTGAATACACGCGTTTGACCAATGCCCGTCAACACAGCAACGGTATTAACTCGTTTGCCACATAATTTGGCGGCACAACTCGCTTTTAGTAACGAGCATTCAGCACCAGAATCGTAAACAAAACAATACAGCTCACCTTTATTTTGTAACGTGCCTGAGGGCAGATAAACGTCATCCACTCGCCCTTCACTACTTCCAGCACGTTGTCTACCATCAGCTTGGTTGCCACTGCTCGTGTTTCTCACTTGCAGCACACGAAGGGTTTCACTGACGGCTGCGAGGCTGCTTGGCTCGATTCTCAAAATCACTCCATGTCCTTATCCAGGTGAAATCCAGTCAAAGAAATATCGCACCGTGACGTCAACGCTCAATTCTCCATAATTTTTCAGCTCGAGTGTATCCCAGTTCTGATGTCGCATCACCGGGTGGCCGAGATGCGATACATCGGGTCTTCTTCACGATCCGACATAGTTTAGATAGGTGTGGGCACTACAATGGGTACTCGAACGAAAGGATTATTTGAATTTACAGTAACTTTAATAAACTAGCTATTAACAACCGAAACGCACACGTGCGTCGGAAACAAACACGTGCGTTGGTATTGAGCGTTTGCCGAGACTGTCCGAGCTCGACGACTGTCCACTGTAGACTGTCGCAGCACTCGGTCTCTCCACCAGTCCTCGTTGCATCCCCTCTACCGACGATCGTGTCCAAGCGGTAGGGCTCGCTTGCGTTTCCGATCACATGATTCTTCGTTTACCAAGCAAATTGTTAGATGGCGCTGTTCACTATACTGTGGCGTCATCTATCCACGACAGATAAATTACGTTACTTGTTACGCACTTCTTTCTTTTGCGATATATGTTTTCATCTCAGTTTGGCAGTTGTGCTACAGTAACAAGAAAAATGATTATAAATGTAACGTTGTTAAATTCCGGTTAGTGATTTTGCTATCCACCTTTGGCCACTGGTTCAGATAAGTTTGTGATGTGAACCTATAATGTGAAATAAGCCACGCCCATCAAACGATTATTTATTTTCTAATTAATTTTATAATTAGATCTTTACGAATATAAGAGTATACAACGTGGCGCTTCAATGGTGACATTAATTTAACACACATATACGTTTTCACATTTTCATTTCATGAAGCAATTATATTTCCATTAAACGTTATTATTTACGGATTTATTTAAAATTTTAGAAAATAGTATTTTAGAGCAACCTGTACTTAAAGAACTGTCGCGCAGCGGTCATTTGCCTGGGTCACGGATCATAACATCGCATCAATGAAATAAAACGAATAAGCAATACTATTAGGATGAAACAAATGCAAAGAGTAGGCGAATTGAAGGAAAGACATATGACTCTTTGGCGGCACCGACAAAGAGATATTTCTTTCCTTCCGCCGCCTAGCGGCTCCTTTGTCGCTTGCCGCCAAAGAACATGGTGCAGGTGACTGGCGCCCCCTCCCGCCCGCCGCGCCCCCGCATGCACTCGAATTCTTTTTTTGCCTTTGTAGTAATCTAGTGCAAGCCGAACCCATGTCCTTGACACACTTCGTCAAACTAGTGCGCATAATTACGTCGTGAATATTGTTGTGAATGTTTCCGCGAAAAAGACGCTTACCTATTGTTTTACTTATTTATTTTTGTGTAATTAGATTATGGTACTTAGCCACTCACGCGGCCATAACCACGAGCAGGTATTGAGGAAAATGTTACACTAGCTCGAAAACCAAGATCGGCCATTGAAAAAACTGCGACAGCAAGCATTTTCCACACCGCAGTATTTTATTTTTAGTAATTTTGTGTATGGGAGTATTGCTCACGTTCCAGGTTCTTTAGTCGAGTGGTTAGATGAAGTACATTTGTGCCAAAGGCCGTGTGGTTATATCGGCATTACGAAATAAGTTATCTGTAGTTGAAAATCTTTAAATAAACAAATGAGACGGCGATGACGCATGCGTAATTTGATACTCGCGTGATGTTATTGTTATTGTATATCAAAACTTTGGAACCACAATGGTATGTATTATATGTCAATCGATTCAGTATGAATGGGGCTATTTTTTAGGTAAATAAAAAAATAGGGTCATCGCTTTCGATTTTGAAATAATATTATTTTAATTTTTAATGTCGTAATGTAAACAAACATTAAAAATAAACAATTATTAAAAAAAATCAAAGTCTCTTAAAGTTACGGAACAAGTTTTGTTATCTACACTTGTCTATCCACTTGAAGAAACAGCCATTAGTTTAACAGCGGTCCATAGAATTTTTTTCTGTACGAGTCGTGTATAAGTGGCGAGGGCGCTCCGCGGCGCGTCGAAAAAAATGTGCTAAAAACATACTTGCGTATAGGAAGGCGTTACCGCGGGGTACTTGCGCGTGAGTGGTTAGATAAAGACGCTTTGCTATGTTTTCTAATCGCGGACATGATCCTAATTTATGGAGAATGTCATCAAAGTGCCGCCCTTGCGATAAGGACATATCGCGAGAGATATGGCGATTCAAAACAATGCCCTACTAATCCTCTATTGTAGGACCTCTTCAGCGCATCCACGAAAACCGGCCAGTGGATCCTAGGTCTTTACGCCCAGACCGACCGCCTACACGACAAAATGTGCTACAATATTTCGAAGACTAACCCAAAACTGAGACAAAATAAAAGCAGTGATTAGTGATGACTGTGATGAGTGATGTGATGATAGTTATAACTAATAGTACTTAACAAGAAAGGGTGACGTTAGACTAAGCACCTCCGCTGTAGGTACCTACACCGCGCCGCGCCGCTCGGATTCTTTGATAAATGCCGACAAAGAATCGGACCGATGATCACGAGTACGATCGCGCGAAGCGTAGGTAAGTAATTTCATGAATGAATTTTTGCAAGGGTGATCCCAATTTTAGTTATTATTATATTATTTAGTTTGTTTGAAAATTTTTTTTTTCAATTTACGAATTATTTTAACCTATACTTATATATATGATTAATGGGCACTAGCCCTACCCGTGTGTTAAATTAATGTCGCCATTGTAGCGGCACGTTGTATATATCATTATTTTGGTACTAGTGTCGTTCAAACACCTCGTAACTATTACTTTTCTTTCAAAAATATTTAATATTCAGTCTCGAGTTCGTTTCGATTTTGTTAAAAGTACCACCATCATCATCATCATCTGTAACACATCCACTGCTCGATGAAGGCTAAGCAACACTTCTTTGACTGATCCTATGCTTCTTGCATCCAACGCAATAATAAAAAAAAAACAAAAATCGTCTTTGAACTTTGATTCATAAGTAAAAGTACAGAAGAAGGTTTATTTAAACTTCGCTGATGAGTGATGAATCGATGATGCAATTCTGTATTTTATTTTTGAGCCTAACTGACATCACGAAATCAAAGAAATAGCATTAATAAAAACAAAGTGTTCAATAATATCACGCTTCCAATGAAAACCATGCTGAATCAAAACAATGTGATTACAACTTTATTACCTACATGGTCGCTATATGAATATTGAGCATGTAGGTTAAGTTGTAGCCTGTTTTTATAAATGTAGTCCGTAGCTATAAAGCGTGATGTTACTAATGTTTTTCATAATCATAATGGTAATCGAATTGCCCTCAGTGAACTTAGCTTCCTTCCGGTTTCAAGCGGATCGGAGGTCGGACCGGGACCTGTCATCCCCGTTGCATATCGAACCGCCTGACACAACCCACTCTGATATTATCAAGATACAGAAACCCGTATGTGGTGTAGGGATCTCATCAAACAAAAGTTGTGACGTACCAGGGTCTTTGCAATCTGAGCAGACGTTATTTAAAGAAACAGTTCCTGAACCATCGAGTGACCTATTGGGACGTCCTATATCGAAGTCTAGTACAACAGATACTGATTTAGTACAAGATAAAATATTACAGAAAAAGTTTCGTGCTCGCGAAGCGCGAGTGACTGTGTCTGAAAGAATACCAACATCTCAAAGGTTACTAATGAACCAAGAACACGCGTCTCAAATGAGTGCTCATAGTACTGACGAATATCGTATGAAAACACCTCACATTACTGATTCCACTATGCGACATCAAAATACAACGGTTCGAAGCATGATATCAATTTATAAGACTCCTTCGTCTCGAACTGTTACCGATCAGAACATGGTATCTGAAAATATTTGGTCTCACTCAACTATACAATCTGAAAATGTAATGTTTCGAAATGATGCGTCACGAAGTTCAACGGCGCAAGATGTTGCGTCACAAAGTTCAACGGCGCAAGATGTTGCAAGTGTGTCCAGTAGCACGACTCGAGACATGAAGAATATTCGAAGAATTTTACAAAATCCATCACAAGGTTCATCAGTTAAAATAATAGATAACAGTAAGACGAATCAGAGTGATGCCAGGCGGTCTCCGAACAAAGTTAATTTAATTATGGTACGAGCAGCTCATACGATGAGCACTTATCCGTTCTACCCGAATGCAATCGGACCGGAACCGGATCCCAGACCGACGCCATCTATATTGTGCGGAATAGGTAAATGCTATTTATTAAATTGGACGGACCCCTTAGACCCTAACGAAGAAAAACCAGATCCTGAAACTCGTATGCGACTGCAATATCCTATGCAGAAATTGCAGAAATCGCAGAAATCGCAGAAATTGCAGAAATTTCAGAAACTTCGAATTAAAGAAACAACACCAACAACAACAACTGAAGATGACTCTATTTTCCCAGAGCAATATATTTAGAAGAATTATACACAGAACGTTGCGGGACTGCCTGCCATGACGATGCGCGGACGAGCGGATCGAAATCTTTGAATAATACACGGAAAACCACGCCTGTGCGTCAACGCATGTGTAACAAGACTCGGTGGTGTCCTACAGTGATGAGTGACATAAAAGGTTTTTATCCGCTTGACCGCTCACCTTACGTAGGCGGTGAAAAATGCAGTATTTGATGTGTGACTACAAGTAATATTCTTAATAAATAATTGGTTAATGAATAGATATTATTATAGAATTTGTTCGCGCTACAAATATACAGTGTCAAATTACAGACATGATGGGTATCGATATTTAAACACGAAATTTTTTTTTGCGGGTCAATCTCAAAAAAAATGGTATTGAAAATGAATGACATTGTGCGTGGTCCGACACGCACTTAAAGATAAGTACCTACTACTCACAGACGAAAATAGACGAGCCTTTTTTTTTTTTTGTGGATGGGAAATCATCAAATGACTCCTCCCGCTCTGGGTGGAGCGGATGGGAGTGTCAGACTCTTACTGACTAAAACCCACCCGTGTTCCTTCCTTTGCCCTTTAAGTTCCGGGCCAGCGGTAACCCTTTCGGACAATCCCGCTGACCCGGAAATAGACGAGACTGTGGTGGCCCAGTGGTAACAGCTCCGACTTACGAGTTGTAGGTATTATATTTTATTTAATAAAACAACGTGTTCTTTTTGCAACGCACTGAATGATGACTAAAAAAAGGTTTTTTATTCCATAGATAATACAAAGACATATTCCATAGAGAAAACTAGGTGGCAACACTTGCATTTTAATACAATAATAATACCACCACTTATAAACTTTCTCAATACCTAATAATTTCAAGAAGTGATAATGTTTCAGTCTACCTAAACCTTTAGTGAGCAGATCAGTTGACATTTCAGCTGTCTCTAAATTTACAATTTTATTTTTTATGCAATCTTTAGAAAAATGGTAGCGAAAATATTTATTCCTCAATGTTCTTGATTGCACCTACCACTGTTTGTCTCTGCATCACCCAAAGGTTGACTGGTAGAAAATGCCTATGGCATTAAGTCCGCCTCTGTACATTTATGTGCTTGAAGTATTAAATAAATAAATAAATAAATAAAATCGATGTGTTTCGTTCTTTTGTGATACACATTATTTACTGATAGCTTGAGAACACCTTGATAATCGTTATACAATGTTATGTGGTGCTTGTATCACTAGTTATTTCATTTAATAAATTACGTAAGTAAATAGCTTCTCTACAAGCTTCTGTAATTCCTATGAATTCAGCCTCTGTACCAGACAAGGCAACAGTTCTCTGTTTCCTTGTTTCCCATGAGATTACAGATCCAGACAGTACGAAACATAACCCCGTATAAGACTTTCTATCAATTACATTATTAGCCCAATCGGCATCAACAAAACCTTGTAATTGTAAATTATCATTCTTTGAAAAATTTAAGCCAAAATCTTTAGTTTTCTTAAGATAGTTTAGTACACGTTTAGCATAGCATCAGGTTGATTGATCAAAACATTTATTAAATTGCCTTAAAAAACTGATAGAGAAAGCAATATCTGGCCTGATCAATACTGCCAAATACATGAAGCTACCAATAAGTTGTTGGTAAGGAAATTTACTATCTTTATTCTCTACTTTATTTATATCAAATTTAGTATCAATGGGTGTATCCACAGTTTTACAATCTATCATTTGAAATTTGTATAGTAATTGCTCAACATATTTTTCTTGACTTAAAGTTAAACAACTACTTTTCTAAATATTTACAGTCATTTCAAGACATTGTTTTACTTCTCCTAAGGGTTTTATTTTGGAATGTGATGACAATATACTTTTAAATTATTAGTTTCAACATTATCATTACTAAATATGAAAAAAAAATCATTTACATAGATTGTCACAATTGCTCTTTTACCATTATCTTTTTTAGTATAAAGGCAGGGTTCAATTTTAGAACATTTATAACCAATATTAACAAGAATCTGATCCACTTTCATATACCAAGCCCTTGACGACTATTTCAACCCATAGATGACTTTATTTAATTTTAAAACTTTTCCATCACAATCTGAACTAGAGAAACATTCTGGTTTCTGCATATAAACAGTTTCATGTTCGCCGTCAGTTGGAATCCAAGTTTTCTACAGTAGCTGTCACGTTGCTTGTACGCAATTCTTTTTCAAGGATTATGACATCTCGACTGTTTGTTATTAACTTGGATTCAGGATTATATATTCCATATCCCTTTACATTTTCTGAATAACCCACCAGGATACACTTCACAGATTTCTTGTCCCACTCTTGCCTCTTCTCTTTTGGTACATTACTCTAAGGTGACTAATATCAAGTTTTTTGTTAGTCCACAATTTATATGGGGTTTTATTATCTAAACCAGCTGATACTGTCCGGTTCTGTAAATGAGCAGCAGTTTTAGTTGCCTCTGCCCAGAACTCCTTCTCTAAGCCAGCATCACAATATAACAGACACCGAGCCTTTTCAACAATGGTGCGATTCATACGCTCGCTTAGGCCATTTTGTGGCTCTGGTGTGTAAGGGTTTGAAATAAGTTCTTTGCATGATTAATGTTGGTATTAACCAAAATTAAGCATCTAAAGCAAATCTTTACGTTAGTTTCAGGTTTATCACCTTAGCTATCACAGATTTAAACGAAAAGGAATACAAAAATAAAACAATTGTTAATATTATTTTTTATTTTCGTCTTTTAAGTCTGCGTAATTATGATAAATTCAACACACAAAACAGTCTATAAAACTTAAGTTTAAAACTTCTAAAAAGTAATAGTATTTTAATAAACAGTCTTACAAACTCTGTACTTTTAATAATTAAGTTTATTTGACTTTATAATTATTTTATAATTACATTCATCTTTCACAAAATTCATGCATCTCTTAATCGATCTTCTTCCCTTACACCCATCCGTCCCTTCTATTCGTCATTTAAACTTTCACTGCCATCATACTAGTCATCTTTGTAGTCATCAGTGAACACCTATAGACATAATAACAATCTTTAAATATTTAAAATCATTAGATATAACTGCTGACTGAACTGAGGGCATGCTTCTTGTTGACAATGAAGCGTCTACACTAATCAACTGTAAGTTTGCAATATATTCAAATAGGTACGTACCACAGTTGTCGGGTATTAATGCATCGGTTTGAGGAATACCACTGGATATCTCGTGACCAGTAAACAACGTTGGATAGGCGTCGGGGCAAAGAAAAACTCTATCGCGCGTTGTTGAAAGAAACCTCTTCTCGAAATGTTTTCAACACACAAACTGTTTGCGAAGTTTTTGGAAGCTTAAGCTTCGCAGTCTTTCACTGTTAATGCACTGTAACCCTTTTTTGAGTCCTATCTCACTTTTTGGAAACATATGAAAACTGACGTCCTTTCGTCTACTAGCACGGGTCACAACACAGCACTTGTTGTACATGTTGCACGATAATATTTCAGCTACAGAAATTGAGAGGATAAGTTACGGAAATAAATCAACGCAGAACTTCACTCGATCCATTTTGAAATTGAAACTATAATAAACTTCAAGTTTATTAGACACATCAACCAATAAACATGGCGTCATGCAGACAGAAATACGGAAGGCGGGAGGAGAGGGAACTGTCAAATAAGATATGTGAACCATAGACATAAGGTTAGGATAATTTACTTGAAGACTACCTACCGTGGGTGACTGATTTGTGAAACAAAAATATGTTTGAAGTTCCCGCAAAGTGCGACGTAAGATGACTTCTTCCACGAACTAAGAACGTCGTAAGTGCTATAAGCTTATCGTCGTAATAAAATCACAAATAAAAGGAATAAAAAAAAATTGTTCCATAATTTTTGTCGCCTTTTGTTGTTACATTAATCATCAAATTTTTATTCTAGTAGTCATAAGCATATTAGGTACATACAAATCGAAAAGTCGTGAAATTTGGAGGAAACTTAGATTTTTTTTTTGTGTTTCTGTTGCACAATAAGTGTGAAAATATCATGTTATTTAGTCATGTTATTTTTATTTTATACCTAAGTCTTATCAATTTCATAGCAAGCATAGTCTACCTTATTTCTGTAGCAACCCTGAATCTATCAACCAACACTTTTTGGATGTGCCAGGCAGTGGGAAGATTTAACTTATTTTGGGTATCACAGACACGGTAACAGTCATTTCCAGCTTGGTCCAGCAGGATGTAGTGCTGAGGATCTTGCGCAGTCTTAAGTCCAATGCGCAGGGCTTGGACCAGATTTCTCTGGAGATGCTGATGTTGACACTTCCTCGAACACTTGCAGTGATCACAGCTATCATCAACATATCCATAGTCGATTCTTCTTTCCCTGATCTGTGGAAAATGGCAATAGTTAAACCAATCCCAAAAGTACCTAACCCCACTAGCGTGAAAGACCTCCGTCCGACAAGCTTACTTCCATGTCTGTCCAAGATTTTAGAAAGGGTTGTCTCTGACCAACTTAGGGCATATCTTGAGCAACACAGTATCTTAGTGGTAAGATACTGTTAAGATTGAGCTAGTGGTAGCTCAATCCGGTTTTCGCAGGGCCCATAGTACAGCAACAGCGCTCCTGGATGTTGTTGGTAACATTCTGGAAGCCAGAGACCAGGGAACGGGAACCCTGCTCGTCTTACTGGACTTTTCGCGTGCTTTCGACTCAATTAACACGTCACTTCTACTCTCCAAGCTGTCTTACTATGGGTGTGAAGTCGAAACTGTTAGATGGTTTGAGAGTTACCTCAGCAATCGTGCGCAGTTTGTCCAGGTGACTAGTGACAGCAGTGATACTGTGTCCTCTGGTCCGAAGCGCGTGGACAGGGGCGTACCTCAGGGATCTATCCTGGGCCCGCTTCTCTTCATCCTGAACAGTACTGACATCATTAACTATCTGATCAACACCAAGTTCCACCTTTATGCTGACGATCTGCAGTCTCTCCTCTCCTTCCGGTCCCAGGATATTGCTGAAACTGTAAGGAAAATTAATGGAGATTTGGAAAGGATCTCATCTTGGTCCACAAGAAACTCCCTGGTCCTGAATCCTAGTAAGTCCAAGTATATTGTGATGGGATCTAGGGATTTCCTGAACAAAATGCTTGCTTGCAACCTGGACCTCAGGATTGATAGATGTGGTGTGGAAAGGGTTGGAGGCTCATAATCTAGGTGTAGTATTTGACGGACAGCTACATTTTGAAACACACATATTGGAGGCCGTGCGTAACTGCTTCTACCGACTCAAGGCCTTGTATCATACCTATCCGTCGCTACATAAGTGTGGATATGCGTGTCATGCTGTGCGAGTCACTTGTTCTATCCAAGCTGAATTACGCTGACACTGTGTATGGGGCATGTATTCTCGGTAGAAGCGAAAGACTGATTCAGCGGGTGCAGAATGCTTGTGCAAGATTTTGCTACAATGTCCTATTCATTTCAAACAAATATATACATTCCTTAAAAATGATACTTGACATACTGACTGTACCTGGTGCATGCGATACACCGCTATATGTAAGTGTGTGTAGCATTACCAAACGGGAGCGTTCCCAAACGGGAGTAACCCGGTCCCACATCACTCCTTTTTTAAATAAGGGTAATTTGATGAGAATGTCAGCACGCAGAAAGCTTCACCTGGCTACCCTACTCTTTGGCACAATTTTCACAAAGAAACCAGAATATTTACATAATAAACTGTCATGGTCATGTGATGTTAACAAAATTAAAACAAGAGCATCTTCTCACCTCATGTTAGCCTCATCGCATAGAACTGCTGCGTTCCGTGGTAGTTTTAAATTTGCTTCCCGTTGCTGGAACGACTTGCCACCTCCTTTTCGTGCTATAAAGACAGTTGGTACTTTTAGGTTTAAATTTAAACAGTATTTACTGCAGCTTCAAAAAGATGGCAAACTTTGAACCTACCCTTGATGTGCACGCAGCTAGCTATGGTGGTCCGAGTCCGACGTTTGGCAGCGTTTGTTGATTGAGCAGGCACAGCAATTATTTCGTATCTTGTTTTTGTTTTGTGTTCATTATGTACATGTTTGATAATTAATTAATTTTATTGTTTATTCTACACTTTTACTGGCAGCATCACACGAATTGTTATTGCTGGCGTACACAATGTTTTGTTTGGTTGTCACTTGTTTCTTTAAAAAAATTGGAAACAAACAATAAAAAATAGAAACAAAGTATTGATGAGTGTTATCGACATGATGAGTGTTATCGATAAAAATAAAAATAAACTATTGATGAGTGTTATAACACTCATCAATAGTTTATTTTTATTTTTATTGATGAGTGTTATCGATAACTCGATAACACTCATCAATAGTTTATTTCTATTTTTTGTTTATTTATTTTATTTTAAAGAAGGCTTACAGACTAACAAACAAATGAAATAAAGAATGTAATATGGTCAAACATCTACATGAAGTAAGGAAGTTGGCCTTCTTTTTCAACATTATATGTTTTTGGTGGGATTTCATTTCTTTTTGCCAAGTGGGTAGATAAACGTGTAGGATTAAATTGTATAGCCTAGGTTTTCTTTTTTTTTTTGATAATTGTGGTTTTTTATTATTTTTTCTCTTACGAGGTGTTTTTTAGTGTTCCGTACCCAAACGGTAAAAACGGAACCCTATTACTAAGACTTCGCTGTCTGTGCGTCTGTCCGTCTGTCCGTCTATCTGTCTGTCTGTCACCAGGCTGTATCCCAAGAACCGCCGCTATAACATCAAATACTAAAAACAAAATAAAATAAATATTTAAGGGGGCTTCCGTACAACAGACATGTTTTTTTCGGCGTTTTTGCCTTGTGGTACGGAACCCTTCTTGTGCGAGTCCGACTCGCACTTGCCCAGTTTATTAAATGATGAGCCCGCTACAGTCTGAACTGCGGCAATGTTTGGACGTATAGACCATTCCCTATCAGCTGTTTTTTTTTTAACTTATTCTTTTTCACACATATGTTTTTTAAACCCGGTCTATAGAGCGACCCTAATCTGTTGTACTCAACAATAGCACTTTCTTGTGCTTTGTTCTGGCTAGGATCGATATTTATTAAATGGTCACCACTCAAATTTTTTACCCTAGATAATGGTACGTATGCTTGACCACAAGTGAATATAGAAGAACCAATATCAATTAAAGCATTGTCCAAGCTCAAACCTTGTCTCTTATGAATGGTGATTGCGTAAGCTAAACAAATCGGAAACTGCTCCCGGTAAACAAAAGCACGGCTCAAAACTTCAAGTTACAATTTGAAATATTAATGATATTAGTTTTACTTTTAAAAAATATACTTTTAGAAATAGAAATATGAATCTGCTTAACAAAACGATTTAAAAGGGGTTAAATAAGTATTCTTAAAAAATATTTTGAGTCTATATCTTATGATATACGTCATTTGACATGTTTTAAGGTTTTTAATAATTTATCTTTCTAAGAAAGTCTCACACTTACCTAAAAATTAAGCTTATTTTTTTTTGTTGCATTTATGCATTTTTATTTTTACTTTAGCTTCGTGCAAAATTACAAGTTTCTAGGCCGACTATAAAAAAAAATTAATACCAAACTCACACTTGACCGCTTTTAAAATTTTTCTTAGAAGTTTCTAGGCCGGCTAGAATTAAAAATTTATACGGAACCCTCTATGCGCGAGCCAGACTCACACTTGACCATTTTTTTTTTTATTTAGTTTCATGCTAATGTCTAGCTTCGTGCCAAATTTCAAGTTTCTAGGCCTACTAGAAGTCCCTAAACATTTTGATTAACTCTAAGTGAGTGAGTCAGTCAGTCAGTCAGTCAGTCAGTCAGTGCCACTTTAGCTATTTTGAAAAGTCCATAACTTTGAATCTATTAAAGCCACAGTTATGAAATTTGGTATTCGAACTAACAGCAGTCATGGTATTATGTCTGTGAAGTTTGATTCGATTTCGTGTGACAAATAGTTAGATACAGGGTGGTCAAAAGTAGCTCGAAGCGGTTCGGGTAAATAGTGCACGGTGTACGTGCGGCCACTTGCTGGAAATTGACCTGCGCACTGCCGTGCGCTTCGATAAAGTTTGTTTGTCAGACTATATTCAACCTTACGATTGTGCAAATGATAATTCAAAATAAAATAATAAGGAACAATGACATTTAACATTTATTGACTTGATTAACAATAGCTTAGTAACTCATTAAAATCATTTGGATCTCTTAATTATACATCGAGTCCACATACAAGATCCAGTCAATTCCTAACAATTGATAACTGCAATGCTTAAATATCGGTTCGGGAACACTTCCGAACTATACGTTTAATGATATCTATCCCTCTATTGGAAGACACCGCATTGGTAGCCCCCACGAGGCGAATCGTTGCTGTTTGAAGATTGCGAAACCCGTTGGATGCGAGAAGCACAGGACCGGTCAATGTAGTGCACGGGGGAGGCCTGCGTCAAGCAGTGGAAGTTTTACGGCTTTTTCTTTATCTATACATATAATAAATCTGTAGAAGGGTCAATTCTGTACATTGAAAATATTGAAAAAATAAATAGCGGGGGGTGTTGCTGGATCGATACCAAACCCAAATATGTGATTAAAAAAATTTTTGTCTGTCTGTCTGTCTGTCTGTCTGTCTGTCTGTATATGCAGGCATCACGTGAAAACTAACGGTTCGATTTCGATGAAACTTGGTATAATTATACCTTATTATCCTGGGCATAAAATAGGATACTTTTTATCCTGGAAAAATACGTAGAAAAAAAAATCTTATTTTTCGGTTTTATTCATAGACGTTGTTCTGTAGAACCGCGAACACACGTTGCATTACCCGTAGTGGATAATTTTCCATTTCAATTTAAGAGAATACAGTTTCCTGTAGCTTTGTGTTACGCCATGACAATAAATAAGGCTCAAGGTCAGACCATACGAGTTGCTGGCGTAGATCTTACCGCGAGTTGTTTTTCACACGGGCAACTTTACGTAGCTCTTTCCCATGTGAGCAGTCCAAGAAATCTTCATGTTCATATTCCGGACGAGCTCACTAACAATGTTGTGTATGCTGAAGCTCTCAATTTACTTTCTGTCGCATTGTCACGATCACTTTTTTATTATTGCAAACTTTTCGTCATTGTCAGTAATTTACTGCTACATGCTACTTATCAAGGTCGGAATTACTATGAAAAAAATACTTACTACAGAACGCGAGCTCAACAGCAGTAGCTCAATAGAGGGATCTCCTTAATTATTATAGGCTTAGCCGTATTTGGGTCCAATAGATATTTATAAGATGTCATTGTCAGAGTTACTCAAAATGGAGAAATAAACCATCCACGCGAAGACCGACATCCGCGCGGACGGAGTCGCGGGCGGAAGCTAGTTTGTAATAAAATCAAGACGATGTCAAAACTATGCATTTTAACCGTATAGTTCGGTAGCGCCCCCGAATGGACCCGAACACACGAACCTCCGCCGGCTCGGTACTGGGTCCCATTGGACCCAGGAATTACGACATACGACACTCTTCATTGATTATGTAAATTTTCATTATGCTACCCATCAAATCTTATGAATGTGCGTTAATTAAGAGAGTTGGATAAAAAACTCATACGTTAACGCCAATAAATATTGCATACTTAGCGCGCAAGCTTATTAATTTACCTTTATTAAAATTAAGTCTGTAAATGCGATAATCGCCATTTTGTTGACAGAGGTGGTCGAGGCTAAAAAACATAAAAAATGGGAATTTCGAACATCCAAACTCCACCACAGGGGCAGTGGGGCATACATCATTTAATTATTTGACGAATTCATCCATTGCCCAAGTTGAATAAGTAGCGGTAATGAAGTTTTTTGATATCTAATGTCGAAGTTTCGCGCCAAACGTGCGTGTTTACATTTTTACTTTTCACAAATGTCACACATACACATGTAGATAAGATTTAAAATGAGACAAATATTATTGAAAATATTATAAACAACACGACAATGCCCAAATCTTAACGTAATATTGAAACACAGGGTCCAATAACACGTATTATTCATTACCACTACTCAATTTGTGTTCAGGGGGTCTACTCCCTAAGCACGAAGTCCGTCGCTTCGGCCTTCGTTACGGGCATTTCCTACTCCCTATGACCAACGGACGGATGATTCGCTCGGGGTCCGAGCGAAGAATGAATTTCAACGCGATTTGACAACTGTCCCTACTCCCTATGTGTTTTTGCCCGTCCGAACAGTTGAACTTGACATTGGTTTCGACGGATAGTTATGTCAGTTGATACGACATCAAAATAGTTCTCGTGCTGTAGACGAAAGTTAAGAATTTGAACTATGGCTGCTTTTTTAATTATTGAAGAAGCTTTACAAGAAGAGCGGAGGCAACGTCGATATAATTTTCGCCAAAACTTTAGGTTGGCGAGTATTCCCGACGTTGAGTTCATAGGGAACTATAGGCTCACTCGGGAATAATTCGAGGACTTATGTGCGGATTTAATTCCTCTTTTGAAGACATACATACATAAGTACATAAATATAGACTGATAAACATATTACCCTCCTTTACGCCGCCCAGTCGGGTAAAAAGAGACAATGTTTCGGGATAGTACAGTCAACAGCAAAAGTAGATGATCAAAATCATAAATTCAATACTAATGAACGGAGTTCGCGTTAGAACTGTGTGGCGTCGAAGTGATTCAAACCACTCAACGCCACATCAACGCCACACAGAAATCACTTCGACGCCACACAGTTCCGACGCGATCTCCGTTCATTAGTAGTGAATTTCTGATTTTGATCATCTACTTTTGCTGTTGACTGTACATGCTAAGTTTTGCCAATATTGGATTTTTTTGGAATAAAACAATGAATTAACTTTAATCGTTTATTTCATTTATTTTCATTAAGTATGCACCATCAAGAGTTGGTAGGTACATCTTAGGTTTTCCTCAGTGGATGTAGAGAGTTGCTCCTGGGAGAGTGGGTCGGCACGTGTAGGAGCATGAGTGGGTGAGGTAGCTACTGGCTCTGGATCTCTTACAGGTGGAAGCTGTACAACAAAAACTGAATATCATTGACGGATACATCAAAACATATTTATTTGTGTAGTTATCTGTAATTTATTATTATTTAATAAAAAGAAGTCACGGGAAAGACTCATAATTATAAATACAATACTTATTGCTTTTAGTTTTTTTACCATTGCACAGACTTACTATCATAAATTATAAATGTAATTCTTACCAATGGAAAAGCTGGCACTCTTGCTCCGGTTTCCAGCTCTCTAAAACCCTCTCCCATTATCGATAGTATCTATAATTCCACTTGGGAGAGGGTTGTGCTACCGATGGGCCTCCATTTGCTGACCTTCTGGCAGCTCCAGCAGCCTTTTTGGCTAGGCGTTTTTTTCAGACCACACCTAAAATTTGAATATTTGGTTAATTTTATGAAGCTTTAAAAAAACCACTATACTCGTAAGTACTCCTACAGATAAGTATTTGGAGGATGACTGATTATTATCATTGTATTCACTTTACTGATGACAAGACCTTAAAATCATATTAATATTGACGAGTAATGTATAAAACTCACCCATTGCCACTGCTAGGCGGACTTAGTGCAACTTCCCATTGAGTTATAGGAGTTGCAGTTGCGGTTTTCCTACAGCCGTTTTGAGCGAACGCTCCCGTCGGCACCCCTCAATAACCCGCGAGCTAATTCATGGTTCTCACCCATAAAATCGAGAAGGGCCTCAATTTGCCCGTGTGTTGCTGCAGCGGTTGGGGCCATATAAACAAAATTAACTAGTAAGCATAATAAAATATTGTAAATTTTAAAACTTCCCGGTTGACAATTTGACATTTCATTTGAAAGTGTCAAAAGTAGTCTGTGGAAAATGTCCTTCAAAAAGTAAACAGGCAATGGTATCAACAGGATGATGCCGGTTTCCGGACAAAAATGGCAAAAATAATTCAATTCTATGTTTAAAGACATAATAAAAAGGATATTTTTTTAAATGTGGTACTTTTCTAACGACAAAAGTATTAATTTTTGTTTAATAAGCTAGAAAACTACAAAATAAGCAAACCGGTAATCGACCGGTAAAATAGGGCAACTCTATCGCCATGCGTCGTTCGTTCACGAATATTGTCTATGATTCCGTTTGAAACTGATGGATCCGAAATCGTTAGGGAGTAGGGTTCATTCCGACGTATCGGACTACTATCGGACGGGCTCATTACTTCGTTAACGGAGTTAGGGAGTAGACCCCCAGAATCGCCGTCCATTATTGTTTTTTTTATCGTAATGATGTGTGAAAGCGATTATGATAAACGATTTTTTTTTTAATTTCGATTGACTCGAGTAATTAATATGTCGAATGTCGGAAATCGATACTCAGAAATTAAAATAAAATCATTTTAATATAAAAAGCATTGTTTATAACAATGATTTATGATTTTTTAATGTAATTATAATAGTTTTTTGGACATTATATTAAAACTGAGTCAATAACTGAGGGCCTTTGACTATAGTCATTCATTGAATTTCGCGCCGAATTGGTTCTATATTTGAATTTATCTTCGGAATGCGCTCGCCGCTTCAAATTATTTTTATAAAATGTACAATTATTTATTTTTGATACTTTCCAATAGTTTGCTACAGAATGCCCAGTATACATTTTTTAGGTAGGCTTAACAAAAGTTTGGGAATGATGATAAATTAATTGGATAAATTGGGTATTCCGCAATCACTTTACATTTCAATATGTTTTATTAGTTGTATGAACTTGGTAGTTTTTAGGGTTCCGTACCCAAAGGGTAAAAACGGGACCCTATTACTAAGACTCCACTGTCCGTCTGTCCGTCTGTCACCAGGCTGTACCTCATGAACCGTGATAGCTAGACAGTTGAAATTTTCACAGATGATGTATTTCTGTTGCCGCTTTAACAACAAATACTAAAACAGAATAAAATAAATATTTAAGGGGCGGCTCCTATACAACATTCCTGTTTTTTTGGCGTTTTTGCCTTGTGATACGGAACCCTTCGTGTGCGAGTGCGACTCGCACTTGGACAGTTTTGTATTTAATAGTTTACTTGAGTAATAGAAATTGTTTTTTTTTGTGGTACTAACCCAACGTAATTTTAAAAACTGGCCTTGTTTATGTCGGACCACGCACAGTGAAAAGTTCGGTAGTTGGGTTGAATATTTACGCATGCACAATGAACTGAAAAAATAAGTTTGTATTTCATAAACTCATCATTCATAACGCACCCAAAAATTAAAGTGCCGGCCAGAAAAGAAAAGTACTGTTTTCTTATCCCTTTCGATGTTGACGTCACCCGCAACGGCCCTGTGTCACTTTTAGGGGAATAACATATTGAGCATTTCTTACTATTACAGCGAAACTCTGCAATTAACCCCCTTGGCTGCTATTTGAGATTAAAAATGCCAAAAAGTCATATTTTTATAACAAGTGTTTTAAGCATAACATTAAAAAAACAAGCAAGCGCGAGTCGGACTCGCTCTCCGAGGGTTCCGTACCATCTTATGTTTTTAAATTTTCATCGATGAGACCTATTATGCTTCAGAGAATTTTAACACTGCACGCTGCGGTGTAGAATATTGCAGTTTTAGGTCAGCGCTATCTCATGACCGATAGTGGAACTAATGTATTTATTGTTGATGATTTCTGAAAGAGTGTGCGATTTAGAGACATCGTTTTATTTTTCCTGTAATCGTTACATAAACTTCTATCACATAGAATAATTTCAGGATTTTCTCTATGCAAACTTCGGAGATAAGGGGGAAACGGTATTTTTTTTTACATTTTTATCAAAAGTCAAAAAACATGCGGCTTAAAAAAAATGTTTGAGAATGTGCATTTTACGTTTAAGTGAGCATGACAAGTTCTCAACTGCCATGCTCTTTCAAGTCAACATCAAAATTAAATCATAATAAACGGAAACATGGTTCTTACATTTACAAAATTAAAAAATGCTTCTAAATTATACAAAACTATAGTTTGCAATTTATTTAAGAGGTTAATAGAATTTAAAAAAATAATAAAAAACAATTATATGAACTCATATAACTTGTCAGTAAACTAATTCTGGAGAAAGAACATAAACATTGTCTTGAGTTAATCAGGGCGACCAACTATTCTTATCGTTTAAGTAATCGTTGATGGAATAGTATGCCTTTGAACAAAGGTTGGATTTTATTTGAGCTTTAAATGTATTAAAGGGCAAATCTAGTAATGAAGAAGGTAGCTTGTTATAAAAGGTTATACCAAGCCCAACAAATGAGTTATGAACCTTATGAAGCCGGTGAAAGGGAGCGCGTAGTTTGTCCTTATTTCTAGTGTTAACATTGTGAATATCACTGTTTTTAGTATACAAGTGTATATTTTGCCTAATATATAAAATGTTGGCAAAGATGAACTGTGATGCAACCGTAAGAATTCCAATATCTTTAAAAAAATCTCTTAGAGAAACTCTGGCACCTAACTGGTATTTTGCTCGAACAGCTCGTTTTTGCAGGACAAATATATTTTGTATATCAGCGGCTTTGCCCCACAGCAGAATACCGTAGGACATAACGCTGTGAAAATAACTAAAATAGACTAAACGAGCTGTATCAACGTCAGTGTATTGTCTTACTTTCCTGACGGCGTAGGCAGCCGAACTGAGCCTTCCTGCTAGACTTGATATATGTGGTCTCCACTGAAGTTTGGCATCTACTGTTATTCCCAGAAAAACTGCCGTGTCCACAGTTTCAAGCACCTCTTTATCTAAGACGATGTTGGGTCCTAGATTTCTAACATTCGGTAAGGCGAACTTTACACATTTCGTCTTCTTGGCATTGAGGACTAGGTTATTTGACGTAAACCAATTCGTAACTATTGAGAGCGCACTGTTTACGTCGTCAAAATCTTGTCTATTCCTGTCTACTTTAAAAATAAGAGAGGTATCATCTGCAAACAGTACAACGTCACAGATGCCCTTTAAATGGAATGGTAAATCATTGATATATACTAGGAACAAGAAAGGACCCAGTATTGAGCCTTGCGGTACACCTAACTGAACTGGTAGCCCGGAAGATTTCACACCATTAACATCCACACATTGGAACCTATTATGTAAATAAGAATTTATTACGTTGAGAGCTTCGTTTTGGACACCGTAATGACGTAGTTTACGTAAAAGCGTGTCATGGTGCACGCAATCAAAGGCTTTGGAGAGATCACAGAAAACTCCAATAGCATTTTTCGAATTCTCCCATGCATTATATATGTGTTTTAGCAAAGCAACACCCGCATCTGTAGTCGAACGACCTTTTGTAAAGCCATATTGTTCATTATGAAGGAGGCTATTTAAATTAAAATGTCTTAGCAACTGCTTGAGTATTAATTTTTCAAATATTTTGCTAAATGCAGGTAAGATGGAAATAGGCCTGAAATTGCCAACGTCATTTTTATTACCTGATTTAAATAATGGTATGACTTTACTACTCTTCATGAGGTCAGGAAAAGTTCCTAAATCAACACATTTATTAAAAGTAACAGCTAGATAGGGGGGGGGGACAGCTAGATGTGTGTCATGTTCGTGAACGGGCGCCGTCGGTTGAGACTGGTCATCTCTTAACTGCCAATGCTTATTTTTAATCTTATATTTTGAATTGTTTCTTCATTTGTGTCTTTTTTTTACATTGTTCTCACATATAGAAGCAACAAGAATAATGTACCCAGGATTTTGTAATATCTTGATTTAAAAGAGTGTCCATGGAGTTTCTTGCCCGTTCTTCTCCATAGAGATCTACGTTTTGGAATGGGCAACTAGCTTCAACTTTCGGACTAACTGACAGACTATTTAATTTTAATTTTGACAATTCAAAAGTGCTTGTACAAGGTCTAATTGAAATAAATGCTTTGAATTTGAATTTGAATTTTGAATTTGCAAACTACGCTCTTTCTTGATACCCCACATACCTTAGTAGCCCCACTTCGAATTTTTCAAAACCCTTTTCAGTCCCGGTTGTAAAAAAAAAAACAAAAATATTTTTATTTCTTTCTTGTTTGCAAAATGGTTGGGCAAACGTCACCTAAAACTATTTCAAGTTGATAGCTTTAGTAGTTCTTGAGATATCCAGCTGTGACAGACGGACATACTGAGTCGCAACATAAAGAGATGTCAGCAACACGTGAATAAGGAACTTATTCACGTGATGCTGACATCTTTTTGAGGCGCGCGTGGAACGTACCCGCCAGGGCCGAAGCCTGCCGGGTCAGCGGGATTGTCCGCAAGGGTTACCGCTGGCTCGGAACACAAAGGGCTAGGGAAGAAACACTGGTGGGTTTAGTCAGCAAGAGTCTGACGCTCCCTTCCGCCCAGAGCGGGAGGGGTCATATGATGATTTCCCACCCAAAAAAAAAGGTTGCTTTTTACCATTTTGGTACGGAACCCTAATAACAACTTTAAATTGAATATAACATCCCCAACATTCCGAACATGTTTTGACGCAGTACCTATATTGAGATATTTGCTATGTTATTTTAAGACCAGACTTCTGATAGGATCTCCTGGAATCTATAATCACAGAACTATATTTTGTATTTTTTTTTTATTTTAGTATAAAAATATATTTGTGACCCTCACTACAAGCCCTTTCATTTGATATATCACACGGTACCTACAGTATGCAAAGCTTTTTAAATTTTCTAATGTGACCCCAAAAAGTGACCCCATATTATAAATTAATTTATTTATGTTACACGGCCATGTTCGAGTCACAGAAATGTATAAGTGTACCAAATTTCAACTAAATCGGTCCAGTAGATTCGAAACAAATCGGTTGTGACAGACCTACACAGACAGACACACGAGTGATTCTATAAAGGTTCCGTTTTTTCATTCGGACGTAGGGAACCATAAAAAGTTACACGCCTATCCACACTGTACTTATTAAAATAAAATGATTATATTTAAATAAATAATTAATTCATGAAAAATATACCAAAGAGTTTTTATTCAATTTCTACAAATTTTTATTTTTTTTAAATACCGATTATCGATTATGCTTTAAGACATTTTTTAATCGAAATAACAAAATTGGGTGGATTGTCAGCACTAAGAAGTGTCACGCCGCAACACAATTTAAGTAATTTTTATCAAGATTTGATCATGTTTTTTATGTAGCTTACGTATGAAAAATGGTAAAAGTAAGAATGCAGAGAGAATGACAATATCTTTATTTTTCCATTTTGGATATTTTCATCAAGAGATTATGTGGTTTATGTATATATTTTCAGCGATTTTAAGATGCCTACCTTTTGGATAGGTGTAGTAATATCTATTTTATACATTTTTCGCAGTAGAATGACGCGGTTTGACCGACATCAGCATATAATTAAAGATATTTGCCACAAGCTTATTGTCCAAATAGGCGCGGTAACACATTTTTCTTAATAAATTCGAATGCTGAAAGTTGAAGTAAATTCCTGAAAATCATGACGCAATTCGCAACATCCCGTCGAGTCAGCTGGTATGTCATATGTCAAAATCTAGTCGAGCAGAGAGGTTAATGAAGTATCTAATTGCTACGAGGTGTTTGAACAATACATAATTATCTACCGATACTAGTACTGTAGTTTCTGGAATTTAATAAATCATTCTTCTCCATAGGAATGGGAAATTCACTTTTTTTTTAAATTATTGTTTTCTTATGAGCCTCACCGTGGTCTAAAAAAAAAAATCGTTTAAAATAAAAGATAGGTATTTGTTTTAATTTTTTTTTGTTTGCTAAGCACCGTTCCATAAGTCTAAAAAAACAGCTAGGCTAAAGTGGGAGTGGGCTGTGGGCCGGACACATCTGACGAATGCATCTGGAGAGATGGGCAAAGATCGTCACTCACTGGACGCCTGAGGCAGGACATCGCCGTCGAGATAGACCAAGGCGAAGGTGCTGTGACGATCTAATATCATTTGCAGGGCCAACATGACCAGAGATTGCACAAGAAAGGGAAGTTTGGAAGAAAAAAAGGGAGGCCTTTGCCCAGCAGTGAGACACAAAATAGGCTAACAAAAAAAAAATAGGCTAACAAAAAAAATAGGCTAACAAAAAAAACACCGTTCCTAACAGTTGGTTTTGAAATATATTTACAAAGCATGTATTTTATAATTATTTTGAACTAGCAGTGCCCCGCGGTTTCACCCGCATAAGTGTCGATCCCGTGGGAATATCGGGATAAAAACTAGCCTATGTCCTTACCCGGGACTCAAACTATCTCTATACAAAAATCGAAATCGGGGTTACAGACAGACACACTTTTGCATTTATAATATTAGTATGGATTGGTTTTATGACGTGTCTCTGTAGCGCCTTCCTACCGACAGTTACCCTCAGATCTGTCACATTGTGAGACACTTACGCACACATCGGTAACACTGGTTAGGCTGGAAACAATTATCTCAAGAATAAAAGCCAAAATGAGGACGAAAACGAATAGTGATTGCAATTATATATTTACGTTAACACAACTTTCACGCGAACGAAATCGCGGGTAGAACTTAGTCTCAAACAAGTTGGTATTACCGAATTTAAAAGTCATAAAACATTAAATGAAATTACTTACATCTATACATATAATAAAATTGTAGAAAAGTGGTGTCTGTACAATGGAAATATATTAAAAAAAAGTAGCAGGGGTTGTTATTATATCGATGCCGAACCCGAAATTGTAATTAAATTTTTATTTGTCTGTTTGTCTGTTTGTCTGCTGTGTTTGTGCACGCTAATATCAGAAACGGCTTATTCGATTTAGATGCGGTTTTCACTAATATATTGTAGTAAGCTTCACTTAACATTTAGTGTTTATTTCATGTCAATCGGTTCATAAATAAAAAAGTTATGTCAATTTAAAGAATCACGGCGAACATTTGTTAAGGTATTCTATCAGAGTACGTAAACGCCTAGCGCCTGCGCGTCCGTGGCTATATATACAAGGTGTAACGGAAAGGGGGTATCAACCCTGAAGGAGGTGAATGAAGATGAAAAAAAAAATTTGGACCTCCCATAGTAATAGCACATCAATGATTTACTATTACTATGGGAGGTCCAAAATTTTTTTCATATTTCGACCTATGTTCTTTGGGGAAATTTGTTCAGTTTCATGAGCACATTCACCTCCTTCAGGGTTGATACCCCCTTTCCGTTACACCTTGTATAAAGCGCGCTGAGAGCCGCGCCGCTGCCATAATTCCGATCCAGCCTGTCCCTTGCTGCCCTCTCCCAGCGACGCCCTAAGCCGAGGTCCGTACCCCACAGGGGGTGCCCTTAGCGTGTAGTCGCTTAGTTTTTAAGTTTATATTGTGTAGTCAAGTTGTGTATTATGCCCTGGCTGGAGGCCTTAATTTATTGAGGCATCCACAGGAAAGCCAGGTTAAGCAGTCGACAACCCCTCAGGTTGAACTGCGAGATGACCATTTCAAAAGAAAACGCGCCGCTGCCATAAGGATTCAGTTATTCGTAGCGAACGCACGTATCCTGGAGAGTATAGGCGAATAGTTGGATTCGATTATTGCGATTCACTTGAATACTGACTGTTTGCATATTTCATTTATTAATATTTTAGGATTTGTAGGTTAGATTCTTTTTCTTAATTTTCTTTAAAATTTTGTAAGTATTTGGTATAGGTTAGGCGGTTCTTTCCTTGATTTTTGGGTATTTACTTATCTTAATTTTTATTTAGGGTTTTGTAAATAAATATTGTAAGCATTTATTATTGGTTGGGCATTTCTTTCCCTGATTTTCGGTATACATACTTATTTTAATTTGTATTTAGGGTTTGTATATAAATATTATAAGTATTTGGTATAGGTTAGGCATTTCTTTTCTTGATTTTCTTTATTAAGTATAAGTTCATTAGCTTAGGTTAGTAATTATTTTTTCTAGCAATTCTTTTGTTTTATAAAGTTAGTACGTTTGTCTGTGTAGAAGAATAGCACCACCCCTTACTTCCCGTGGGTGTCGTAAAAGGCGACTAAGGGTCTCACCGGAGAATGGGCAGCAGCGTTTTCTATGCATTCCACCACCATACCATACTGCGATCGCCAACGCGCCTGCCAAGCGTGGCGATTATGGCAAACCCCCTCAAAATTGGGGGAGGCCTATGTCCAGCTGTGGACGTCTATCGGCTGAAATGATGATGATAATGACGTTTGGTTTACACGTCTTAACACTTATTACTTAAACTGTGATAATTTTAGACTGTATAATAATCTGTAAGTATTTATAATTTAATTGTTTACGATAGTACGTGTTTACTAAATAACTGTGTGTTAAGTAGTAAGTACTATTTTATTGTAAGAATGCCTCGAAGAAGATCCAACCTCTCCCAATGTAGCAGAAATGCTAAAAGGATGAGATTAGTTCGATCACAGGAATCTGAGGAAGATCGTGAGGCAAAAGGCTCTCTGCACCAGGCTAGGTTTCGTGCTGCAGAAACTTCGACTCAGCGAGAATCTCGACTGAGTTCAAATCGTTCTCGAATGATGACAACTCGAAATAGGGAAAACGGGGAACAACGAAAGGCACGTTTATCTGTCGATCGCGAAGCTTACGCGCTATCGCGTGACTTTTGCTGTCAGGGAAACCCGCCTGAGCTCCCAGAGAGTACGGACAACAAATGCTCGATCCCAGGAGACACAGGACGAACGGGAAATACGTGTCACTGCCGATCGTGAAGCTCATACACTATCGCGTGAGTCTGAGACTTTCACTGATAGGGAAATTCGTCTGAGTTCTCAGAGGGTTCGGACAGCAAATGTTCGGTCTCAGGAAACACAGGAAGAACGAGAAATACGTCTCACTGCCGATCGTGAAGCTCAAGCACTAGAGTCTGAGACTTTCACTGAAATTCGCCTGAGTTCTCAGAGGGTTCGGACAGCAAATGCCCGGTCTGTAGACGGTATATGTAATTCAAAATATTATTATGCTGCCCGAAAAGTCACTATTCCACGCGGACGAAGTCGCGGGCACAGCTAGTTTATAATAATACACAATAGAATAGAATAGAATAGAATAGGTCTTTATTTGCTTAGAATGTAGGTACATAAAAATAAGTTGTTAAATTATATAATAGAATCCATGTACATTCTGCCTTAATATAGCATGCAAATGTAATACAAAGTAGAGGATAATATTACAAAAAATTATCATTTAAGAAATCCTGTACAGAATAATAACATTTATCTACAAGTAATTCTGTGAAACATTTTTTAAATTTTTGCAACGGTAAGTTTTTAAGTTGGTCAGGTATTTTATTAAAGATTATAGGAGCCATACAAATCACATTTCTTTTTAACAAACTAGTTTTAAATGCGCCCGTGTATAATAGATTCTGGTATTGAGATCTCATAGCTGTACTTCGTTTTCTAGTTTCTATTAAAGTTGCAAATAGACATCGATTTGTTATTACAAATATTGCTAATTCAAGTATGTAAAGGCATGGGAAGGTTAATAATTTATGAGACTTAAATATAGGTACGCAACTGTCTGTTACTTTAAGACCAAATATAGCTCTCAGACAGCGTTTCTGAGCTTTGAAAATGCTTTCTCGTTCACTACAATGACCCCAAAATATTATACCAAATCTTAAGATGGAAATTACTAGACCGTGGTAAGCCACTAATATTGTCGGTAAATTTACTTTTTTTGATAGATTATGCAACATAAACGCGGCTGTGCTTAATCTGATTACAAGTTGAATTGACACAAATAAACAAGTGAATCATTATGATGAATGAAAACAATGAAAAAAGGAAAACGACGCTACGATGAGTATTTTAGGTTTTGTGTATAATAAAACTTTGGTGAACCTGTGTCACTTTATTTTTATTTGAAACTTGTAAGCGTTGTCCATATTCGACATGCACACTGTTATATTATATTTATTTTATGGACGGACATAAAAACCGTCAGGCGAACGAAACGTGCGCGGGAATATGAAGAAAGGGGATTTACCCTTGTCAACGGCCAGACGGGCGCGGTAATAACCGTGAGCAACCCAGATAAAAGGAACTCAATAACAACGTCTCTTGATACAATGCTGATCCTGAGGGATAGCGGCGCTCCTAGCCCTAACACCTTGCGAGGATGCAATCATAACAACGTCTCTTGATACAATGCTGACCCTGCCTACCGGCGCTCCTAGCCCTGCCACCTTGCGAGGATGCAATCATATCATAATTGTTCGTTCGGCAGCGTGTACATTCATTTCGCCAGTTACGTTTAAGTTCCACGTAATGGAGTGTGTGCCTATTACCATCAACTGGGCACAAATCCAGACTCCGGGCAGGAAAGAAGAGCCTGGCCTGATCAACAAACTAGAAAGAAGAGCCTGGCCTGATAAACAAACTAGAAATTCCTTAGTCACTAATTAGAATTTCCTAGTTGAAAAATACCCCATTAATACCATTTCATTTATCTGCATCGACAATGTGTTATGCAGGTACAATTGTTTTGAGTAGCACGATCATTATTATAGTTTTGATGCTTAGCCGTTGTCCTAGGTGAACGACAAACGCGGTGATGCGACGCGACGCGACGCGACGCGACACTAAAATATCAAATAGTGGTTATATATATGTACCTACTTGTTGCCTACGTTGCCGCCACGCGACGAATTGCGGACTTGTTTTTTGCGCGACGAGACGCGACGCAGTGTGAAGTAAGCTATTTCTAGAAGAAGTAGAGTATATTTGATTTCTGAGACGGTAAATAAAGAGTACAGATTAATAAAAAAGAGTACCAATTATTGAATTTTTTAAAATGTATTTTTTAGCACTTTCGGATATAAATGATGAAATTCTCCAAACTTATTTCTTTCTAAATATAATGATATTGTTGTCTTCCTTGTTTGATTGCGAAGTTTTTTAGGGCAGTATTTAAAATATGAATTTTTTTGTAAACATAAGCAATAAACAAGCCCATGGTTAAAACTATAATGAACTGAGATTGCCGCGTTTGTCGCTCATGAATGACTACAAAATAGGACACACGTCGCGTGAAGTATTGGTCGCATTACGTCGCGTTGCGTCGCGTCGCTCTGTGTCACGTCCCGTCGCTCACCTAGGACAACGGGTTACGGCCACCACTTACGGATATTATTCGTTTTACTTATCTGACATAATAATATATACATATATTATTATAATAAAAAGAAAATAATATATATATATATATTATTTTCTTTTTATTTAACCGACCTACACAGTAATATATATGGCATGTAATACACACAACCAAATATATAACTACACATTACGATTAGTGCACTATCTTTTAAATAAAATGATGGACATAATTGTAATACTAGAAATAAAGATAGAATAGATTAACCATTTTTCAGATGGCTCATTAAATTAGTCGATAACTCGGTCGATGTAAATCGCTGAAATGTAATCGATGAAAATCATAAGACGATAACGCGGTCGGTACAACGTCTGCGGGGAATCCCCGTAGCGGGCTAGCGACCAATGAAATTCCTCGGTCGGTGAACAAGCGTGCGAAGACTCACACCTATTCAAATTGAGCTGCTGCAAACATGCGGTGCTGTTCCTTCTCCGTATACCGCAAACATGCGGTGCAGTTCTCCGTATATCGCAAACATGCGGTGCAGTTATCTGTATATCGTAAACATGCGGTGCAGTTATCTGTATATCGTAAACATGCGGTGCAGTTCTCCGTATATCGCAAACATGCGGTGCAGTTCTCCGTATATCGCAAACATGCGGTGCTGTTCTACGTATATCGCAAACATGCGGTGCAGTTCTCCGTATATCGCAAACATGCGGTGCTGTTCTCCGTATATCGCAAACATGCGGTGCAGTTCTCCGTATATCGCAAACATGCGGTGCAGTTCTCTGTATATCGCAAACATGCGGTGCAGTTCTCCGTATATCGCAAACATGCGGTGCAGTTCTCCGTATATCGCAAACATGCGGTGCAGTTCCCTGTATATCGCAAACATGCGGTGCTGTTCTCCGTATATCGCAAACATGCGGTGCAGTTCTCCGTATATCGCAAACATGCGGTGCAGTTCTCTGTATATCGTAAACATGCGGTGCAGTTCTCCGTATATCGCAAACATGCGGTGCAGTTCTCCGTATATCGCAAACATGCGGTGCAGTTCTCCTTATATCGCAATCGTGCCCGAACAACTAATGAAAACGGTTTCCTGCATGCGAGCCCTATGGCTTTTGTTACAGAAATCTTCCGCAGCCCGCATACGAGCCCTATCGACCAATAAAAATGAACTTTTAATTACATATACTTTTAATGGGGTACTGTGTTAAATGTCACAACAAAATACCTTGTGATATTTTGCAATTAAATGAAAGAAAATTTAAATAAAAAGTACACTTTGTAAACAAGCATAATACAAATTATACGATTATATCCAAGTTAAGAATGTTTGGAAACATAATGTTTCTCCTCGATAGGAAAATCTAGAGTCTGGGGAATCAAACTGGTTGGTCATTTAATAGTATAATTTATTATTTTTATGATGAACTTGACGCTTATAGGAGGATTGGTCCATATTATCTCAGGATCGAGTCGAGTGGGACAAGGAAAAGGGAGGCCCTTGCCCTGCTGTGGGACAATACAGGATGATTATTTATTTATTTATTTTTATGACATTGATTTTACATTACATAATTTTTGTGCGAATTCATCTACTTTTACAATGTTTGTTAATATGCGAGCACCATGTAACTGTCATATATTAATTTATCTGTCAATGCCGCGCGTTTAGTCTATTTTAGCTACTTTCACTGCTGGTCCTGCTCCATAGGACAATCTAGAGTCTAGACAAAATCAAACTGGTTGCTAATTTAATTCTTTTTCTTTTTTTTTGACGTTGATTTACATTGTGTAATTACTTAAACTCACACCCTGACTTATTACTTGTAATTATTTATTTAAATGAAAATCGTTTACTTTTACCAGGTTTGTAAATATGTGAGCACCATGTATCTATCAGATAATCAATTTATGTTATGTTTTAATTTTTAGTTCTTTTACCTATTTGTGGTATAGTCATTTTATTTTAGGTGCATCGTCTTCACATATTATTATATAATTAATGTATGCAAAATATTTGTAAAACATTTTAAAAGAGTAACGGTGGAGTTTGTTGCCCATAAATTCTTCTCCATACGAAAACTACCTTTTGGAATGGGCGATTAGAATCAATTCTATTTTATCGTAATTTTTGACGTTCAAAAGTGCCTTTTATGTGCCTATTTGAAATAAATGTTTTGACTTTGACTTTGACTTTGAATGCTTTTTTTTGTTTACCTGTTTTTGATATAGTAGGTAATTTTATTCTGGACGATAAACGTCTTCACATATAATTTATTAATGTGTACAAAATACAGTAAAACTTTTTAAAAGAGTGATGATGGAGATTCTTCCCTATTCTTCTCCATACCAAACTACCTTTTGGAATAACAATTAGAATCAAGTCTCAATCTTTGTTCTTGTAAATTTTTATGTGCCTATTTGAAATAAATAATTTGACTAAATTCATAGTGTGATTTCCTAAAAAGGTCTTCATAGTTGATTTAGGGCTGATTTATCAAACGACAGATAATTTTTATTCGTAGAATAAAATTGACGTCTGACAGATTTTGTATCGAAGAACTGTCAAAAATTCAAAATTATTCCTTCGATAAAATTATCTGGAGTTGGAAAAGTCAGCCCTTAGTAAAACAGTAACTCTTTTTGTTTTCACTTGAATAAAAAACTTTATTCTGTCAACAAATGGATTTAAATATTCACGTTCGAATTTTTATTATTTCCATACTAAAACACAACAATGGCCAGTCTGATTATAATCTCAAATGTTTCCATAGTCTACACCCGCCTGTCGCCTCGCCGCGTTTTCTTCATAAATAATGGTCATTGGGATTTATTGATAAGTGATGTGGTACATTCTACATCGTAATTTTCAAGTTACCAGTAACTGCAAACCAGTTCCAGTAGGTTCAGTAGCAGATATGATAAATATTCATCGAAATAAAGTGATGCTACAAGTTGAACTCGTGCCGCCAGAGCCCGCTCAACTCTTGCCGAATCACAAACCAACTACTAGAATAGCTGTTGGAGGTAGATATGAAGGGGGAATATATAGAGATCAAGAGACAGTTTGTAACACGGTTCAGAGGCGGCCAGAAACTAGACGGACGCCAACAACTCAAATGATAAATGATAAATGATTTATTTTCTGTAAGTAGGTTTTTACAAACACTTTTACACGTCATCATATTTTTTAAACTAGATGTGGTCGGCGTTTCCTATCTGACTACTCTGAGAAGAAAGGCCGAAACAAACTCAGAGGTCACAGTCTCTTTTAAAGTCCAGACAAAATCTTGGTCAGATCGTGTGAAGACCATGTAGATTGATGTCTGAAATGGTCTTTTGAGGAAAGAACCACACAGATTGAGCGGACCTGTCCAATCAGTGCACGCATTTGTCAAAAATCGTGCAGCTCAACTCAGAAAGTGAGGAGCTCAACGATTCGACGAACAATACCAAAGAAAGGACATTTGGGTAGGCTGCGTAAATTACTCAAACTGCCAGATCATGATTAAAACTAAGAAAAAAAACAGAAAAAAAAATTACCCACATAGTCCTCACATTCACAAGAATTAAATGAAAAAAAAAATACTTTACAAAGTAAATATTTATGTCATTGTCTAAATAAAATTCATCAATGTCAATGTGTATATAAAAAAATCTGGACATAATCTTTGAGGACCATGTAGATTAGTGTCTGAAATGATCTTTTGAGGAAAGAACCACACAGATTGAGTGGACCTGTCCAGTCAGTGCACGCATTTGTCAGTAACCGTGCAGCTCAACTCAGAAGTTAAGGAGCTCAACGATTCGACGAACAATACCAAAGACAGGACATTTGGGCAGGCCGCATAAACTACTCAAACTGCCAGACCATGATTAAAATGAAACCAATGACCCACATAGTCCTCACATTCACAATAATTAAAATAATATAATACTTTATACAGTAAATGTACATGTCATTGTTTAAGTAAATAGATACTTAAAAAAAAATTATTAAAGTGTAAAATAGCAAAATAACATTCACTGTCTAAACCTATTGGAGCAGCTCAATCCCAAGCCTTTTTGTCCTCAATATAGTCTTTTACAGTATAATAGGCTTTCTGGCATAGTTTTCGCTTTATAAAAGATTTGAATTTATTAAGGCTTAGTTCTTGAATGTGGCTAGGAAGTTTATTATAAAAACTATACATTGGCATCAAATGTTACAATATTCCCGAGTTTCAATTCAAATGCCGCCCAGACAACTGGGGCCTGAGCCACCTGGCATGATCAAGCCTCAAATGTTGCTTCCTAAACAATCGAACAATAACCCTCTAAATGTGGCAAGGACTCGGCAAGTAATAATGCCAAAACTATTATTACGGGCGAGTCTGCGACCAAGACAGCAACCCACTCATGCTGTAAAACGTGAACCAGATTATCATCTAAACGAAGGAAATTTCCAAGAATACCAATTGTTCTCACAAGTTCTCCCTCCAGATAATGGAAATAGAGATCACCAAGAATACAAATCAGACCCACAAGGTGTTTATTTAAATGATGGAAATCAGCAAGTATTTTATCCAAAAACTCTTGTGTTGTCAACGAGTACGTCCGTAACTATCTCCTTAGCCGACCAGTCGGGCCACGAACCTGAGACAAGGCCCTCTGGTCGCTCTACGATGAGCACTATGCCGCCCTTCCCCGCAGGGTTCGTTCCTCATGGGTACTCAGGAGAAGAATCCCAGGTTTGCGGCGGCAAGGCCAAATGCAATCAATACTTATGGACAACAAGGAAGAAACCTCACAAAAGGACAACGGAGGAGTTCTTGTTGTGGACTCCGTAGTTACTTAGTCATTATTTTAACTTCAATTACAACGGTCTAGGACCAAATTGCAATAGTTAAAGACAAACTTACAATAATTTTATAAAAAAATAAACATGAAATACTGTTTGTTGGTATGCATTATCACTTGGGCTGGACAAATCGGTTTGGCAAATTTTAGTTTTAAAATGTTTCTATTAATGCGAATCAGATTTTTACGGTAAGAAACATTTGAAACATTGTCGGCTAAATTGGAAAATCTATGGGAAATTTTCTATGAATTACTGAAATATGGACAGGACAACCTTTGTCGGGTCGGCTAATAAAAATCAAAATCAAATATTTTAGTATTTTCGATACAGGTATTCAATGCAACATTTATGGTTTAGCTACAATTTGTTCATCAATTAAAACATCTTGGCCACCAAAAGATTGAGACGTTACATGCCAGAGAACACCCCAAAACAAAAAGAGATACTCGTAAAAGTAACAACCCCGCCAGTAAGGGAAAAATATGATATTGCTTTTAAATATGAAATATTACGCCCAAAGTGTTCTTGTATTATGAAGAAAAAGGGTTGGAGACGTGACGGCCACGCCGCGGAGGCCCACTATGTGTCTCTGTTGTGCAAACAATGAATTCATATTGCCCACATCGTTATTTTACTGTACCCACTTGGCACACTTATCTTTTATGGCAGTTTGTATCAAAATAAATGGTTTAATTTCATTTTTAGGGAATGGTTAAAGCGGAGAATTCTTGTTAATTAAAAACCTACTACAATGCCCATTTGGGAAGAACAGTTGATTTTGGATAGTCCGATTTTGCAGATGATACCTGAAGAAGAACGCAATGGCTGATGAGAATGGCTGAGGAACAAACCGTAACGAAGTCAAAACTGTACATTGAATATATTTGAAAAAAAATAAATGCTGCGAGGTGTGGGGACGATTCTGATGCCGAAAATATAGTTTTTAGAATGTTTGTTCGTTTGTCTGTTTGTCTGGATGTATGTTTCGGATTGGTACTAAACTACAAAATTGATTCTGTTCATATTTTGCACAAATATTCCTGGTCTGGTCATCTCATAGGCAACGATACTTGCTACAACGATACAACGATACAACGGTTTGCTTACAACGATATTTGCTATGAGGGATTAGCAATATTGCATTATGCCCGGGACTTTATTGGACGATCTAATTTATAAAAGATTGCTTCAGAAAGATTGATTAAGATAAGGATTTAAGCATTGAAATGAATATCATCAATTTATCACAAGGAGCTAAGCAGTCAATTTTCACATGTATAAGAATGGCTATTTACCCGACTGCGCGACGCAAAGGAGTGGTAATGTGTTCATCAGCCTATGTATGTATGTATGTATGTATGTATGTTTATATGTTCCTTTGAAGCACTATACAGACCAAACGCCTGGGCCGATTTTTATGATTCACACGTTAATCGATTCCTCTTAGTCCGGCGAGTGTCACTAAAGACATGACGTTAGTGAAAATTCAATATGGCGACTACTGGACGCCATATTAAATAATTTTAACAAAAAAATTTTTTTCAAAACCTATCGAGTTGGGTATCAAAATAAAGGGTTTTAAAAGGTGATTACAAAAATATATACAACATATATACTTAAAAGCAATTCGAAGTGACAAATCGCAAACAAACACCTACCAAGAACTTAATCGTCTGCGAAATCTTTCAAAGTAAACTAAAAATCTGGAAATAAAAAAGTCCCGCCTGCTTCCAACTTTTATTTAATTTAAAATGGGCTTGTTTTTAGCTTTTCAGTTTTTTTGTCAAATTGTTAAGAAGTAAACAACCAACGGTTCCATGGTTCGTGAGTTCGATACCCAACAATGTTAGTTTTTAGCATTGATATATTAAATTAATAGAAGTTGATACGTTACACAGTCACAGCGCCTGTTGCAACTAAAGTGGGTGATTGCACCCAGTAGGCACTCAGTCGCGCACGGAACAACGTTGATCACACAGCTCAATCATTTCACTTTTTTTTGTAATAAATACGTATTAAAATGACTTCTTGTAAATGATAATGATAAATGATAAATGATTTATTTTCTGTAAGTAGGTTTTTACAAACACTTTTACACGTCATCATATTTTTTAAACTAGATGTGGTCGGCGTTTCCTATCTGACTACTCTGAGAAGAAAGGCCGAAACAAACTCAGAGGTCACAGTCTCTTTTAAAGTCCAGACAAAATCTTGGTCAGATCGTGTGAAGACCATGTAGATTGATGTCTGAAATGGTCTTTTGAGGAAAAGGTCTTTTGTGCAGCTAAACAGTGTTTTAATAATACAAGGTAGAAAAATAAGACACACGTTACTTACCACAGGTAAATACAGTCAAAATGTGTTGAAAATTATAATAATATTTAATTTTTGCTTCGCCATGTTTGTGAGAGCGAGATAGATATGCGTGAGAGACACGATACGCACGTAATGCGCAAGTTGCGAGACTCATACGCGACGAATACTATTCGGCGATTGACGTGATTTCGTTCGCTCGACAGTGTCGGCTCCTATCTCTGTTCTTGTCTATCGGAACTGTAGGTTTGCGACTGTTATCATAGATGTGTGAGTTTCGGTGCATGTAGTCGTGCACCGAGCCCAGGTTTAGTGGTTGCGATGTTAGCGCGTTACGTATCTATGAAAATAATAATCAATGGTTTTTTGTTTTATTTTTAATATTTTTTTTAATGATTTCTCTTTATTTTGACTGCTGAGAACAAACCTAAAATCGTAGAGTACAGGAATTTTGAATAAAAAACGTGGTTAGTATATTGTGGTATTTTACGACTTCCACGCGAACGAAGCTGCGGGCGAAAGCTAATACTGAAATAAAATATAATAAAGTGCCTTTGTTTTCAATTAAAGGTTTGAACGTGCCCTTATATGTACAGTCAACAAAGGAGATAAGTATACAGGATCGTCGGATATAGTTGAAGTTTAGTAAGAAACCGATGGAGGTTGTTGCCTGAAATTTAATTTGGTAAATGATCGGTTTCTTAGTAAACTTCAACTATACCCGACGATTCTGTATACTTATCTCCTTTGTTGACTGTACATCAAAGGGCACGTTCTTATTTTGTAATCATTTTACAAAAACCTTATTCAATATCCAATACTTTAAAGGGGTCAAGATGATAAAATTATCAACAGAGCCAGCACTGTGGAGTGGTCATTCGACATTTAAACTTCACAATTATGTCGTACTATTTACATGATACTGGTTACGACACACAAAGAAAATTAATTGGTAGTGTGATGGAAAAATGAATAATTTTGCCCGTATGAAATCTTGCGACTGTAACATACTTATACCTACGTATCTTTCTGCATTATCTTCGGATTCGATTGTACTTATAGATTTCCTGAAGTCGTTGGTCACCCAAATTATAAGAATTTATAAAAAAAAAGTGCCATTTTCTAGTAGCTTCCTACATACCTACTAAAAGTTTCTGACAACATGTTCAGTGAAAACGGCCCCGCAGAGCTGCAGTGTTGGTGCAACTGTGAATATCTTCTGAGTCAATCAGGAAGGAGTCCACACCATAGCGTCTTCAGCTTTATTAGAGGTCATTAGCATAAGCATAGCACAATCAGCCTACAGTGTTCCCACTACTGGGAAGCAGGCTTCCTCTCTGAGAGAGGGAGCGCGAGGGCATTAAATAGACAAATATCTTACTCCTTCCAACCAGCACACAGGCACAAATCCAGCTCAACAACGCTACACGGCCCACTAACCACACTTACATTACATTAAAGTTCATTCTCACGAAAAATAGTATTTCATAAAATATGTATTTTACTAGAATCATAAGTTAACGTCCCATCCTTACGCGAGATAAGGCGGGCAACGGACCGCGAAATTTTACAAGTGTCGACGGACCCGGCGATTCCAAGTCACAAAATACACATAGTACAGAAGGCAATCTCCATGCAAAGTGCGCTCGAGCAACGCACACATAGACACCGCTCACGGACACGTTATCTCGGACGGGTTGGGAGTAGTGCGAGCGCGAGTGCCATCCGCTTGAGACGCGTCTGTGTAGTGCAAAAATGGAGCAACAAAAAATGCCTATCTAAGCTTGATTTATATAATAGTTTCCTGTTTTGAATCAGTATAAAAAAAGTAACTTTTTTGTAAGGTAAATTCATGCCACCAACTATTACGTCGGTTGAAACATGATTTTTGTTTGTGTAGATATTGTGTTGTTTTTAGTGTCGTTTGATAGGTTTAGGTCTGAAACGGATAGGGCAAAATAAATTGTGTAAATATGGTTATCCGTTTAGAAGTTATTAGGGATTTTCGATACTGAAAATTGACAATTGTAAAATTTTATATGTTTTTGTTCTGTATAATTTTTGTATTGTAATACTATGTTTATTGTTTTGTTTTAATATTGTAGAATAAGCTCAACAATAAATCAAACAACTAGATACGAATGCCACTACCACGACAGTTTTTTGTGCATAAGCCAAAGTTGACAACCCTAGCGCGACCCGGCAGCGTAGGTATGAAAAGTGAAGTACATACATGTGATTCCTTCTGTACTCTCTGTATTTTGTGGCCAAGCCTTCTTACCCGCCCGTGCATTATACGGGATGGGACACACTTTGATCATTTTAGCTGCAAACGTACGCCTTGTAAAATCAGAATTGGATATTTATCTCGATATTTTGTTTGGTAATGAATAATTTTTTTTTATTTTTTATATATACCTTTTGGTTGCACTTAAGTACATCTCCTTACGTACGTGGGGAAAACAGATGTGACGTTCATTTTAGGATGTTTTTTTTTTTAATAAATATTCAATCATTCTATATTTTCACCAAGGATTTGACATAGAAATTGTGCTTATCATCGTTACCAGCGATGTATCTCTTAGATACTACCTTGTACATTGCATCACTCAATCTTAATAATCCAGTCGTCAACTTACCTGGGTGGTTCCTTGTGGATTTATTTTTTGAGGGCTTCATGTATAGAGAGATTCAGAGGATTTCAATCTACCTAAAATCTAGCTCAATCCCTTCAAAATCAACGAAAACAAACTTACTATATAGCTACATAATTTATCAAAACGATAAATTCCAGTTACATGTCTCAACGTCAGGCGATAAGTTGGCTTCCGCAGTAAATTCGGCGTCTGCCCGACCGGGCCGACCGCGTGGCAAAGAGTAACTTTAATTGACACTGGAACCGCAGCCGACTAGACTCGCTACACTCTGACTATCGACTAGTGTTTCAGCTTGCGAGCTAATTTTGACGACCGGGCTCTTGTTCCGTTAAGATGGGAGTTTATTAAGGAGATAGTGTCTCTGTTTTGGATGTATTTGTAGTTTTGCTAAGTAAGTAATTTTAGTTGTAGTCGTAGCGTTATAGTTTCTTCTTCTTCTTCCTAGATTGTCGTTGGCAAATACCATTTGGAAAGAGGATAATGTTATAACGTTTCTTTTCATTTGCTATTTTATATTTTCTATTCTCCGTTTCTGATCTGAATGCAGGTTTCCAAAACTCCGATGGTTTTGTAGAAATAGACTACACCATCGTGACACAAAGTTTAACAGGCCGCACCTTAAAGACTGTAAATGAAACAAGCGTCTAAAATATGTTAAATAGGAACTAAATGTGACTTTCTTAACTCAAACACCTGAGGAATCCTAAAGTTCAATTTGTGTCGCAGCGGTGGTGTTTGTGACAGTTTTCAAATAAACCCACATCCTCAACCGATGTTAAAGATTCTTCAAAACAATTCAATTGGCTCCGCATAGTCCGCATGAACACAAAGGGGATAAATAAAACAGCACGTTACAAGCCCGTTACGCTCCCAGAGTTTCTATCAAAATTAGCGATATATTTGTATCGTTAGCTCCGCGAACTCCAAACCCTCCAACCATTAAGGCTTCTATTTTAACGCCACTTGTTTTTGCAACTGCCACGAGCCACTTTAACAAACAGTATTTATTTTCTGCTTCCCATCGGTTGGTTGTTTCAAGAAAAATTCGTTAGCTCCCTTCCTACTGCGACTGAATTTCGATTAGAAAAAGACAAAGAGCCGATTGTAGAGCTATTGAAAATGGGGAATCAATTAAAGCGAGCCATAGATTCTCGACTGGCGATAACGTCTGTCAGTGAGTGAGAACGCCGATAAGATTGTCTGTGCGACCCGCCCGCGCACTTTTAATTATTTCAAACGTTTATCGCTATCACGTGTCGGCGTATAATGGCCGCTGCAGCCGCTCCTGTAGCCCACACTTTTTGATTCGGTTTTTAAATAGAACTTGATACGATCGCAAAGAAGCTGCTTGGTCATCTGTGAGCTTAGCAGTTTTCTAGACTTATCGCAGATCTAAATGGTTACAATAGAAATAAATCTCCACATCATTTTATACTAATTTATTATAATCGGTATTTATTTACATTTTCAAAATCACACGATCTGTACAATAAAGATATGCATTTAAACTAGTGATATATCTCTTATTTTTAATAAAAGATATATAATTTATACATTAACATATATCTATATTAGGTCGAATTAACAAATAATATTTAGATACCAAGATATATTACGTTTAAAATTTTCATTATTTATTTACTGTGCATTAATTTTTATATTTACAACTTGACAAGCGCGTGTAGCAAGCTTGGTTACACTAATACTTTGACAAACAATATCTATAACGTTGACCGTAAACTTGATAATCAGACAACAAAGTACGAAGTTAAAGACTACGGTAAAGGTAAAAATAATGATATAAGTAGTGTAAATAACTCTGGAGATGCTTATCTTTGGCACAATTTCATGAGGATTATCCTACGCGAAGCACTGAATCACAAATATTCGTATGACGCTAGACTAGTCGCCTGCGGAAGGACAATGCACGTATAATTCGTAATGTATAATTTAAAATGGAAATGGGAGTAGGAAATACCGAGTAGGTTAACGAGGTTCATGAATAATTACAGGGAACTATTGTGAAGACTCGTGTGTACTGATGGCGGATTCTCAAATAATAGTATTTCTTAGAATGAGAAACGTTTCTGAAAACCGCTTTTTGAATTCTCTCTACCGAAATAAACAGTCGACATTGGGAATTGTTGTTGTTTGAACCATTTTTCCAATATACGTTTTAATGAGCAAATAGAGCAAACAAGCTCTGTATTCTTGAAATATTGGGAAATGATACATCACATATACAATTCGAAGCCATTTTGTTACTTTGGTTTAATACATCATCAGTTACTGTATTATTTTACTCATTCCAAAATAAGTTGGAACCTTAATCCTACATCTAATATTGGGACTTGAACTGAATATCGTTCGTACAATTATAAAATTTTCACTCTCAAACATTCGTCACTCGGGATATGACATCACAATTTTGGGATGATATGTTTCAATTTTACATATAATTTAGGTTAAAAATAAACATCAAACATTTACAGGAAGACGAATCTAAGCCGTGTAAAAAGAACATAATGTTTTGGTCACAATTTCTATTGGGATAGGAATCAAATAGATCAAAGGGAGGTACGTAAAAATTAAAAAAAAAAAAGATAATTTACACGATGAGGTCCACTTGCACTAGAACAATGATAGCCAGGAACGATTGCCGCCAACAGTGGATCCGTTTTGATCCTGAAACAAATGAAAATTGAGTTTAAATCTTTCGCTATAGGTAATCAAAGTTTATCTGCCGTATTACTTTACGGCATAGGAAAGTGTTCTCACGATTATTATTTTGTCACCAATCTGTTTATAAATGAATGGCCAGTGGTCTTTCATATCAGAGCCGCCTACCGACGTTTACCGAAGACTTTTGCCGATTATAATGATATACTAAACACTATAATAGTAGGACGGACAGCATTTCAATATGGTTAAAGAAGAAGCAATGACTTTATAAAAAAAATGTAGAGACCAACAAGTCTAATCACTTAGGGCTGATTTTTCCAACGCCAGATAACTTTATCGTAGGAATAATTATGACAGTTCTTTCATACAAAAACTATCAGACGTCAATTTTATTCCACGAATAAAAATTATCGATCGATTGAAAAATCAGCCCTAAAGAGACATTTTATTTCAAAAACAAACAAGTGAAGCGTATACAGGAAGTACATATTGATGAATTTTATAAATAAAAAAAGGAAACAAAAGTTGGAAAACGAATTAAGAAACAAATTACCTCCATTTGAATAAACCAACAATTTAAAACCAATAAAGTACATGCTGTCATGTACTTTTATACATTTCAATGGCGAGTAACAAAAAGCAGTGGAGTGTTCACAGGAGTGTTCACAGGTAGGCGATAGAACGCTTTCTTCATTCGAAATACATTCGCTGGTGAGAGCATTATTGTCGCTATTTTTGTTTGCCGCGATAAGAGCGTTTCAACAGCTTACGGTCTACTTTCAAAGCTTCGCCAACAATGGGATTTGTTTTGTTTACAAATACAACGCTGATGTGTTTGAATTCGGGCGTAATTTATTTACCATTGATATTACATTGATAAACGGAGCTTTTTGTAAGACTGAGATAATATTGTACAGGGTGTACTTCCAATTTGAATAATATGTGACTTGAAGAACGTTCCTTTGTTTAATGTTCAAATGAGATTAGTTCGGTAAGAGACGAATGATGTTGTCAGTAGTGCACACCCCAACAATATTTACATTTCCTTCATAGAACGTGAAGCTTCGGCCGGCGATAATAAATCAATCGGCAATATTCTCACACAACAAAGCGTCCAGGAGGTAAAATAAACCCAAATTCAAGATAAAGATATTCAAGTTTCATATCCCCAATATTTATTCAAACGTTAGGCGTCTCTATTTGATATCATATTATTCGGCTGTTCAAACACTTTTTCGTTGAGGGCGAGAGCTGCAAGAATTGATTGTACGCGGTCTGCACTGAATATTTATGAGGGTTAAGTGTGTATGCGAACTCGTTGAATGTTTAATCTCTATTTGGGTGTACGGGGAGCGACCCGGCAGGATCTCAACCGCAGTAGTCAAGACTGCGATAGGATAGGGACACTGGCAGCGGACGCCGGGTCACCAATACCTACGCACATACATACTGCGCACTTATTTATCACATGCTTGTTTGTGTTAACCACAACGCCTGCCTCGTACTACAATGTTACAATAATAATGTATTCTGAAATGTTCCTGGTTTGCACGTTGCGCGTAAACCGTATGACGAAAAACTATGTCTTTGTAATATGTAGTCCCGAAACTTTGGCCTCGGTTGAGACAATCGACGAACTGTCGATAACATTCGTCTGCGTTAATGCTGAACTTGGAATAATGTGTAGTTTTACTGTAGATTAACGTGCAAATAAATAGGTGTTCAAACCTTATAGGTACTGGATAATTTGAAGCCTAAAATAAAAATGAAAATAATAAAATAAAATTGCGGTCAGTAAATTAAAGGCAAGAACCCAATTCGAAAATAAAGCGAACAAAACCATCCAATAGCTGTAGCTAGAAACAAATAAAGATGTATGCGCTCACAGACAGTAATGCGACTGAATCCAGAATTCTTCCTGCAAAGATAAAAGCCCGAAATGCTAAGAGCATTTGGAGTCATTCAAACAATAGCGACGTTCAGAGCTCGTAACGTATTCCTCAACCCTCCCGCCAACTCCGGCCACATTTATTTTTTACCATGACACGGAAAGAGACGTTTTTAATAATGCAGTATATTCTAAGAAAGAATACAAAGAGGTAAGTAAAGCCTCCGGTGGCTCGGCTTACGCTATTATATTAAAGGCTTTATGCATTCCGTTTTGGTTGTTTGATGGTTTGGTAGTAGATACTATTAGGCGAGAGTGGAACTGTTACAAATATAGAAAGGATATCATTTTGACAGGTAACCAATGCCGAACACAGCTTGAACTAATAACAATAACGAGGTATGCCACTCAGAGCACTGATTTCAACCGCACTTGCCCGAACCGCACCTGAGCACTTCCACTAACCGCACTGAGATGAATGTGGCAAATATAATAAAGCCAAGAAAGGAAAAACTTATTTGATGAAATACAATTTTTCATAACACAAAATTATTAAATAATGAATACAAAACACTAGAAAAAGTTAATGACGTGCGTACGTAGAATGCTTAGCGACATGGCTCAACCAGGTATAGAAGAACGAATATGTAATTTGAAACAACAGTTATATTTATCAAGCTCAAAGTTAATGCAATGTTACGAACTTTATAAACATGGACGTAGTGATGGGAAAGCCAAATACGAAAGGCATCTATCTGAAATCTATGAAGTAATATGATTTTCCTGTTCCGAGTTTGCGATAAAATAAACATAACAATGTACGATGATGCGTAAAAAGGTGCGTTCGGTGCGTATGGTGCGACATAAGTTGCGGAGCCAACAATGCGTAAAGTTGGGGTTTATTCGTTAGCGGGCCGAGAGGTTAATAAACTGGGTTGATGTGTCGCTACGGAATTCACTATGGGGACTCTTTCTTTCAATATCTTAACGTTGCGTAAAATTACGATGTAAGAGTGGGTATCCCTTGGACATGGGAGTAACGACAAAGAGTTTTTGAAGAAACTGCTCATCAGCATCCGTTAGAACATTGTCATTATCATTCACGTACGAAAATGGAGTCGTGATCGCAGTCGGTATTGTTTTAAATGATAAATGCATAGACAGCATGTCCACCTATGATCATGGCACCTACAAAAAAAATGGTTGACGGATGGCGATGTTCCATGACTGAATCAAGCAAAATGTAAAGCTGCGAAAACATTTTTGTGATATTTCAATGGACAATACTGCGTACAAAGTAAAGATAAACGCGGATCATAAAATGAGCACACCCAATCTTTAGCTGGATGGTGACATTTTATTTGTAACGGTCACAGTATCTGGTCTGTTAAAATATCACAAAACGACAAGAACTTAGCAAACACAAAACAAATAATTCATATTCAATACGGCATACATTGCTCTCTTTCCTCTGATTACCTGAGACGTGCTGCGGGTGAGGCGGGCGGTAGACGTGGTGCGCGGCGTCGCGGTCGGGCGCGCGGTCGAGCTGCGCGCGCACGACGCTCGGCCGCTCGGTGCCGGCGCCGGGCTCTGCGCGTGAGACGGACCGGCTCACGTTCACGCGTCTCACGCCTGCAACACGCCTCGGATTAACATGCAATTACGATGACGATGAGCAAAATCAAATCATGTATTTTCGTATAACATAGGTATTTTGTAAATGTAATTAGTGTGAGTGTGTACGGCATGCAATATGATGTCATGAAATTCTGAGAGAACCATAATATCACCATCAAGTATCTCCTTCTATCGAGTACCAGTTGACGTCATCGGGTTGTCGCTGAAAACCAGCGCTGTGGCCGTTTTGGGTGTATGTGACGCATATTTTCCCCCAACTAACTAATTAGCTATTTCGTGATTTTTATATTCGTGATTTTTCGTGTATTTTATATTTGCGTCATTTTTACTTCAAATACATGTATTTTCTATCTTTCTTTTCTTCTAGTCGGCGCATACTTGTTGGTGTTGTGTTATTAAATAGTTATGAATGCATCAATAGGGCTAATGGTCGAATGATTAATGAACAAAAAGCAACAAGTTATAAGCGTAATACCCAGTCCATGTATTCCAAAAGTAAGAGCTTGTAACCTTCCGTGGATTTTAACTCATAAGTTACTATAAAATACACACACTATCCAAGATTGACTAAAAGGCTTCCCTAACAACATGGGTCTAAAGCATTAACTCGCAATACGTAGGTATATCTACTAAAAAAACTGTGCCTTTCTCTTCTGGGAATACAGGCCGATGTTGTATTGTTATTGATTAAAAACTCTTGCAACATTTTGAATCAATTCGTCGTCTATTTATACCGTCACCAAAATGTTAGAGTTCAAGGCGAAATTGTCGCGGATATTTTCGGTACCTTATTTTGTCCCAGCCCTATTTATGCTTCGAATGTGTGTGCACCGAGCCTTAAGCTGTGTTGAGCCTTCCGCAAGTTGAGTATACACTCGAGCTCATGTTTTATGTAGTTTTTTTGTTAATGTATGCAGCATATGCATAATATTATTAATCATTAATGACGTTCAGCTGATTTCATGAGGCTTTATTGAAAATGAATTTTAATCATAAGATTGTAATTTATGATACAGAATTGAAAATAGTAATTTTTAGCAATATTAATCTGTTACGATTCTGCCTATGTGGTCATAACATTTAATTAGTACACAATTTGGGTAAGCCATCGGTAAATAAAATGATTATTCAAGTAAATGTTTGTCAGATCTGTCTATGAGTGAAGTAAGACGACTTCAACTAGGTGAATAGACTACGTGAATGATATCATGAATAAAGAAGCTAAGTTCTATAGGATGGACAGCTGTACTGGGGTAGGATGAGTTGATCATCTGGTTTAAATATTATCTGAGAAGCTAATATAATGGTGATGTTTTCTTTAACTACTACAAAAATAATTAAATACCCGAATCAAATCACCGATTGGTAATGTTCGTAGTAGACATAATTATATTTCTTTGTTGTATGTACAAAATGAGCTTTTTAATTTGTTTTAAGTAAGTATAATAAAATAATAAAATGACGCCTACCAGCAGTTTGTTGCTAAATTAAAATAATCCGCTCTCAAACGAACAGTAGATGATACATAGTTACCAAAGATAAAATTACACATAGGTACTCGTACATGTACGTAATTACGGGCCTATCGTAAAACAAGTCATTAAAATGTTAATTAGAGCGATAGTTTACCGAGCGCCGATGAACGTATTAAAATGACCCACAATGATTAAACCTTTTGCAATTTGGCGATAATACGAACTACGGCCCGTAGCTACGGGGCTTTATTAAACATTCATTTTTGTAATGAGGCTGGTGATGTGAGCTGCTACTCGTAGCTTGCCGATTTTTCATAGTTAATATTATGACGATTAGATTACTGCAGTTGTTGGTTTGGTGTAACGCTGCCTGTAGGAATACTATGACCCACCAAAAACGTTTCATGTAAAGTAGGTTGCCTAGACTTAAATATCGCTTTCACTGTTAAAAAGTCTAAGATCTAATGTAGAGTCAAGCCCCTATATCTACAAACCGTACATCTTGGTCAAACTCATCGATTTGCCGTTTCGCGGCCATTGAATTGACACTCCTATGGGCTTATGGGAAGAAATTAAATCACTGGTCCATAATTCGACCGTATTTTTTTGTATTATATGTTAGGCAATATCGCTGGCAATTATTATTGTGGATCGATTTCGAAAATTATTTTTTTAATGGATGCCTCAGGGGTGGTCACGTATAAATATTTTATTACTTTGTTTGGTAGTTTTAAAGTTAGCTTCAATAATTTTTTCCACCTATATTGATTATGTTATAGTAACTTCCTGTCCCTGCTGTTTACATAGCAAGTAGTGTTTTACAAATTTGTGTGAGGTAGGTACAAGTAAAAAGAGAAAAATTAACAAAAAAACAACCGACTTCCAAGTAAAACACTACAAAAAATAACCTTAATTTCGGAAGTCGGTGACAAAATACTAAAATACCAAGAACATCGACGTATTTTAGGAATTCATAAAATACAAAGTATGAAAGCTAGACAAATGAAACTGAGTGAGTTTCATAAATCTGCTAACCACGTCTTATCCTGGGAACTTGAGCTCTCTAGCGTTATCTAGGCCAAAGCTATCAGGGTTTTAAAATATGAATATTCAAGAAAAGGTAGGTTAGCTTTTGTTTTTGGCTCGTCTAGGTGGGAGAACTACCGTGCCCCCAGATCTCCGGAGAAATGAAAATGTGTAGCCTAGTTAGGTACTTATACCTAGATGTTTTGTTTGGATCTGACTGTTTTATTTCAGATTTTATTCGCCTGTAAAGATAAGAAAGAAATCAATAGTATAAGGCAGCGATTAAAAAAACTGTTGGTTAGTGGTGAAAGAAATAAAGCAATGCAGAAAGCTCATGATGTAATAAAAGTAACTAAAACTCATGTTGAGAATAATGTTGCATCAGAATTTTGATGAGGATTAAATATAACTTCTCAACATAAGCTCGAACCATTACGCTTTGTTCATAATCATCGCGTGTGTTTGGGGAACCCAGTAAAACATAAACACACAAGACAGGGTGACAGTGTATTCTAATCTCGTACACATTTGCTCTCGCGTCGTTTAGACGTGAGTTTACTAGGCACGAGTCAACACGAACTTAAATTAGTCATTAGTGCATGTTTACCGTCTCGAGCCACGCCGCAAACTTTGTAAATCATAGTGAGAAATGTTTACATGTGTTACTAAGCATGTACTTGGCGGCGCAGCAAGTGGCGCCGCCTCGTTTTGTTACGAAGTTACTGGAACCAACGATATGAGTCGAATATAGTCTGATATGAGTGACACTGGCTGGTGACAGTCACTCTAGCAAAGCGTCGCATCGATGACTATAGTAGACTAGTAGTTTTGATTTATTTACGATTGTAAAAATATGTCGCATAAATGGCCGTGTTTTTTTATTGCGTTGACTTAGAAGTACTTATGTTTTTTTTATTTGATTTTAATTTTTTATGCATATATCCAATCCAGATTTTGCGATTTGAAGAAAACCCTCTCGACTAATTGATATATTGAATAAATTGATGTTAAAAAGAATCAGCCTAAACGTTCCCAATACTGGGACTCAGGCGTCCTCTCTGTGAGAGGGAGCGGGCCATAATCCACTACGCGGGCCCCACTGCGGGTTGGTGGGTAAAACTGATATTTAAACAATCATAATAGTAACCTCTTCATGTATTTATTTTTAAACCGTAGTCAAAAATGTGTAAATTTTCTTATTTTTACATTTTACAGGACTTGAGAAGGAGAATTTTAGATTAATTTCCCTTTTTTGTTTTATTTTGCTGTCGGTAATTGATCATGTCGGTGTTAATAAAGACAATATATTATAAAACATTATTTTTAGTATACCTATGCGAAACCCGAAACACGTGTCTAGTATTTTTATGAATATGAATAAAGAATCTATGTACAAACAAATCTGTATCATGAAAAATCACAAAGTTATAAGCTTGTTAAGTTACCTGTTTGTCAGTACAAAAATATGCTCACCCGCACTGCTCGCGCCGCGCCGCGCGTCTTGCGCTCATTGATAATAGTACCTAGGTACCTAACCGTTCGGCGTGGAGATTGGTGTCGCTCGGTGTCCAACTTTTAACCTTTTAAAATATTTTTGGGACAAAATATAACATGGGCTAAAAATTATTGGAATGGATTCAGTTATTTATTCTAAACAAACTATATTCAGGTTTCGCATATACTAAAAATAACGTTGTATAATACTGTAACTGGATAGAACTTACTCTCTTTGTTGGCATTGCTTTTCATTTCTGTAGCCTTGGGTGACGTCGACGGCATCGGGATTTCTATTGAAGAAAGAGAACTTAAATTAGCTGACTGTTAAATTAATTACCAGTTACGTATTTAGGTGTTGCAATCTTGAAGAACCCATTTATATCTTGATTAGGTTACGGAAGCTGCACAGACGGACTTAGGTATTCCGTACTAATCAACCATTCATTTCCAAATTATATCAGTGTCCACTATGTATGTGTATCAACATTTAGTCACAAGCCAAATGCAAACTCCATACGAGGGCTTCATAACAAACGGGCGTAAACGCAAAAATAGGATTTTTCGATTTTTGCTGCAGTATATAGTTCAAAACCAGGTCCATAACATAGTTAACGTCTTATATTTTTCTCTTTTTTTTTTGATATTTATACCTAGGCCATTAACCCTAAGTGTCTAAACACACTATGCCGAAGGTACGCGACCGAAGTTCGGCATGATTACGCCTGCAATGCTATTTGAATGACTGACGACACATTATGTCGAAATTACGTTGCGTTGTAAATCAACCAAATCTAATCAGGCGCGGAACTTCGGTCGCGTTCCTTCGGCATAGTGTGTTTGGACACTTAGTCTGCCGGAAAATAGGTCTACGCGAGACACAATGGCTTTTTAATTGTGTCTGTAATTACGGCACACAAGCTGTTAAAATAATTGGCGTAATGTTATCGCACGGTAAAACGGTTGTAACACATAGGCGTAAACTGGTATCTTTATTTTGAAGAAACTTCCACAATAAACAAGCGTGAAGTATGTGGCGGGACGGCTCAGGGAGAGAGCCTCCCATCCCTGCCGCCGCGGGAGACGCTCCGGGCGTCGGGTGCCGCGCGACGACTCCCGGCCACCGTAGGTGCGGACCTGCGGGCGGAGAGTAATGGGTAGTTCACCGTCCCATCAGGACCAGCCCGTGCCGGACGGCGCGTACGTGTTCCACGCACGCCTCAAAGAGATGTCAGCATCAAGGAAGGGGCCGTTAGAGCCGAAGCCTGCTGGGGTCAGCGGGATTGTCCGAAAGGGTTATCGCTGGCCCGGAGCATAAAGGGCTAAGGAAGGAACACGGGTGCGTTTTAGTCAGTAAGAGTCTGACACTCCCTTGCGCTCCACCCAGAGCGGGAGGGCTCATTTGATGATTTCCCATCCGCAAAAAAAAAATAAGGCGTAAGGAGTTTGGCGCCAAAAATTACAGTTATTAGTTCAGGTTAGAACATATTTAGTGGTAACAAATTGGCTTAGGCATTCTATTTTTTTATTTATTTAATTAATTAGAGTTCTTATGCCAAGTGCTTTTAGGTTTGTTATGGTTACAACATTACGAAATTAATAAATTTATTTTAATAAGAAGTAACGTTCTTTCCAAATAAAGAAGAATGTGTTTCTGTACGCCCCAAATTTGTAACAACATTTGAGAAGCCCCAAATTTGTAACAATATTTTACAAAAAGAAATTCAGTTTTGATCTAAACAAAAAGGCGTAATGACCATTTTCAAAAATTATTGTGCGTAAACTTGAAAAGTCCCACCAGCATACGTATTTTACTTCGAAAGATACTTGTCCCAAATACCAGCCTGATATAATATGACTAGTTTCAATTTTATTCACATCTTTGTCCCTTCTGTAAAATTGCACTTTTTTCTATAATATTGGGCATATTTATATTTATTGGGCATAGCATATATAATATTGGGCATATTTATATTTATTGGGCATATATATTTGTTATGTAGCCCTCGATATAATTCCCATCTAAACAAATCACAGTCGTAAGTCACAAAGTCACAAATTGGCAGCAAATGTTAATACGAGGTATCTTCTGAGGGACTAGAGTAGTCCTAATTACAATGAGAATACGCGATGACGTCAGAGCTTCACTTACCGTACAGGCGGATAGAGCCCTCGGTCTCCCCGAGGGAATTCTTAGAGATGCATCTATAGTTGCCGAAGTCGCCCGTCTGGAGGTTGCGGACTGTTAGCTTCATGTGCGCTCTGTGGACGAGAGAGGTTAGATGGTATTACGGTAATGTTGGGTTAGAGAAGTATGAAAGGTGACGGATGAGTTAATTTTGATACACCTAAAGAATTTTTTTGATTGTGAAGGTAATACGTATTAATTTAGTTTTTTTGTTGTATTTTTATTTTATATTGTTTATTAGAGTGTAAGTAATAGAAGTTAAGTTTTATACTCGTACCCATACACATATTCGTATGTGTCGGATGTATCCTGAACATAACTCTAGTAACCAACTTTGTACCTACCATATCCGACAAATAAATATCTTTCTCTTTTCTTCGTTTTTCTTCTGTGTTTTATTTTTGTTTGTACAGTTAGGGAAAAGTAACTATTGCTTAGCAGTTCGACACTTTAAGTAAACTGACCAGAGTGATGACAGTTGTGATTTCAATATTGGGCAATAAAATTGAAATTGATAGTCAATTTGCTAAATAATCAGTTTTCCTGACCGTACATTTTATATGGGATTATTTTATATTTTGCTATTATTTCTTTCTTGGTAAATGTCAGATGCCTTCAAATTTTTGGTTCTAGGACTTGCCGGTTTTCTCGCGATGCTTTCTTTTACTGTTTTGAGAGCTGCGGTGATTAAATTATTTATACAAATTAAAGCGCCTGTTTGAGTTCGAACCTACGACCTACAACTGGTAAGTCACGGCCGTTACCACTGGGCCACCACTGCTCTAATAAATATATATTATTTAATTAATGTTCGCTAATTTCAGTAACAAACTAGTTAATGTTATTGTTCATTTGAAAATTGTAAATACCTACAATTTTGTTGTTATTTGACGTTTTAATTCCAGTGCATTTAACATGATAATTAGTTGTTGTTGTCATGATACCTACCTTTAATTTAGCCCCTTGTTCGTACAGGCGGGCTATTGTTAACATATTTACATTACTTTGGTTCAACATTATAAAGTTTGGCGTTGTGACAGCTTTTAGACAAAGTCTGCTGAAACGCCAAGTAACACCATGGTTGGATAATGTCAAAATAAATTCTTCATTCCCAACAACCCACACCTACAAAACAAGAATATTAAATTTTATTTTTAATATTTTTATATATAAAAAAATAAAGTAATAACCTAGGGTAGGTTACCTATTACTTTATTTTTTTCTAATGCCAAGTTTCACCCTGGTAGCTACTGACTAATCATAACCCATAGCTAAGTTTCTATCAACGATTTTCACGAATGGAAAATATGGCGTCACCAAATTAAACAACCAGCATATCAAAAATTCAGCTAATCCCAAACAGCATTGTAAGCTTAAACATGATTATAATAACAAGCCGTAATGGATTTGTAATATTCAAATTTATTACTGACGGCCCCGTTAACAAGAGACCTTAGCAAATGGCGCGGATAATTTCCTTGTTTGTTCTATACTACGATAGCCCGTGGCGTTGCCCGGTTTACTCTGCGTTGAACTTTGATTTCGTCAAGTTCGTTAGTCAATCATTTATTTCTGTGGTAAGTGTTTGTAGCTTTGATTTAATGGTCTGTGGTTTAACTTTTGTCAGATAAAGATAAAGCAGACAGAATACTGTTAAGTTAGGTTATTTTTAAAACATCATTCTGTCAAATTGTTTGAAGTTGGCAGCGACCAAGCAGTGACAAAATAATGTTTGAGTGATTTGCTGTGCAAACGGGGTTTTGTGATATATTGCCAGTAAAAATGAAAAGGCAACATCCGTAGTCTCTTTTTGTCGATTAAATGTCGATTCCGTGGGAATATCGGGATAAAAAGTAGCCTATATGTTAATCCACGGTGTCAGCTACTTCCATACAAAATTTTATGATACAGCCGTTTGAGCGTGAAGAAGTAACAAACATATAAACACACCCCCACACACACATACACCCCCACACTCACAAAATTTCGCCTTTATAATATTAGTGTGATTAAATTGAAATACTTCGGCTACCACGGCACCAGTATTTTACAGGCTCATCGCCAAGTGAATTATTTCAGGAACAGTTGACCGGCTATATTAATATGACGTGACGTGCTCAATAAATCCCTTTGCCGGCGATAAATACATTTTCACGTATATCTCGCGGCAATTTTATTTAATTTTATACAAAAGGACTCAATAAAAAAACAAAGACATTATGTTAAAAGTTAATTATAACATTCCTATAGTTTGTGGAGTTATATTACCGAATATTAATCGAGGCTTTGCAAACCAAAACGTTACTTTCGTAAAAAGGTTTTTTTTATTGTTAATTTTTCAACTGTATTTAATAATAATTCCAGTCTCTCTTGCAGTAGATTTTCTAGTAAAGTATAATTGGAGTTATACTTAAATTTGACTCAGTAGGTACCATCTTCCGAAACGAATTTATTTATACAGGGTGTTTGGAAGCTGAGTGCAAACAATAACCCCTTAAGGTTTTGTAACCAGCTTCCAAATACCTTAACAGGGTTAATTTTTCAAGTGGGCGTGGATAAAAAACGATGATGATGGATGGATAAAAAAAATTATATTTCTGGCCAGGAGTCGAACCCGTTGATTTTGAAAAAAAAAAAACCACACTGTATTATTACACCATTCGATAGTGTTATAAGCTTAGTTAAGTGTTATATTAGGGAATAAGGATCAAATTCTGGGAAGTAATGACATACGGCAAACTTAAGGAAAATGTTGGATTTTAATAAACTGCTTCTTATTTTAAAGTATTCATACTTATATAACCTGCACCTTGTTCGAAATGATGCTCAATATTTTTATTAACACACACCCGCAGCGCAGTCACTTTCACAACACTATGTTCTAAATTCAAATTTTTATTACGATCTTTGGAAAATATTCTAATGGAATAATATTGTTATGCTGAATGCAGTACAATCCTTGAGACGTGAAAACCATTTTCAACAATTTAATCAGTTAAGGTTAAGGCAAGTAACATACCTATAAGAAAAATAAAAAAGTATTTTTTCCCAGAATTCGATCCTTATTAGCGACACTATCGAATGGTGTAATAGTAATTTCCGCTATTCCTCATAGTTTCGGATTTGGCCATCCACGCTCACTTGAAAAATTCACCCTGTTTATTTAAAATATAAACACAAGACCTGAGACATAAATAATTGTCAACATTAGTTAGGTATTCAGTAGGTGTAGGTGTGTGTCATTATTTGAAAGATCTGAAATAGCAACTATAAGATGCTGAAGTACAGCTCTTCTTAGTGGTCAGAAAGATGTCTACCACTTAATATTCATGGGATGAATGTTATGAACGAATCATTGCGATATAGGTAATTTATTTTCTTCTAATATAAATTGAGCTAATTATAATGTCTCTCTATAGAGCTCTAAAGCAGTGTTGAGAGTACTAATAAACGTTTACACTGAAACTATTAACTGAAACGTTGGGAGCTGAAATTAATTTTGTAATGTACCGTTGCTTGTAGTAACAGCTCGTTCTGACGTCATTGGCTGACTTCTAGTCATATCCAAATATAATTCTCTCCCATTTTGTTTTAAGGGTAGTTGTCTGTGAAATAATAATATCCTTTGGTTATTCAGGGTTTCACAAAGGCAATTGTTATTCTGAATTTTCGAAGAGATAATTAATTATACTTATTGAATCTTTATGCTGTCATTTTAAAGTAATCAGTTTCAAATTCAACGTAATTGCAAGAAATAAAGCAAGCAAGAAATTGTGAAGTAATGGAGTATGTACTGTGAGGAATATTGTATGGCGTTAAATAATACAATGTTATATTGATGCCATTTATGCCAAGGAAACGTGTTTATTTCTACGCGCCTATTATTTCACTGTTGTTTTTTTTTAAACAAATACCTAACAAAAATAATTTAAAAGATAATTCTCAGTTCGCTCGAATAGTCGAATGCAACCAGATTTATTTGTCTGCCAGCCTGCTCAACATAAGGTTGCCTAGCAGACCACTTTTACAGTACCCGCTATTCTGCCAAGCCTCGCTCATTACAGAAACTTAAAAAAAAAACTGGTAAAATGTGAGTTTGTCAAGGGAATTAGTTGTTTAGCGAATTGACTACCAACTTAAGCTGTCGACATTCCAATCACAACTGTCATTCTTTGACAGTTTTATCAAATGGTTATTACACGGCAAATAGAGCTATCTCTAGGGTCTCAATTCGCTAAACAGTACATTTCGCTGACTGAAATAAACACTTTTGCCGTAATCTTCGGTGAATACAAACTGCAGCGTTAGGTACCTCTGCGGGTAAAACCTCCTCTCAGGTAAAAACTTTTTTTTTCTAAATAATTACTGTTTTTTTTTAATGTTCTTTTCAAATGGAGTGAAATGACAGCATGTTATAGGTATTTGATGGATAAGAATTTTTTTTTCTGACTTAGTTGCTTGGTTGCTTGATAATAGTTGACCTGGTTTCACTTGATATATTTTGAAGATTCCTGAATTTACTCTCAAATTGCCGTTATAATACATCCACGCAGTGATTCCAGCCAGCGTTTTTACAATGTTTTAAAGTTTTGATGTCGAGATTCGCATCATAGGCCGACCATAATAATTTTACGATGTAGCAACTTTCTCCAAACCTGGTACGTATTTTATTCTAATTTCTGTTTTTCTCCTCTCTCAACGAACCTTTCTCTTTTCTCTGGCCTGACACCTTACTTTACTTCGTGACCACCTTCGTCTGTGTCCAGGAAACAACAATCAAATACCTTTTTTTTTTAACAACTTTGCTAATGTATTTTATAATCAATTCTATCTAAAATCTATTCTAACACCTAAAACCCGATTGCAATCAGGTAAAAGATTCGCGATATTCGTTTTAAAATTTGATTCTAAAAGTGCAACCAGAAATTGTTAAACTCTTCTAATTCTTTTTTCTTCTCTAATAAAAAAAAAAAATTGCCAATAAAAATTGCCAATTGTCAAGCAACGTACCACCTTTTTTTGACAACTCTAGATTTTTTTTATACATTTTATATTGAATTTTATATTACAAAATTGTACTTAAAGTGTGAATTTTATTAATTTCGCTACAAAACGTAATGATAGAATGACATTTCTCCTAATTTCCATACCTGTAGGAGTTCTCCTCAGTATTAATGGCGTACTTCTTGGTGGGCAGCACCATGACGTTGTCGTACACCCAGTAGGAGATGGCGCGAGGATGCGCTTCCGTGTGGCAGTCCACCGTGACGTCCGTGCCCGCCGGCGCGCCCACCAGCTGGTTCGGCACCCAGATCATTGGGGAGACTGGAACAATGAGCAGTTGGTTAATTTCTTGTTAAAGAGTATGTCGACAATATATTACGTTTTTGAACGAAACTTGAAATTCGGGTATGACTACACCCGTGATAGGCTCACCCACGAACGAGCGGAGTAAACGTAAACTCGAACATGACGATTACTTTATTCATAACTGTGGGTGATACCTACTAATTGTGCATGTTGCAGAAAGTTTGAGCATAATGCTGTAGAATAGATACTTGTATATTCTTCATTTATGTCCAGACTAGCTTCTGCCCGCGACTTCGTCCGCGTGAAATTCGTACTTTCCTCTTCTTAGAATAATTTCTAAAATGTATGTTTATGATTTTTATCATTTATTTAGATATAAATAAGTATTCGGGCCAATTTTTTAGTTTAGCTCACAGGGATCAGATTTTTCAAATAAACTGTATCCCAGCTTTTTACCCCCCAGGAGAGTAATTTGGAAAAATCTTATTTTATTTATTTATTTATTTTATTTTATAATTTATGTACACACAGTAAAATACATAGGGATATGACATAATTATAATTTGAGTACAAAGGTACTGCTTATTTCTTAAGAAATTTCTTCCAGCAGACCTGCGAAAGGAGAAGTAAAAAAGAAATGTAGACAATAGTGTGTGAGAACAGAAAGAGAAAATATGAATGTGTGAAGTCTAAAACTAGAATATTAAATAAACCTACACAAATAATGCAAAATAATAATAATAACATAAGTATACTTAAATAAATACACAATGCTAAAATATATAAACATATATATATATATATATACATATATATATACTCACAGTATAGAGGAAAGGTAATGCTCTTTTAATCGACACTTAAATAGAGAAATAGTTTTTAAATCACGAATGCTAGGCGGAAGTGAGTTCCACAATCTTACAGCGTGGACAGAGAAGGAATAAGAATAGTAGCTTGTTTTATGAGGATGAGATTTAAGGAGGGATCTTAGGTGTGACCTACACGGTGCGTCGCTAGGGCGAGCGTAAGAAAAACGCTCACGCAAGTAGGAAGGATAAGACGGGTTGTGTAAGATGTTGAAGAGGAGACATAAAATCCGAGTATTCCTGCGAAGGCGGATTGGGAGCCACTTGAGTTCTTTGCGAAGGTGAGAAACATGGTCATACTTTCGAAGACCGAAAACAAAGCGAATGCACAGGTTTTGCAAGCGCTCAAGCTTGTTTAATAGCTCCTCAGTAGCATCCAGGTAGCAGGCGTCGGCATAATCTATAATCGGCTGAATAAGTGTTTGTGCCAAAGAAATTTTAGTCTTCAAGGGCAGAAGACTCTGAAGGCATTTTAGCGAATGAAAGGAGAATTGCACCTTTCGGCTGACCTCATTGACCTGAGCACGCCACGAAAGGTTGGAGTCAATAATTACACCTAGATCTTTAGCGGTCTCAGTATAGTCAATGCGGACACCATCGAGATATAAAGGCATCAGAGATGTTACATCAGCCGCATTGCGAACGAATCTGCTGCCTATGATCATGGCCTGGGATTTAGTTGGGTTAATTTGCAAACCAAATGACTTAGCCCAAACGCTGATGCGAGCCAGGTCATGATTCATTGCAGCAATTGCAGCACTCGCGTTAGCTACAGTAAAATGTCGATAAAGCTGCAAGTCATCTGCGTAGAGATGAAAACTAGAGGAGATTACTCTGGTAACAAAGTTTATGAAAATTGAAAAAAGAAGAGGAGAGAGAACGCTACCCTGAGGAACACCCTCAGTGAGATTACACCAATCAGAGAAGGACTCCTCCAGGCGAACACACTGAGAGCGTCCCCGAAGATAAGAACTGAACCAAGCTAAAGCGGAAGAAGAGAAATTGATAGATTTGAGGAAACCTAGTAAAATGTCGAAATCTACTGAGTTGAAGGCGCTACTAAAGTCAAGCAGTACAAGAACCGTAAGGGACTTATTCTCCATAGCCCAGCGGATGTCGTCAGTCACCTTCAAAAGTGCGGTTACAGTACTGTGACCCGAGCGAAAACCGGATTGAAAAGGGGATATTATCGAGTTTGACGCCAAAAAATATGATAATTGTCTATGGACTATATGCTCAAAAACTTTAGAGAGAAATGGGAGAATAGAAATAGGTCTAAAGTGGGTTAATAAAGTAGGATTGTTAGTTTTAGGTAAAGGTATTATGTGAGCCTGTTTCCAAACTGTCGGAAAGGAGCAAGAGGAAAATGAGTGATTGAAGATGTGAGTGAGAACAGGAAGTAATGAGGAAAGGATAAGAGTTATCATTCTTGAACACAACTTATCATTACCGACTGCTGAAGAAGTAATCGAAAGTATAGACTTCTTAACGTCATCCTCAGTAACATCGGTAAGCTTAAAGTGAGAATATTGTGGTAACGGCAAACTAGCAAGACTCTCAAGAGTCGCAGCCTTGACAGACGGATCAAGAGAAAAGGGAAGGAGAGAGAAATGCTTGTTGAGATCATTGAGGTTCACATCCTTACACTGGTTGGCAGGTGACTTGCCTATGCCTACAGATTTGAGAAATTTCCATACATCGGAAGAACTGCGGTTGTTGAGTTGGTCATGGAAATACCTTCTCTTAGCATCTCGACACAGATGACTGCAGCGATTACGTAAGGATTTATAATAAGCGAGATTCAGCTCCGAAGGCCTGCGCTTATATCTGCTCTTAGCTTTATCCCTGCGAGCCATAAGCTCTTTAATTTGTGGCGTTATCCATGGTGCAGGGTTATGTCTAACTTTAACACGTCGGATAGGGGCATGCTGATCATATAAGTCGAGGACGGTTGCGTTAAAACATTTCACCTTATCGTCGATGTCGTCGATCTCAACCAGAGGGGTCCAGTCGAGATCGCCGGCATCACGCTGCAAAGCTTCCAAATCTATGCCCTTGTAGTTACGGAGATATAAAAGCTGGGACTTACGTTTGGGAACGCGGATACGATACGAAAGGTAAATTAGATCGTGGTAAGAAAAAGTAGCCGTAAGTTGACTATGGTAAGAAACATTACTAGGAGAGGAGACAATCATAAGATCCAGAAACGAGGGTGAACAGTTAGGAAAATAGTGAGTTGCAGAGAGGGGCAAAACTTGAAGATTGAAAGAAGACAAGAGTGAAAGGAGTTTATGGGAGCGAGAGTCATTTTTAATCAAACAGGTATTGAAATCACCCATTAAAATAACGTGCTCATACATGGGGCAAAGATCACTGAGTGTGGAGTCGAGAGAATTGAAGTAGTCTATGTGAAGATTAGGACTGTAGAGCACTGCAAGCAAAACTTTTGTGTGATGAACAATAATTTCTAGAAACAAATATTCAGCCGACTCAGAATACCGTGAAGGAGACGAATTTACCACCCTGTAGGGTAGGTCAGCACGCAGGTATATAGCAACACCTCCTCCACCTTTGCCGGTCCTATCGTTGCGGATCAAGACGAAGCCGGGGAGTGAGTACTGAGTAGAGAGGAGTGATGGCTTCAAAAAGGATTCAGATATTAAGAGCGCATCCAGATGAGCACTGCTAAAGGATGCCAGAAGGTCAGAATAGTGACGAGGAACACTCTGTGCATTTATGTGAGCTATATGAAGATTGTTAGGGTCATTGGAGAAAAGAGAAGATATTTTATCATGTAAAGTAAGTGGTATGGAAGAGTCACTATCCGCACTAACAAAACTAGTAGAAGAAGAGCACGAGAAGAAGCTGTCGTTAAGATCAGCTACATCATCCATGAGCTTAAGTAAACAAATTATAATATAAATATAAAAATATTATAAATATCTAAAATACAAGAGTAATATATAAAATAACTTAAATACTAAAAACACAAAAATTTAAGATTTTCCTTTGAGAAAAACCTCCCCCACTCGCTGGTATATTGGCAGGAATTTTACAATATTAAATAACTAACAAAGATACACAACTACGATAAAACAATAATGTAGTAGAAATACAAACCAAATTTTAAAAACATAAACATACGATAATATCGAACTGTGCGTAGAATGGAACGCGACGCGATGACGGCTGGATACGGGCAGTGACAATGTCAGTGTCATGTCATGTCACTGACATGACATGACACTGACATCTCTCTTCGTCATATTGTCAAAACAAAGTTCTACGTAAACTAAACATTATTGTAACATACCGGCAATAATAAAAACAAAAAGTAAAATGATAAGCGGTGATACAAATAAAAATTACTAATTTAACTACCGGCCCAAGATGATTGTGACTACGCAAAGCGGCCAAGTTGAGAAGTAGTGAACTAAATGGAGAAAATGGAGTGACAAAAACAACAACAACGAATGTGCTACTTGCGCAGGCGCGTCTTCCTCGATCTCTTAGCAGGAGTAGCTAAGGTTGCGGCACTAGGTGATCCACGATCTTCAGGTTGCGCAGAATCCTCGGTGTCGACTGAACAAGACGGGAATTTGGCTATTAGGTCGTGAAGTTCGCCTGCCGTTTCGATCTTCCGGCGGGATTTGTCAGGGCAAATAACAACAATCTTGCCTTCCATGGACCAGCAATTTGGCATACCGAAATGCTTACGAGCAGCTGCAAACACACGATGCCGAACTTGTGTCAAGAACTCGGAGATGGTGATCCCGGTACCCTTGAGAGCTTTCTTGCTATCCCATACAAGTTGTCGGTGCTCCATTTTGAAGAAACGTACTAGTATGGGTCGGGCCTTCTGCTGTGAGAATCCAAGTCTATGACAAACATGGATAATATTCTTGTCATTACATACCTCCGTCAATTTAATTTGGTTGGATATGATGTTATGGACCACATCAAGTAACTTTTCATTATCCTTCTCCGGAACACCATGGAACAGCAAGACCTTTCTTCGCATGATGGTTTCATGCCTATCGAACCCAGCAGCTAGCAGCTCAATTTGAATTTTTAATTTGGAGAGTGCTTGACAGACAAACAGCTTAAACTCTGAGAACTCACGTGCAATGGATACAAGGTCAGGTGAAGCTGATGTGGTACCAGTGGTAGCCTGCTGCAATTTTGCCTCATATTCTTGCATTCGGGAGCCAAACAACTGCTCGAGGTCCTCCAAGCTGGCAGCTAGTTTAGTGTCCATGTTCAGTGTAAAGTGAAAGTGAACCAGGTAGAGGTGCTTCACACTTGATAACAATATATAGCGAATGCGGGGGGGTCAATATAAAACGAATTGATTTATTTCATTAATAAATTATATATAAATGATTTTAAAAATTTAATTTATCAAGAGCACACAAAAATGTATGTAACTCCTATGCCTACCCACAAAGGAAAAAAAAATCGTTTGGGTTGTGTTCATAACTTGACTCAAAGACCCATACCCATTTTCGAGTTAATGGAAGCAAGCAGTAGAATTTTCCACCTTCGTAGGAGTCAATTTTTGATAAACCCTAAATCACATTTTTTAAGTATTTTTTGTTTTAGTAGTACCGAGTTTCGAGTTAATCCGACAGCGGGTTAAATATTTATCTTTATTATTTACTGACCCAAATATTGCCAAGTTTCTAATTTATTAACCAAATGAATAAGATTTTTCATATAAACTGTATCCCCTCTTTCTATCCCCATAGGGGTGGAATTTCTAAACATAATCTAGATTATTTATACCAATTTTCCAGTTAATCAAGCCTCGTAATAAAATTCTGCCCTGTGAAATTGACTACCCCTCTTCACCCCATTAGCGGTAGATTTTCGAAAAACCCTGAACCACTTTATTATTTATTTTGGTCTTAGATAGGTACTGAGTTTCGAGTTAATTAGACCGCGCATTAAAAATTTTCCATACTCAATTTGACACCCCCAATCTCCCCTTTGGGTTAGTTTAGATTCCAAAAAAATTCGAACTTTATAATTATTTGTGCCAAGTTTCAAGTCCAAATTTATTTGTACCATTTTTTTTGAGTTTATCAAGGCACTCATTAAAATCCTCTTATAAATCGAATTACCACTTTTTGTCCCGTCAGGGGTCAATAATTTTCGAAAACCCCATACACTTACTATTGATTCTTCATCTGCCTAGCCTTTTCCCAACTATGTTGGGGTCGGCTTCCAGTCCAACGGGATGCAGCTGAGTACCAGTATTTTACATTGAGCGACTGCCTATCTGACCTCCACAATCCAAATACGATACCCCTTGATAAGACTGGTTGTCAAACTTTCGGGCTTCTGACCACCCCTAGCGAGTGACAAAGATCCACGAATGACAGCCGGGACCAACGGCTTAGCGTGCTTTCCGAGGCAAGGAGAGGTCACGGTATGTAAAGATGGACACCTATCCACAGACCAACCGCGGCAAGCGTAGCCTGCGTAACCTGATCGATCGATCTGTGCGGCTGTTAGTATTGATTATTTTCTGTCAAAAGTATTAATAATGAGTTTCGAGTAAATCGGACCGCGCATTAAAATTCTTCCACACAAACTTTAACACCCCAACACAAGGGGTGTTGGGGTGTTTTGATAAACAAATAATGATAAACTTTATTACTTGCGTAGGCAAGTATTCTTGCCAAGTTTATTAACCAAATGAATAAGATTTTTCTTATAAATTGTATCCCCGTTTTTCGTAAAATTGTTTGGGATGTGTTCATTACTCGACTCAAAGATTTTGTATACCAATTTTCGAGTTAATCAAGCCACGCAGTAAAGTCTTCCCCTATAAAATTAACTTTTCACCCCGTTAGGGGTAAATATTCGAAAAACGATGATACACGTTATTCTTTATTTTCGGTCATAAGTATAAATACTGAGTTTCGAGTTAATCGGACCACGCGTTAAAATTCTTCCATACAAACTTTGACACCTCCCAATCCCCCTTCGGGGGGTAGTTTAAAAAAAAAGGCAAACTTCATAATTCATTTAGATAAGTATTCGTGCCAAGTTTTATGGTTATTAACTCAAGGAATAAGATTTTTCATACAAACAAAATCCCCTCTTTTCACCGCTTACAGGTTAAATTTCCAAAAAACCCTTCTTAGTGGATATCTACTCTTCACAAAGAACACACCCTCCAAAATTAATTTCTCTACCCAGCGGTACCGAACAGCGTTTTAGGCTGTGCGTTGATATAACAGTCAGTCAGGACAAAATTTCATCCCCCTTTTCACCCCCTTAATGGATGAAATTCTAACAACACCATTGTGTTAGCTTCCAATCATAAGCCTAGATACATTTTGTGATTTTGTATCAAAAACGCTGAGACACGTATAAATTAATTTTAAATTGTCAGCCTAAATACAAAATTAGAAGATCCTAACTTCAAAACTGTCGGACTTTCATATAAACCTCCATCCCCTATTTTAACCTTTTAGGGGTTGAATTCACAAAAATCCTTTCTTAGTGGATACTTACTCTTCACAAAGAACACACCTTCTAAGTTTCAAGTCTCTAGGTCCAGCGGTTTGGGCTGTGCGTTGATATATCAGTCAGTCAGTCAATCAGTCAGTCAGGACTTTGAATTTTATATATATAGATACGTAAATAAATATATTATTCAAAAAGTTATTTTTTCCATGTATCTTCCAAAACCTTCTCCGTAACTTCATCGAATAAGTAAAGACTGTCTACAAGTATAAGCCTAAGTTTAATGGATAACGGTTCATTAGACATGACATAAGAAATGCACTTGCTAGGTACATTAATAAAAGAATTAGCTAAGTTCCATTTCATCTTCAATCCCGAAAGACTCATTGCAGTTTGTGCTGTATTACAACTTCGGCTCCAATATATCCAAAGTTTTGCGGCTTTAATTCACCATCTATATCATAATTATCCAACTTATCGCAACGCTATTTTATCATATAATGTAGATTTACAAATAAGAATGTCATTTCCGGCGCATCCTGGGTAATCCATCCAAAGATTTACCATAGTGTTTAGTGTCGCTGTCGACTAAAATTAAACTGTTTTCTTGTTTTTGATATTTGCAGTGCCTCTATTATCTATTTCATAAGCTCAAACACCTTATGAATTCTATCTTTAAATACATTTGAGTAAATCTTATCATTGCAAATACAAGAATTTTCATGAACATTAAACGAAAGATTATCTTCTCAGACCGCGCCATTCTACAATATTTTAAAATCAAATTCTATCCGAGAGTGTATCATCTAGGCACTCTCGAGATTTATCTAAAAGAATATGAAAGAGTTGAAGTGGTTAAAATGATAAAAATAATACCATGAAACTTTTATTGCTTAGCCCCGAGGTACGAGCCTTGTTCATAATGCTAGACGTCTTTTTACTTTTTACTAAAAATTTATCTTATCTGTGTGCTAAAATGTTGGGTTTTATTGTTGAGGATCGTTCCTATGTTGTGTTAAAAGCTATGCAACCTATTTTGTTTAGAAATAGAAATTTCACTATTTTCACTGCCTAAATGAAAGGGCTAAAATTCTGTCTAACTGTTAACTGAAACTCGAGAACCACGGATTTGAAATAGCATGAATAAAATGTAAAAAAAAAAACAATTTTGACCTGCCACGTAAAAATCAGGAACAATGGCTATATATTATTATTTCACAGGCCAAACAAGAATTGTATCTACATGTATTTACGACGATATAACCTGTTGGAGATACATTACGATGTCTCCAACGCAGTGTAAACGTGTGCAGCGCTTTGGAACCTGTGATGGATAGATAGCCGATAGACGGTGCCAACTAGAGGCTATAGACTATAGGTTAGCGCGAGATACCGATGGATCAACATGCGATTGAGTGATGCACATTCTCTACACTGAGCATGAATTTATACGTGTAACATTAATCGTTCAAGAAATGGTTGATCACTTTCACTTAGTTCTGGAAATGCGTAGTGAGGTGATCTATCAAGCGGTTACTAATGAGACAGTTATTAGGTGCCTATTGTTACGATACCCCCGGGGGGTTATCAAAATGCTATATCAAGTTGCTGTTATTCTACTTATAATTAAGTTGACGACAAGAACATTTCGTCGCCATTGACCTGTCATTAAAAATCTGTTATTAACAGCTCTTGTTCGGAATTAGGTATATATATACATAAATAGACATAAATATTATCTTTTCATCAGTACCTACCACATTACTATTACCAATGTTATGCTAATGCAGTTGGCCGTGTTCGTTAGGTGTTAAAGCATAACAAATAATAAATGCACCAGCATTTATTATTAGTTATTATATTTTTAACATAAGTAGGTAAGAACATATGTTAAAAATATATTAACTAAATAGGATATTCCGTAACATTCCACAAAGTGAAGCCACCACAGCTCACAGGCAGAAGTTTGTATTAAGATAATCTGACTCAAAACGCTTGTGGAATGGACAAATGGCATCCGTGAAGCAGAACACACAAATATGAATTTTGTATAAGCTCGCTCGCCTATATGTAATTTTAATCTAACTAAAACGTTGCTAAGTTGTATTGAGTTAAATTAGATAAATAAATTGGGCACAATATAGAAAATGGGAACAAAGGGTGAGAACGGAATGTTCTTGGAAATTATATTGTTATCTAAATTAAAACAAGACGTCATAATGTAGATCTTTTCAAAAAGGGCATGGGATTCTTGTGGCCTAGTACGGACAAAAAGTTATTAATATTTAAAATATAACTGATAATATTTGACCCCACTACAGCTTTCGTTACTTGGCAAATGTTTGCAGAAAATATTATTTCAATTTATAAGATTATTATTTAGATTCAAGTATTCGGGGAAGTCTTTATGTTGCCAGTTTTGGAAGTAAGATGGTAATTGGGACATGCTTAATGCAAGAATTCATATGGTTTCACGAGTATTTTTAGAATATATAATATCATAACTGTATTTAAAGTGTATTGAATAATAAGTACACTGTTATGAATATGATATTTAATAATTGATTAATGTATCAATTTACGCAAAGTAAAGCTCCTGTCTGGGTTCGAACCTACGACCTAGAACTCGTAAGTCAAAATCACCACTGCTCTCAAAACGGTGAAGGAAAACATCGTGAGGAAACCGGCATGTCCTAGAACCAAAAATTCGAAGACATGTGACATCTGCCAATCCGCACTGGGCCCGCGTGGTGGATTACGGCCCACTCCCTCTCACCGAGAGGAGGCCTGTGTCCCAGCAGTGGGAACATTATAGGCTGATTATGGTAAGGTATGGTATCAATTTAATTGTTACACAAATAGTAGATAAGTCCAGTCTTCTATCTTCTTTAGATATAAAAGGAGAAAGTGACTGACTGACTGACATATCAACGCAAAGCCGAAACTACTGGGTCTAATAATGTGGAATTTTGTACACGGGTTTCCTTTAAAATGTAGGGGAGCACTAAGAAGGGGTTTTTGGAAATTCAACCTTTAAAGGGGTGAAAAGGGGGATTTCGTTTGTATGAAAAGTCTTATTCCTTGAGTTAATAAACTTGAAACTTGGAACGAATACTTATCTAAGTAAATTATGAAGTATGACCTTTTGTATTTTCTAAACTACCCCCGAAAGGGAGATTGAGGGGTGTCAAAATTTGTATGGAATAATTTTAATGCGCGGCCCGATTAGAAACTCGAAACTCAGTATTAATACTTAAGACCAAAAATAAAGAATTACGTGTATCAGGGTTTTTCGAAAATCTAACCTTAACGGGGTGAAAAGGGGTAGTTAATTATACATTTAAGGATTTTATTGCGTGGCTTGATTAACTCGAAAATTGGTTTATATAACTTTTGAGTCAAGTAATGAACATAACCAGAAGGATTTTTCGAAATTCTACTCCTATGGGGGTGAAAAGAGGGGATACAGTTTATATGAAAAAGCTTATTCATTTGGTTAATAAACTTGAAACTTGACAATATTTGGCTAAGTAAATAATAAAGAATGTCACTTTTAGTCAAAAAAAAACCCTCACAGAGGATTTGGGGGGTGACAAAGTTAATAGGTTAGAAAAATAAAAAAAATCCGCTGTCGGATTAACTCAAGACTCGGCACTACTAAAATAAAAAGTAGGTATGTAGATATTTTAGAGTTTTTAAAAAATCTACTCCTACCAAGGTGGAAAAGGGTATTAAAGTTTAAGGGGTGGATTGCAGGGAAATATAGTAGGAAATTTAATACTGTATCTACTAGCAGTAATAGCGCCACCAGTGGTTCGCAGAGCGCTGGCAAGCTCCAGCGAAAGAGCCAAAATAGTCTCCGACACACTACAACATCCTTGTGCCACAGAGGCTGAAAAGACGAAACATTTTTTTAAAGTGTTTCGTCCCCCACTCACTGGTGAACCATCACAAGAAAGACTGAAGCTGTGGCGAAACAGTACCCAACCTTACCCAAAAGAACCTTACCCAAAGCGTTCGTTTCACCCGCTGAAGACCTCGCACCTGGACATGAGTTACCTTGGGTAACCTAGAAGTCTTTAACTTTTTGAACGCCACGGTCGGGTATAGGCGACAAACAAAAACGTGCCCAACATGCCACCGTCGTCTACAGCCGCCAGAAAAACGACATTTTTTAAGCACAAAATAAATATACCAAATTAAGTGTTCTGAGTTTCTTTTTTCTATTATTTCAAACTACATACATGATATATTGTAAAATGGCACAAATATAATATCCATTAGTAACATTTCACAAGAAAAAACAATCATCAAAAATTGCTAATCAAAGTCCGTAAAAAAGTGTTCTTCCTCACGCCACAGTCGGCAAGACACGACAGCTAGTGATGGGTAAGTAAGGTAAATTATATTTAAAATCTATGAAATATTTTATAAAAAGTAGCATAAAATACTTTGATAATAATTTTTTAAATAACAATATTTTATATCTGAATATTCTTAAAGTATAATATAATATTAAATTGTGGTCTGCAGGAACAAATTCATAATTAATATCTATTGATCGATAGTTTTCTGTCCACTCTTGCGCATCCCGTTGTTTATGCGCTGTTGCGTAAACAGTGCATAAACGTGACCTGTAACGCCACAGTCGGGAAGACACGTCAAGCGGTGACGTCATTAGCGCTACGAGAGACTTAGTGATTTCCTTCATTATTATAACCAGTGGTAATAATAGTAACGGAATTATTACTGTGCGAGTGAATGAAATTGATTATAAAAATGGCTAGCAGTCAAAATATGACTACTGAAGAACTCCTTTGTGGAAGAGGATAATGAGTCAGACTAATTAAAAGTGGATTGATTAAATTGTTGTTAAATACTAAATGATTATTATTTATTATGTCCCACAATCCAATTGTCCAATTGTCTGTGTGGTGCCGGACTTAAAGAATTGCACCACCCCTTACTTCCCGTGGGTGTCGTAAAAGGCGACTAAGGGTCTTACCGGAGAATGGGCAGCAGCGTTCTCTATTTATTCCACCATCATACCATACTGCGATCGCCAACCCGCCTGCCAAGCGTGGCGATTATGGCAAACCCCCCCCAAAATTGGGGGAGGCCTATGTCCAGCAGTGGACGTCTATCGGCTGAAACGACGACGACGACGATGTCCCACAATGTCACATTCCTACTCGCATGCGGGGAAGTTGTCAAAGGTCGTGCCAACCATGCCAGAGTCGGGACTTCCCGACAGCGGCTACCGTCACGAAGAGATTAGTGATGTTGTTTGTAGTTCTAATGTCTGCTTTTACGTTGTTTAGATTTTTGTAACTTCTGTTTAATGATAGTATGATAGGAAGTAGGGTTAAATAAAATAAAATAATTATGTAACGAGTATAATATTTTATTTAAAAAATATGGGTTTAAAGCAATGACTAATTGGTTCTCGATAACTTATCGATAAGATGTTGGAATCCCTATTTTTTTTGTAGGTATTTGCGCTGAATTTGTGGCTTGGCGTGGGAGGTGCGCCGATGCGTTTACGTTCTGGCGGTCAAAAACAGACTCCGGACCCAGGTTGGCCGAAGCAAGGAAAACCAGTTCATGTGGAGATTCACAGACGACTCCGCCTTGGAGTGTAAATTTGGTGCTGTTCCACAAAGGATGGGACACTTAATATCGTGTCCTGCATATCCTGTCAGCTGCACGTTACAGGAACTGGTGGACGCTGGTGATGGCGCCAAAGAAGTAGCGGAATTCTGGGCCGAGTCCATTTAGATTGCTATATAATGTAAGGAAAGAGCGGAGCCTTCAACTACAGGCATTTTCTATGCCTAAATCGAGACTCCTCGTCATGCAATGTAAGCCAAAATGCTATGAAAATAAACTTATTTATTATTTATTTATTGCTATCGACACACTAAGAAGAAGGGGTGGATTTTACGGCTTGCTTCCATTAACTCGAAAATGAGTATCCGGTTTTTGAGTCAAGTTATGACCACATCCCAAACGATTTTTAAAAAATCCACCCCTGTGGGGGTGAAAAGCGGGGATACAGTTTATTTGAAAAATCTGATTCCTTTGATCTACAAACTTAACAATTGGCTCGAATACATATTTATCTAAATAAATGATAAAGATCATAAACATACATTTTAGAAATTTTTAGAGGAAAGTACGAAATACACGCGGACGAAGTCACGGGCAAAGTGCTAGTTAAAGTATGTAATGGCATGTTCTTTATCGTTCATAATAATTGTCACTGCCCGTCATTGTCATACATTTGTCATATTATTATGTCATAGAAATGCTTGACACAGAGTTAAAACTAAGATAAAAGAGGCATTAAAAGATAAACAATGCTACGCAATATTTTGTTTTTCTTTTTACGAAACATCCTGTGTGTTAGAAAGAGTACCTTTTAGTACTTATATATGCCATTAGTTATTTTTGACGATCGCAATATTATGATTTAGGACCTGATTGTTGCACTATCTCACACTTGCACTATCTTACACTTTTGCATGTTACCTTTAGCATAAACCTGTGTAAACAATTTCTAGTGAACCAATAAAAATAAATAAATGACCGTGGTGACCCCAGGGTCATAAGTCATACTTTTTGGATTTGTTTCCTCGAGTCCTTTAATTTGACGTAGGTATTATAATAGTAGATTGTTTGCCAATGGAGCAAACAAATATTTTGAAGGCGAGAGTGCTTCTTTGAATCCAAAGCGGAGCGAAGGATCCTAGAGTATTATCCCGAGCGCAGCGAGGGGTTCTAAAGTAGAATCTTAAATGCAGTGAGGGATTCAAAGTACGACACTCGAGCTTAAAATAGTGTTGCTCCCGAGGTGGACACTCTACTTTTTATCACCATGTATGAAAAAATAAGTAAGTGCAACTTATGAATAAGAATAGTACGTTTATTTATTTACATACAATTTTTTATTATTATTTTTATATCATCATCATCATTTCAGCTGAAAGACGTCCACTGCTGGACAAAGGCCTTCCCCAATTTTAGGGGGGGTTTGCCATAATCGCCACGCTTGGCAGGCGGGTTGGCGATCGCAGTATGGTATGATGGTGTAATGCATAGAGAACACTGCTGCCCATTCTCCGGTCTCCCTTAGTCGCCTTTTACGACACCCACGGGAAGTATGGGGTGGTGCTATTCTTTAAGTCCGGCACCACACAGCCTTTTTTTTTTATAAGTTTAAGTAAAATCCTAATTTAAGTAAATAATTACAAACGAAAGCAGAATGCTTTTCGCGCATTTTACTTAATCATACAGTTTGTTATTTGTTCATACAATGTTCGTGATTGATCTCTTTGGTGATTGGAACTTTTACTAACAATATCTACATTCCAAATTCAAATCACTTTTAGTCCCTAGGGATTGAAGGGCTATTTTAGTCCCTGTTTACGAAGAATACACTAGCTCTTTTTGAATAGATGTGATTAAAACTTTTTTCACGACTATTGGGATACAAAGTCAGCCATTTTAATTTTTGTGAAACTTCACCTATTGAATTAGGAATTTCCTTCAAAATCCTTCAGATTGCGATTGAATGTGACGTGCGTTACGCTGGGCGGTCACCACAATCCTAATGACATGTTAATCATTAAAACGCATCCTGACAGATATCTGGATGCTATGAAACAATAAAGAATCCTATACACATAGAGCATAACTATGTACTATACAAAGAGATGCGCTAAAAACATAACCCTTTTTGTCAGCCGGGTCTGGTGCACTCTATTTTATTTACAACTCTGTGGTACTGCGTGTGACAGCATCATAAATGTTTTCCAATTCCAATTTTTATAATAATGTCTCCATCGTTTTATCGATGATTCTGCCAATGTCAAGGCTGAAGGAAACAAAGTGTATTCGCTGAAATTGATCGGTTATACTGCCTTAAGTAGATGAATGTTTTGTTCGCTGGTAATATATATGTCAATGGTTTTTTTGTGATTTCTGGTGATTTGTTCAAAAATATAATTTGCTGTATTTCTGGTTATTTTTTTTTTGTATGTCTGAGTGACTTCGCCTTTTTTAGACTATGGATTTTTGCATTGCAGTTTACCTCGGCTACAATAACAATCGCCATAACTCTCATCTCGGACAACTCTGATTTTGCCTGGTTTCCAACGGAGATCCAACGTTCTATTCGCTATGCCCCAGTTTGGGGCATAGCGAATGAATAATTTGTGATACAGTCGTTAGATTTGAGTGAAATTCAATTTGTTGGAAGACAGTGGATTACTCCGTGATCGACAGGTTTGAATTTTTTTTTATAGGTTTGTAGTCATCAGATTTGGGGATGGTCGTATAGCCCTTCACCAATTTTTATGACATACAAGGGGCCAAGCTTACATGGGACAAATATCCATCAACTTCAAATTGATCACATGACCTTTTGAGATCACTTATGTAGGATACATTTTATGAAAATCTATGTGATAATCTATGATGTTATTAACCAATATAGATTATCTGAAAACAGTGCTCTAAGATTGGTTATGACGATTTATTGAAGGGCCATTCTCAACAAAAGGCCTGCAGAATAAAAAGTGTCGGTTAGTACGTAGGTACGTAACGAAGGAGATGATGTTGTTTAGTTTTTTAGTGAAGTAGCTAAACAGGGTGTGTTTAATGTTTAGGTAGAATAAGCTGTAGAAGTCAATGTAGCAACCAATAGACAGAAACGGATTAATGCAGTGGCCGTGCGTGACGAACATCATGTAATTACTCATACACCAGCAGTCACTTAAGTGCAGGTACCAGAGAATTGCGAAATGCGATACTGACGTGTGATGCGGTTGAGACACAAATAAATACGTTGAATAAGTATAGCGTAATAAGTATAGCGTCAAAACCGGGTCTATAACATAGTTAAAGTCTTATATTTTTCTCTATTTTTTGATATGTGTACCTAGGCCATTAAAATAATTGGCATAATGTTATCGCACGGTAAAACTGTTGTAACACATAGGCGTAAACTGGTATCTTTATTTTGAAGAAATTTGCACAATAAACAAGCTTTAAGTATGTGGCGGGACGGCTCAGGGAGAGAGCCTCCCATCCCAGCTGCCGCGGGAGACGCTCCGGGCGTCGGGAGCCGCGCGACGACTTCCGGCCACCGTAAGTGCGGGCCTGCGGGCGGAGAGTAACGGGTAGCTCACCGTCCGAACAGGACCAGCCCGTGCGGGACGGCGCGTTCTTATTTCACGCGCGCCTCAAAGAGATGTCAGCATCAAGGAAGGGGCCGTTAGGGCCGAAGCCTGCCGGGTCAGCGGGATTAGCGAAAGGGTTACCGCTGGCCCGGAACATAAAGGGCTAAGGAAGGAACACGGGTGGGTTTTAGTCAGTAAGAGTCTGACACTCCCTTCCGCTCCACCCAGAGCAGGAGGAGTCAATTGATGATTTCACATCACGAAAAAAAAAATAGCGTAATAATATGTAAAGGTTTTGGAACAAATGTTGTGAGAGTTAGAAACAGCAATAGATAGAAATTACAAAACTTTAATTTAAAGAGAGAGGAAGACGGTAACTCGAAAGATAAATTAAAATGCAAACAAGTAACAGTTTCTTATTTACGCAACTCGTTTACTTCAGACAAAAAGTCTATATTATAGTTATAAGTTATCAATTGACGCAGCACTACGACTAGCGCAAGTACATACAAACTTGAAGGAAGCAATTTATAAACTTTCAATAATGATGGATCGGCCCGAAGTTTGCCGAGTGCGCCCGAACGCCGTCCGACGATTTTTCACATAACGCCCAGATAATAAAATCCACACTTTGAAAACGTAATTCACAACGCTCCAGTTTATGGTGGCAATTTTCACGAGGTATAATATTCGCTTCAGTAATACACTTTAATATTCTACGACGTTTTAAAATATTTATAAAGTTTGCGTTTTTTTATGTTATTACGACTTCATTATCACGTTTCGTGTTGACTGTTGCTACCTATAAATTAATATGTTATTTATTTAGATGGAATACTTGAATTTTATAGCGTTGTAAAGTGAAGACTGAGAGTGCTTCATTTTTTAAATAATTGAACATGTGAATCCATTACTTAGTTTTAAAAAAAAATGTAAATATAGTGTTATGTAAAGCTAACGCACATGGTGTACAGGAGTATGGCAGCATCTATACATATGTATAGAATTTGCAATACTCCTGTACACAAGAGCGATACATATGTATCACTCTTGTTTTATGCGATGTGAGAGGAATTTTAAACGATATCAACGTGAGAAGGAATTTCCAAGTTGTGAACAATGTTAGATATTCTGTCTACAGACTGCCATAGTGCATAAAACAAGGAGATCTTGCAGAATCAAGAACTGAAGACATTTTATTATCGAATAAAATTGCAAAATGTTTCATTCGTTTATTTCCCTCAATTTACTGTGAATATAACCGTTATGCTGACGGCTCTCATATACCCGCTGACCGTTACAATTCTGCACAAAAATTAACCGTCACACGTTAGGTACTGTCTTTTCGTAACCAAAAACATGAAACAACACATTTTAAACAACTACGACTTTATATAAGATATACACATTTATCGGAGAGAATTTTAATCGCTAAAATCTTTTGTGACAAGTCAATAAAAATTTCAAAAAGAACACTCCTTTCTTTAAAAACGCTAAGAAAAACTTGAACTCTTTTTAGCCTTTCAAAGGCGATTAATCGCAAACTACGTTTTCATCTTGCAAACATTTCAAAGGCTTTTCTTGAGCAAAAAGAATCTGCAGCCACAATCATGACAGAGCGTGCACCGCGAAAAAATATTATCTTTCAATTATTGCGGGACATCGCCGTCTATTTAGTCAGCCGCAATTTGTAATAAGAATTGAAAATAAAGGGGAATCCAGCTCCGAATTCCCATTGAATTTCAGTATTTTTATCTTTTATTCATTTTAAAACATCGAATGAGGGTTGTTTTATTCACAAATTCTTTTAAAGCGCCATTGAAAGACGAAAATCATTCTTTGCAGATGCCGAAAACAGTCAGGGTAGATAACATCGGAAATGAAAGACATAAAAGTCTCCAGGTCATAAAATATGCAGTAATATTAAGGAAATAGGTCACCTATATGCTGCAAGAGATGTGCTAGCCTGTTCTTCCCATGTCATCCGGAAGGCGGTCCCTTTTGAGCGAAGGCTCACCTTAGAAAATTATGCATTATTACTGAGCGAGTTTACTAGTGCCGATTGTTCATGACGTTTGTATTTCGCTTCAATTGATTAAGGAAAAATTTATTCTATTGTTTTATTACAATGATTACTTTGTGTAGAGGTATCTCAAGTTTAGCTGTGGCTTCATAACCGGAAAAATATTTCATTTTTATCTGAGCATGAATTCGATATTCCAATAGCCCGTAAGGCAAACGATGTAAAAGTGCATTACTTGGTCGGTCTCAAAGGATATTAAAACAATGAATACTTTACAAAGTTCCGCTGAAGATTGATGGTAAAACTTTGTTGTAGTTATATACAAAAGCGTTCATACGTCTGTTTGTATGGGGAACTTATTCCGGAACAAATTATTATAAACTTTTTTATTTTGAAATGCCTTCGCATGTACCCATGTTAACAAACTAAGCCCGGGTACAATCAAGAAAGCGTTAAATACAACACCGAACAATGGTGTCATAATGTATACGTTAAAAAATATGTTGATTAGATTGTATGATCTCAAAAATCTTCGGCAAGAAAAATCTGAGAAATTCATTCAGAACTTTTCTTCTTAATTAGTAGACTTTCCATTAAAACCATGAAAACATGGTCTTGTATTTGCTCTCCGTTGTCTAGCATTATTTTGGATATAAAACTTTCGGGATGGCTCTATGACATGGTAGCATATAACTTCCAAAGACTATAGAAGATCTATTTTTTCATGGAAAGTAATGATAGTATAAAACTAGCTATGACTAAGTAGATCAAAAAAAACTAGGCCACGTTGTGACAGTACAACGCAGTGATGTCGCCTCGGTTAGTGCACCTACAGCAGAATGAATATAAAGAAGTCTGTTTTCATGTAGATTGAAGGAAATTGATGAATAATGGAAAATATTATTATATGAATTGGTTTATTGAATCAGGAAGATGAGGCAAACAACAAAATAAGTACCATAGAGATATACGAAACAATATATTCGAGAGCTTGCAGCAAATAAAATTTATTGTAGAAACTGTTTATTTTTATGAATAGTTAGTAAGATTAACAAATTACTCGTGTTCTAAAGAGTTTGACAACATTTACAAAACCACAACAAGCAAGCAAGTAATTTTAGAAATATTTTCCTTTATCTACGCCAGTAACATCAACAATCAAGTCCGCTTGTTTGTTGATGGTCCAAATACATTTGTATAGCGAGGTACACATTATTGTAATGCATTGAAATCTTCTCAATTGAAAGCCGTCTCGGAGCCTAGTTGGCCGGCCTGAGTCGAAATCAATAATGACATAACAATACAGTAAGCTTGTAATGCGCCAATAGCGAGCCTACGTGAGCCAATTGCGGATTACAGCTGCGAGGTCCAGGGATTGTGTGTAAAATCTTGCAGGCAAGATTTTACACACAATTTCAAGGTTCTGATTTAGCCAGGTCCAGTGTGCTTTGGTTGCCTTGTGTCTTTTGTGCCCGTTGGATGCGAGAAGCACAGAACCGGTCGAAGTGGAGGTGCTTGGGTGAGGCCTATGTCCAGCACTGGACGTCTTTCGGCTGAAATGATGAGTGCGCTTTGGAGGCTCATAAGACTTTTAGATGTTTTGTTGGATGCTCATGACTAGGTTTCTCATTTATCGTCCTGAGTATGCATGGCCTGGTAAACCCAAATTTAATTAATAGAACTTTGAACTCATATAGCACTACAGAACTAAATATTCCCGATCAGTCACACCTTGTTGTCCACACGATTGACGATCAGGGAAAAAGGTTCATTAGTCCACAGTGCAGAGTGTTGACGAGCGAGAATTCTTTTCGATTATTCCCGATCAGTAACACCACTGTCGTTAACATTGTTGACAATCGGGAAAAAAAGTACCGTTCGTCAACACTGTAGACGAAAGGAATTTTTTTTCCCGATCATCAATACGCTTATTGATGATTACCTGTGATACAAATTAAAAAGCCCTTATTTGCCAACTGAGCGGATTTCGGGCATGGAGATAGATGGCATCCCGTTTAAGGGCTTACTTTTTGTCCAGGTAGCACGTTCCCGTGAGAAAATTTCTGACATCTACGTGGGCGAAGCCGCGGGGCAGAAGCTAGTCTATACATATAATAAATCTGTAGAAGGGTCAATTCTGTACATTGAAAATATTGAAAAAATAAATAGCGGGGGGTGTTGCTGGATCGATACCAAACCCAAATATGTGATTAAAAAATTTTTTGTCTGTCTGTCTGTCTGTCTGTCTGTCTGTCTGTATATGCAGGCATCACGTGAAAACTAACGGTTCGATTTCGATGAAACTTGGTATAATTATACCTTATTATCCTGGGCATAAAATAGGATACTTTTTATCCTGGAAAAATACGTAGAAAAAAAAATCTTATTTTTCGGTTTTATTCATAGACGTTGTTCTGTAGAACCGCGAACACACGTTGCATTACCCGTAGTGGATAATTTTCCATTTCAATTTAAGAGAATACAGTTTCCTGTAGCTTTGTGTTACGACATGACAATAAATAAGGCTCAAGGTCAGACCCTAGGAGTTGCTGGCGTAGATCTTACCGCGAGTTGTTTTTCACACGGGCAACTTTACGTAGCTCTTTCCCATGTGAGCAGTCCAAGAAATCTTCATGTTCATATTCCGGACGAGCTCACTAACAATGTTGTGTATGCTGAAGCTCTCAATTAACTTTCTGTCGCATTGTCACGATCACTTTTTTATTATTGCAAACTTTTCGTCATTGTCAGTAATTTACTGCTACATGCTACTTATCAAGGTCGGAATTACTATGAAAAAAATACTTACTACAGAACGCGAGCTCAACAGGCAGTAGCTCAATAGAGGGATCTCCTTAATTATTATAGGCTTAGCCGTATTTGGGTCCAATAGATATTTATAAGATGTCATTGTCAGAGTTACTCAAAATGGAGAAATAAACCATCCACGCGAAGACCGACATCCGCGCGGACGGAGTCGCGGGCGGAAGCTAGTATTGAATAAAATGGTGTTATAACGTTACGTCACGACCAATTCACTCCACATTGTCACAGCTCGAAATTTCGCTTTGTCCATAATGGATAGCGAGCTGGAACTGTAAGCTTGTAATACGACAGTCGCGTACGTACGTGAGACAATTGTGGATTACGGCGAATCCCCACTGATTTTACACGCAATTGCTCGGATTGAATCTGAGTGAGCAATATCTTCAGCTGGACAATCAACGAGGCAATTTCTGGTCACATTTTGGTCATGATTTTAATACCTGCTATAGATTTCAGCAACAATTTCCTCAGCTTCTTGAAGTTTGTTCTAATAGTACAACTAACGATTTAAAATTCTGTTACTTCCTTTTCTACAAGTAAGCGTTTTCTCCGTTCATTCGCTGCATTGGGGATGACTGAAACCACTTTCATCGATTAATGTCATTTTTCTAGTGCCTAACTAACGTTTGGTAGTCAGTAGAAAAACTCTGAGGAGGTAATTTTGCTGACGATCTCTTAGTATGCAGGCTGGCAATAAATAAAGACGCGATAAAATGACCCTTAAATTTTATTATCCTATCGAGGCTTTTAAAATAACATAACATTAACAGATCGTTGCCACTGCTGGGACCCTGGATCTTAAAGAAGAAGAAGCAGAAGATAAAGAAGAAGAACAACACAATGCGATTAGATTAGTACTCACATTCGACATCAACAATGATCCTCTTGGAGACGGAGGGCGGAACCGCGTTGGTGGCGATGCAGAGATACGCGCCCATCTCGGTGCGGCTGATGCGCTGCAGGCTCAGAGTGTCTCCCTCGTACACTGTCACTGGAAGAAAGAGGACCTATCAGTATATGGGATTTGGAAATAAAATTATAAACTGTGTTCGGTTTAGCTCTCCTGTATGACATACGAATCAATACTAGTTTTAAATAGTCTCAGCTTCAAAATGTGAAGAAAATCATCATAAGGAATTGCGATAGTGGATGAAGGCCTGCTTTCTCTAACAGATGGGAGGTCGGCATCCCAGCAGTGGGAACGCTTTAGGATGATAATGCTTATGCAGCTTTAAAATTCATCATATTTGCAAGCAGGATTATGTTCTCTTATTTCGTACTTGTGCAAAGTACACGAAAAAATAAGTAAGAATATTGTACGTAACTTTTTCATGAAGGAGACTGCGCAAATTCTTCACAAACGTTGTGTCCTAAAGTAAGGGCGATTAGCGATTTTGTTTTTAACTAATGTGATTAGCATAAAATTGGAATCTAACAATCACGAATAATCTTTAGTTTTTAATTAATGCACCACTTGAGTACCATGCTTAGGTATCTAATCTAACAATTATTTTTCCCACGTGAACAGTAGTAACTGAAATATTAACTTAATTTTTTTCCACTACCACAAACAGTTTTATAATTCAGTTGTTTTTGATATTTTTTTAAAGAAACTGCATTTTTTTTTTAATTCCGTGAACTAGAAGCTATTTAACCACCTGACAATCCAAGGCACCTCCATCAACCGTACCAGACCTCAAACTACCTCCATTGAGGTCATTTAAAACAATCTAGCTCGAGGTATAAAAATTAAAAATTCCTGGCTCGTAGCGTGGGGTCGGCGGGCGCCATCAAGTGCCCAAATGAGTTTGCCTCTATTTACAATTAGGGTACGTTTTCTACCGCGCCAGCGCAATGAATGTAATGAGAGAACGCTCTCCACTCGCTACTTGAATACATTAAACAATTAGTGCCTTACCAGACCCTGCACCCGTGTACTTGTTTTTAATGTTCATTTTATTGTTTACATTGTTTATTATAGAGGCAGTTAGGTTTGGCAATCAGCTGGCGCGCTATTAGTGCTGCTGAACAATTGTGGGAGCATTCCCCAGAATGGAGGAAAAACTGGATTAAATGATAATGATAAATTATTTTATTTATGTAAGTAGGTTTATACAAACATTCTTACACGTCAATCATATTTGAAAAACTAGATGAGGTCGGCGTTTCCTACCTGACTACTCTGAGAAGAAAGCCGAAATAAACTCAGAGGTCACAGTCTCTTGTAAAGTGACAGACATGTAAAAACCATGTAGATTGATGTCTAAAATGGTTTTTTGAGGAAAGTACCACCACACATAATAAGTGATCCTGTCCAGTCAGTGCACGTATTTGTCAGCAATCGTGCAGCTCCACTCGGAAATGAAGGAGCTCAACGATTCGATTAACAGTACCAAAAGTGGATGGACGTAATATATGATCTACTTTACATACAAAGTTCTTGCTGTTTTATAGTTCACTTAGGGCTGATTTTTCAATCATCTGATAACTTTATTCGAGGAATAATTTTGAAATTTTGACAGTTGTTTCATACAAAAACTGTCAAACGTCAATTTTATTTCTCGAATAAAAAATATCTGGCAATGGAAAAATCAGCCCAAAGTAGTGTTTGTAAAGGAATAACATGATTGTGTCCTTTTTTTGTGAGCCATTTTATTAAATTTATAATTATCATATACTTTCGTATTAACTATAATGCGTTGCTTATGGCTATTTAAAAAAAAAAAAAAAGAATTTTTAGTAGGAAAATTACCCCTGAATTTAATTAAATCACAAAAAGTAAATGATAAAAATATACTTGTAATACATAATACTGCGTCCCTAAAGTAAAGCGCTCAGTACATAAATAATTTAGTAACAATGTCACAGTACCACAAAATTAAAACAGAGCTTCTCTAGTCACCCTTTCATTATACGACGAGCGAGAGTAGTTAACTAAGTGAGACGATTACAGCTTGCTGAGGCAGATGACAGCTGTTCCCTCCTTTTACTTTTATATTCCAATCTGCCAGGAAAAAATGAACTTACATTTTCTTAAATTGCAATGCATTTTGGAATTTCTAAAAACATTTCGCCAACTAAAAATGTTGCCTCTACTTTTCCATTTTGTACATTATTGAGGCGACGAATAAAGTACATCGCCAGAGTTTCACGCTTCACTGTTCAGCATCAAATCTAAATGTTTTCAGTAAAACCTCGCCATAACAACTTTTATTCATCAGCACGGGCGCTCGCACTCGACTCCTCCTATTCACCGCGAGTAAAAAGGGTACACCGCCACCGTATTAATTCAAACAAAAGATTAACACGTATAGAATCGAAAACGGGAGTTTTTCGATGGCGGCCGTAATTAAAACATCCGTCGGGACAAATATACGTGGAAATGACAGGAGGGGAGAGGGTCACACACAATTAGCGACAAGTACCTCTCCACACCACACGTTAATTTTACTCTGTACAAGGAAATCGCTCTTGAAATTAAACTCAATTTTTGGACGCCTTTGTCGGCGCTTCGGGTACTCTCAACCGATTTAATTTGGCGGCACAACTCAGCTTTTCCGCGCCATAATTATCTTTAACTGGATTTTTTCTTGAAATGAGGCTTAATGCTCAGCTGGAGTGGAGGCCATATTAGATGTGGGATTACAGTGGCGCAAAGTGGTTTTGTTATATCTGCAAAAGATAACGAATGGAGTTGAGTGTACGTAATTGGGAGCTCTGTAGCTGAAGCAGCTCGATGAGAAGTACCCGTAGTATGAATGAAATTATTTATCTTTGCTGTAAGAATTATGAAGCTCGTGGCAGGATTTTGAGGTCAGAATAGATCAATTTTATTTTTTAACTAGCTTCTGCCCGCGACTTCGTCCGCGTGAAATTCGTACTTTCCTCTTATAATTTCGAAAATGTATGTGTATGATTTTTATCATTTATTTAGATATAAATAAGTATTCGGGCCAATTTTTTAGTTTAGCTTAAAGGGATCAGATTTTTCAAATAAACTGAGCTTTTTACCCCCCAGGAGAGTAATTTTGAAAAATCGTTTGGGTTGTGTTCATAACTTGACTCAAAGACCCATACCCATTTTCGAGTTAATGGAAGCAAGCAGTAGAATTTTTCACCTTCGTAGGAGTCAATTTTTGAAAAACCCTAAATCACTTTTTTTAAGAATTTTTTGTTTTAATAGTACCGAGTTTCGAGTTAATCCGACAGCGGGTTAAATATTTATCTTTATTATTTACTGACCCAAATATTGCCAAGTTTCTAATTTATTAACCAAATGAATAAGATTTTTCATATAAACTGTATCCCCTCTTTCTATCCCCATAGGGGTGGAATTTCTAAACATAATCTAGATTATTTATACCAATTTTCCAGTTAATCAAGCTTCTTAATAAAATTCTGCCTTGTGAAATTGATTACCCCTCTTCACCCCATTAGCGGTAGATTTTCGAAAAACCCTGAACCACTTTATTATTTATTTTGATCTTAGATAGGTACTGAGTTTCGAGTTAATAGGACCGCGCATTAAAATTTTTCCATACTAAATTTGACACCCCCAATCTCCTCTTTGGGTTAGTTTAGAATTCCAAAAAAATTCGAACTTTATTATTATTTGTGCCAAGTTTCAAGTCCAAATTTATTTGTACCATTTTTTTTGAGTTTATCAAGGCACTCATTAAAATCCCCTTATAAATCGAATTACCACTTTTTGTCCCGTCAGGGGTCAATAATTTTCGAAAACCCCATACACTTACTATTGATTCTTCATCTGCCTAGCCTTTTCCCAACTATGTTGGGGTCGGTTTCCAGTCCAACGGGATGCAGCTGAGTACCAGTATTTTACATGGAGCGACTGCCTATCTGACCTCCACAACCCAAATACGATACCCCTTGATAAGATTGGTTGACAAACTTTCGGGCTTCTGACCACCCCTAGCGACTGTCAAAGATCCACGAATGACAGCCGGGACCAACGGCGTAGCGTGCTTTCCGAGGCACGGAGATGTCACGGTATGTAAAGATTGGACACCTATCCACAGACCCACCGCGGCAAGCGTAGAATGCGTAACCTGATCGATCGATCTGTGCGGTTGTTATTATTGATTATTTTCTGTCAAAAGTATTAATAATGAGTTTCGAGTAAATCGGACCGCGCGTAGAATTTTATCTTCCACACAAACTTTAACACCCCAACACAAGGGGTGTTGGGGTGTTTTGATAAACAAATAATGATAAACTTTATTACTTGCTTAGGCAAGTGTTCTTGCCAAGTTTATTAACCAAATGAATAAGATTTTTCTTATAAACTGTATCCCCGTTTTTCACCCCCACAGGGGTGGAATTTCGTAAAATTGTTTGGGATGTGTTCATTACTCGACTCAAAGATTGTTTATACCAATTTTCGAGTTAATCAAGCCACGCAGTAAAGTCTTTCCCTATAAAATTTACTTTTCACCCCGTTAGGGGTAAATTTTCGAAAAACGATGATACACGTTATGTTTTATTTTCGGTCATAAGTATAAATACTGAGTTTCGAGTTAATCGGACCACGCGTTAAAGTTCTTCCATACAAACTTTGACACCTCCCAATCCCCCTTCAGGGGGTAGTTTAAAAAAAAAGGCAAACTTCATAATTTATTTAGATAAGTATTCGTGCCAAGTTTAATGGTTATTAACTCAAGGAATAAGATTTTTCATACAAACAAAATCCCCTCTTTTCACCCATTAAAGGTTAAATTTCCAAAAACACCTTCTTAGTAGATATCTACTCTTCACAAAGAACACATCCTCCAAAATTAATTTCTCTACCTAGCGGTACCGACCAGCGTTTTAGGCTGTTCGTTGATATAACAGCCAGTCAGGACAAAATTTCATCCCCGTTTTCACCCCCTTAATGGATGAAATTCTAACAACACCGTTGTGTTAGCTTCCAATCATAAGCCTAGATAATAAATTTTGTGATTTTTACGTCGAAAATTTATGACTTTCTATACACAACTTCATCCCCTTTTTTAACCCTTCGGGGGTGGAATTATCAAAAACGCTGAGACACGTATAAATTAATTTTCAATTGTCAGCCGAAATACAAAATTAGAAGATCCTAACTTCAAAACTGTCGGACTTTCATATAAACTTCCATCCCCTATTTTAACGTTTTAGGGGTTGAATTCCCAAAAACCCTTTCTTAGTGGATACTTACTCTTCACAAAGAACACACCTTCTAAGTTTCAAGTCTCTAGGTCCAGCGGTTTGGGCTCTGCGTTGATATATCAGTCAGTCAGTCAATCAGTCAGTCAGGACTTTGAATTTTATATATATAGATTATTCCATTTAATCTGTGATCAATAACCATCACATTAAACTTCCACAATGTTTGTAATACTATACTGGACAAAAACACTGCTAAAAGTTTCAATGTTTCAACTAACAAAACTTCCCATCTCCAGATTGCAATAAAATACAGAAAGGATCAAGAAAGCTGCTCTACTTTACTCTCTATTAGTTAATGGTTCGGGAATGGCATCGAATGCAATTGTATTAGCTACACGACCATTCACTGCCGTTATGGACGCATTAGGAAATGCAAACAAAACCAATTTTATGGGTAAAGGGGAAGAAACAATTGCATAAGTAGCGATAGAATGCCAAATGTTGAGGCAGGGTCATCGTAATGATTATCCTTATGGCGGAATCAGAATTCTGATTTGTTCACTAAGGGGAAGAGGGAACCAACATGGCATAGTGTACACATACTATGAACTCGATACACAAAATTGATTTTAATTACAGTCTAACATTATACACTTTAAACCTTAACGAGACGATCATAACAAGGCGTTAAATTGATACATAGAAATGACGATATATCGAAATTATATTTGCCTATTCGAGGCGAAGGCAGCACTTTGATGCTTAATAAAACCATTTTACGAAATTTCATGAACGACGTGAAATAGACCTAAGATCAACTCAATTGGATACTAACCTTAATTATACACTTCGACTTTAAACATTTTTACAAAGTAAAATGTTAAGTTAATTTAATTAATTTTAGAGTCTCTTAGGAGGAGCAACCCTGGTACAGAGATCTGTACTTGGCAGCGGCAACAGCTGCGCTCTGCGGATTGTTAAAATATATTATAAGCGTCGGTAGCAACATGCTCCTACATAGTGGTTCAACTTAGAATGTCGACTACGACTTGTAGATGTTTATTTAATAGATTGTTGATGCTATGGTGACAGACTGACTATCTTGAGCAAAACTTGAAATAAAGTGATCTATTCAAAAAAACTTGACGGATTTGCTTAACCAGGCTTTCGTCCTTACTAATTCCTGGACATTACAATGATTTTAATCAATTTACAATAGTTAACGGTTTCTAAAATCCATCCTTTGAGTACAAGTTTGTAATCTACAGGGGACTTTGTATCAAAAAATGAAGATACAGATATTGCACGTAACAGTCTGTTTCTTTTATTAGGAAATTAAAACAAACTAGGTATTATTTCACGTTTATTGCGAGTGCTGTGTAGAAGTCGGGAGGACGCGGACGCGACGGAACAATGAAAAGAAATGTCGCCAATAAAAACGAAATGAACCGTTAAGCTAGTTTTTATCGCAATCTATAATCTTATAGCTCACAAAATATTGGTTTCTTATATTTTTAAATTGCTTGACTTTGTCTTCTTGCTTCCTCTTTATTAAAGCTTACAGACTGCGATAATTGTTTCGTTATATCTAAAGGAAACAATTTTGTCTCAATTACTTACTAGTTGCAAGTAAAATGTATCAGGTTTTTGTTCTCTCCTATGGAAAATGTGATTTTGTTTATCTTTCTAATAAAAATGTTATGCCCTAAATGTTAAAAATAGTTACGCATTCAATAATTTAAAGTTAAGGCAAGTTTAGTTTCTTTAACTCTCCAACACAACAACAACTTTTCATCATCTTAAACATTTATAGCCGTCACAGTTCAATAAACGTTTGACTTGTTCGACCCTTTACTAATAAAAACACTATTACATCTTTCCAAAAAAAAAAATACCCACACCCCTAAAAATTCTCCTCGAAATAACGAGAGCAGATAAATTGCATTTGAACAGCAATTGGCACTGCCCTATCAGTGCACAGTAGATAAATCGCTGCAACACTCGCTGCTAATTGACACGCAATTAAACAACTTTGCTGACGCCGCCAGAACTTCGCAAACTGAACCGGGCTCAAAATGCGATTTTAGATTGCGGTATCTTTTGGAACTTCAGCTTTCTAAGTAATTGCACGTATGAATTGTAAAATACACTTATATCTTCATTCAGATTTGCGTTTTATAAATACGTGGTTGATTAGGTTACGTATGTGATTTTCGGGTGACCACTAAAAACAGTACTGTGCAGAGAGTCCCAATAGCCCAGCACATGGCCCAGCATCCTGCTGAAGCCTTCTTCTCACATTCACGACGTGCAGCTGCCGACTACTCTTTTTCCCGCGCTCTTAATTACATAATTGTTTTGTTATTTAATGGGTTCGATTTTCTAAATGCACGTATTTCTGTGTCAAGTTTGATCCTTTATGCAATATTTTCAGAAATAGGTTTGAAAAAAAAAACTTTAGTTAAACTATCACCTGTTATGAATTTAAATATTTCAAAATAAGAGTAAACTCATCAACTCGTCCTATATGCCTACGGCCCATTTAGGACGACTTACAGAACGAAAATATAATGGGCCGTACGCATGTAGAACGAGTTGATGAATTCCTCCTAGTTCCTCCCATTCTTAATCCGACCAGTTTTCCATGATGTTTACTAGAAATTCATAAAGTATACCTTTCTTCCTCCTATCGACGGAGATGGGCTGGCCATCCTCCCTGCGCCACATGATCTTGGGCGTGGGGAAGCCGTCTGCCTTGCACACCAGGCTGATATTCTGATTCTCTCGAACTGCTACTGCCGACTGCGTACTCTCTTCGTCCAGGATGTTTGGTGGCACTGGTAGAAAGAATTAAGTCATTAGAAAAGAGGGTGGTAAATCTCCTTTGTTGCCCTTGTTACTACCAATCTCACTACCGGTTGTAATACCGCTAATTTTGATTACCTTTCCTACTACTCCAGTATTGAGCCGTTGGAAGGGAAAAAATAAATCGCCCGTGTTACTGTAAGGATTTTTAGTTATTTTTTTTATCTGTGCTAAAATACCAATCAATCCAATCCTAATCTCTTTGATTGTACCTACGTAGTGCAGCGAAAAAATGAAAAACACGGACTATCTTCGCCAAATATGATTCATAATGTTATCCTTTTATAATTCTGCCAGTGGCCTTTTTAGGGCCCCAGATCAAACATTTTCATTAAACCTTTTAATCGAATCGCTGGCAAAAAGTGAGATAAGAATATTTTTGTATATTTTGTAGCGTTTGATGTATTTTTTATGTTATGTATTTTTGTGGTGTACAATAAAGTATATAATATATGTCGGAAATACGTCATCCGTTTGACTATTCGGAACGTCAGCGCTATCTGGTGGCGCTGGACAGAGTCTAGCCTGAGTCCGTGGGGGTGTCGAGGAGAGCGAGCTTCGAGGTGGAGCCGGGGACTTGACCATTGGACATCGTACTGACAACATGTGCTCAGAAACCGTCGCGCCTACAGTGTGTGATTCGCTAGTTTGATTAAACTGTTCGTAAAAATATAATCTGATTTGAACTGTAAACTGTTTTTCTATTGCGCAATAACCAGTACTACCCATAGTACGCCCAAAGTAATTAAAATATGACTGATGATAACAAGACACACTATACCATCTCCGTCATATAAATGAATAAATAATAAATAAGTATCTGAATTATGGATTTTAACTGTATATTGATTAACATTAATGAATTCATCTTGCATTACTTAATATTTTGAAATAAAAACTGACAAGTGACTGACAAGTAAGTATTAATTCTTTTTTCAATTTTTATCATACAATATATTTACTATGTATTGTATTTATGGAATGTACTTTTCTGTCCATGTCGTTTCCCACCCTATCCGTTCCGATTAATAAACCGCTTCTAAAAATAAAAGATGCAGATTTAGAACACGTAAGCGACCACAAGTTGCGTCCTAAAGCAATAAAAACAAGATAAAAACTACGTGGCACGTTTAAAATGCAAACACGAGAAAAAACCACCGCTTTATTTCCACTTAAAAGTTTGTAGGAAACGGCCATATAAAAGACTAAGTGTTACCCGTATCGGTGATTTGGGACCGAACCACGCCTACGCCATTTTATATATCTAACATTTCCACTGGGCACCAGATAGGAATGTTATCTCGACTGAATTGTAACTGAGACTTTGGCTACGTTCCATATTTGCTGATTTTCAGGCTGGAGCGCTAAAATTATTAGTTAATAACGACAAATTTAGTTGTATTGTAGAGGAGTAAATACATGCTGCGACGTAAACAATGGCAGCCGAACAAGCCGTAGATGCCAAGAACAGGTAAATTATTGATAGCGCAGATTAGTAAGATGACAGTTATATTGCTCTAGTAAACAACAATTTATGTTAAGCGGCGGGTACCTCAACATAGAATTATGCTGCCTCATCCTCGTATCTCTTATAGGAAATTTTGAACAACCAAGAAGGAAGAGTATGTCAATGCTTGATCAACATTCTTGGAGACTCGATAACACATAATTACAACCCAAAGTAATCATTTTCGTTATATTACTTCATAATTTACGTCGACAATATAAAACAACAATTAAATCCTACCAAAGAGTTTATTTCACAAAGCGATAAGAACCAAAAGAAGAAGCTATTACCTCTTTCAAAATACTAAAGGAAAGTAATTAAAAGTTTCTTCACTGAGCAGGATCAGCGGTAAACAGGGCCCGTCGATATTTTCCCATTCCTGATTAATAAGTTTCTATTATATAGCCAAATAGCTCCAGTTGTGAATGAGAACATATAATTAGCTGCTAATGGATTCAGCAGAAATAACCCACGAATATTGAGGTATACCTAGAGATTAATTTACTTGTAGACGGAGATTTATTTTCAGAAACTGTAACTACTTTTTTATTTTTTAATATGAAATAGATACTGCATAATACCAACGAGCGCCTGCTTTTCGAATTCCAAGTAATTACAGAATTACTTGGAATTCGAAAAGCAGGCGCTCGTTTTACGGTTTATATTTGCTAGCTATATTTGAATTTAGATACAGATCTATTCAAATATTGCTAGCACAAATAAACCGTATCGTGAGATATATCCATCTGTCGTGCGGGGTTAGGACTACATAAGCGATGCATCCATCGTACTTAATCGCGCGCGCGGCGTATATCGACGAATTCTGGATCCTAACGGGCGCGTCCCGTAGGACCGATGCATTTGATGCATGAGGAGTTCAGTGCACTGCACCAGGTTAAAGTAATACCCATATAGGCATATAATTTGAAATTATAGTGAGAGACATAAAACATCTTTAGCTATACAATAATAAAATCGTAGCAATGTCAAAACTGTACATTTAATATTTTTGAAAAAGTAATTGATACAAGGTCTGGGAACGATTCTACTGCCAAACGAATAGTTTTTAGAAATTTTGTCTGTTTGTCTATACGTATGTCCTAGCATCACTCAAACACTTCCGCGTTCTTCTGTTCAAATGATGCATAGATATTCCCTATAAGTCTGGTCAGTCTGTAAGCTAAAAATGATCACTCGTTTTGCTATGGGGATAAGCAATAGGGCATTATGTCCGTGTTCGTATAATCGTCAACAGTGTCTGTGCGACGGCCGATCAAGATGTAAAGTTTATAGAGTTAGGCCTTATAGAGTCAGGGGCTCAGCTCTACGTTCAATCTGATAACTAAGTCTTGGTAGCCTATTTTACATAATTTTTTTTTTGGTGGGATTTCATTCTCTTTGGTGCTCTATATCTTTTTATTTTACCGGTGATATTGTAGTGACCTAATACCTAAGAAATATAGAAGCCACATATACATATCCAAGCCTGTATACCAAATTTCAGCTTTATAGGATTTCGGTAAGTGCCCTAGAGGGGTGAGTGCTAGTGAGTGACGAAATCGACGTATTTTAAGTATTAATAAAATCCAAATTTTTAAAGTTAGAAATAAAACTTTGTGTGTTTTATGAACCTCCTAATTACATCTTATGCTGAGAATTTGAGCTCTCTAGCTTTATTCAGGCCGATGTTATGAGGGTTTCAAAATACGACGAAACGCTTCGAGATAAAAACATTTTTACAAAAAAAAAACAACCGACTTCCAAAAAAAAACACTACAAATTGAAAAATAACTTTAATTTCGGAAGTCGGTGTCAATAAACGAAAACGCGGAACCGAAGACACCGACTTCCGAAATTAAAGTTATTTTTCAATTTGTAGTGTTTTTTTTGGAAGTCGGTTGTTTTTTTTTTGTAAAAATGTTTTTTTTTTCACTTTTTAGTGGGTCAGTTTGTAATTTATCTAAGTTACAAAAGCCTAATGCCAACTGTTCATCACCTTTTACAAAATATTGCTTTTCCCGATGCTGGGACGTTAATTGTTGAGGAGTTCTCCCGGTAAGAACCAGGAGATCCTCAACAATCACTCGCAATACGCATTGTGACGAGCATAAATTGCTTAGCAACCATATTAAAGTAATCGAATCGCAACCCGTGAAATATTTGTCAGTGAGTAGTTCCGATGGCCATCTGTGATCTTCATCATCAGCTCCACTTTACCAAGTGATGATTTCCGAGAGCAAATGCTCAAGTTACTTTAAAAAATATCCAAATCGCTGTAGCTTTGCCTATAAAATTTGAGGGTTGCCCTCGATTTCCATGGAATCCTCTCATCAGATTCCAACTTGATAATAATGGGACCACCTCGAGAGTATACCCTTTCAAATAAAAAAAGAACTTTTGGAATCGGTCCAGCCGTCTTCGAGTATCGGTGAACATATACAAGGTAGCTACTGTAAACTGTTGAGGAGTTCCCTTAACTGTCCTTCGTCTTCATCATCAGACCCCTAATTACAGTCGCAACCCATCTAGGTGTAAAGTTCACATCAATACAAATTAATCAAGCCCAAACACAAGGTAACTGCTGTAAATCGTTGAGGAGTCCCCTCGACTGTCTTTCGGCTCCATCATCAGATCGACTCCAGGCCGTCATCAAATTGTAGTGCTTTAAAATACTTAATGAAAAAATTAACAAACGCACTAGTCGCTCCTACGATTTTCGAAAGCTCCCCTCGATTTCACTGGGATGGCATCATCAGATCCTGGTTTCCTTATCATGGGACCACCCTTGGCATATCCCCTTTCCAACAAAAGAAGAATAATCAAAATCGGTTTATAAACGACGAAGTTATCCGCGAACACACATAAAAAAAAAATATATATATATACGGTCGAATTGAGAAACCTCCTCCTTTTGAAGAAGTCGGTTAAAAATGATACCTACTTATCTGAGATTTTATAGATTGTGGACTTTTATCAGCTAAAATTATAACTACACTAAAACTTGCCAAAATACTGAGCTCACACTAAGAAACATCAAAAATACACTCACCAACAACCTGCAGATATCCGACTTGGCTGATCATGGGGTTTGTATTAACTTGGCACATATAGTAGCCCCTGTCCTCCTGCTGCACTTGGCTAACGTGCAGCAGCCAGGTCATGGCGTTGTCGTGGGAGACGCTGAACCGCGCCAGCCGCGTGATCACGTGCCGGTGGATCGTCAGGATCATCTGCCGGTCGATGTGGATCCATGCCACCTGCGAACGAAGACAGTAAATTACAGTAAAACTTTCTTTGGTGAAATAAATATGATAATTTGCTTTTTCTTCTTTTACTAAATTATATAACAAACTATATACAAAATAAAAAAACTCCTGTACCTCGCTGTCGACTGGTAGATAATGTACCCAAGGGACTGGCGGAATTGCCATGTTGTATGGTAATGCTTAGGCTTTGGCCAAGGTAAAAGCTAAAGGTAACTTGGGTCACGGGAAGCGTCCTTGGTGAAATAAGATGAAATCTAAAGTCTCTCTCCGGCTCACCTCGTAGACGTCAGGACTTTTAGTATTTTAACTTCCTAATGTAATGCTTAGGCTTTGGCCAAGGTAAAAGCCGGCACTTGGGTCACAGGAAGCGTCCATGGTGAAATAAGATGAAATCTAAAGTCTCTCTCTACGGCTCACCTCGTAAACGTCAGGACTTTTAGTATGTTCACTTCCTAAGTACCCTGAACAAGTTTCTGAAGGAATTGCTTGCCTGCCTGCTTTTGTTTCCCTGCTCACGCACTCTATAAAACCTTTATTGACGGGACTATATTCCTTATCATTTATACTTTACACAAGTTCCACAGCGAACTGTAATAACCAGATTATATTTTCAGCAACGCAATTATTAATATCAAAAAATACTTTTTACGTCATAAAACTTTTAGTTCAACCCGACAGTATAAAATATTTAAAAAAAAAAAACCTGCACATAACTGGTTTATGAACACAGAATACTAAACATCTGAATTCATAAAAGTTCTGGCATCAAAGCACCGAGTTATCATTTGGACGTCCGACCGGTTGATATATCGAGCAAAAGCGAGTTGTATGTACTACAAATTCCCTACCTGGTAAAAGTAATAAAACTAAAATAGAAACTTTATTGCGGCTGCTTTTACTATATCCACGTGAAATTTATGCCGCTCTGAAGTCAGGTTATTGGTCGGGAATGGATTGAACTGTAGTATAAATTCACTTCTAACTCGATCGGAAATTGAATTCAAACACATACCCTATCCTATTATGTTGTGGTTTCTATAACTCATTGTTCTCTTAGCATATACATTTTTAGATTTAATAAAAGTTTTCTATGAAATATTATATGATGATATTGAATAATATTTAATAAGGTGGCGCTCTCTTTATCAGAAAATACGACTACATGATTGACATCAAAAGGAAAAAAAAACAACTTTCTTCAGCCTGTACTAACAACGTGAGTTGTTGTTAGTACAGGCTCAAGAAAGTTGTTTTTTACTACCAGTTCAACTTAGTAAGATTGTATTGAAGTGAAAACTTCTATAAGTACATTGGGTATTTTTTGAGATGGGAAAAACCATTGAACTCGCGACACTGTTACCATAAGCGACACCGCGCGTGTTTTGTTTATAAGACGATTAAAAAAATACCTGCTTCGGATGTGTTCAGCTGTCCTCGGTATGACTGGACTGGGACTTGGTTTTAATGTATATCCGATATGTTAGTGAGTATTGGCAAAGTATTCTGTTTGTGTTTTGTTTTCACTTCTGTCGGCACTCCCGGAGTGCTACTGTTTTTAATAGGAACTCTGTGCACATTTTTCATATCTACTTAATTTTCCATGTAATTTCCGGAAGTGAGCTCAAAGATAGAGCTCTTGGGCGAATGGCCAGCAAGGTATCCCTCCTTACTGTTTTATAGCAGTTTTAAAACCCAGTAGTTTACGGTCATACGTGACTTGAGTGACACTGACGTATCCAGGAATATTCTGAATGACTCTTACTTCAAATACCTAGGCTTTTACAACCATATTACAGAAGTTTATTTGTGATAATAAAACTCTTGACATAATAAATAAAATAATAAACTAATGATAGTTGCTGTTGAGTGAGCCTCCCGAAAGATGATGAACCTACGTAAAATATATTGCTATAAACATCACACTACTATTAAAGTATTATCCACGCTGTATTTGTACACTTGCTTGTAGACATACATTATCAAGGATAATCCATAAAGCAAAGACCCCAAACAATATAAAACAACAGATAAATAAGAGCCGTCTACTTAGATCCGAACTCCCTAAGCTCCGAATCTATTTCTATAATTCTATAGTTGGTCTCGCGCAGGCGAGATAGACAAACAGATAAGACCACCAGCAATCCTAAAACCAAACGACAAACTGCGAAACTGGCTTAACCACGCATCGTTGTTTACTTTGACGGAGTCTGCCGTTAAATTCGAGAGCCGCCGCAGACGGGCCGCGGTGCCGCACTGCGCAACACTCGATACAGTGCATATTTTACGAGACCTGACTCAGATACCCTCAGACTCGCGATACAATCGAAATTTTAGTTCCTTTACTCATTTATTTATCTTAATTATCGGACCGGGAACGTTTGTAAGGCGACGATTGCAGACAACGCTGGTGCAATAGCGTTCTGAATTAAATATGTGTGTATTCATGAGATTGAAGATTCTCTACCCTTTTGGTGTAGTTTGCGGTAACTAAGAAAGTGCACTACAGGACCTAAACGCAAGTTTTATAATGCCTAAAAGTACCTAATTTGATACTACAGAACAAAATCACGAATATACCTCTAAAAGTTTCTTTTGTCGATTAAAAACCATACTAATAAACATGCAATCATTCTAATTTTTTGTCAGATTATTCTACAAGCAATAACGTCATCATCATCATCATTTCAGCCGAAAGACGTCCACTGCTGGACGTAGGCCTGCCCGGCCTGGGGGTTTGCCATAATCCCCACGCTTGGCAGGCGGGTTGGCGATCGCAGTATAGTATGGTGGTAGAATGCATAAAGAACGCTGCTGCCCATTCTCCGGTACGACCCTTAGTCGCCTTTTACGACACCCACGGGAAGTATGTGGTGGTGCTATTCTTTAAGTCCGACACCACACAGACAAGCAATAACGTAATAGTGTTTTAATTGTTTTGTCTAAACAATAGATTTTTTTGTAAATAGACAATTGCTTCATATTTTGCAATAAATTACCAGCATTGTGTCATCACGCTTCTTTTTCTTTTCGATGCAGTCCGACAGTGATGCGCATCAGGTCATCTAGTCCTCATAAATTAAGAAATTTGTGCCTAAAATAATTCCTAATTTTTACTGTATGATAAAGAAATCATGCATAATAAATAATGGCTGATTACTCCCCAAGTGCGCGTAGCATTTGGAGGTAGGCAAAAAAAGTGTATTCTTCAGTCCCCCTTTAGACAAAGAGTGATGATACATTATTTATTTAACAGACTTCCGTTAAAATTTATTCAGTGCTTTTTATGCGGTGCGTTACGCTTTTGCGAGCAACAACTTGATTTCAAGCTTAATAATATGAAAATAATCAGACTTAATAATATTAAAAAGAATGTCGTAATATAAAGTGCATTGGCAACCTTAAAGCCCGCCTCAAAGAGCCAAAAAAGGAAAAAAGGAAAGGATTAAGTCCGCCTCTGTACATTTATGTGTTTGAAGTATTAAATAAATAAATAAATAAAGCCTGCGTGGGACACACGTGCGTACGTGTAGCGACTTGTTGCGTAGAAGATCACTACTGCGTGGGGTCCAAACTTCATCCCATGAATGCCATATAGTAATCCTTCTGTCAATAGATTATCAAGCAAGCACGTACACAACAGGAATGTTTAAACGTTTAATGTTTCAGTGGTATTTTTTAAGTCGGTTTTTTAAAAGACACGATTTAAATATTTTATTACTTCTGTGATCTGAATCCGCACCGCTAAAACTGAGCTCATGAACAATTTAACGAACCCACTCTTTGCTCATTGATAATACAGAAGACTCAATTTAGAAACCTAACGGTTGAATTTCGATCACAAAGCGCCACAGTGGGATAACTCTCGGTCGAATTAGTCGTTATTATAAATCAATGCTTTTCGACCTCTGCTGCTATTAAGAGCAATGGCGGATTTGTGATTAAGTGACTTCATAATTTATCTGGCACAGTTCCGGGTATTAATAAAGTGGCACCGGCTGCGAGTTTCTACTCACCTTCACTCTATTAGCTTTCAACAAGATGAGTTATAGTCTATTGAATATCTGTTACAATGTTCTTGTGAATTTTGTAAGGTAGTTCAGAGTTTGTTAGAGAAGGTAGTGTTGGACTAGTAAGATATAAGTTTCAAGTGTGTAGGAAGAAGAAATGGTTGGTTAGAACAGTTTAGTTTATTTCCATTCCATATTCCGGTAAATGTCTCAGTTGGATATAGTATATCGAGCAGGCAAGTTGATGATTGTAAAGGAGCCATTCAAATTAAACCTATTAAAGCACAGATATATTATGAACTGCATTTAAACAACACCTTTCAAATTTATTGTTTTGACCCGTTTGACCCGTATCTCAAACGCGTCGAAACGATTGTAATAATTTATTAAAATGGCCAACTATTACTAAGTTTATGGTACCAAAGCAGGTCTTAATCAATTGGTCCCATGTTGAGCGCCAATTTGGAATTGGCGCCCATAGTGGGGCAAATATTACACAAATAATATTAATAAGAATCATTATAAAAGTTATCAGTGATATGATGATAATGATATGATACCTCCTATAAAATAATAACGTTTCAATAAAGATACTTTAATGTAGAAGAAAATCATAAAAAAATCAATGTCATATTTTTAAATAGATACCATAAAAGTTGCAGAAATACCATATATAAAATAATAAGGAACGTCTAAAACTGAATGAAGATAGTGTACAAGAAAAATAACGTCATACGAGCTTCTCAGTGTTCTTAATATTGGCGCCCAACGTGGGACTGGTGGCGTAATGCAGAATCTTCCCGCGCGTACATTGTCACCGTGGGCGTGTCGCAATGTAATTGCATTACGCTCAGCTTTCGCGTGTTGCATGCAAAATATTGAAATTGTCGGGTAATTTTCCTTTGAAGATAAAGTGTTGAAAGACATTTTAATGAGTTTCTTGTTAAATAAATTCTTGGAATTCTTACTTTACGTGTGATACTAGTTTCAGCTCTGAATAAAATGTGTTAAGAACATGCTATTATAACTATGTAAAAATGTTTAATTAAGTTATTCTTAACTTTAAAAGCAGTTTTTAGACGTTCCAAATATTAAAATAGTAGTACAAAAGTGTAGAAAACCATTTAGCCTAATATTAGTCTGTTATATAAAACAGTACGTACTTATATTCAACAATACAATTAATGTTTCATATTACTACTCGTACGACAATTCTTTTCAAACTTTATCACACAAAATCCACCACTTAATCACATAGGAAATGGCACGTGAACAAACAAGCTGTAAGGGCATAACTCCGTGAAAACTTGGCACTCGCGAGCCGCGCAAAGCCCTTTAAGCCTCTTTGCCCCCTTTTTATATCCCCACCACATACTTAACGGCAATTTCAAGCGTGCCCCTTCATCCAACGTTACTTTGGCCCGTTTGAGCCGGCGACGGTTCGAATGTTCTGAATTCGGAATTCGAAACTATTGACTTTTGAAATATTAGTTTTGTTTTGTTTGTTGACAGTGGTAAAAGTTTTCGATCCGGTGTCAATGTATTGTGGATTGTTTTTTATAAATAGGGATTTAATGGATGTGCGGTGTGTGTTTAAAGTTTTTGGCAATAGTTTTTCAATAGGTATATTCGTTCATATCTGAAATTAAACGTGACCATTTTCTCTACGTTCTGAGACAAGTAACCACTTATTGCTAGAGTTGACATTTAGCGATAAAAGACGACAATGATTTCAAATATTTTGGCGTAAAATTCTCCAATTGGATTATCAACTTAAAAAAAAACAGGATAATTTTAATTTCTCTCATCTCATTTCCCTGTATACTCATGTGGCTACGCATGGGTCTACAGGGAAATGAGATGAGAGGAATTTACTTCACCCTGTCCCTTTATTAGGTGCAGTCCACACCATCATCGAGTCGCCGGAACTTGTTTGCACACGACAAGTATTTGGTCGGGCCCTCACGTGTTTGTGTTGTGTTATCTTCAACGCCACAACTGCTATCCTTGTTCCAGCCGTTATGTATGGGATTAGGAGAAGTTAGTCTGAAGATTAGCTTACTGGAAGAGAACTGGTGGGATAATATTTTAATAAAAAGATTATAGTACTATTTTTATATATTTTTAAATGATTGAAATAATGACAGCCTTTAAACAAGACACTTGCTTCTCTTTAATACTCTTTATTCATAGTCGTTTAAAAGCTTGAATTTTATAAAGTTTTAAAAGACAACCTCGTAACATGCTCTACATATTTTTATTTCGAAACTGGACACAGCCGTTCTGTTCATAAAATCATTTATTATGAATGTGTTTCAAACAATACACGAAGGAGAAACACATATTGTTCTAAAAAAGAAAAATAATACTTTTATTACGGGGCGCAGAGAGAGAAACATTATTTTCCTGCCAGCGTAACTCGCAAAAGGTTGTCGTCTATGAACATAAAACTATTTTTCCTGGGACCTATCATTACATCACCCGAATTTCGAACATGAAATTGGTCGCAGGTGCGATCAAGCAGAAGAATAAAAGTATTTCCAAAAATCACTTAAGGTCCCAACATAATCCGCGCAGGTTATAAACTGGGTTCGCACCGGCCCCGCCTAAGGTATATTTGATTAGGGTCCCTTGGGCTACTTGGTCCTCTGCTCATTCTGCTATTTGTATTTGCCTTGTATTAAATCGTTTTCAAACGATACCTTTATACGATTTATACGAAGCCTATATAATAATATTATGAGAGTTTATTTGATTTGAATTTGGATGCGTGGAGATAATATTGATGTTTCGGTTTCAATTTCCTGGCTCATAAAACATCGCATGAAATTAAATGTTTCTTGATTTGGTTAAATGGCTGGCTAATGTTATTTTTTTTATTTGACTGGTTCAATTTTTCGTATATCATTTCATACGGAAGGAATCCTTATACATTTATTTTTATTAAACTGACCCTATGTTTGTATGCATGTACATATTATTCAATTTACACGATTTTGCTTAGGCCAGGTTTTTATTATAATGTTAATCCACACGCGCGGAGACATGGGCATTGCTAGCAGCGGCTGCTAAAGAATTCATCTTCTGTATTACTAAACTTATTGTTGTGATATCAAACGAAGCTGTAAGTATATAGTAATAATTATTCAGAAGCTGAATTTAGACTCATAAGCAAGATTCAAAAGTAAGATTTAAGTAAAGACTCTTACAATATGTAAGGAGCTATGAATAATGTAGAGCATCTTATAACATAACAGAACAGACTTGACAAGAATGTGTTTGATTTTGAGGTGAAGGACGGTGAACTAGGTTTTGTGGCGAAACCTGGTAAAAAAGCCTATATTCAGATACCGCTGAACATAGGCTTTTCCCAGGCTATCACAGTCCACCGACTGATTCATAGATCAACAAAAATTGAATACGCAGTAATTTAAAAAAATATATCCTATCATCCATTGCTACAGATATGCATTTTGTTTGTCCATGTTATGAAAACCAATAATCGTGGCGAATGTGCCGCTAATTGAATCGTATCCACTGTTAGCACTACGTCGTTTTATAAACACACGCCCGTTGTCGATGAAATTAACAAAATTGATGTTTGCTTTGTGATGGACCACGTGTCATTGATATTCATAGAACTATTAACGAACGGAGTAATTGGTATTGTTACATTCAAGGTAGGTCCTGTGTCTTCTTAAATGTATTTTTACATTTATGGACACAAAGCAATTAATTTTCCTAAAGTCCAATTTAATAGTCTCGTGCGGTACTAATAAATTGAAGAGCGTACAGAGGAACCAACCACTTCACTTTATCACTCTGCACACTAAACATTCTTATTAGTCTATAATTATTACAAAAAGATTTATTTCGTTTCTCTAGATTAATCTGCTACGAATTTTATTACATACTTAAAAACAACTTCCCAATAAATACGCTAAAAAACCATGAAATAATAACGTTACAAGATTAAACAAATAAAATCAGAAAAAACAAGACTCCATAGTACTCCATACATCATGACACAATCCGATAAAACCAACAAATCTACAGAAGTAATATTTGAAATAAAATGTCTACACCGCCTCTGAAATTACTTCAAAATTCCCCTCCACCGCCCAAGTATTTACGAGGCGGGTGTTACAGGATAATAGGGGTCGTAAAATAAAATAAATAATTAGGACTGAAGCACATTCATGAATAAGTTAATTGTTCACTGTAAGGGAGCTCCCTTCACTTAATTACTGGCCGGAAAATATGACACTCGAATATGATTGGGTAAAGGATTGGCTACTAAACTTGTTTATATTTGTACAGGAAAATTAAAGGGGTATTATGGAAGACAGTTACTCTTTAGGCTTTATTGCTGGCTAGTTAATAGGCTTTTTAGGCAAAGAGGTCGTGGGAAGGTCATGTTGGGTTTCGCGTGTTTTTGAGAAACATCAGAGGGCCAACTCTCGTAATTAAAACGTTCAAAATCTAGTTGCAATCTTATCTCGGCCACTATCAATGACAAAAACTTGTCAAAAATGTAGGGAAATTACAGGTATCCTTGACAGATTGAGATCAGACATTTTTAAAATTACAGGAATTGCCTCATTAGGTGAAAAGTAGGCTACCTGTTTTCTCTTGGGTAATATTAAATATCACTAACTACGGGTTGGGGCCTATTATTGTGCTTTGTGGTATTTGTTATAAATATATCTTACCTTACCAGTCGTTACGGGTCGTCAGAAGCCCGAAAGTCTGACAACCAGTCTTACCAAAGGGCTTCGTATTACCCAGTAACTGGGTTGTGGAGGTCAGATAGGTAGTCGCTCGATATAAAGTACTGGTACTCAGCTGCATCCGGCTAGACTGAAAGCCGACCCCAACATAGTTGGGATAAGGTTAGGCAGATGATGACCTTACTATTGAAAATAAGTGAAAAACTCCACGTCCTTGTTTCTGTGTCCTTAATGCTTGATAAGAGAAATGTTGTCGTCATAATGATAATTATAGTTCCAGTTAACGCATGTAACCGTTGTATATTATTATATCCGTATATAGATATTGTATATAGTAGTATATACATTGACCTGCTCCTATGCCCCGCAGCACATAATATCCCCGCCAGGTGTTCCCAGGACACATAATTGTCGCTGACGCAGTTAACTTGCACATCCATTGTGGCGAACAAGACAATGTACTTAATGAGAGCTCGAGCATACAAAATTAAATTGATATACTGACGTGATAATGTGGAAGGCATTGTTATGTCTCGGGAGGTATCATGTTTACGTCATTATTAACGTTATAAAATAATTTAACCGTATAGAAACGTAACAAGTCATACCTACCCCTCATCATCTGCCTAGCCTTTTCTCAACTATGTTGGGGTCAGCTTCCAGTCTAACCCGATGCAGCTGAATACCAGTATTTTACAAGGAGGGACTGCCAATCTGACCTCCACAACCCAGTTACTGGGTAATACGATACCCTTGGTAAGACTGGTTGTCAGACTTTCGGGCTTCTGACTACCGGTAACGAGTGTCAAAGTTCCACGAATGACAGCCGGGACCAACGGATTGACGTGCTTTCCGAGGCACGGGGGGGTCACGGTATGTAAAGATGGTCACCCATCCACAGACCAACCGCGGCAAGCGTAGCTTAACCTGATCGATCGACCTATGCAGCTGTTATTATTTTGCCACGGACCCCTCAGTCATACCTACCCCTATTTTATTTTTTTCTCAGGATGGGAAATTATCAAATGAACCCTGCCGCTCTTACATAGTAAGAGCAATATGGTTGGTAATCATAACTCTAAGGGGCGCTGTCAGAGATAAAATAACTGTGAAAGGACTGTAGTTATTTTCAGGTAACATAGAAATCATTGTTCTATTGTTATCTGAAGTGTCTACCAAAATAAAACAAAAGAGAGCTCTTATTTCTAATTGAAATAATGTTTGTGAACTATAAACCCACTTGACGTATTTATAAGAAAGGAAATAGGTATCATAACACTTGAAAGATAATTATAATCTGCGCAAAATTGACGCATGCGTTAGCGTAATTTTGCTTTATCTTTCTAAATATTGCAAAACACTCGTAGTGGGGCCAGGACATCTTAACCACTAAGATGTCCTGGACGCACTATGAATGTTTTGACCTGGAGCTCCCACAAGGCGTGTTTACTAAAAATTACGACAGTGCGAGTGAAAATGACGCATGACTAACTTTAACATGACTTTTAAGATTTTGGTCCTCCATTACTTTTATAAATTTCTTGGGTTGGAATCATGGATGTTTTAACGTTATTACAATTTATAGGTTCAATTATAAAATAAAGTAATAACAGGGAGCCGAAAGGATGAAGACCATAATTATCCGTTCGTTTAGAAAGTGATGCCAAGTTTGTTGGTGAGGATACTGAAAGCGAAGTGGGAGACCTTAAGTGTGAAGATGACGAACTGACATCTCAATATGATTATCTTTCTATGGTTAAGTAAGCACTTACTATTTTCGAATTATCTCAACAATTTTAATGGATAATATTTGTATTGAAGGAAATTGTAGGAAAATGTTCATACGACATTTTACTGTCTTTAGTATTTGAGGGTCGCTGTAATGCTTGCTGTAAACCTTTGGCACAATATGTTTGACTGAACTTTACAAGTAAAGATTTGTCCTAAGACCTTAGGAAACGTTGCGAGAAATTCTATCAAGTTGTCATGAACGGTGTAAGCCCCTTGAGGTGAATGCGTGCGCTTGAAGACACATGCAGCTATCGGGTTGGATCCAAGATGGCAGACATGCTTTAGTTGCGACTAAGGTAAGCGACCAACACATTCTGAATAATTGTTATTGCCGATTACATATTATGTGGAGGTGTAGCTACCTACAGCAATTAATTTAATTCTGTTAGGTGAGTGGTTTGTATTCCCTGAATGGGAAGGCAGAGTTATAAGTAGGTACCTACAGGTACAGGTACTCCCACATTTTGCCAGTTACCTACATATTTCCAGTTGTAGCTTTTTAGCTACAACTGGAAATATGTATATGCTCGGTTTTCGAAAATAGGCTCGCCCCTGGGCTTTTGCCCAGGGGCTATTTTCGAAAACCGAGCACAAATACAATCTGCAGCCTTCTACTGGGAATTTCGTAATGGTAATAACTGTTTGTCGGGGATCTAATACAGAACAAGCTAGCTTCAACTTTCTGACAACTGATCGACTCTTTGACAATTCAAAAGTGCCTGTAAATGGTTTAATTGAAATATGAACTACATATTTCAATTAAACCATTTACAGGCACTTTGCAGCAAAGCAACTGCTTTGCTTGCGAATAATAGACATCAACGTAGTCTCACATCATTTCGGTTAAATTCAATACTAATATTATAAATTCGAAAGTAACTCTGTCTGTCTGTTAAGTTACCTTTTCACGCCTAAACCACTGAATGTGGCAGAGAGATAGATTGCAACCCGAGGAAGGACATAGAATAGTTTTTATCAATATACCTCGCGGGCGAAGCCGCGGGCGGGAGCTAGTGTTATATATGTGAACGTAACTCACTCGACTATCTGTTACTTTTTCACGCCTTAATCGCTGAACAGAGTTGGATGGGCAAAGTATAGATCTGGGCAGAAGATACTTGTTATCCCGGTAGTAGTTACGTTCCCGTGAGATACCTAATTTCCGACTTCCACGCGTGTGAAACCGCGGGCAAAGGCTAGTAAATAAGTTTTGAAAACTAAATTATGTATTTGTGGGGACTACATGACCTAAAGCGCGGTCACTGTCGGACTGCATAGAAAAGAAAGAGAAGCGCGATGACACAACGCTGGTAGTTTTTTCCAAAATATGAAGCAATTATCTATTTACAAAAAATATATTGTTTGGACTAAAAAATTAAAACACTAGTGCTTTAGTATGTTGCTTGTAGAATAATCTGACAAAAAATCTGATTGATTGTATGTATATTAGTGTGGTTTTTTTTTGCTAAGAGAAAGTTTTTAGAGTTATCTTCATGATTTTTTTCTATCATATCAAATTAGTTATATTATGTTCACAACACACTATCTAACTAGCAAATATATCCTGAAGAATATCATATATTTTTACCCGACTGCGTCAGAAGGAGGGTTATGTGTTTCGAGTGTGTGTATGTATGTATGTAGGTATGTATGTATGTATATTTCTTTGGCACGCTCTGTAGCCTAAACGGCTTGATCGATTTCAGCTTGAGAGGTGCTGTTAGATTCGTCTTAATTGTAAGAGTGACACTGGGTATATCAAAATTGGAAAAAAATTATGTCAATGTCTTTAATAATTTTTTTTTTTTCTCGAGACCTGTCGAGTGGGGTATCAAAATAAAGGGTTTTCAGATTCAGATTCAGATTCAGATTCAGATGATTTATTTGTAAACATAGGTTACAGATACACAGGTGTGTGAGATGTTACATTTTTTAAAGTGCTCTATGCTTTGCCATTAGGCGTACAAATGTAAGTAGGTAAGTTTATTTTAATTATTTCATTATTAATTTTACAATATTAAATAGAATTATAGTGAGCGATAGTTAAAATACACAATTCATAAAATTTAAAATTTCAACAATAGACAGCAATGTCAAATCAGGTACAAAATTAATAAATGTTTCTATAATGTCAACAATAAAAGTTAAAGATAAATCAGAAATGTCAGTAAATTACAAAAGAAAAATGTCAATTAATTAAGTTAATACAAGAATTAGTCAAGTTAGTACTAGATTGTCAAAATAATAAAATGTTAGATGGTGGATACAAAAATAAATTTAAAAATAGTAAAGTCGAGAAGCTATTGGCTAACTATAATTAATAAGCAAGTATACATTTTATGATTGACCCAACGTTAACTATCTGGAGGAGGAAGTATAGAACTGTCATCGAAATAGTCCTTTATTGAGTAGTAGCATTTATCTATTAGAATTTTCATAAGTACTCTCTTGAATTTGTCCAGATTTAGTGACTTCATCGTTTCAGGCAGCTTGTTATATATTTTTGTGGCCATACAGAACGTACTTTTATTCATTAGGGCTGCTCTGCCATGTGTTATTTCGAGCTCTAACTTATTTTTGTCCCGTAACTGTCTATAATAGCTTTTGGGAGCTACTTTGTATTGCGAGATGTGTGTTTTCACAAATATGTTAGTTTCGTAGATATACAATGATGGTAAAGTAAGAATATTTAGGCTTTTAAAGTACGGTTGGCAACTGTCGGTGCTATTTAGGCCACACATAGATCGGATACACTTTTTTTGAGCTCTAAATACAAATTCTCTGTCGACTGAGTTACCCCAATACATTATGCCATACCTAAGTGTTGAGGCAACATAGCCGTGATATGCCATTAATACAGATTCATGGCTGACAGTCTTTGATAGTTTGTAAATTACATAAGCGAATTTACAAATTTTTTTACAAATTTCGTCTGTCTGGGATCGCCAGGTCAAATTTTTATCTATTATGATTCCAAGGAATTTGGTGACAGCAGTTGAGTCAATTTGAGTCCCTAAATAATTAATGTCAGGGATTTTATTCGGAACTCTCTGGTGGAAATGCATAATTTTAGTTTTTTCTAAATTTATAATGAGATTATTTTTGTCAAACCATGATATAATTGTATTTAATGTCGTATTTATTTCATTTTCATATGTCATAGGATCGTCGCATTTAATTACTACTGTGCTGTCGTCAGCAAAAAGTACCATAGGATATTTTATGTGTCGGGGAAGGTCATTAATGTACAGCAAGAAGAGTGGAGCTCCTAGCACGCTGCCCTGAGGTACGCCGTACTTTACTGTCCTACATTTGGATCGATATTTTTTCTCGCAACCTACGTTAGTGCAAATTTGTGTTATTTCTACATATTGTTTTCTATTTTTCAAATAGGAATCTAATAATTTAAGTATTTTCCCCCTGATACCATATTTTTCAAGCTTGCTTAACAAAATTTCGTAATCTACATAATCAAACGCTTTGGTTAGATCCATATAGATAGCGCAAACAGGATTTCTTTTGTCTACATTTGTTGCAATAGGAAGAAGAAGATCATGTATAGCCATGTTAATTGTCTTTTGTTTACGAAATCCCTTTTGTTCCTTGACTAGTATATTTGATTTCTCCAGGTATGTATATAGGGATTTGTAAATAACTTTCTCGAATATTTTCGAGAAGACAGGTATCAAAGCAATAGGTCTATAGTTAGCCATAGATTGCTTATCCTGTTTTTTGTGCAATGGTATAATTATGGAAGTTTTTAGTGATTCGGGAAAAATTCCATTAGATATGCTCATGTTAATGATGTGACTGAGGTGTGGAGCTATGTATTGAGCCACTTCTTTTATAACTTTAGTGGAAATTCCGTCATAACCCACACTATTTGTATTTCTAAGTGATTTTATATGATAAACTATGTCTTGCGGTATAGTTGGTTCCATAAATAAAGAACTAGAGGTGTTCGGGAGACCAGGAATTTGCTTTGCCTTATTTTTAGGTTCAATAACTTGGTCAACATAAAAATTGTTAAAAGACTCGGCTATTTCTATTGGGTTTGTAATTTGTTTTGAACCTGTTCGTATTTCTGTTATTGGCTCTTTAGGGAAGAAGCTTTTAGAATTATTGATGACTGTCCAAGCTGCTTTCGATTTATTTTTGGAGGTTTTAATGTAATAGTTATTTTGTGATTTTTGCGTCAATGATATAATTTTCTTTAATCTAGCGGAGTAAATTTTGAATGTATTTTTATTTTCTGATGTAGGATTAGCTCTATATTGCCATAGCAGTTGCCGTTTCTTTTTACAACATTTTCTTATCCCTTTAGAGATCCATTTTGCTTTTTTGGTAATTGATATTGTTCGCATTTCACAAGGGAAACAGAGATTGTAAAAGCATCGAAATAGGTCTAGCAAATTATTGTAGGCCTCGTTTACGTCACTGGTGCTATAAATGTCTGAAAATGTGAGATTTTTTATGCTGTTTTTAAATTTTTCTATATTTTCATGACAATAATTTCGTCTTTTTACTCGCCAGCGCTTTAGAGCGCATGTTTTCTTAACTGGACATTTCAGGAGTTGTGCAGTATGATCAGACAAGCCAAGTTCTATAATTTCTCCTTTACAGCCCTTTACATTATGTGCAATATTATCTAAACATGTCCCACTGCGTAGCCTAGTGGGTTGAGAAAATTGCAATTTTAAGTTATAGCTTAACAGTGCATTTTCGAAGTTCAAAGTATGTATATTTCTTTTCAAAATGTTAATATTAAAATCACCACATAAAATAACCTTTTTGCTAAGTTTTAAACATATAAAATATAATATTTTGTTCAAATTGTCGTGAAATTTATCTAAATTTGATTGGGGCACCCTATATAAGCATACAATAATAATGTTGTGTTCTGTAAATTCTATCGCGCAGCATTCAATTACGTTTTTTAGAGAATAATTACTTATGTTTAACACTTTATATTTATGGCCAATCCTAGTTAAAATGCATGCACCACCTCTTCTACATCCTCTAGAAAAACTCACTGCTAGGCTGTAGTTGGATATGTTTAGTAGTTCTTCCTGTTCTGGTGTCATAAAATGTTCAGTTATGCACACTGCATCTATCCGCTTTCTGTTATTTTCTAGTTCTTCTAAGTAAATATTAAGGGTATCGGCCTTGTTAATGAGTCCAGCAATATTTTGATGTAGGATATATATATTATTGTACACGAAAAAAGTTGGATTTGTCCTCTAGATTTGGATTTGTACTATTAAAAACACTTTCCTGTGTATTGTTGCTATTTTGCTGTTGATTCATATCACAATATAGTTCTAGATCAATCAAAATGTTACACATAATATTATCATATATGTTCTTCATTCCGCTTCTATTAATTCTGCCAGTAGTGTAGGAGAACATCTCATGTATTAGGTCGCGATTGCTGTCGAATATATATGCGTACTTATGAGTTTGATTGTCTAAATGAAGCAGGTTATTAAACATTTCAACTTTGAAATTGTATATTAGTGATCCTGTTTTGTATGTAGGAAGACAGATCACTATATTGGTGTGTGTTACTTTTCGGAGACATTCATTTAACATATTTATTACGCTTATATAATTGTTATCACATGTATTAATATCATCTTCTCCTATGAAAACTAGGCAGTAGTCATTTAAGGTCAATCCCTTTAATTTTTGCTCGATACCGCTTATGAGCCCCATTATGCTGCAGCTGGGCATAACGTAACGACAGTAGTGAAAGTATTTTGAAAAAACTTCCTCGACTAAAGACGCGGATCCCTTGATTTTGCTAGAACTCAGGATACATAGTTTATTCTTTTGCATTGGGTGCGATACGGCGTTTTTTGGTGCTGTAGGGGTTGGGATCTCTTTCTCTTTGTGTGGTGTCTGAGTCCGACTATGCGTACTAATGGTTTGCGTCTCCTTGTCATGTTTATACGTCGTGCACTCAAGATTACGTGGATGTATTTCGTGTTCCTTGATCATGTTATTTGGTGAGTTTATTTGATGCAAAGTTTTGTTTTTGCGTGTCGGAGTTTTTGCACTTTTTTTATCAGGAGTCGAGCATATTTTCTTAAATGTATTGAGAGTCTTAATCATATTTTGTAGATCGGTTTTGAGACGAAAGTTTTCGGTATTTAAATCTTCGATTTCTTTATGTGCACTCAATAATTGATTCTTAAGGATTTTGTTTTCTTCAGTTAACTCACGAACGTCGTCAAATGTATCATGGAAGCTATCGGGGATACTCATCATTGTTGTGTCTAGTATAGTTTTGTCGCTGTTTTTTGTCACATTTTTATTAAGGTCTGTCAATGAGCTTGATCTGCATGGTTTACGAAAGGTAATGTTGTTATTGCTGCTGGAATCCATGTTTACTTGTAGCTGTTGTGGCGCCCCCTGTTGTTGAATTCTTGAGGTAATCCGAAGTAATTTTAATGAGAATTTACAATTTTAGAATTCACAAAAAGAGACGAGTCTTTGCTGGGGTTCGAACCTGCGATCAATAGTGTAGTGACGAATTGACAAGTCTAATGCCACCGGACCACATGAACATACATTTAATGGTCGAAATTCTGTATGTCATTGATCAGGTGCAATATTTGAACTGAACAAAGACGGTTGAAATGACTCATGCGTTAAGAATTTTTGCACTGTCAATTACCACCGCTCACTTTGTTTTTGTTTTATAACTTGGTTTTTACACTGTTTTATTCACTTTATGCTGTTTGTATTTTGGAAACAGCTTTTACATTCACTGTTTTAGTTGATACTTCACTTGTTTTCCACTTATTTTTTAATGTTTTTGTTATTGTTAATTTTGATCTTATCTTAACAGTTTGTCCACAGTACGAGTAGATAATACTGTCACTAATTCATTAGTCACTGTTTTGTTGTTTGACTTATTTTTTATTTACTTCTGTACACTAATAATATTTTTAAAAGGATTTTTACACAGAGCGTTTCTTATCGCGTTAAACTAGATGCAGCGCCATCTAGCGACTTTCACGTTTTAAAAGGTGATTACAAAAATATGTGTAACTTATATGGTTAAAAGTAATTCGAAGTGACAAATCGTAAAAAACACGCACCAAGAACCAAATCGTTTGCGAAATCTTTCACATTATAAACTAAAAAGCTGGAAATAAAAAAAGTAATTCTGATTTTGTTTACTGTAGTCGATCATATACTTTTAGGCATTATAAAACTTGCGTTTTTTGCGTTTAGGTCCTGTAGTTCTCTTAAAACGGTTCTGCAAAGGTGAGTCCACAACGTAACAGTCGCGCGATAATTAGTGAAATGGTCTGAACGTACATTATATCTAAATGTTGCGCCGCTCATCCGCGCCATTCATGAATAACTTAATTGGTTCAGTGCAACTGTCAGCGTTAGGCATGTTGCACACGGCTTTATGACTTCATAAAACTGGAGCGTTGCTTGCTTCTTTTTTGTTTTTGAAGAATAAATGTCGTGTGTGTTATTATGTAGGTAAATGTGTTAAGCTTAGAGTAGAAGTTTATTACTGTGCTGGGGATGGGACAATGAGGATTTTCTAAGGATATTTTTATTTGACATTAACCGTTTTCGGAAATTGTTTAAAGTAATGTTGAAACACGGAGGTATTTTTGCTCCTTCAACTTGTGACAAGTCATAACAGAGTTAGAATCATAAGGTATCAAAGAATGATATAAGAGTTACTCCACAAAGGAGTACGTACGCAGTTAGCTATAAGTTCATCGTACAACGTTGACCGCAGCTTTGGCCGTGTTAGTTACAGTTACCACATACCGTTAATCGTTGTTTAACCACAATATAACGTTTAGTTTTACTGCGTAGTTGACTGCCTGCCTGTCCGTGTTTGACGATCTTATTGTATTAGGAAATCAAATAATAATTCAAAGGCATAATCTAAATGAATAAAAAAAAAACCTCTGGATTAAGAACAATCGCAGCTTCAAAGATAATGAATCCCGGTATTTCTGTAAAATCTGCAACCAGCCTAACCTTATTGTACAACGAGGTACACTTTGCTCCCTCTGTACCTACTCGCTATGACGCTGAACTTAATGAATAACCTGCCCCGACTGGAATACAGCCTGAAATTACTGCATTAATTCCTTCGGCGGTATTTATTATAGCGTAATAATTAGAGGAGGAGACAGGGGGAGAGAATAGAAGGGGAACTTGAGGGGGAGGAAGCAACTCTAGACCTATATTTTTAATAAAATGTGTGAAGACGTTAAATTATACGATTAATTAGGATGATTAATGCTCTTTAAGAAGGGAAGATGAGAAAAACAGTGTCGGAAAAGGTGGAACAGATATTCTTGTTTTAATTAACACATTGAAGGACACTGAACGAGACACAATAGGAGTATTATTGTTATTACGTCGAGGGGCGTTGTGTCCCGCAAAGTGTTAAGTTATTATTCTCTCGAAATTGTGTCGGCTCTTGATTTTGTTAAGAGCTGGAGAGATTTCTTGCTTTATTTGGAATTTTTGAATGTAAGTATAGAGAACCAGAGCGTAACGATTGAAGAGAAATTATGACGACGTACTTATGACGATTGAAAATCAATTCTAAGCTCTGTGATGGTACGTAGGTATGACAATATTGTACTTTAAAGGAAATTTTGATTTCCATTAAGAATGTGAACATTAATGTCATCTCCTATTAACTGCCTTTATACCACTGAATTACTCATTCAAATCCTTCTTATTCAAATTTGACAAAATATAAATTTGTATTATACTTAAAGCACGAAACTCGGCAGAATTAATTACAAAATTGGCTTAATAATGGTCGGTGTACCCCCGAATAATACTGCACGGGTTAGGAGCACAAACTGGATAGGCGCAGAAGGTCAGCTCCATACAGCTGGGGAAAATGCACGCACACATAGGTACGCGTCTTCAATCAGCAAGTGCGTGTGCACTCACGACTCATTCATATGACATCGTTTGTGATTTCCCTACGTACACGCCTGTTTTCACTCGATGTATTGAGCCAGCCTTCTGTATCTATCTATTTCGTGGTAAAAGGGGGCATTCAGGGTCTTGATGAGATAATTACATTATATTTCATTCAGTTCAAGGCTGAATTCCGCCGGATCTGTACTAGGGAGGCCTATTAACATTTTAAAATAATAATATTGTAAGTTCAGTAGCTGATAGGGTTACAAGAGCTACGGGTTCGGTTTATTGTTCCGTTTTAAGGACGGGATTATTGAAAATTATGTTCAACATTTTTATGTCCAATTTAGGATGGAATTCGATCGTAATCCGTTTTATATACTGCTTTCTGGTCGCGTTATTATCCTACTAAATATTATAAATGTGAAAGTTTGTGAAGATGTTTGGATGTTTGTTACTCAATCACGCCGTAAACCGTTGAACATATTTGGATGAAAATTGGCACAAAGGATAGACCATTTCCTGGATTAACACATATGATACTTTTTATCCCGATATTTCCACGGGGTCGAAACTTACGGGTGAAACCGCGGGACGCTGCTAGTAGATATTAATAAGTTAAATTAATCTTTATCATTTAATGTTTTGCTTTTATACGAGTACCTACCTATTGTCCTTTGAGAGGTTCCTTTTTGTTTTGCTGATTTTGAGCAAAATCCGGCAATTGTTTCTATCTATTTTTGATTAAGTACATTGTAATTCGTAGTTTAGGGCACCTGTCCCACCGTCTCGAGCCACCGCCGGCGATTAACGAGAAGCGAGTCGAGCTAGCAACTAAACACGAGCTGGCGAGCGACGAGCAGCGAGTGTGCGGCGGCGAGTAATTGACTGGTACGCGTATTACGCCAAGCGAGTATCGCTGAGCGAGTAGGAACTCTCTATGATAGCTCTTGTCGCTGCAACAAACGAGTTCTCGCCAGCGGTGTGAACAGTCAGCCCACGGCTTTGCCCGCGAGGTATATCGATAAAAACTATCCTATGTCCTTTCCCGGGATGCAATCTATCTCTCTGCCAAATTTTATCGAAACCCGTTCAGTAGTTTAGGCGTGAAAAGGTAACATACAGACAGACAGACAAACAGAAGTACTTTCGAATTTATAATATTATAGTCGGGATGTATCTCTTTTACTTAAACCGGACCTACAATATCAATGCAAAACAATTATGTTAATCGTAATAGGTACCTACTTGTTAATCTACCAAAGGTATCTAATACGTTCAAAGTACTTAAAAAGTTTCGTCTGTCAGGCGGGCAGCGGGGTGGCGAGATGGACAGACGACAAAGGTGTTTCTATGGGGGTATAACCTGGGTGAGGCTGGCACAAGAGAGTGAGGATTGACACAAGCAAAAAGCTGATTATTTATTTAAAAATTAAATACTAAAGAATTTCAAAGTGTGTTGTAAGAAATTAGCAGGAATGTGTGTCTTAAGGCTGCGCTAAATAAGCCCAGTTCAGAAAATATGCCAGACAACTAATAACTGGGTCTAGTGATGGGTCTGGGGCGTAGGGTTGTAAATTCAATGTGTGTATGCATATTTAAATACAATAAAACAAAACGAGTGATGATGATGATGTTATCTAACTTACCTTATAAGTGCCGAGGTGTTCGACGACGCACGGCAGGCTGGCATCCCTGCCCAGCGCCACCGTCACGTTGGGGATCGGCTCCGCAAAGCGAGGTTCCTCCGTCAGCACTGGGGACAATTACAAATCACACTAATATTATAAAGGCGAAAGTTTGTGAGGGTGTGTTTATATGTTTGTTACTTCTTCAAGCTCAAACGGCTTTACCAATTTTGATACAATTTTTTATGGAGGTAGCTGACATTCTGGATTAACATACAGGCTACTTTTTATCCCGATGTTCCCACGGGATCGAAACTTATGCGGGTGAAACCCCGGGGCGCAGCTAGTCATTTAATATTTTTGTGATACCTTGCAAAGCAAAAAGAGAAAGTAAAAAGTAAAGTGAATTATCATCATTATTAAGCACAGCTCAACTTGGGTGAAGTTGGGCTGTTGGCTGTAAAGTTGGCTTAGTAAAGTTGATCATTTTAAATCACTCTGTTCTCCTAGTAGCTAAATGCGTTTGAGTTCATTCTACCATTATTTTAATAATATATTTCAATATTATGATTTCAATTCATTCGAGCGATCTCCATCTAACAAGAAATAGATGAAATTGTTGTTTGTGATACCAAGTTCATATCTACAGCTGATGTTCCTTTGCATTTCTATTACCCTACAGTCAGATGCAGATGCATGCAAGAATCATGTTGGTCCTACCATTTCAGTAATGCATTGTGGTAATTTTTAGCCATTTAAGTTACTTTGGTACGTCAATTATCTTGTCGCTACCGTCCTTTGTGTTTAACATTTTAATTCAAATTGGTATTGACTTGAATAAATTGTTCCATTCGTTCATGGGATTCTAAAGCTAAACCTCGAAATGAATAAGTATTTTTTTTTTATATTGTCTGCAATTTTTTTTTTACTGTTTAACTGACTGACATCCATTAAATATTGGCATGCCATCACTGAATGGAGGAATGTGTCTTCGTAAAAAAGTTAAAGATTTCGCCACATTTTATACAAATAAATCGTTTATTTGTATAAAATGTGGCGAAATCTTAAACTTTTTTTTCTTTCTCTCTTATTTGATAATCTCATAAAACCTAATAATCACTTACCTCCAAAAGAAGATAGGATTGGTTGGTTTACAGCTGTGGTTTACACTTTTCACAAATACTGTGTTTAGTAATATATTCAGTGCTGTACACATAACTGTATATTGTGTTAAACTATTCACTAGCTCTAAATCGTTTATTATGGCTAATATTACAATAGCTATTCAAATAATGACTGTCATGAGCAAATCTAATTCATCGCTGCATCAGTTGCTGTTAACATCATTGCACGCTACATTTACTTCATATCTTTTCAATAATAGGAAGGTTGTTTTTTTGTTACAGTTTCAATTATGTATTGTCTACATTGTGACTGTGTTCGTTCACAAATTTATTTATTTTAAAACATAAATTGTTACAAAGATTACTTACAAAGGTTACTCTTTCAACCAGCTTGCAAGCATAACGCGCAATATAAAGTAGCTCATTACCCTCCATGAAATTAGTATTCCGTGCTCGTCTCAGCACAGTTCCCCGTTAATAACAAGAGTTTTAATTACGGCAAACATCCTCAAAATATCAGCCATTTGCAACATCATAAATCCAACAAATTATCCTTTAAAGCAGTTTGTAAAACCAAAGATATCAACCCCTGCATAAATCACTGAGAAAACGACACATTTTACAATCGAACAAGTAATATTTCAGATTAAAATTACAAGTTGTAATATTTTAGAGCTATTTTAAAAGTTTCGTAGTTACGAGCTAAGAACATCTAACCTTCAGACTTACGACATTTCGTGATGTAAAAAGTGTAACTTTGATAAAATAATGAAGGAGCATTTGAGTAGAATGTAACAGCGCTTAGATTGATATTTTTAATCAACCTCAAAGTTAGGAAGGCGGGAGTTGTCGGCTCGTTATGACAAGCAAAATATTGTTTATTACAGAAGTTTGGCAAATTCCCCCGACTTCAGATCAAGGCGGTGATAACGATGAGCTTGTAAAGGGTGCGCGGAACTTCGGCTGAGACCACATCAACGAGGTCAAATTAAGGAAGAGTATTTTAAAGGCCTTTTCATTTTCATCATTTAAAATTATTCCGTGATGATCTAAAGTTAAACAATCAGTAGGTCGATCAAATCTTCTACTGTCTTGTGCCATATCAAAGACCTGTCAGTGGACAGGGATCACTATAAGGGAGTGTCGTAACAGTCATGAGTAATGTATCCTCTCATCTGCAAGAGTTTGACTAATTGGAACTGGTAAAAGTTGAACGGAACCTTTGGCGCGTGAGTCGGCCGGATATTCTTTTTCCTATTGAGTTGATTGAACGCTATTGTTTACAAAGATAACAACAACATGCGTACCTAAAGTAACAAAAAGGCAGTTTCTAATGTACGAGTATTTAATTACGTAAACACAGGTTCAGACCTGGAAAATGCTAACGAAGGTAAATGTACAATAAATATTTACGAAACACCTGATTGTTATCTATCGCCGATTGAAACATTAACCATGCATGAAAGGCCTAAATCTCGTCTAACGTTTATAACCGGATAATAAGGGATAACTGCCTGTTCGATAAGGATTAAGGATAACTTTATTACATCACTGAATACCTGAACGACCCCTTTAATCTCCGCTACAATATTTACTTTAGAACAGTCTACGTTTACTTCCCCGTCATTATACGAAAGACAAAATAAAGAAACGAGAAATGACTACACATCTTTTAAAACGGAATAAATGATAAATGATTTATTTCTGTAAGTAGGTTTTTACAAATCAATCATATTTTTTAAACTAGATGAGGTCGGCGTTTCCTATCTGACTACTCTGAGAAGAAAGGCCGAAACAAACTCAGAGGTTACAGTCTCTTTTAAAGTCCAAACAAAATCTTGGTCAGATCGTGTGAAGACCATGTAGATTGGTGTCTGATATGGTCTTTTGAGGAAAGAACCACACAGACTGAGCGGACCTGTCCAATCAGTGCACGCATTTGTCAAAAATCGTGCAGCTCAACTCAGAGGTTGAGGAGCTCAACGATTCGACGAACAATACCAAAGAAAGGACATTTGGGTAGGCCACGTAAAAAAATCTATTGATAAAAAATTGAAATTGAATGGAAAACTTGTTTGAATTTGTTTTGGATTCATAACTGGATTCACGACGCATCGGCGTTGTGTGTATACCAGCCTAATGACTCATACTTCGCCGAGTATGGTAATTAAAAGTACGTTACACAAACTCAGCTGTACACCATTCCTAAGCAAAAAAGCGCCTGTAGCAGCAACCTTAATAAATGAAGCTAACATTTTCCTTTTAGCGAACGACGATAATTTTTTATCAATAGATTTTTTTTGTGTATCAGTTGTACGATATTATTTTGCTTTCGTCGCAATGATTACTTTCTTAGAATTGTGATTCTTATTTAAGTATTAATATCGAAAAGAAATTTCGAGAAAATGGTTTCCTTGTCAACGATTAGATGTTTTACTTTTGAGCCCACTTTTTAATTTTTCATCTTTTTTTAGACAATTTGATGGCATAATTATTTTGTTCAAGTTGAGAATATTTTGTAATTACAATAATAACATTATTGTCTGTTTCTGCCTCGTGGGCCAGGGGTCGCAAGCGCTACTGCTGAACATAAGGTCCTCGGTTCGATTCCCAAAACAACTTAATCGGTCCTGTAGATACGGAGCAAACTAACTGTGACAGACGAACAGGCAAATAGACATACGAGTGATCCTTTTAGGTTTCATTCGGACACACGGAACCCTAAAAAGATCTGCAGTCATTTATTACACATTTTTATTATTATCACGGCTGGCCCGTTGGTCTAGTGGTTAGTGGCCCTGACTGCTATGCCGGAGGTCGTGGGTTCGATTCCCACCCAGGACAAATGTTTGTGTGATGAGCATGATCATTTGTTCTGTGTCTGGGTGTAATTTATCTATAATATGTATGTATTTAGAAATATATAAGTATGTTTATCAGTTGTCTAGTACCCATAACACAAGCTCTGCTTAGCTTGGGACTAGACGGCGTTGTGTGATAGTTGTCGAATATATTTATTATATATTTATTATTATTATTAACTTCATATATTTCTCAACTGAGTCACTTCACATGTCATGACAAAGAGCTTCAACATAGTTTTAACTTCATTTTTATGCAACAAAAAATTGCAAACGTTCCTATGAATTAATAGCTATTATAAATTCAACAACATTACCGTAACGTGTAGAATCGTCACAAAGGGTATTAAACACAGTTTTGCTCTCTCCTCCACTCGTCATCCGTTAATTAAATTATTTATTTATGAGGCTCGCATTATTTTAACGTACCTACGATTTATTTTATAAATTAGGACATTTTAGTTCTCTACCTAAGCTATTTTTACAATATTTGAAACTAAAATATTTCGTGTTAGTTAATCAATCATTTATTAACACTGCTTTTCGTAGTCTACAACTGAAAACCGGAGCTAGGTGTGAGTTTCAGGCCTAAACTATAATAAGTTTTATCAAAACATAAAGAAAAGTACTTATGGTCATTGTTTAATTCTTTTTATCCCAATTGAAACGCTTTTAGCGAACAATAATATTATTATTGTGTGTTTCATAAATATTTTATTAATGCTTTTATCCTCATTATTCCAATTCCGATCACTCAAACTTCTATTTCAAACATTTAATGCTAAATTAACTTACCGCAATAATACAGAGTACATCGCTTCCCTAAATTCTCCACTGGCCGTCTCCCTGATAGCTTTCTCTTTGAATAATTTGCAAGTCGAAATGGCAATAAATTTTATATTTTAGTCGGAGTTCGTTTAAAAGAAAAAGTAATATTGTTTCTTGACTGTGACATTTTTCAACTTGTTTACCGTAGTGAGACCAACATCTGCGTGTCTCGGCATTTATAGAACACCGCTAAATTGAGTGTACGCTTGACGCCTTGTATAAACTTATTTCGTGGAAGCTTTTTAGAATTCGATGCTTTATATCTTACAGCAAATTAGGTAGTTTACTCAGTTTAGTATACCAGGGTTTGCTTATAAATGATCATCCTGTTTGCTGTTTCGAGACACTGGTTTATCGGCCTTTGTGCCACGATACTTTTTATTTTAGGTTCACTTGTTTTCATGAACGACCTAACTTTCGATAAAGTAAACGACATAAAAATCGACAGGTAAAAACTTTCCTATCCAGTGACTTCCTGGCGCACAGTGATTACCACTGTATGTCTGGTTTATTAAATTACCATTATAGAATCTTAATTTCTAGTTAACGAGGGACTCATAAGACGCCTACCAAAACATTCTTAACATCAACTACCATCATTCTTCAATAAACTCTTATTTTTCCTTCCGGAAGTTTCGCACTGATCACGTCCCTCCAACATTCCCGTCTACCACCGAACTCAAAACTACAATTAGGTAGTGGAAACACAAATTGATCGCCACCACTACTAATTTAATAACCAATTACTCTGTCTATAGCCCCCGTTACTACTTCTCCGAGATATGAGCCGCGAGATTTAATTACTCGACTTGAGAGCCCCTCAAAATATTGTCTTCATTAAGGGCTGGCTCCCTTTGTGTCACGTTTTATTCGAAAAGTTCGCGTGTAATTTCGGAAAACTTAGTTAGCTGGCCTGTTAACGTTCGCATTCCTGATTCTCATCACATTTAAATGTGTTTATGTTTTTGTGAAGCATTTGCTAGTCATTGTTGGACTTAAGGTTTTTTGTGTTTTTTTTTCATTGTAGATTAGAGGTAAAATCGTTTTAACGCAATGTTGCCAGTTATCAAAACTACTATTTTCGAAAACCATTACTCACTCCATAGAAGTAGATTAAGATTAGAAAAAAATTAAAGTTAAAATTTCTAAAAATGAGAGAAAAATTCGTCGACGCAAACTCGTTTCAATTTTATTATGTCGTGCGGGTAGATGAATGTGAAGAATGTTTTTCATTCAAACAAATATAATTTATATGATACCGTTATTGTACGACTTGACCTGAAATCCAGTAAAGCGAATTTCAAAAGAACCGATGCGTTTTGAGAAATTAAATTCACATTCGTTAACTGATTGAAAATAAAAACACGTTCTCACCTGAGATCTAAGAAGATCACTGAGAATTTTTAAGAATTTTATTGAAACGGAAGTAATATTGGTTTTGAAAATAATACTGAGAAATAATTTTTTTTTACCGATTTTATTATATTCAATGATAAAGGTTAGTAATTGCATATATTAAATATTTATTGTTTTATGGTAATGTGGTAATGCTTTATTGTTTTGTTCTTATAATTACAGAATAAAATTCAGAAATACCTTGACATATAATAGTGATGATCTGTATGACGCTGATGGCGAAGCTCCTACAGGGTCCTCGGCGGGTCATGGTGCGTCACGTTCGCATCTCGTCACCAATCAACCTCTCGTGGCCCGTCCACTATTGTGGCTTCTCGTCACCATCTGTGGGCATTGAAACAGACAAAGTTAGCATATAATCTAAGTAGTCTACTTAGTTGGCAATAAACTAAAACTATCTTAGAAAATAAATATGATTTCTTCGGTTATTGCAAAAGCCAAAGTAAAACAATATTGCTTGTTGTCAAGAGTCAATTGTGGTACGAATTGAATAAACTTTTAGAGGTGACGTCACCAAAACTGCTAAGAAAACGACATTGTTTGAAGAGTATAATAATATTTTTTAAGGACCTCTTGGTACGAAAAGGCAAAGTAAGATTATAATAATACTGTTAAAAGAGAAGGTGATAGGCGTGGCATTTCAAAAGAATTTACCACCTGAATAGTATTTCAACCCTAAACAGAATGTCGTTTCCAAAATAGATATGCATTTGATGATAAGCCATGGTTGTAACAAAAAGGATTATCAAACATTTTCGAGAATATGAAAAAGGATTTTCCTCTAGAAAAACATTCAGAATCTGCTTCCCTTCACTCCTGATAATAATTTATGAAGGGGTCCTTATATTGTGATATTCACCCTGTTAGGATATAAGGTAAATACTGCCGTCCCCTAGACGTAATACCTTTGTCAACCTCTTACGATACCCATGGGAAATGATGGGGTGGTGTAAACCGAAACCGAGAACATTTTGGGACAAGCTTAGCTCATTTGGTTGAAAATGCTTATCATATAGCTTTATCTTCTTCCCCGAATAACGTGGTATCACTTTTCAATACGATTGATCACAGTCGTAAGCAAAATTTATTAAAGTCCTTTATTGTAATGACATTAATGTTGCCAACCTATTCCCCTATGTCAAAACAAAACGATGTTATCATTATAACCAATAAGTTTTGTATTGTCATTGCTGATATAAATTGATAAACGAGTGGAGTTGTCAGGTAATTAATCACATACGCACGGTATTTTAATATTTATCACGTAGGGGAGAGTGGGGTGCATTCGTACAACGGGAGCATTCGTACAGTAGTGATATCTAAGCTATACAGCACACTGGCGTGTTCATGTTTGTGTGCGTAACTCCCACTCGGACGCATAGACTACGCGCGGAGCGGCGGGGCAGTGCGGCTCCCGGCTTCGACACAACAGGCCCGTTCATGTTTTCGCTCCACGTAAGTAATTTTTGGATTCACTTTGAAACGTGTTTAAATGTTATTAGTTTTACTCTAGTTATAAAAGTGATTCAATTCAGTTGGTGGAATGGTATTGAGGTCTTAAATGCACGCAGTTGTTTTCTAATAACTATAACGGGTATTTTTATTTTAAATTAAATCGTTGTATTTTTGGTTTGGGGTACCTTCGTGCAGTTAGCAGTGGGGTAAATTCCTACTGTACGAATCCTCCCCACACTAACTTGCATAGCATTAAACATTTTTTTTACCGAATATATTATTATTACAGAATCAAAATGCCGCGAAAGTATATGTACCTTACCCTATAATAGACAGAACTGAATCTAAAAAGTCGAGAAAAGGGAAACAGCAAGGAAAGTCGAGAATATATACAGATACTCCGGAGAAAATAAGACTAGAAGAAATAGAGAAAACAAAACAGTTGAAGAAGCAAGAGCAAGAGATAAAACAAAAGGCTAAGGAGATGAAGCGAGCTTTCAATTTAGTATCCGCCAACACCAATCCAAAAAGACAGAAGAAAACTGTAAGGACAACTAAATCAAAGAGGCAAAAGAAAACTTTCAAGCCTGTCAGTGAGGACGAGTCTGATTCTGAGGATGAAACTAATATCAGTTTAAGAGAAAGTTCTTGTTCTCCCATCGAAGAAGCGTCCGAGCAATTGGATGTTCAAGATGAAACTCCAGTTATGTCTATGAACATTAACCAAGGATGTTTCGTGCTAGTCAAATTTGCTAAAAAAATACTGTTTTATATTATGTTGGGCAAGTGCTTATAAAATACAGTTCTATTGAATACATAGTTTCATTTATGAGGAAGAAGCCTGGTTCCTGGAAATTTGTTTTTCCCACCACCAAGGATGAGGGGAGTGTCAATACATAACAGATGTGGTACATATACTAACACCATCAAAATCTGCTTTGACAGCGAGAACGTCCCACAATTATAGCTTCGAGAAAGACTTATCTGTGTATGCTGTCGGATAGTACGTGTATTAATACTTAAGACTAAGGCTTGTTGCTGTAATGGTAGAGTTTATTATGTTGATTCATTAGGTACCTACTTATTATATTAATAAGAGAAAAGTTATGATACTTACGTTTTTGTTACCAAGACTAAGTAGTCATTTTTAGTACTGAGGTACGTTTTTTGTTACTAAGAGTAAGTAGTTATTTGTAGTACCTACTGAGGTACACAAAATAATAATTGATAATTGTCCCTAAAAAAAGGCTGATTCTGTGTTAATTGTGATCTCAATAAATGATAATATTACATTGAATAGTGGTTATTTCTCTCATTGTACGAAGGTACCCCACTATGTACGAAAGCTCCCTACGCTATGTACGAACCTACCCCACGTGTGGGGTAGGTTCGTACGTTTTTCTCATTTTAGTAAAGTTGTCGTAGCATCGCCATGCTTTCTTATGTCGAAACAACACATCATTCATCTTAAAGGCTGATAAGTGCAGTATGCGACAGCATTAAAGTTATTTTTAAATAATGGATAGTTTTTGTTTTATGTGGCTTAAAGTAAAAAGTGTACGAATCCTACCCACTCTCCCCTATCGTGAATAAATTGTCAATGAAATGATAACCATTGCGAATTGTTATTGTATTTCAAAGGTTTGTGGCATATGGTGTTATATATGCTTGATGATTAATATGCACTTTAAGTACGTATTAACTAAATAATAATTAATTGTGGCTGTATAGAGTCGCAGCATCATATCTAAGTAATTGCGCATCGTGTAGGTATATGACAATGTTTTGATTGTTCTTGTATGCATTTTTTTTACCTTTAAAAATTAAACAGCCAAACATTAAAAGTGAGATCGCTCATCTATCTGACATTGGTCATGTTTTTATTGAATAAATTAAGCAAATTAGATTCAATAATAATAATCGTCATGAAACTGAAGTGAACTAAGCCGGCATTGAGATCTAAATCTGTCGGCTGCCCAAGTTCAATCGATATGATTATAGTATGGAGGCTAGTTCAGCTGTATTTTAAACCAGAATAATATTGTGTAAGATCGCTTTCAGCGATAAGACCGCCCATTGTGTCACCCTTTGTACAGTTTATATATTTATATGTCTGTAATTTATATGGTGTACATAATAAAGAGTATACTATTCTATTCTATTGTTAAAGGGTAGAGATCTCTCTTAGTTTGATTCTAGACAGATTTCTTGAATTGTTGTCCAATCAAAAGGAAATTGAATTTACGACTTTAATGATATTAAAAATTTTAAGTGTACCATATTCGAGTTGCATTATCAAACTTGATTAAAACAAATAATAAACAGAACTGAATCTATTCTGTGCATAATAATCACCATCTGCTTAGCTTTTTACCAACTATGTTGGAGTGCATAGTACCGATGTATTAAGCACAGAATGAAATCAAAGTCAAAGCATTGATTTCAAATAAGCACTTAGAAGGCACTTTTGAACGTCAAAAATTACAACAAAATAAAATTGATTCTAGTCACCCATAGCCCAAATCAGTTCTGTTTCCTCTTCAAATTTTTACGAAAACACAAAATGGTCCAGTCAATCGTCTCGCGTCTGTGGTCTCGCATTCTTTCCCTTAATCTCAAAACACGACTTATTATACTATTACCATACATAAATAAACAAAACAAACAATAGACTGAGTAGCGACAAAATATTCTGTTAAGCCGTCAGTCGATTTGCATTAGGCACAAATGAAGTAAGAACTGAGGAGGAGACTCGTTAAGTAGCCTCAAACGAGTCAGCTGAGGTCGACTCAGCTCGAGACAAAGGTTTTGAGGAAACGACTTAAGTTATTGACGAGGAGCTAGGAATACTGGAGGAAATAGAAATTAATTTATAGAAAGATTTGTACGTGATATTCAATGTAGGAGTGAAACCATGCAATAGTAAACTTTCGGTGTGGGTTGCCGATTGGCAAAATGTTTATATTGTTAGCACAATGATCATACAGAACATTCAAGTTCTTTTAAACTATTAAGTATTACAATAGATTTAAGTGTGATTGGAGTGCATTAGTGATCGCACAATCCAATTCGTTGATAGAAATGCGATTCGTAAAATATAATTCTTAAAAATTTCTTACTTTCCATACATATTTGGACTTCACTTCGATAATATTATTAACCGATTCCATTTACCAATTTCCTAAAATAATGAACAATTTATTCAAACGTACAAGTGAACACAAATTCTGAAATACTCAGCGACTAACCCAACTCACTCCAATTTTAACGTAGCTGCGGTTTAACTAAAATAGAAATAGTCCTTCTAGTTCTAACATTCGGCTCCATTATACACTGTCATTGCTTCGACCACAGCCGATGGCTTCAACGGAAGTCAGCTCCGCTCGTGCCCAGAAACTTGATTTATCCCGCGATCAAATTCAATTGTGTCAAACGAGAAATTGACTAAGAATTCTACTGTCGCATCGACGCGCGTTCCGTGGAAGCGTTAATCTTTTTTTAAATATTTTCATATTTTGGATTTTAATTTCAAGCATAGATCGTCTTTAGTTACCTGTAATGTGAAATTGCTTTTGGTTTATGGTATTTACTGCAGCAATCAATCCATAGACATCTTTCATCAACTTTTGTAGTTAGTATGTGAATTTTGAGCTGTAACCATGGGCTGTAACGATAGGATTTCTAACTCATTTTTATTGTGCTTTCATTTATTTTCTTTTAGCAAGTTTTAAACAGCGTCCCTAAAAAATACTTTGAAAAATATACAATGTGAACAGTGGCTGATTTAAAGTTAGTACCTTGAAGTTATATTTACATAGATTCCTATTGTTTCTTAGTAAAAACCATATCGTTGGCGCGTTACCAGTCCCTTGTTTGTGATGTTCTATTGCGTCCTTCTTCTACGTTAATATTCTACGTGACTGCAAGCACTAACCCACACTGTGTTTGTATCAATAATGTGAATACTATTTACTGGTTTATTTGTTGCACATAATGCTGCATGCATTTTTTCATTATTTAAGTTCTATTATACTTTCAAAGAAAATATGGCATTCCTAAAACCAATTCAGCCTTGCACCGTCTAATAGTAGTTTAACCACAATTGTATTTTTCATATTTTTATTATACCTAAGCCCAACAAACTACCCACATGTTAGTTGTCTCATTAAAAGCAAAAACTGTAGTGTAAATATTCATTCAGAAATAACTAAAATGAATCCGAACAAAAATTTCGCACGATCCTAAGTTATGCGAGCAAAATCACGGCAAAACGCCAACAATACATCATTAACTTTGCCGTTATTTGTTGTAAATCCTCGTCGCTTACTGACGGACCTCATCATTGCTCCATTACAACCAAATATTACTGATAAAAAGCTCACGAAGGCCCGTGTAATGAAAAAATAACAGCGGTTAATGCCGCCCCTGATCGGCTAATACCCTGTATAAATATCCTACTACCGTACCATTATCGCCAATAAAAGTGTTTGGCCCGTCAACATTATCGCAAATTTTCGCATCCAATACCTGTTTTGTTCGTCGGAAATCAATCGGTGGGGCTTTGTAATAGAATTGTGAATTGAAAGTCGATCGATTGTAGGGTCGTCGCGAAACCGCTGCGGGCGGACATCGTCTGGTTGTGATTCATCTTTTCGTCGCTGTCGTGCCGAAGGTTCAGGGTTGGCGCTTCACACTTTTATTTCGTTTTTTTATTAGTGAGATAAGCAAGTTACGATTTCAAGAATTTATTAGAGACATCTGTTTTACTTAATAAATAGCAGGTTCATGACTAAGTTTCGCACGTAAAAAGTATTTTATGCAGCAAATATTTTTATAGATAAAGTCAAAATCAGCTAAGGCGGGTAAATGTCAGAGTTTAATAATATGACTTCTACAAAATAATAATATGTTGGTATTCGAGCATTAATTCAAGATGACTTCTACAAAATTAATTTAATAATAATTATCATTTTTGGCCTTCCAAAAAGAAAAATAAATAAATTTCAGAGCAAGTGTACAGTCAACAGCAAAAGTAGATGATCAGAATCAGAAATTCAATACTAATGAACGGAGTTCGCATCAGAACTGTGTGGCGTCGAAGCGATTTCTGTGTGGCGTTGAGTGGTTTGAATCACTTCGACGCCACACAGTTCTGACGCGAACTCCGTTCATTAGTATTGAATTTCTGAATTTGATCATCTACTTTTGCTGTTGACTGTACCTATTGTGAATAAATTGAGCCTTAAAATTTCCGCTGTTCACTATTTCACTAATGTAATAAATAAGCCCTCTCTATGTTAGCGCTATCGGGCATTTAGACTGAAATCATTTAGCCTAAGTTTAACCTTCATGCGAAGCCTTGTATTAGGAAAAACTTAAACAATAGACACGAATCCATTGATGGTTGGTTTTAATTAATTAATTTTGGGTAACAAGAGTATTAAATGTTATCTCAATTAGTTTTAAAGGTTAAAGCAATTATTCTGAGAAAAATCTTTGCCCTTTCGTTTATTCTTTTTTGATAATTTTGTAGGCCGTTCTACAACAGTTTTATTACGTAAAAAGTTATGGGTAGAGGAAAAAGTTCTGTTTTGATTACTGGGAAATTCCAAGCAGCCCAAAAGTTTAAACTGTCTTATATAATACATCATAATTGGTCGTAGGTGTCACGATGAGCACATACTCATATTTTGAAGGAAAGCAATTTGCGAAGCGATGTTAATTTAGCAGTTATTCGCCGTATTTTCCTTCACTCTGAAATGAATATGTAATAGAATGTGAATATGAAATTAGATTCTGAGAGCCTTACTTCTCTCACGTAATTTTGGGAATAAGTGTGTAATTTTCTTAGGTTATTTTCATAGTGGTGCAAGCCCTGATATTGCCTTAGGGCAGCCGGTCCCTTGGCCCGAGTACTCCGAGCGGACGAACCGTTCATTTTGTTAAAGTCCCAGTCGGAATGTTTTTGTTTACGACACCCTTGTTTGTCTTGTACTTCATCAGGTCGACAGCTGTGTCATTACCCTGTAACTCGTACTAATAACCGTTTATTATCATCATTATTTTGATCCTTTCATTATATGATAATTATAATTATTGATTTAATGTTTAGTTTAGTAAAGAAGTTGATGCAGTACTAAATATCTCAAATATCGCTAGCTATCTTAGAGAATGAAATGAATTGCGTGTACTTATCATCTTCATTATTATTTATTGAATTGTTGAATTCACTGCTGAGTTCACTCTGCTTTCTTTCTGTTGTTTTCTCAATACGACAACAGATAATACAATTTTTACATGGTTTAAAACGGTAGTCCTATACTTTTTAGGAGCCACTTTAATAAATTCCAACGATTTCAAACCATGAGTGATAGTTTCACATTTTGCACGATAACGGTTCTTTAAAGCCAAGCAGGCTATCTAACATGGGTTTAATCATTTGTTGGTGCACTACAACGTTATTACCGGCAACAAAGTAGAAATTCAGTGACTAAAAGCCTGGAACCAAGAGCGCCCCTGTTGTTACTGTATTTTGTGATTTAGCCACTTTCCTAACTTTAGTCGGATGATGGAACTCGGTTGTGTATTTTAAGTTGTTGTCTTCATTATTTTGTTAAAAAGTTTTCTAATAGTCACTCTAGTTTAGTAAGTTCCTCTAAAATGTAATTGTAAAGTAAGCAAAGTCGTACGTTGTTGATTAAACCTTTTAATTGTGGGCTTCACAGAGAATTGAAGATTGAAAACTAAACAGCAGTTAGAATAACTTTTAACTGGAATTAATATCTCCGCGTAAAACTACAAGAGCAGCTATCTCTCGGCAGTAACTAACTTATGTAGACAAACCATTCATTCAAATATACGTTCGACTTCAAACTCTTCCGTAGTGTACGGAAGAGTCCTTTGTCCAAACCACTGTTCCGTCTATACCCCGATATTACCTAACGATGTATTATGATAAAATTCGCTCCTTAGCTCCTCAGTGTACGAAGGAGATAGTCGGTTAAGCCGAAGCGGTCCTCAAGCTGCGATTAATCTTCAGCCTGAACGTGTGAACCTTAGCCTGCGTGGCCCTAAATGGGATTTAGATTGTTGCTCCTCGCTTTATTAGCTTTAAACTTTCGTCAGTTTTAGTTGGGTGCTCAGTGCTCGCCTGCTTCATTGTTTTGGCTTGTGATAATCATTAGCGCTCGTTGCTACTAATTTTGAGCAGCTTTTACACACTAATATTCAGTTAAAAAGGTTAATATTAATCCAGAAACCATGTGTGATACCTAGTGATACCTAAGATTTACATAATAAGATATCTTACCCGTAGATTATAGGTACTGTGAAGCTCCCTATGACCTGTCAGGGTACCGGGAGGTATCATTAAACCTTAAGTTTTGAGTTGAGCGGCACGATTTCTGACAAATGCGTGCACTGAATTGATAGGTCCGCTCAATCTGTGTGGTTCTTTCCTCAAGAAACCATCTCATACATTGATCTACATGATCTTCACATGATCTGACCAAGATCATGTCTGGACTTTAAAAGAGACTGAGCTCTGAGTTTGTTTCGGCCTTTCTTCTCAGAGTAGTCAGATAGGAAACGCCGACCTCATCTAGTTTAAAATATAATTGATGTGTATTGGACAAACCTACTTAAAGAAAATAAATCATTTATCATACAAACCACGGTTTATCACTTACGTTATAATATTCCTAGAAATGATTCCACGTATTTTCCATTTTTTTTCCTTTGGCTTGTCAGCCAAATCCGACGCCTAATCTCTTCTAATCTTAAACTAAGTTAAAGTTTGTCTCATACTTCGTAAGCACCAAATAAGCTATAGATTTACATAATCAGTCTATAGGTAATGTTCCCACTGCTCGGACACTGGCCTTCTCTCGGTGAGAGGAAGTGGGCCGTAATCCACCACGCGGGCCCAGTGCGGGTTGGTTCGAATTTTTGGTTCCAGGACATGCCGGTTTACTCACGATATTTTCCTTCACCGTTTTGAGAGCAGCGGTGATTAAATTATTCACACAAAGTAAAGTGCCTACTTGGGTTCGAACCCACGTAACTCGTAAGTCGCGGTCGTTACCACTGGGCCTTCACTACTCTTTGATGACGTTGACTCTCCGAAAATTAAAATCATCAATCGCTGTCTGATATTTCAAGAATCCAAAAAACATAGAGAATTTGCAAAAAAGTATAAGAAATTAACAAGTTTCAGTTTGATTGGATGCCAGGAAAATGAATTACCTACCGAGTAACCGGAAACACATACGAACGAAGTTAATAAAAAGCTTGTAAAATACTGTAGATCTCTGAAGGGATAGAAAACATGGGTTTGTTGATAGTTTAACCATCTTCTTAATCAGCTTCGTATTAATTAATTAATACAAGAGCTAAAAGGTTCAGGTAAATAAACACAGAAAGTTCTTGCAACTGATACGGTCTTAAATATATTCTGGAGAAGCGACTGCAAAGGAGCGGTAACGAAGAGTGGCATTCATCCTTGAATTTATAAGGAAAGATTAATTATGAAGCAAGTTAGATTACCAGGTACCTACATTCATCTGTACTTTACTGAACTTGTGTAATCATTATTATGCTTCAACAGATGCAAAATTAAAAGGAATGAAAGGAATACCTAAATAAGATTGTCAAAAACATCTTAGGCCCTTGGAAAAACCTCCAAAGGAGATGCCATCAAATATGTATGAATCGAAATTTAATTAAATATCAAACCGACCACATTACCCGATCATTTTTCATCATCCCAAATTCTTTCATGGGCATCTATTGAAAAATTCTAAATCGGAAAATCCACGATGCGCCGATAATTTTTTGCTCCGAGATACCAATATTTCCAAGGGTTACAGTATAATGCGATTAAATTGAAAATGTTAAACCTTTGGCTCGGTAATAAGGAGCGTGACTATCAACATTTTTCCACCGTCTTATATTGAACGGTATTAAGAGCCCGCAAATGAGTTCGAGAGTTTTATTATGAACGATGTCACGATTTAAGGGAAATCAAAGTATAATAGGGGATTGAAATGTTTGCCTTTATAAATTAGATTTCTCCTCTTACTGCAGTTTTGCTTTTTACCGAACCCTAAAGTTTTATTTCCTTCGGGTTAAGAATAGACCGAAACACAATAACTGCAACATGCAATGTACCTGACAAACGAGTTCGTTGTTTTCTGGTTTTTATTACTAATGGTCTTAAGCTCAATGTGATTTTGTTGTATTCACTGCATTAAGAAAAAAAATTACATTTGGTTTTAGTAGTCTTAGGGCTGATTTTTCCACCGCCAGATAGATTTGTCCGAGGAATAATATAGAATTTTTGACAGCTCTGTAGCGGTATCTACAATGCCACCCACATGCGGACAACGCGTCATACTGACGCCACACAAAATCCTGCATCTCGCTAGCAGAGTTTACCGCACAACTAGCTTATATACAACAACCCGACATGAATCATCGGGCAGTGGACCGCTAGACACAACACCCGTCTGGTCAGAGGATCCTCCCTTTTCTACACCTATACTGGTGACCCCGACGTGATCGTCAGCGCAGCCTTCGTGCACCTAGGTACTCCAGCGTTACGTCATCAGCGTCACATCACTTCCGCAAGCTTTAGAGCGGCGAGCCACCCAACTAGCCAGCACCCACAGCTTCAACGGGTATCCTGACCACCAGCATGCAGCGACCGCGTATACCTGGTCATCAACCTAAGCCTCATCAGCAACACGGCACAACACACTGCAATTTCGGCCGGTCCACCAGCAGAGCCCTTAAAAACCCTCTCCTGGTCGACGCTAGCAGTCAGCCTCAACCCGGCGCTGTACCACATCCGACGCACTGGAGCATAACGCAGCGCCAACCTGACTCATTGGGGCATCTTTGCAGACAGTTCCGAGTCTATGCGGCAACCGGTTCCGACTCACTGGAAGCTCAGCTGGCCTGGTAAGCATCGCAAGATGCAAAACTCAGCTCACATATAGTGGGCTGAGTTTTGCATCTTCATCGACCTACAGTCTCCGGAGGGGAGTGATGAAGCGGTATCTGCAACGCCAGATGCGAACAACGCGTCATGCTGACGTCACGCAAAATCCTGCATCTCACAAGCAGAGTTAACCGCGCAACTAGCATATAATCCCCATAGATAGGTCATCCTCATAGATATTGCAGTTCATATTATTCAGAATTTACAAAAAACAATAGTGACAAAATCTGTAAATACGCTGAACTGAAAGAAAAAGTGACCAGAATCTGGACACAGGAAAAAGTGTCGAGGTACTCATTGTTTTATCCACGACGGGTGTTATATCCTCCACCACAGCTTTAAACAAATAGACCTAAAAAACTCAAATTAAATAACACCACTAAAAACCGCAATTTTAAATACTTGCAGAATAGATAAAGTTCATGCAAATTGACGAAAATCAAATCACTCCTACACATAGCCAAAGATCTAACAAACAAAATTTGTTTATCAAATATAATAATGGTAGATAATTTATTTCTCTCAAAAAGGTACAATTTTGTTTGAAAGCATCAAGTTATATTTTAAAGTTTACCCTTTGTGAGAGCTGGAATCTACCTATACTGGGTTTGGGACCTGTATGACAGATCTCCAGGCTCACATGCTTAAAATTACAACATTTAATTACACTTACGTACTACAGCATTATAAAAGCTCCAAGTACTGAGAGGAAGAGAATTAATATAAAACAAAGAAGATGTGCTGTGTGTCTTTGGAGAGTGTTGTGTGTCCGTGAGTGCAATATAAGTCCTCATGCCCAGCGCCCGCGAAGGGCACTGGACGTGAGCACCTAATTGCCCGAAAGGTGAAACGCGATCTAAGATTAATTTGAGTAGGTGAATATTTCCGACAGACGAGATTAGTTTAGAATATTTAGTATATTTTCAGTCTCCGCATAATCTAATTCAAGTAGCCATTTAGTAACAATTCTTTTACATTTTGATCTGCACATATGGTATATATTTAGAATATTATTAACCTTGATATAGACGTAGCTACTGAGGAAAGGGAAACTACGTTGGGCCGAACGACAATTTGTGCGGAACGAGGCACAAACAGCATGTTTACGTCGTCGGGAGCCAAATTTGCTAGGAGCGTAGGGGGTTTGAGAGTGTGTGATTAAAACAAGGTTAAGGATAAATAATTTACAAACAGAGAGAACCATACATGCATTATATATAACAGCCCAACATGAATCATCGGGCAGTTGCCTGCCAGACACAACACCCGTCTTTTCGGAGGATCCTCCCTTTTCTATAGAGTATGAGTGATTTTACACCCTGTTCCTCATATCTCTATAGTTTTTCCATACAAAATCAAATTTTATTCTACGAATAATAATTATCTGTCGATTGAAAAATTTGCCCTTAATGTCATCTTGTTCTAAATGAAATCACTCCTTATCATTTATGAGCTTAGTAACTAAACAATAGTAGTAGTAGTAAACTTAGTACCAGTAGCAAATCAATAATCGTAAAGTGTTTACATAATTTAAAACGCTAACAGTCTTAAAATAATAATATGTACAAGTATATAAAAAGGAGGGGAAATAATCTAAGGGCATCAAAAAAATTCGTCCGCATCGCTGTCAACAGGAAACGTGCCCAAAAGGATGGCAGCATTGCCAAGTTGTATGGCAATGCTGATTCTTTGGCCAAAAAACAGGCCAGCCCTCTGGTCACCTGAAGAGTCGACCAACCGCTAGGCGATGTCTCGAAATACTAAGTGGGCACTCGGGCCCCATGGCCCTAGTGTTTCAACCTCAAACGGCTCAAACATATAAGTTCCAAAGAGATTGGAGTATTTGCGCCGTTTGAGGTTTTCCGTAATTATTATTATTAATAATCATAATGTGAAGATTTTAATATAAATTAGAAAATAATTCGAAGACTATCAGATTATTAGTAAGTAATTTTAAGGACATTTGATTTGCTTCTTCTGTCACTTGTATTGATAATATTTTTTGTGATCTATGCGTCATGTTCGTGAACGGGCGCCGTCAGTCGAGGGTGGTGAACACTTATCTGCCTCGGTTTATTTTTAATTGTTTTATTTTTGGATTGTTGTTTTGTGAAGTAATATTTGTTGTACTCTGGACGCTTTTAACGCGTACGTCTTTTTTTATTTTTTACATCGTTCTCACATTATATAATTTTAAATTCAAAAGACAATGATGTACTTAACTAATTTTTTGTAAAATATAATTTAAAAAGAGTGTCCTTGGAGTTTCTTGCCCGTTCTTCTCCATAGGTACCTACGCTTTGCAATGGGCAACTAGCTTCATATTTTCTGACTGACCGACTTCTTGACAATTCAAAAGTGCCTGTTGATGGTTTAATTGAAATAAATGCTTTGATTTTGTAATTGTGATTACCTACTTACACAAATAAACTGTAAATAAGTTGCCATCTGATCACAGTGGACAAACAAAACATTTTGCTCCTACGTGCCTTTACAAAAAAATCAAATAAGTTTTAGGCCATTTACATGTAAAAAATTAGAAAAAATTAATAATTCTTTGGCCAGCAAATTATGTGATCAGAATTTTAATAATACAGTGAAACCTGGTTAAGTGAGACATCAAGGGACCTGCAATGTCGTTTCACTTATAGAGGTATTCCACTTAGCCAGTGTCTCAGATATACAGGTATAAATAAATATCTGTCTCATTTACAGAGGGTTCCATTAATAGAGGTGAGAATACAGGTTATTTCAGTTATACAGGTGCGATCATTAAATAAAATAATTTGTGGGTAGAATAAGAATGAGTAAACAAACAATGTTATCTCAGTTACAGAGGTTTATGCATATAAAATTTACTCGCTGTCTCAGTTATAGAGGTAACTATGATGATAAATCGAAAGAACAAATCCCAGATATAGAGGCTTACCTCGTCCCACTAACAGAGGTAATTCAGTGCCAAAGTGTTGGGACCTCAGCATGAGTTCCAGTTATGGAGGTTTCTCACTTATCCAGGTCCCACTTAACCAAGTTTCACTGTATATCGATGCCTTAGTTCACAATTGTACTAACTGCAAAATTTTCATTTTCACTTTCTTAGTGCCAAATACACTAAATATCGTACAATATTGAGTTAAGATGGAGTTAGTTTAAAGGTTTAGTCTTGTGAATAGATGCGTAATTGTTTTATTATTTTACTTTGTTTTCGTACTATTCACGTCTAAACTTTAAAAAACTTTAAAACACTCTCCTCAAAATTGTCAATTTTGTAGTTAGTGCAAGTGTGAACTAAGGCCCCCAAACTGGAACGGGCCGGGGCCGCCTTCAAGCGGCTCTTGCCCAACCTGAGGGGGCCAAACGCCTCCTGCCGGAGGCTTTACGCGGGGGTCGTGCGGTCCATGGCCCTTTACCGGGCCCCGGTGTGGCCGCGTTCACTGCGGCGGCGAGCCGCCGACTACCTGAACGCGCCCCAGAAGGTGGTAGCCATAAGGGTTATCCGGGGCTACCGCACGATCTCGGGCGAGGCGGCAAGCCTCCTTGCCGGACTGCCGCCATGGGATCTGGAGGCGATAGTCCTCGCGCGCCTGTATGAGTGGCGCGCGGAGGCACTACGCCGGGGGGAGGATCCGCTTCCGCGGCAAATCGCTGCGGAGCGGACGGATCTCCGGCGCGATCTCATGGCGGCATGGAAAGAGCGACTGTCGCAACCCAGCGCAGGGCACGCCGCGATAGCGGCGATAAGACCCCTCTTTGAGGAGTGGCTAGAGAGGCGCCACGGCGCCCTCACCTACCGCCTGACGCAGGTCCTCACCGGACACGGAAGTTTCGGGAGGTTCCTGCACATCATCAGGCGGGAGGAAACGCCCGGGTGTCACCATTGCCAGGATCGCCCAGAGGACACGGTGGAGCACACGGTGGAGGTCTGCCCCGCTTGGGCGGAGCACCGCCGTGTCCTCGTAGAGGCGATTGGCAGCGACGGCGACCTCTCGCGTCCGGCCCTGGTGCAAGCCATGGTCCGGGGCGAGAGGGAGTGGGAGGCAGTCACCTCCTTCTGCGAAGCAGTCATGCTAGCGAAGGAGGTGGCGGGACGGTTCAGGGAGAGAGCCTCCCGTCTCAGCCATCGCGGGGGACGCCCCAGGCGTCGGGAGCCGCGTGACGACTCCCGGCCACCGTAGGCGCGGGCCTGCGGGCGGAGAGTAATGGGTAGCTCACCGTCCGATCAGGACCAGGCCCGTGCCGGACGGCGCGTACGTGTTCCACGCGCGCCTCAAAGAGATGTCAGCATCGGGGAGGCGCCCCTTAGGGCCGAAGCCTGCCGGGTCAGGGGGATTGTCCGAAAGGGTTACCGCTGGCCTAGAACATAAAGGGCTAAGGAAGGAACACGGGTGGGTTTTAGTCAGTAAGAGTCTGACACTCCCTTCCGCTCCACCCAGAGCGGGAGGAGTCATTTGATGATTTCCCATCCGCAAAAAAAAAAAAAAGGCATCGATATGTAGGTGACAGAAATGATTTCTTCACCAAGTTCTTTTCACCATTAAACACGCAATTTAATGACACTTCCAGTAAAAACTAAAGGTGTTTATACAAAGTTTTCATTCAGTGACTGGGCGACTCCAGGTATTCGTAAAAGCAGGGAAAAACTTTTTGAACTTTATAGCCTAAAGCAACATATGAATAATACAAGCTTTCATCAGTATGTTGCAAAATATTCAAAAACTTTTAAAAATATGTGCCAAATAGCTAAAGCTGTTTATATTAGCAATAAAATAATATCAGCGGAAGATAAAATAAATTACATTACATTACATAATCAGCCTATAGGTAATGTTCCCACTGCTGGGACACAGGCCTTCTCTCGGTGAGAGGAAGTGGGCCGTAATCCACCACGCGGGCCCAGTGTGGGTTGGTTTGAATTTTTGGTTCTAGAACATGCCGGTTTCCTCACGATGTTTTCCTTCACCGTTTTGAGAGCAGTGGTGATGAAATAATTTACACAAAAAGTAAAGCGCCTGTCTGGGTTCGAACCTACAACCTACAACTCGTAAGTCGCGGCCGTTTACCACTGGGACACCACTCTCTGATCATCACTCTCTGAAAAAATAAATACTATCTGGCAAATTAAATAATAAAATAGGTAAAAAAAAAGCGTAATACTGAATTTAATTTAGAGGCTGCACATAGCCCCATCAACTCAGATGTAGAAATAACTCAGGAATTTAAAAACTTTTTGCTAATATTGCCCTTAAGAGCGTTTACGCCGTTCGGCATATCATACAAACTTTCAAGCCCTTATTTTTCGAAATGAATGAACCGATTTTAATGAAACTTTATACGCATAAGCAAGATATAAAGGTCTAAAAAGTTAGTAGAGAACATTTTCGAAATGTCTTATTTAAAAAAAGATAACTGGAAATCTCTGTTTCTATGGAAAATTTAAAATCGGTCTAATTTGGCTGTAACACTATTATTCGAAAATATTCTCTACTAACTTTTTAGACCTGTGTATCCTGCTTATGCTTATGAAGTTTAATTAAAATCGGTTCATTCATTTCGAAAAATAAGGGCTTGAAAGTTTGTATGGAATGCCGTACGCTCTTAAACTAACTGAAGCTTTAAATTCCTCCCCCGCGCTTTACTTTAAAATAATGTAAAGGCATGCCCTTTGGAGTTTAGGTTTCACCATACAAACCCCAGACTATTTAAATTAAATTAAAATTTATAATTAAATTATGTAAATACTTCAAAACCATAATCGATTACGTGCGCCAGTGTGTCCCATGCTTTTGAAATGAAGGGCATTGCAGGGGCTACTAGAATCAATTCTATTTTTAGGATTACGTACAAAAATGGTAAAACGAAACCGTTATGGTGAGACTCAGTCTGTCTATCTGTTACAGCTAAATATCTCAAGAACTACTAATGCAACTTGAAATTTAGGATCGTTTTAGATGACGTTTGCCCAACTATTTTGCAAATAAGAAAGAAATAAAAATACACACATCAAAAGTGTCTAGGGATCAAGCATTTTTATGCGGATTTCTTGAGATTGAGATGTGGCTTTGTAATAAATTTATGATTTTATAAATTTATATGGATCCTTTTTGGTGCATTTCATAATTTGAATCAGGAACTGTGAATCAAATTCGAGTAAAAGATGAAAATCAGCTGTCAATATTTTCCCTATAAAAACATACAACGCATTGAAGACATTATTAGTGCTACTGTTTCCCTACTACTGATTAAAACCAACGTTATTATGGAGCGGCGACGTCATTTAAGCAGGGAAGAAATGCTCAGAGCCGTGGGAATGATAGAAGCTGGTTCCCGGCAACGTACTGTGGCTTTAGCTCTGAATACAAGTCAGAGTGTTATCAGTCGACTTTGGACACGTTACCGAAGCACTGGTACCGTGGCTGAGCGCCATGGAGGACGGTATCGCTGCACCACACGGAGACAAGACCGATACATTCAAATCTTAACTCGAAGAGCTCCAACAATAACCGCCATGATGTTAGCCGTGAGGCTTCATCACTCTTCAGGGAACTTAATTAGCGACCAAACAGTCAGAAACCGCTTGCATGAAGTGAACCTTCATTCCCGAAGACCGCTACGGGTACCACCTATAGCAATGCACAATCGTAGGATTCGATATCAATGGGCTCTTGAACACAGAAATTGGGCAGAAGAACAATGGCGTTTCGTGTGCTTTTCTGATGAGTCTCGTTTTGGTATGAGACCGGATACAAGACGTATACGACACTGGAGAACCCCTGGACGCCAACAGCGATTAAAATCCTGCCAGGAAGTCCATCCTTATAGTGGTGGTACCATCATGGTATGGGCGGGTATTTGGATCGGCGGAAGAACTGAGTTGATTTGGATCAGAGGCAACCTCAACGCTCAAATTTATGCTGAGACGATTGTATCAGACGTCATCGTTCCTCTACAAGTGCAAATCGGTCCCTTATTTCAGTTAATGCATGATAATGCACGACCGCACACCGCAAGAGTTGTAAGACAGACTCTCGCCGCAGCTAACATCAATGTCCTGCCCTGGCCTGCTCAGTCGCCAGACTTGAACCCGATTGAGCATGCATGGGATATGCTACAGAGAAGAGCTCTGCCGAATATGGAGGGTATCCTGTCGCAAGAAGACCTTTTTTTGTTGTTGCAACGAACATGGGCGGCCATTCCACAGCGTGATTTGGATGAACTCATTTTGAGTATGCCAAACCGATGTTCTTGTGTTGTTAGTGTTCGCGGTAGAAACACGGATTATTAATTGTTTAAGTTACCCAATAAAATTTTAAAGAAAACTGTTATTTCAGTCTTTTTTTCGAACTTTTGTGTTAGTGGTTCAAATGTCAAAAATCCCTTTATTAGGAAAATGGCAAATTTCTTTATTAATGCAAAGGTGACTTGGTTTATCGTTACTGTGACAAACGAAAACACTTTATTTGATGAATCCTTAAAGAAAATTTTAATTAATATCAATCAGGAGAAAAGTTATTGCAAAAATATATGTTGATCCCTAGACACTTTTGATGTGTGTATTTGTATATTTTTTGCAACAGGGACTGAAAGGGGGTCTGAAAAATTCGAAGTGAGGCTACTAGGGCATGTGAGAATTTGCAAACTGCGCTCTTTCATATGATATCCCATCATATGAAAGAGCGCAGTTTGCAAATTCTCAAACATTTTTTCTTGCTTTTTTAGGCCTCATAGTTTTCGACTTCTGATGAAAAATGTAAAAAAATAGCTTTCCCCCTTATCTCCAAAGTTTGCAAAGAGAAAAATCTGAAATTATTCTATGTGATAGAAGTTTATGTAAAGATTACAGGAAAAATAAAACGAAGTCTCTAAATAGCACACTTTTTCAGTAGTCATCAACTAAAGTTACATTATTGTCATCAACAAAAGTCAACAGAAATTATCAACAAAAGTTACATTATTATCCACTATCGGTCAAGAGATGGCGCTGACATAAAACTGCAATATTCTACACCCCAGTGCAGTGTTAAAATTATCTGATGATTATAGGCCTCGCCGATGAAAAATTAAAAACATGATAGTACGAACCCTCGGTGCGCGAGTCCGACTCGCTCGTGACCAGTTTTTTTTGTAAATGTTAACGTTCAAAAGCGCCTTTTATGTGCCTATTTGAAATAAATGATTTAACTTTGACTTTGAGCTACATTTTTAGCTCAATTAAATCCCAATGGGTCGATTTAACTACGATACTTTTTCGCATGGTATTCTGGCCCACGCATTCGGCTAAGTTTTCCACTACTGTTCCTACTCCGTGTAATATGGGCCGCGGACCAGAGGTCAGTTGCCCCCTAACCCACCAGTCTCATTACTTTATCTGAACTAATCCTAAATAAACTTTCATTTTCTAGCTATATTTTCAAGAATCAATATCATTAAAAGTGTAGCAGCAAAATAATTTTTATTTCTGGGAATTTCTTTAATAGGCGTGCCATTTCCACGAATAAAACGCTAAGGATCTTCACTACCTCGCTGAGAATTTCATAGTTATCATAGTTAGCTGTTAGCAAGTGTAACAAGGAGGGAAAATATTAAGACACGTCAAAATCTCGGTTCTGGGTAATAATTACCAACTATCTAAACTGTACATGTTCTATTGTTAGAATATTATTAATAGCTTGAGGCAACATTTATATAGTTTTTATTGGTAATTTATTTTCTTTTGTCTTTGTTTTGTTACTGATTGTTATCATTATTAAATATTGTAGTTATTCACAATTCAAGCTTAAACGGTCACAACTAAGCTTAAACAGTCGTGAGCGTGCAAACCCTCCCGTCTCTGGTACGTACAAAATGAACCCAGAGCTTCTAAGACTCAGAAACACATTCCACAACTTAATCTTCGAAATTGCCAACACAATTACTTTTCAACTATATTATTCTTTCATGCCAAGCGACACTGTGACTGATACATATTTTAATAAAACTTTTGTCAGAACAAAAAACCTGGGACACACCGGCGCACGTAATCCACATTATTTCCGAGCAGCATTTAAAGTTTCATTCCCGGTGTCACAGACAGTACCCACTGCGGCCCCGAAATAGAGGGAGAGACGGGTAAAATGAAATATAGGCGGGCGCGAGCGCCGCGGAGCGGTTTTATTACCGCTATGTGTAAAGCTTGTAGAAAAAAGTTACTCTCAACTCATTTTTTTATTTGGGCAACACAGGGACGTCTGAAGTTCGGTTGGAGGTGCAAAGAGGCAAGATTCAGTGCACAAGTATTCTCGTTATAAACACCTGGCTAGGTACTTGATCGATCGAGGAAAAATTATTGTTTCTTAGCTGCGAAAGGTACACAACTAGAACATATATTTTTCAATAACTTCGACGATAACGGTTTCTTCTAGAATTTTTTAATGCTGTTGTAAAAGTGCAATTTTATCTATTGCGACATTAAAAGTAAGTAATATGTTTGCCTAGATTGTGAGTTTACAAAAAGTTTAACAGGCAGTGTCATCAAATTAACATAGTGGAACACTCAAAAATATCGCCCCCGTTTTCTCAACCAAGATGTTGCTTACATTGCGCCCCATGCACGCTTCAAATCCACATCTGTCGTAAGGAATGAGGTGATGATAATTTTTTCTTCGTTTCGCTTTTCCCCTTGAATATTGCTCTCCAAACGTCTTTATTTGCAGCCGCGCGTAATTGTCGAAAAGCGAAATAATGGCGGGCTTACAACCACCCTCGGCTCTGTGTTCGGAGTTTAATATAACTTTTTTAAGGTTTCTTGGAATTTCTGTTGTTGAAAGGTGAATGGAAATGATCATTGTATTTGTTCTGGTGTATCTTGTCTGTTTATTTTTGTAAGAGAGCGCTATAGGAAATAAAATGAATGATGCATCGTGGTGCAGAATTGGAAGTAGGTATTGGACATTAGTTTAAAAATGGAACTAGATGAAGCTGTCATATTTCAAACTCTATTTTCATTTCATAATTTATTATTTTGGAGCTTTGAATTTGATTTCTATGTAACTATCAAAAGATTGTACTAAAATAATAAATAATAATGTTATTATTTTAGTCCAATTTATAAAACACTTTCTGACTTATTTCACTTGACCGAATCAAGAGGAACAATTTTATTTGTAAACCCAATTTTGTAACGAAGTCTCTTATCAATAGAACAAACCTATTACATTTATCGCAATACAAAGATTGGGTAAAGTCACTTTCGTAACATAACGTGTTTATTTATTAAACTAAAACCCAAGTCACTCGGAACCTTTCACTCCCCTTCCATAAATTATACAAAAACATATTACAATTACACCCACAGTATATGTAATAATGTCAGGTAAAATTCAAGGGTGCTCGGAGTTTAATCAAGGCAGCTCGTCTGCTAATAAGTCGACCCGAGGCGTTGTTAACAAGGGCTTATGTATGTACCACGTATGAAGATTTGAATTAGTGGACGTGGGGGGTTGTAGCGGCGGAGTAAAAATAAGAGAAGGAAACTTTGTATTAGTAAATGGCTCGTTGTTTAGAGATTTTAAGTTTGTGTGTAGGTGTACCTGTGCTGGTGAATTGATTGAAAAATAATTTAAATAATTTTGATAATTTTAATAATTTAAAAAATAATTTTAATAATTGTATATTTGGAATTCTAAATAAAATAAGAGAAGGAAACTTTGTATTAGTAAATGGCTCGTTGTTTAGAGATTTTAAGTTTGTGTGTAGGTGTACCTTTTTTTTTTTTTTTTTTTGAGGATGGGAAATCATCAAATGACTCCTCCCGCTCTGGGTGGAGCGGAAGGGAGTGTCAGACTCTTACTGACTAAAACCCACCCGTGTTCCTTCCTTAGCCCTTTATGTTCCGGGCCAGCGGTAACCCTTTCGGACAATCCCGCTGACCCGGCAGGCTTCGGCCCTAAGGGGCCCCTCCTCGATGCTGACATCTCATTGAGGCGCGCGTGGAACACGTACGCGCCGTCCGGCACGGGCCTGGTCCTGATCGGGCGGTGAGCTACCCATTACTCTCCGCCCGCAGGCCCGGTGTAGGTGTACCTGTGCTGGTGATTTGATTAAAAAAAATTTGTAGGGTTTATCGATTTTTATAAAATTTTAAGATGTTTGTGTTTCTACTTTGACATTTTTAGTTTTGATTTTGTTCTCTGGTGTTATAAATTGAGATCGGTTGCTAAGAAGGTATTTTTAAGAAAGAGTTTCAATGGTTCGGTTTTGATAGTTGTTATAACATTAATAAAAAGTTAACTTCAAGTAGCGGCCATCACTTGTTTGTACCGCACTAAAACTAAGATACTGTGATTACCATCACCTGTTGCAAGTTATACGTTTTCACCCCGACATCCCTAATTTGGAAATGCGCCACTCGTAATAAAAGGAATCCAATCTGCGTAGGAGGATTGAAGAATCGGAGGACGTACAACGAAGTTCATATAAAATTGGGAACAAGTCTTGATGCTTTCCATACTTGACCTTTAAAAGCTTGTATAGGAGATAAAAATTGTTCCTCTAAACTACTTTAAAAGTCCGTAATAAAAGAGGGAATCTAAATATTGAAACAGAAGATTAATTGGTTCTGTTATCTGAGTTGTTAGAGCTATCAATTTTTTTTAAATGTCTAGGAATAATTAATTAGTTGATCGAATCCAGTTGTGGAATATTCAATACTAGTAGGTACTACAGATTTACGTTAATTGTGCAACATACAAGATTCAAACTAACGACCGGTACGATGACCTAAACAAATCATACATTAGCAGCAGCTCATAGTGGGAACTGTTGAACATGGCCCTCCAAATCGTCCTTGCGATTGTCAGAGATGACAAAACCATAACACTAAACAAAGAAACCTAAACTCAGTTTATCAGACTCCAATCGATCGCAGACAAACATCAACATGTTTTCAAAATAACGCAAAATTCCGCAAATCACAGCCTGCTCCAGAATATTATTCATTTGCTAATCTATTCAGATACATTAATGATCCCGAATTCCACATCTCATGTAACTAATTCGAACAGTGTTTTATCCAAATTGGCTAAAGACAAACACTGAGATAGTTGAACCGGTTATAAATCAGAATCAACTTCGCGTTCTAGTTTGGTGCGACTCTCGTCCATAATACGAAGATATTAAAGTCGGATATTGTGTGAGTTGAATAAATTAAAAGAAGTTCTCCCGGTTCCAGTGTAATTTCCTTACAAGATGGCGTAAGGAAGGCGCTGTAGCGTAGTCATTTTTAGGAGGCTATTAATAATTTACGCTCTGTGCTAGGGGGTTACTCGAAAAGTTGGCACGGTGATTGTTTAGGACTTGTTTAAACTTAAACTACGTAAGTGTGAAAAGGAGATGAATTTTAGAGTATGCCTTTATAACTCGATTTGCTTTTTCAACTTTTGGCAAGATAAGTTTCAAGGAAAAAACTTCCTTGAAAAAGAAAAGATGACTTTAATGGAAAAAAATATGTGTAAAGAAAAGAAGAAAGTTAGAAACAATACCCAAAGCATCCACCTCCACCCATTTTTCCTTTTTCCAATGAACATCTATTTTCTCCATTAATAGATCTGTCTGACTTTGTCCAATGTGTAACACAATCATAAAACGAAAAACGATATCATGGCGTATTTATAGAACGCAGGTAATGTGGTACAAAAACATTTATTTTAACACTAAGGAGCATTAAAACTACACCCTTATCAAATCCACAAAACAGTAAATCCCTGATTTCCCTACGGGTTGGGGTTCAAACGAAATAAGCTTATCATAAGATCCGGAACCCGCTATACTATGGATAAAAGGAAACTGGCCGGAAAGTAATAGAATAACACAATTTTGAAATAATGCGAAAATTGCCATTAAAAATTAAGAAGGCAGAAAAAAAAAATTATGACGTTTCATACAAGTATCTCACTATCGGAATTCTAAAATATACCAGCGTAAGACTATCAGAAAACCAACGAACAATATTTTTATTCCATTTTTAATTAACGCAAAAAGGAGTATTAAAAGCTTCTCCAGGAGTAACGTTATCCTAAGTACGTCCGGAGTAGCCTCTGCAATCAGTTCCGCTTGTAACACTGCGGACTGAGTAATCTCTGTATCCTGGGTTTTTCTTCCTTTTCTCATTCACCCCGCGTGCTTATTACTATACAAAGTGATGTCTCTCCGTGGAGTGTGTCTGCCGGTTCTTCTCCATAGGAAATGGCCAATTAGACCCTTCCTCCTTTCCTTTAGATTATTTCTGAAGTTTCATAAGTCCCCATGTAGGTTTATGTGGAATTAATATATTTTGGGTTTTTCTCCTACAGTTAAGTAAGTAAAGATACAGTTTGAACTTCAGGGCTAATTATCACCTTAATAATTATGTACTTTGGCTACTTTGAGCCGTTTGGGGTCGAAACGCTCGGGTCATGGGGCCCGAGTGCGCGTCTCCTTTTTAAGGAAATTTCTCGCCGGCTGGTCGACACTTCACGTGACCAGAGGGCTGGGTCGTTCTTTGGCCAAAGAATTAGCATTGCCAATCAACGTGGCAATGCTGCCAGTCTTCTGGGCATGTTTCCGGATGACAGCGATGCGGACGAGTACTTCGACGCCTATGTTTTTTAGGGTTCCGTATAAAAACGGAACCCTATTACTAAGACTTCGCTGTCTGTCCGTCTGTCCGTCTGTCCGTCTGTCCGTCTGTCCGTCTGTCTGTCTGTCTGTCACCAGGCTGTATCTCAAGAACCGCGATAGCTAGACAGTTGAAATTTTCACAAATTATGTATTTCTGTTGCCGCTATAACAACAAATACTAAAAACAAAATAAATTAAATATTTAAGGGGGGCTCCCATACAACAAATGCGGTTTTTTTGCCCTTTTTTGCTCGATATCAAAAATGGCAACAGGTAGGCACTTGAAATATTCACAAAATATTCAGTTGTATTTTAACTTTAATAATAAATAATAAAATTAAAATAAAATAAATATTTAAGGGGGGCTCCCATACAACAAACATGTTTTTTTCGGCGTTTTTGCCTTGTGGTACGGAACCCTTCGTGTGCGAGTCCAACTCACACTTGGCCAGTTTTTTTTTTTTTTGGTTGTATTTGTATAATAAGTTAGTTAGTCATTTAATTTAGTATTCTAGTGTAAATAGTTTGTCGTCGTTGTCGTCGTTTCAGCCGATAGACGTCCACTGCTGGACATAGGCCTCCCCCAATTTTGGGGGGGTTTGCCATAATCGCCACGCTTGGCAGGCGGGTTGGCGATCGCAGTATGGTATGATGGTGGAATGCATAGAGAACGCTGCTGCCCATTCTCCGGTACGACCCTTAGTCGCCTTTTACGACACCCTCGGGAAGGAAGGGGTATGGTGCTATTCTTTAAGTCCGGCACCACACAGACAGTTTGTAATAATAATAATAAATAAATCATAAACCAAAAAAAAAAGAAATCCTACTCAGGACTTATAATCCTACTGTACGGCCGGCAAATTAAAATCCGCCGTGTTCTTATACCGCGCACCACCTTCGATCCAGTCCACACTTCACTGGCTTGAGAGTTGCGAAGTTTCTCCCCTTTTGTTACTTTTTCATAACAATAACTAATTTTGTTGGTTAATTAAGCAACTGAGAAATGTTTGCCGTGCTGAAAATTTTAATGTTTCAATACAGGTCTGGGGATTACAAGAGTCAAAGTTTTCTAGTTAGCTAAGTTGTGTTACTCCTACTTTTGCTGCCACGCCATTGGGGTTTAGCCGAGGTAAAGGTACATGTTTCATACTTTGGTATTTTGGATTTGTTTTGTTTTAGTTATATTTGGCTTTTGTAATTTTTTATTTTGTTGTGTGGTTTCTGATGCCTTTACGGTACTTTATGTCATCATCATTTCAGCCGAAAGACGTCCACTGCTAAAGCCTGGCCTTCCCCAAGCACCTCCACTTCGAACGGTTCTGTGCTTCTAGAATACAACGGGTTCCTGCTGCCTTCACAAGGTCATCGGATCACCTTGTTTTCCTTCCAACGCTACGTCTTCTGGTACGCGGTCGCCACTCCAGAACCTTTCGGCCCCATCGGCCATCTATTCTGCGAGGAATGTGCCTTGCCCACTGCCACTTAAGTTTGGCAATTCTTCGGGCTATTTCGGTTACCTTGGTTCTCCTGCGGATCTCTTCATTTCTGATTCGATCATGCAGGGATCTCCAAGCATAGCCCGCTCCATTTCTCTTTGTGACTTTTAGCCTTTTAAATCTACATAAAAAAATAAACATCATTAGTTCTGCGAGGCAGAGAGGCGGGGATTGCGGCAGACTACGTAGGAGATTGCGGGACGAGTTGGGTATGTTCCGTCAAAACTGGAAGGTGGACATGCGGGCTCGCGAAATATGAAAGGAATGGAGAGAGGCCTTTGCCCAGGAATGAGGCAGCGTAGGCTAATAAAAAACATTTTTTGCAAAGTGACAACCCTTTAGTGAACAGCACCACAGGTGGGTGATAAAATCTGATGCTGCAGATCATCGTTGATCAGTCAAATTGGGAGTCACAATAATGTTTTAGTGGGTGACTATACTGATGCCCCACTATCTTGCTGAATGCAATCTTAAGTTGTTTTGCATAGAATACGTCAACTACTTAAAGACAAAGGAAAACGAGCACAGAAAGTTAACGTTTGCTCCAAATAAAATAGGCGCATAATCTCGTCATTTGTACCCCTTCCTTTTTACCGGTACCGATTATTTAGACACCCACGACTTCATTTCTTATCCATCTCAGATGTTAAAATGCGAGTTTGAATAAAACTGTTATAATAAGTGATGTTGCCTCGAGTTCTGTTCACTCGGGCGCAAAGATAAGTGCTATTTATATCTTTCGAGGATAGGAAACTGGGAAGTGAATAAGCAGACGTATATTACACTGTTTCTATGGAAACGGATAGCTGTATGTATAAGACTTGAATAGTGATAACAGTTTCTGTAGAAATTCAGTTTATTTTGTGGAATATTATAAAACTAACTGACCCGGCGAACTCCGTACAGTCACTCAGCCAGCCGCTCTGCCGCTGCTTTTTAAATCTTTGATATCTTCTAGGATATTCATATTAATGATATGCTGTAAAGGGAAATTTTGATCTACATGAAATGCACAACGTATCTAATGTATTAAATTGGATAATGAATAATACTGTATTGTTAGAAACAGCTGGTAAATAATCCATAATTTTTTTGTAATAATATGTAAAAGATAAAAATGGTTACTGTGGGTTATCCTTAGGAAATAAACATATCCCATTGCGGATTTTTTATCGATCTTTTTAAGATATTCAATTCCGTAGTACATTAATTTGATGTATCTCATAAGGTTTAGCCAGCGTTTGCAATGTAAGCGCACAAAAATATGTTTGTTACGACATCACATTACAAATCTTTGAATTTCTCGGCTTTTCTCTACTATAATATGCATGTATTATACTCATAAACCTTTCTCTTGAATCACTCTATCTATTGCTGAAAACTGCATTAAAATCTGTTGCTCAGTTTAAAAGATCTAAGCTTCCAGACAGCGGGAGCAACTTTGTTTTATACTATGACGTGAAGATCTATGATAAGTATTATACTCGTAAGTAATTTCGAGATCATTACAATGAACAGCACATGCCCGTAAATGACGTGAAATGGTATAAATGTCACGCAATTACAGACTGCAGAGCACATCAACGTCCACCAGAGGATGGAATATCGATGTAGATTTAGAGCAATTATAATTAGCTTTGTTGTGTTCTGGAAAACAAAGTACCTAGAATCTCATACCAACCCACCTTTTTATAAATGAAAGAATAAGGGCCAATATCAGGGTCAATAAGTTAGTAACAAAGCAACAACAAACTATCCAATCAGAAGGCAGTCAGGTACCAAACAATCGTATAACTAACAACATGTTTTTATCTAAACAGTGGAAAAATCACGGTATTCCTGAAAAGTGTTAGGCCCTGGGTCCCGTGCGAGCGTGTCGCGCAAATTCCCCCGCTTTGTGCCCAAATAGGGCCGGTCCCCTGGCACGAGACCCCGGGGACATTCTCCTGTATTGAAAATGTCGGGTCAACCCTCCTACAAACCGGGTAGTTTTATTTTATTGAAAAGGCCTCGCGTTACGTTACTGCAGTAGTCCCGATGAATTTTTGGCAACTTTTTTCGTTTTTATGTCGGCACTGTTTTTAGACGTAATTGCTGCCTAAATATTTGGATGCAGCTTTCGATTCGATCTTGTTTGTTTTGCAGTTTTGTTTTGGTCTTTCATTTTGCGGGAATATGAAGAGCCGTCATTGTTATTGGTTGTTTGCAAATCAATCCCACATTTTTGGGAAGCGCGCAACTGACATGACAGTTTAATATTTTTTTACAATAATAAGACCAGTATTGGGGTCGGCTTCCCGTCTAAATGGATGTAGCTGAATACTGGTATTCATCATCATCATTTCAGCCGAAAAACGTCTACTGCTGGACATAGGCCTCCCCCAATTTTGGGGGGGGGGGGCTTGCCATAATCGCCATGCTTGGCAGGCGGGTTGGCGATCGCAGTATGGTATGATGGTGTAATGCATAGAGAACGCTGCTGCCCATTCTCTGGTCTCCCTTAGTCGCCTTTTACGACACCCACGGGAAGTATGGGGTGGTGCTATTCTTTAAGTCCGGCCGGCACCACACAGACAATACTGGTATTAAAGAAACATAAAAAAACCGATCCATGTAAAATACCAGTATTTTACATGGAGCGACTGCCTATCTGACCTTCACAGCCCAGTTACTGGGTAATACGATACCCCTTCCTAAGACTGGTTCCTAGACTTATAAGGAGGTAGTCATTAAGACAAAAGAGAGGTCAGATTTGTAGATCATTGACAGTTGTTACAGGTATAACGACAGTCAAAGATTTACGAATAGCAGCCGGGATCGACTGCTTAGCATATTTTACGACACACGGAGGGATCCCACTGTGTGTGTGTGTCATTTTTTCACCCATCCACGAATCGACCGCGGCCAATGTAGCTTAACCTTCGATAGACCCATGCGGCTGCTATCATTTAGCTACAAGCTTCTTCCGTTACATAATCAATACTTATTTACGAGACAAGAACATAAATCAGCCTATCTCATCCAAGAGGATTGACAGGTGCCCAGTTGCGTCTTCGCTAGCAAACACTACAAAATCGCCCAAGAAAGGGGGATGAAACATCTCAAAAATCTAAACAACTACCAATTCAAAAAAAACTATTACTCACTGGCTAGAAAATTAGAGTTATTCCGGCCCTACGAAGAAACAGAACATCTATTCGGCAGCGTTACATGATACCCAGTCACATTCACCCTCACTCTCCGCTGAACGCTGGTAATTTACTACCAACTCTTTTATTGTTATGTATTATATTTTTTTCTCTTGCCATTTGTATACCTACGTTTTAATGCATGCCATAACTATAACGTATCTCATTTTGTCTATTGCGCTTCTTTACCATATTGCTCATAAATTGGCTCTTGTGATACAGGAACTCCTAGTACAAGAGCCAGGGCTACGCTGATGCTCGTGTCTTGAAGTGAAATTTGATATTAAATAAATAAATTATTATTAAATTAATAACCCTATTTATTTTAACTCTTACATTAAAAATACCTGTATGTGTGGTGCCGCCGGACTTAAAGAATATCACCACCCCATACTTCCCGTGGGTGTCGTAAAAGGCGACTAAGGGTCTAACTGGAGAATGGGCAGCAGCATTCTCTATGCATTCCACCACCATACCATACTGCGATCGCCAACTCGCCTGCCAAGCGTGGCGATTATGGCATACCCTCCCCCTTTTGGGAGAGGCCTATGTCCAGCAGTGGACCTCTTTCGGCTGAAATGATGATGATGATGATGATTAAAAATACCTATTTATTGTATAGCGTGGATATTGATAAACAGACTTCCTAGGTTCGGCAAAATGGTAAAATTAGTGTATTACTAGCTGTGCCCGCGACTTCGTCCGCGTGGAATAGTGACTTTTCGGGCAGCATATTTTGAATTACATTTTTTTTTTTTGGGATTTGCTGTCCGAACCCTCAGAGAACTCAGGCGAATTTCCCTATCAGTGAAAGTCTCACTCACGCAATAGTGCTTGAGCTTCACGATCGGCAGTGAGACGTATTTCTCGTTCTTCCTGTGTTTCCTGAGACCGAGCATTTGCTGTCCGAACCCTCTGAGAACTCAGACGAATTCCCCTATCAGTGAAAGTCTCAGACTCACGCGATAGTGCATGAACTTCACGATCGGCAGTGTGACGTATTTCCCGTTCGTCCTGTGTCTCCTGGGATCGACCATTTGTTGTCCGTACTCTCTGGGAGCTCAGGCGGGTTTCCCTGTCAGCAAAAGTCTCAGACTCACTCGATAGCGCGTGAGCTTCGCGATCGACAGATAAACGTGCGTTTCGTTTTCCCTATTTCGAGTTGTCATCTTTCGAGAAGGATTTGAACTCAGTCGAGATTCTCGCTGAGTCGAAGTTTCTGCAGCACGAAACCTAGCCTGATGTTCCCGAGTTGCAGAGAGCCTTGCCTCACGACCTTCCTCAGATTCCTGTGATCGAACTAATCTCATCCTTTTAGCATTTCTGCTACATTGGGAGAGGTTGGATCTTCTTCGAGGCATTCTTACAATAAAATAGTGCTTACTACTTAACACACAGTTATTTAGTAAACACGTACTATCGTAAACAATTAACTTATATATATTTACAGATTATTATACAGTCTAAAATACAGATTATTATACAGTCTAAAATTATCACAGTTTAAGTAATAAGTGTTAATACGTGCAAACCAAACGTACTAACTTTATAAAACAAAAGAATTGCTAGAAAAATTAATTACTAACCTGAGCTAAGGAACTTATACTTAATAAAGAAAATCAAGAAAAGAAATGCCTAACCTATACCAAATACTTATAATATTTATATACAAACCCTAAATACAAATTAAGATAAGTATACCGAAAATCAGGGAAAGAAATGCCTAACCAATAAAAAATGCTTACAATATTTATTTACGAACCCTAAATATAAATTAAGATAAGTAAATACCCCAAAAATCAAGGAAAGAACCGCCTAACCTATACCAAATACTTACAATATTTATTTACAAAATTTTAAAGAAAATTAAGAAAAAGAACCTAACCTACAAACCCTCAAATATCATCATCATTTCAGCCGAAAGACGTCCACTGCTGGACATAGGCCTCCCCCAAAAGGGGGGTTTGCCATAATCGCCACGCTTGGCAGGCGGGTTGGCGATCGCAGTATGGTATGGTGGTGGAATGCATAGAGAACGCTGCTGCTCATTCTCCGGTACGCCCCTTAGTCGCCTTTTACGTCACCCACGGGTAGTATGGGGTGGTGCTATTCTTGAATGAATTGAATGCAAACAGTCAATATTCAAGTGAATCGCAATAATCGAATCCAACTATTCGCCTATACTCTCCAGGATACCTACATACGTGCGTTCGCTACGAATAACTGAATCGTTATGGCAGTGGGGCGTTTTGTTTTGTTTTTTGTGAAATGGTTTTCACAGTTCAACCTGAGCGGTTGTCGACTGCTTAACCGGGCTTTCCTGTGGATGCCTCAATAAATTAAGGCCTCCAGTCAGGGCATAATACACTTATAAACTTAACTACACAATATAAACTTAATAACTAAGCGACTACACGCTAAGGGCACCCCCTGTGGGGTACGGACCTCGGCTTAGGGCGTCGCTGGGAGAGGGTAGCAAGGGCTGGATCGGAATTATGGCAGCGGCGCGGCTCTCAGCGCGCTTTATATAGCCACGGACGCACAGGCGCGAGGCGTGTACGTACTCTGATAGAATACCTTAACAAATGTTCGCCGTGATTCTTTAAATTGACATAACTTTTTTATTTATGAACCGATTGACATGAAATAAACACTAAATGTTAAGTGAAGCTTACTACAATATATTAGTGAAAACCGCATCTAAATCGAATAAGCCGTTTCTGATATTAGCGTGCACAAACACACAGACAAACAGACAAAAAAAAATCTAATTACAATTTCGGGTTTGGCATCCATATAAAAACAACCCCTGCTACATTTTTTTATATATTTCCATTGTACAGACACCATTTTTCTACAATTTTATTATATGTATAGATTACGCTAGTGAAATTATCTGATAGGCGAATAGAAATGTGTTTCATTGAAACGTAACTACGGATGTTCTAATTTCGTCCTGCAGCCGACAGTAGATTTAGTGTGGCTTTGAAACAACCCGCCCATGATTGTACGGTTACGTACGTTAGAATTAGACGTATTAAACGTTTAGATTTTGACGTTACGTTAACGCAGTTTGTAACGTTTATTTCTTTTTGAGAACACGCTGTTGCGTGATCTCAAAAAGTCTAATTGGTTTCTTCTAATTAACGTTTGTTATTGTGTCAATAACTACTTTTTTAAATGAGACTTGACAGATAAAGTTTTTAATTAAAGCCTTGACTTTTAAATGCTTAATTTTGATATAAAATGCCTACCTTGAATGAATGAATGAATTGCACAGATCCCAGCGTGGCTAAACCAGACTCGATTAATCGAATGAACGCCAAGATTCGCACTAGCTCCTGTAGCCTCATGTTCATGGTGCTACAGCGACCATTGTATATCAAGGAGTAGACCGGGGGGCGCGGTAATGGTAGGGAAGACGTGGCCGTAGGATAGGTAACGATTTAAGAGCCTACAGGATATGCATCCCAGAGAAAGCATAGGACTAGTGGAGAGATGGGTAATTATTATCTATGGATGGGCATCTTTTATCGACCTTGCTGCCAGGTTGGTTCAGGTCAAGCTTCATCCCCCCTGGTGGGTTCCCGCATTGTCGAGGCGGGGGGGCTTAGTAGCCGTGGCTTGGTCACCCACGGTGATGCGAAGAGGAACCCGAGGAGGGGCCGCTCGTCAGGGCTTTTGCCGATAAGCCGACGACGTAGCGGCCAACAAGTAGGTTGCGGTGCCGCTTGGGCGACATCGCAACTGAAGCGGGCCGCGACGTCGTATGGGAGGCATCGCGGCTGAGGGTTGGAGCCCGCGGCGGGAGAGAAGTGCCGGTATTGCGGTGCGCCGCTCTCCCTACCTTCCGCGGCCTTGACGGGGTCGCCACCGTCTGATGGCGGACGCGGTGGGGCCGCAGGGGAGGAGGAGTGTTGGTATGACGTTGGCCGCTCTCCCTATCCTCTGCGGCCGAAAATTGGCAGGTGGCGGGGCCAATAACTTGACCTGTCGCAGGGGAACCAAGGGTGCCCAGACACGGGGCCATCTGGCGCCCATGTGCTGGTTTGGTCCCTAGGGTTGTCACGGCGTGCTATGTGTTCTGGTGCGCCGGTGATGGGGTTTACTCCCCAGACGAGGGTCCGGTAACGGACAGCCGCGGCGGGTTCACGGATGAGTGCTAACGCGTGCCCGTGTTCCCGCCGTAAGCGGCAGCGGAGGACACCGTGGAGTTTTAGTGGGTTAGAGCCACATAACTGCACTATCTCCCCGTGGTAGTGCAGAATGCATGAGCATTTCTCCACGATAAAAAAAAAGGTCGATCTTCATCCTATTTGCGGGGTTCTACTGCTTTCTCGGTTTCTTTGTATGTCATTGCTCTGCTGTGTTATTTTGTTTCAGATGTTGCTGTTTTCAAAGTCTTCGTCACTACTATAGTCGTTTCGCTACTATCCGTTTCGGTTTTTTGTACATCTCACTAGCAGCGATCTTGATCTTACTTGGGTCTTCCACTGTATCCATCCTAAAATTGATTCCCTTGTCGAAGTACTTCATGTCCTGTTTTAATTTGTCGTTCTATGTGTAAATAGGTCAGCCGATCTTCTTGGATTTAGGCTGGTACTGCATTGCTGCATGCAGTAGATGTGGTTTGTGGCGTAGACATGTGCTAGGTAGCACATCCTGTGGTTCTTGATGCGTTTGGTTACTGTTTTTCAGTCTAAGATTTCATGCATTTTCTTTTGTCTTGGTTTATTCCTAGAGTGGTTAATCAAGTCTCTCATAATAACTCGTTCATATCCTCTGAGTCTTGACCTGTTAGCTTTAGTAAGTGCCGATACATTCAAACCAAGTATCATTCACGGTACGATCACCATTCAGACATGAGTCTGGCTAATTTCCATTCCATATTTGAGTTATTTATGAATGGTAGTAACGATTTGGCGTCTCTCAAATCCTGTTTGCATCGTTATTTTAACCGACTTCAAAAAAGGAGAAGGTTCTCAATTCGACGGTATGTTTTTTTTTTTTGTTACGCGATTACTCCGCCAATTGTAAACCGATTTTCAAAATTCTTTTTTTGTTTGAAAGGGTGTACTCTCGAGGTGGTCCCATTATCATCAAGTTGGAATCTGATGAGAGGATCCCATGGAAATCGAGGGAAACCCTCAAATTTTATAGGCAAAGCTATAGCGATTTTTTTAAATAACTTGAGCATTTGCTCTCGGAAATCATCATTTTGTAAAGTGGAGCTGATGAAGAAGACCACAGATGGCCATTGGAACTACTCAATGACAAATATTTCACGGGTTGCGATTCGATAACATTAATATGGTTGCTAAGCAATTTATGCTCGTCACAATGCGTATGGTAAGTGGTAACAATTAACGTCCCAACACCGGGAAAAGCAATATTTTATAACAAGTGATGAGCAGTTGACATTAGGCTATTGTAACTTAGATAAATTACAAGCGGACCCACTCAAAAGTGAAAAATAAAAACGAATAAAAACGAAAATAAAGTTATTTTTCAATTTGTAGTGTTTTTTTTGGAAGTCGGTTGTTTTTTTTTTTTGTAAAAAGTTTTTATTCTAGTGCTTGTTCTGGTTAATAAAGATGTTATATATGTACCTAGGTATTTCATTTCATCACATGTGGGTATACTTATTCCATTAAGGTTCTCGTGGATTGTTATCTGTGTAGCTATGGGGTCCCATATACATATTTTTGTAACAACCGGACAAATTGGTTGATTCACCAATCAACCAATTTGCGTTAAACCAAGTTTAACCTCACCAGGTTAAACTTGGTTTAACGCATTTATGTCCTGATAAATAACTGTTTACACCTTTCGTGCAATGCGATGTTACATTAACAATCACGGTTGTCATAGCCTGCAACTCAAAGCATTTGTTTTAATTAAACCATTTACAGGCACTTTTGAATTCTCAAGAAGTCGGTCAGTTAGTTAGTAAAGTTGAAGCTAGTTGCCTAATGAGGTAACCAGGCTATAACCAATCCGCAAGATCCTAAGATTAAACCGACGTGGTTGACAGACTTTGAGCTTCCAGCTAGTTAAAATTATAACCTGAAAGTGGGTATGACTGTCTTATCAATTAATTACAATAAAATACCTTGTGATATATTTAAATTAAATGAAAGAAAATTTGAAATTCACATTAAACGTACACTTTGTAAACAAGCATACTATAAATTAGAAGATTATATCCAAGATAAGAACGATTGAAAACATGCTGGTCCTGCTCCATAGGACAATCTGACAAACAAAGTCAAACTGGTTGCTAATGTAGTGGTAAAATTTATTCTTCCTTTGCTTTTTTGACATTGATTTACATTCTGTAATTACTTTAACTCAAACCCTGCCTTATTACTTGTATTTTTTTTATTTAAATGGAAAATCGTTTACTCTTACCATGTTTGTAAATATGTGAGCACCATGTATCTATCAGATAATTAATTTATATGTCATGGTTTCATTTTTAATTCTTTTACCTATTGTGTTATAGTAGTTTTATTTTAGGTGCATCGTCTTCACATATTGTTTTTATATAATTAATGTATGCAAAATATTGTAAAACATTTTAAAAGAGTAACTGTGGAGTTTCTTGCCCATTCTTCCCCATACGAAAACTACCTTTTGGAATGGGCGACTACATTTAATTCTATTTCATTGTAATTTTTGACGTTCAAAAGTGCCTGTTATATGCCTGTTTGAAATAAATGCTTTGACTTTGGCTTACAGAGCCCACGAAATTATGACGGTTTTCTAGAGACTCAAACATCTACATAATATATTATTAAGATTGAACGCCTACTCCTGCTGGGCTGATGAAAGAAGCCTTCTTTCTGCGAAATTTCGGACATGAATATGCCCAGCTACCCTCATAGTTCCGACACACCTGAATAGTTAACAAATTTCAAGAAATTAGTCCAATTGAATTGCTACTGAGTTAAAATAGAAGCTTTAATTTTAGCCCAGTTTCTTGTAGAACCGTTCATAATCATCGGGAGCACGTAGAAGACTATTTTTAATTAACTTTTCTTATTAGACGCTACAGTAGATCAAATTATATGTTGGCTTCTTTTTATTCTGTTGAATTTTATAGTGTAAGGAATTGAGGATTTATATTTTTTGAAGGAGCTATTTAAAGGAGAATTACTGGCCATTTGTATCCAGTTTTAAATATGTAAATTCTCATTTATTTATTGGTTTAAAAGTAATCTTCGTTCAATGTGTGGTTTTAGCCACGAGCAACTAAATTAAACTGTCCGGTTTGAACAAAAAATACCCACTGCAGCAACAAAACAATTTTAATCGATTATCCACGCGAAGTTGATGAAATATTCCAATCGTTTTACACTGTTTTCAAAATAGTGTGTATGCTACATATTTTGGAAACAGAAATTATCCCTGAATTTACTTAATAGTTAGGTCGGGATGGACTAGGGATCACTCTCATTATGATCTATGCGTTGTCTTCTATCCGTACTGCTTCTGTTTTTTATTTTCGATAGACAACGTTTCTGGAAAATAAACGGAAGACCACATTACACCTAGATACATTTTGTCAATGTTTTGAGTGATTTTTGAGGGGCCCGTGGCTAAATAATAACAGCTGCACAGGTCGATCGATCAGGTTAAGCTACGCTTGCCGCGGTGGGTCTGTGGATGGGTTCCATGTGATAGGACCATCTTTATATACCGAGACCACTCCGTGTCTCTGAAAGCACGTTAAGCCGTTGGTCCCGGCTGTCATTCGTAGATCTTTGACAGTTGTTAAGGGGTATCGTATTACCCAGTAACTGGGTTATGGAGATCAGATAGGCAGTCGCTCCGTGTAAAATACTGGTATTCAGCTGCATCCGGTTAGACTGAAAGCCAACCCCAACATAGTTGGGAAAAGGCTAGGCAGATGATGTTTTGAGTGATTTTTGTTAGTAGCCATACACTTTACTAAACTTCTCACTCTAAAAACTTTATTCGAGCCCATTTTAATATCCGGGAGCGCGCTGATCACGAAATAAACGGTATTTTATAATACGCTGCACGGAACAATGTTTGTTTGAGTCGCGAACGCGCCGTCAAATATTGACCCACCGCTGAGCACTTTAGATTTAAACTTAATTAATTTTGTTTAACTTGATATTACCGGCAATATTTGTAGCAATTTCGTTTATTCCATGTTGAAATAAATTGATACTGTAGATTAAGGTGGCGTGAAGTGGGAAATAATTATAGAATTAATAATTGAGAGCAATTATCTAGTATTGATTCATACAAAATGTTGAAAAAGAAAAACAATAGGTTACAGAATTTTGTGTTATTTTTTAGTCAAGTTAAATAGAAGAAGAAAGAAAGAAAAACCGTTTATTCTGCAGGAGCAAAATGCACATTATAAAAAAAAAGATATATGAAATATACAAAGTAGCCAAAAGCCTCGTACAAAAAAAAACAACAATCGAAGTAAAAATGCTATGTAAATAAACGGAAAATGCATGCATAACAAGAAATCAATGATATAATCTCAATATTTTTACATTTTACTTTATGCTACAATCACTCTGAATGGATATTAGAGGGTAGCAGTCAATAATGGTTTCCATAGTTGTGTCAACAACCAGTTTCACTTCAATTATATCTTCATTGCGAGCTATCTCCGTCATCTTGTGGCAATCAAGGCTTCTAAGAGCCAAAGTCTTTCGGATCTTCGGATTTCGGATCGGACTTCTTAACCTTTGGTCAACCGAGGAGGTGAAGTATGTTACAATTATACGGTTGGTGAAAACGCTAAATACAAAACAAAATAGCTTTCAAACTAATCGATCACTAAATTGCAAAATGCAACAAAAGTGAAGCTCATATAAAATAAGCCAAAATATTTATACAGGTTGTATAAAATATCTAGTGACGACGAATAAATTGATGACGAGTACATAGGTACTTGGCTCTTAGTGAAAACAAAATTACAGAGTAAAGTGCACAACATTAATGTACTCCACATTTGTGCACAATTCTCCGTCCTCTCGGGAAATGTAAACAAGCTAAAATGTTAAAGCAACTATGAAATAAATACGTGTAGTACGAGTTACAATTTTTTCGTGTTCAGCTTAGCGGAAGGCTCATACGCCCCGGCCAGGGTGGAAGCGCGGTAGCGGGCGCGGTTGCGGTTTCGGTGGCGGGTGCGGAGGCGACCGCGGTGGCAGTGCCGTGGCGGGTGCGATTAGGTTGCCACAGTGCATCACGAGTTGTTTTGGGGGGTAGCAGAGGGTAAATTTGTAAAACAATACATGGTAGCTCTCTAGCTCATGCCTGTATTCACTTCACTAACACTGATATTGATTATGAAACTGTTGTTACACACACAAAAGGGTAAAATTTAATTTACGCAAACATCTAGGTGAACACTGTGTCTTTAAGATACAGGCCTCCTAGATAAGGAAACATGGTTTATATCTTTGTGTTACCGCCTGCGCCATCTTTCGGCATGAAGAGGCAAGATGACGACCTGAAGTTGCCGCTGACGGCGTGTTTGCGAACGACATCACCCAATCCGTGCCGAGCGTGTCGGCCAATCCTCGCGGAGCGTCGACTACCAACTTCACACAAGACTCGGTGGTCGCGGGCCGCACGCGCCATTTTTCACTTACTTTTTTCCATATTTTATACATCTAAAACGATTGTAACTCTTATCAATAAATGTTTTTCTATAATAATAATAAATCCGATCATTGAATACACCTGCAAAACGAAATCAAAAACACAAAAGGGAAGAGGAGACAGCAGCCCTCATCGTGACTCGAGCAACAAAGGCAACACTTTGTTTAAATTAAAATGTTTGGATGTTTGATGAAAATTGGCACATTAGATAGATAATTTCCTGGATTACCACGTAGAATACTTTTAATCCCGATATTCACACGGGATCGAAATTTACGCGGGTGAACTCACGGGGCACTGCTAGTATGATATATGTTTTGCACTCCGCGCCCGGCTAAAACCCGCTAAAACCCGCTGAAAGTCTTTACCCTGGCCGAGGCCTTACTCCTATGAACATATTCGTACGTACTCGCACGAACTTTACCGTGTTTTGTTTTATATACGGAACATTACGGTTTATGTATTTTCTAGACGTGTTTATAAGGTTCTTAGTCTTTATCTTGAAGTATTCAGCGTGGAGAAATAAGCAGTTAACATATTTATGTAAATTGCTTTGATTATGCTTATTGTATGCGAATGTAATTTAAACGATTATTAACATTTTACATTTGTTGACTATTAATTTTTATTAAACTAACTGATGTTTTCATTTTTCTTTGTTTTGGTTGCCAATAAAAATAATATCGGGTGGACGCAAAGTAAATAAATTCCCACAAATCTAACCTAGATCATTTCCATAGGTTTCTATTAATCTCTTACAAAATTACGTATAGATTCGCAATAGAATCGCAATAGAATGGACCCATATTATGTATTTCATCAAACGCAAATAAGAGCTCATGTAGCCCATATAGCCCCATTGTCTTGTTTGTTCCGGGCCCTGCAACTGACATGTATACAAGTCTCCTATCTTAATCCCCACAAATGAATTTAAACCGTATCTTTGTGTACTTAAGTTAAAATTTGCGTGTAGGGTGGCAGGATGATGATAAGAAAAGGGAGTGTTTTTTGTTTAGCTTATAATTATTCATTTTGGTTAACGTTGTTGAGAGGGATAAGAGGCTGTGGAGTTAATCATGATCCTTTACTTAATTATCTTGAGCGTGTTCAGTTAATGAATAGAAGTCTGAGCAGGTAATATTATGTGCAATAGAGCTCGGAACTTTATAACTATGTAGCTCGTAGCCGTAGCAAGCTAGCGTTCGTAGCGTTCGTAGCGTTCGTAGCGTTCGTAGCGTTCGTAGCAAGCGTAGCAATGTCTACGACGTTTTACAGTGGATCTACAAGATTGTGGTTACTAGTAGAAGTTTGAAAAATAATACGGAAATAACGAGTTTGATACCTGTACGGTCAAATATTATTAAAGTCACTTTGCGTTTTATACATATATGCAATATTTTTGTAATATAGAAAATAGTTCAAAGCAGCTTTTAATTTATCATATAAAACTTACGCTATTATAATTAGGCTTCTTTTAGGACCTAGATTGGTCGTAATTATAATGCAATTATAATGATAGATTTGAAATAGTTAAATAAAATAAGTACTTTAGGTATTTACCTTATGTATAAATACGTAAATCGGAGTATTTTCGTCCGAAAACCAAAATGTATTGTTGTTGGTGTAAAAGTTTGTGTTGTAAGTAAGAACTCCATTCAGTGACGCCAATATTGTCGAGAGGGAAGTTCCTCCTTTGTTAGAAATTCACGTGGAAACGACTTATCTGATCTATGGCGAACTTTGAATAAAGACATGCGATTCGATGGAGCCTGGATAGTGATACCAAATATTATTTTAAGAATACAGGTTGTCAGTATTTTATTTTATGACACTTGGGTACTGAAGAAATTTATTTATAGAAAAAATCCCAAGATATGATATAAATTGTGACAAATGTAACGTAAATTTGAACGATTTTTAAATCAAATGATCAACTATTAGATAGTATTTTGGATTGGTTTTAGCGACAAGCACAATAAGAAAGCGTGAAACGTTGCCCTAAAATACAAATAAACTGTATCAATATTATGTGCGAAACAAGTTTTCAATTTTAAAATTTGTCGAATTTGCGTTACGCTTAGTCCACGCGGTCGTGCTAGGCCTGCTGTTTTCAATACGCCAAGAAACAATTAATGTTTGTCACCACCTTTATTATTTAAAATGTGTCCGCTATATATAATTCAAACTCAAACTCAAAGCATTTATTTCAATTAAACCTTGTACAGGCACTTTTGAATTGTCAAAATTAAATAGTCTGTCAGTTAGTCAGAAAGTTGAAGCTAGTTGCCCATTCCAAAACGTAGATCTCTATGGAGAAGATCGGACAAGAAACTCCATGGACACTCTTTTAAATCAAGTTATTACAAAATCCTGGGTACATTATTCTTGTTGCTAATTATTTACAATAACTATAATACTACTTTCAAACCAAACTATTACTTTTAAGTTAAATGGTTCACAATTAATTGCAAAAACTTCATTTATATAAGTGAGAAAGTCGTTAACCAACGTAATTATAGTTAAGCAACGTTATGATAACTACATTGTACACAAGGTGGACACGACAATCCCACTAATATCCTATTTTTCCTACTAATAATATTATAAACGCGAAAGTTTGTGAGGATGGACGGATGGGTGTTTGTTACTCTTTCACGCAAAAACTACTGAACGGATTTCGATGAAACTTCACAGTGACATAGCTTATACATCAGAATTACACATAGGCTACAATTTACAAAGATTTTGTGTGATTTGGCCATACTATAACGATAAGTATCAAGTAAGTCGGACAAATTCCAGCCTTCAGAGCTATCTTGGCGTAAGCTGCCTAAACCGTTAAAGTTACACGAAGATAATTTATCGTGGAACTGTTTGTTTTAAACAGTTTTAAATAAAAGTCCGCGACAGCATATGTGGAAGCCTAAAATAGTGAACCATACCGAAAGTACCTTTTTCTTTATGTTACCTTTTCACACCTAAACCACTGAACGAATTTCGATAAAATTTAACAAAGAGATAGACAGAATCCTAGGGAAGGACATGGGCTACTTCACCTGTACCGTCCCGTGGGATAATTTCCGACATCCACGCGGGCGGAGCCGCTAAAGCTAGTCCGACAATAAATTCAACTTTGTATGTCTAATGACCTTCACAGCATGCATACGAAAATTCAATCAAATATTATCCAACAGTTTTACCACTATAGCTAGTCAAAGATTGGCAAAATCCATAGTCGGCCCATCACTATAATTTGATAAAACAAATCACTCTCACATTTTTAATTTCGTTGCTACAATTTATTTGATAGTTCCAAAATACTGTTATGCATTAGTATTGCTAGTTTTTTTAAATATATTGTCGTATTGTCGTCTCCACATTATGTAAGTGTGTACCTACATAAGCATATTATATATTTGCACTCTCTATTGTTAGGGTTAGGGTGCATTTGACAGATGAATAGTGACGCCATGCTGTTTCCCCCGAATAGATAGCCACAAATCTCAACTGTGTTGGTGTAGTCGGAACAGGCAGTGGATGTTTCCATTTAGACATTCTTAGAAATAGCCTGGATTCTACATCTATATGAGGTTATAATCTAATAAATAATATACCAAACTGGTGTTAGATTAGTGTACTTCATATATCTGATAGTAGGTATATAAGGAGCAACTGTTATCTTACAACTATATATTGCAGAGTGAGTCCCTATTGTAAGATTTTGGAGGTGAGGAAACACTGTTCTCTAAGTATCCTCTCTCTGAGTAATAGGAAACAAATCTAATCTATTTGATGTAGGCTTAAAGGAAACTAGGGACATTACAAAAACTTCAGAAGATACATAACACATTACTGATGCTGATACTGAAAATACGAAATTGTATTGGTAATGGCATGGCATTCAAGCCATCTAAGTTTTTAGTTAGTTTAGGTTAGATTTTCTTTATATTTTACGAAGAAAAGTTCTACCTTTTCTTTTACATAACCCTAAACCAGTATTTTCAAAAATACCTATCTTTTTCCAGATACTTATAAATTCTTGTCGCTCCAGTAGACTTTATGATCACTCATCTGCCTCGTAAAAATCACAACCCTCGAGAGTTCTGCGAAATGTGTAACGATAGTCAATCGGTTAAGATAAAATGAGAAGTGCCTAGGTATATACTTGCAATAATAATATTGGCATGTAACTATTAAAATTAAATAACGTAAGTGCTTAACAGTGCAGAGGATTTTATAATATACAGAAGTAACTTCCTAGCATTAATTAGTAAGCTTGCTCACTGCCTATTGGCTATTTTAGATCATAATAAATCCAATAATTCTTCAGTCATCAGTTACTATAGACCATTAACATTATTAGCCTAATGTTCCTAAGGGTTAAGCAAAGGTGTATAGTTTACCCACGTGTCGCCAGTTACGTTGATATCTCATATTAAAAGGGGGTAAGCTTATTACCATCAAAAACCGAACTCCTATGAGAAATTCATTATGATCATACCCAATAATTCTTGCCCGGGGTTTGGACTGAAGACCACGACCACGAGACAACGATTCAGTCATAAAATAATTAGATACAACATAAACGTGCAAAGGCCCAAGCAGCACTGCGCGACGTAAACGTAACGTAAATTCGAACGATCTTTAAGGGGCTTTTTTTTGCGGATGGGAAATCATCAAATGACCCCTTTTGCTCTGGGTGGAGCGGAAAGGAGTGTCAGACACTTACTGACTAAAACCCACCCCTGTTCCTTCCAGCGGTAACCCTTTCGGACAATCTCGCAGACCCGGCGGGCTTCGGCCAAGGACCGGGCCTGTTGAGACGGCTCGCGCTCCACTCAACATCGCCGCGCGCTGGCGGCAGTGAACGAGGGGTGCGGGGACAGCGGGGAGTCAGCCGGCCACGGCCGAGCGCTTTTATACAGTCCGCTAGCATTCATTTTGCTCCACCACGACCTATCGTCGCGATCAGGGCCCTTCACGTGATGCTGACATCTCTTCGAGGCGCGTGTGGAACACGTACGCGCCGTCCAGCACGGGCCTGGTCCTGATCGGACGGTGAGCTATCCATTGCTCTCTGTCCGCAGGCCCGCACCTACAGTGTACATGACCTAAAGCGCGGTCACTGTCGGACTTCATAGAAAAGAAAGAGAAGCGCGATGACACAACGCTGGTAATTTATTGTAAAACTAGCTGTGCCCGCGACTTCGTCCGCGTAGAATAGTGACTTTTCGGGCAGCATATTTTGAATTACATATACCGTCTACAGACCGAGCATTTGCTGACCGAATCCTCTGAGAACTCAGGCGAATTTCCCTATCAGTGAAAGTCTCAGACTCACGCGATAGTGCTTGAGCTTCACGATCGGCAGTGAGACGTATTTCTCGTTCTTCCTGTGTGTCCTGAGACAGAGCATTTGCTGTCCGAACCCTCTGAGAACTCAAACTAATTTCCCTATCAGTGAAAGTCTCAGACTCACGTGATAGTGCATGAGCTTCACGATCGGCAGTGAAACGTATTTCCCGTTCGTCCTGTGTCTCCTGGGATCGAGCATTTGTTGTCTGTACTCTCTGGGAGCTCAGGCGGGTTTCCCTGTCAGCAAAAGTCTTAGACTCACGCGATAGCGCGTGAGCTTCGCGATCGACAGATAAACGTGCCTTTCGTTGTTCCCCGTTTTCCCTATTTCGAGTTGTCATCATTCGAGAACGATTTGAACTCAGTCGAGATTCTCGCTGACTCGAAGTTTCTGCAGCACGAAACCTAGCATGATGTTCCCGAGTTGCAGAGAGCCTTGTCTCACGACCTTCCTCAGATTCCTGTGATCGAACTAATCTCATTCTTTTAGCATTTCTTCTACATTGGGAGAGGTTGGATCTTCTTCGAGGCATTCGGCACAAAAAAATAGTACTTACTTACTACTTAACACACAGTTATTTAGTAAACACGTACTATCGTAAACATACTTACAGATTATTATACAGTCTAAAATTATCACAGTTTAAGTAATAAGTGTTAAGACGTGTAAACCAAACGTACTAACTTTATAAAACAAAAGAAATGCTAAAAAAATTAATTACTAACCTGAGCTAATGAACTTATACTTAATAAAGAAAATCAAGGAAAGAAATGCCTAACCTATACCAAATACTTATAATATTTATATACAAACCCTAAATACAAATTAAGATAAGTATACCGAAAATCAGGGAAAGAAATGCCTAACCTATAATAAAGGCGCGTTTTCTTTTGAAATGGTCATCTCGCAGTTCAACCTGAGGGGTTGTCGACTGCTTAACCTGGCTTTCCTGTGAATGCCTCAATAAATTAAGGCCTCCAGCCAGGGCATAATACACAACTTAACTACACAATATAAACTTAAAAACTAAGCGACTACACGCTAAGGGCACCCGCTGTGGGGTACGGACCTCGGCTTAGGGCGTCGCTAGGAGAGGGCAGCAAGGGACAGGCTGGATCGGAATTATGGCAGCGGCGCGGCTCTCAGCGCGCTTTATATATACAGCCACGGATGCGCAGGCGCGAAGCGTTTACGTACTCTGATAGAATATCTTAACAAATGTTCGCCGTGATTCTTTAAGAGCGTTTACGCCGAACGGCATTTCATACAAACTTTCAAGCCCTTATTTTTCGAAATGAATGAACCGATTTTAATGAAACTTCATATGCATAAGCAGGATGCAAAGGTCTAAAAAGTTAGTAGAAAAGATTTTCAAAAAATAGTGTTACAGCCAAATTAGACCGATTTTAAATTTTCCATAGAAACAGAGATTTCCAGTTATCTTTTTTTAAATAAGACATTTTGAAAATGTTTTCTACTAACTTTTTAGACCTTTGTATCCTGCTTACGCGTATGAAGTTTCATTAAAATCGGTTCATTCATTTCGAAAAATAAGGGCTTGAAAGTTTGTATGAAATGCCGTTCGGCGTAAACGCTCTTAAATTGACACAACTTTTTTATTTATGAACCGATTGACATGAAATAAACACTAAATGTTAAGTGAAGCTTACTACAATATATTAGTGAAAACCGCATCTAAATCGAATAAGCCGTTTCTGATATTAGCGTGCACAAACACAGCAGACAAGCAGACAAACAGACAAAAAAAAAATTAATTACAATTTCGGGTTCGGCATCGATATAATAACAACCCCTGCTACTTTTTTTTAATATATTTCCATTGTACAGACACCACTTTTCTACAATTTTATTATATATATAGATGTTGCTTGTAGAATAGTCTGACAAAAAATCAGAATGATTGTATGTAGGTATATTAGTATGGATTTTATTGTAATAAGAAAGTTTTTAAAGGTATCTTCATGATTTTTTTCTATAGTATCAAATTAGTTGTATTATATTATACGAGTATTACTAACATACTAGTATATAAGTACTAACATAGGATAGATATCCCTTTACGGTAAATGTTGATCTGACGCGACTATACGCGAGTACTTTGTTGATCCAAAAATGCATGTTGATCCGGCGCCTTTTGTGGATCCAATATGCATTTCTGGTAACTAATGTGGCTCCGACCGGATCAACATCAACACTCACGGGACTGCTTACTAGCGTTCGCCAAAGTTGATCCAATATACAAATCCACCTTTCTAATGTTGATCCGATTTAAATGAGCCAATCAGAGCACAGCAAACGATCGGTTTGGCTGAAAGCAGCCGCGACGTTGCCGTTTCGTATCTTTGGCCGTACAGGCCCCCCCCTGGGCGCTTCACCGCCCGCGTGCAAAACTGACAAACTCTTTACCCTACTAGGGTACTAGGCTTTTAGAGAGGAATTTGATGTTGGTTAAGTTTTTATGGAAGTGCATAAAAAGAAACGCCCGTGTGCGTGTCGGACCCCGCACAATGAAGGGTTATATTTAAAACAGGGGAATACCCTCTTAGAGATTACTTAAGGGCCAATTTTTCAATAATTAGATAACTTTACCTGAAGAATAAATGTGGCGTTTTGACAGATTGTCCAAACAAAAACTGTGAAACAATGAAAAACTTATCGTCGGATAAAAGTTAACTGGCGATTGAAAAGCCGGCCCTAAGTGGTTTGAGCCTGCAAACGTTTGCGTTAATTTTCTATATAGAACAATGTGTTCAATAAGGAGATTTTTCTATGTTTGCCGCCCCCTTGAAAGTGCTCTTGAAGCTCTTGTGCGACTCCGCATTCTCCGGAAGCCACGGAGGCGGAGCTGTACGAGGGGTACAGAGCGGCGAAGACCGCCCTCCAAGAGGCTGTCCAGCGGGCCAAGGATGTGGCCCGCGAGGAGACGGTGGAGACTCTGAACAGAGATCCGTGGGGGCGCCCTTATAAAATGGTGCGGAATAAACTCCACACCTGAGCCCCCCCGCTGCCGCAGAGTCTCAGCCCCCAAATCGTCGAGGAGGTGGTGAGCGCTCTGTTCCCTTCACTGGGGGAGCACACTCCCCCGCCCATGGCTCCGCCACTTGCGGTGCCCTAAGCGGACCACGCGAACGACGACGACGACATCCCTGAAGTCACCGGGGTAGAACTGAGAGCGGCAGTAGGTAGGCTGAAGGCCAAAAATACCGCCCCAGGACCCGACGGCTTGCCAGGAAAAGCCTGGGTCCTGGCCTCGAGGGCTTTCGGGCCTCGACTGGAGGCGTTCTTAAGCGCATGTTTGAAGAGAGGCCAGTTTCCACTCCGTTGGAAGACGGGGAAGCTTGTCCTCATTCGGAAGCCAGGGCGCCCTGCGCACTCTCCGTCCGCATACCGGCCCATCGTGCTGCTCGACGAGGTCGGCAAGCTCTTTCAGAGAGTGTCACTCGACATCGCTAACGCGTTCAACACCCTGCCCTGGAGCTGCATTGTGGAGACACTCCGGTATCACCGGGTGCCGCCCTACCTCCGTCGAATAGTCGAGGCATATCTGACGGACAGAGCCGTCATCTACCCCGGTCGCGATGGGGAGTGGAACTGGCGAGAGATGTGGTGCGGTGTCCCGCAGGGATCGGTTGTAGGGCCACTCCTGTGGGACATCGGCTACGACTGGGTGCTGCGGGCCGACCTCTCTGATGGCGTCAGCGTGGTTTGCTACGCTGAAGACACGCTGGTCCTGGCGCAGGGGAGGTCGCATCAGGCGGCGGCCGACGCGATGACACGCGGGGTTGCGATAGTCGTGGAGAGGATCCGGCAGTTGGGTCTCGAGGTGGCATTGCACAAGTCCGAGGCCATGTCGTTTCATGGGCCCCGGAACGTGCCACCACGGGGATACCAACTAACGGTAGGAGAGATTCACATCGGCGTCGAGATGACGATGAAATACCTGGGTCTCGTCCTCTACAGCCGGTATAACTTCGTCAAGCATTTCCGACGTTTGGCCCCCAAACTGGAACGGGCCGGGGCCGCTTTCAAGCAGCTCTTGCCTAACCTGAGGGGGCCAAACGCCTCCTGCCGGAGGCTTTGTGCGGTCCATGGCCCTATTCGGGGCCCCGGTGTGGGCGCATTCACTGCGGCAGCGAGCCGCCCACTACCTGAACGCGCCCCAAAAGGTGGTAGCCGGATATGCCTTACGCTTATCCGGGGCTACCGCACGATCTCGGACGAGGCGGCAAGCCTCCTTGCCGGACTGCCGCCATGGGATCTGGATGCAATAGTCCTCGCGCGCCTGTATGAGTGGCGCGCGGAGGCACTACGCCTGGGGGAAACTCCGCTTCCGCGGCAAATCGCTGCGGAGCGGACGGGTCTCCGGCGCAATCTCATGGCGGCATGGAAAGAGCGACTGTCGCAACCCAGCGTAGGGCACGCCGCGATAGCGGCGATAAGACCCCTCTTTGAGGAGTGGTTAGAGAGGCGCCACGGCGCCGTCACCTACCGCCTGACGCAGGTCCTCACCGGACACGGAAGTTTCGGGAGGTTCCTGCACATCATCAGACGGGAGGAAACGCCCGGGTGTCACCATTGCCAGGATCGCCCAGAGGATACGGTGGAGGCCTGCCCCGCTTGGGCGGAGCACCGCCGTGTCCTCGTAGAGGCGATCGGCAGCGGCGGCGACCTCTCGCGTCCGGCCCTGGTGCAAGCCATGGTCCGGGGAGAGAGGGAGTGGGAGGCAGTCACCTCCTTCTGCGAAGCAGTCATGCTAGCGAAGGATGTGGCGGGAAGGCTCAGGGAGAGAGCCTTTCGTCCCAGCCGCCGCGGGAGACGCTCCGGGCGTCGGGAGCCGCGTGACGACTCCCGGCCACCGTAGGCGCGGGCCTGCGGGCGGAGAGTAATGGGTAGCTCACCGTCCGATCAGGACCAGGCCCGTGCCGGACGGCGCGTACGTGTTCCACGCGCGCTTCTAAGAAATGTCAGCATCGAGGAGGGGCCAGGGGGCCCCGGCAGGCTTCGGCCCTAAGGGTAGGGCCGAAGCCTGCCGGGTCAGCGGGATTGTCCGAAAGGGTTACCGCTGGCCCGGAACATAAAGGGCTAAGGAAGGAACACGGGTGGGTTTTAGTAAGTAGGAGTCTGACACTCCCTTCCGCTCCACCCAGAGCGGGAGGAGTCATTTGATAAAACTCTCATACTGTTATACAATGGTTCTTGTAGTAACGAAACGGCGAAGCCATATATTTTGACTAAGGTGTAGAGTTGTTTAAATTTCAGGAGTAAAAGTCCATAAAAGTACGAGAGTTTTTCACCTTACGCTCATGTGAATGTAGCGAAATGGCCAAGCCATGTATTTTGACTAATGAAATACGAAACGAAAAATACGTGGAAATAGTCTACTGGGTTCTCTGTCTCGCAGAACGCGACGTTGCCGCTTTGTGTTCGAGTACCTATTCGTCAATTTTGGCTCCGGATCAACTTAGTCCAAGTAAATGTCGCATATAAGTTAAATATACTCTGGATCTAAGAAATCATATTCAGTATGATTTTTTCGACCGTTAATGGATCAACAAATGTTGGTCAAATCGCTGACGAGTTTATTGAAAACCTGTAAGTGCAGATCCACCGACGTCACACGCACATCAAGGACGGATCAAAGTATATCAGTTTGCGCGACGCGGAGCTGAGTGAACACGTAAAATAGGCGGATCAACAGTTATTCTAATTTCTAACTTCTCACTGGATCAACATTTACCGTAAAAGGTTGATTATACATATATATATATATACAGGGTGTTTGGTGCATCGTTTGCCAAATGGAATTGGCCGAAAGGAGAGGTCATTTTCTATCTCTTAAGGTCCAGTAACTCATACCTTGTTACACCGGTTTTTTTTATTATGACTTTTTAATTTTTATTTAGAAAAATACAAGAAATCTGCATTTAAGCTTAATTTTTTTTTTCATTTATGTGTATAGCCTTCAAATTTTATTTTAATTCTTATGTTTACTCTTGTATGGTTCTATGAAATTCAAAATTACTAGCTAATAACATCTGGTTCCTTTTTAATAACTCACAAAGTTTTTGAAAAAAGGAAAAATACACTTAACAGTCAACTTTAAATTGCTGTAAAAAAAAAAAACTAAAAGCGGTCGGGATCTTCAAATTCTTTCAAAAAGTTTTCTAGTTTGTCCCCTTTCCAACGGTGTGCAATATACGTAAAAAATTTTTTTATAACTTCACTAATTCACTAAATGTGCAATCGAGACATATCAGGCTGATATTCGATATTACGGTAAGAACACTAGTTTTCACATAAATAACATTCTTTAAGTAGGTGTATAGTGTTATCTCACTCTTACGTAGTCTCTTATCTCTTTCTAGAGTTCTAACTTTCCTTGAACTTGAAATAAAAAATAAACTTTTATTTAATAAGTACCTAATTATTAATTTTGTTCAAATTGTTCTCCACTATTGCGTACGCACGCGCGAAATCTTCGTCTTATCTCGAATGTAGTGGTGTGTAAACGTATTTCTTCTTTGATAGTGACTTACAATCGTACGCGCTAACATGGAATGCAAACCCTTTCTAGCTCTACTGCGTACGTCACCGATGTTCTAGGTAACGGCTTTGACGTCACTTTGCCAGATGTCATGTTATCCCGCACGGATTGTACTTTTTACAAATATTAAATAAAAAATTCCCCTTGGGAGAAAGTAATGCATACGCGTAGGTATTTTGTTTGTTGAAGGTCTTGAGAATCAAGACTATGGTAACCGTGTCCAGTTTTGTCGTTTTTAATTGCACTCAGACGTGGATAATCCGAACTTTTTAAAAAGCAAGCAAGCTCAGCTACCAATTTTCAATGAAGACCTCTTGAAGTGAGTCTTTTGTTTTTCATCAAGACGGTTGTCCCGCTCACTGGAGATTAACCGTCAGGGAGTACTTGGATGTTGCATTCCCAGACTCTTGGATTGGGAGGGATGGCCCTATTCCTTGGCCTCCGTTCCCCAGACCTGACTCCGTTAGATTTTTACATCTGGGGACGGCCCAAAAAACTGTTTACGCCACGGAAGTTGAGACTAGGGATGATTTAGTCAAACGCATTGAGGCGGCTTTCATCACGATCAAAGCAGAAATACGTTTACACACCACTACAGTCGAGATAAGACGAAGATGTCACGCGTGTGTACGCAATAGTGGAGGACAATTTAAACAAAATTTATAATTAGGCACTTATTAAATAAAAGTTTACTTTTTATTTCAAGTTCGAGGAAAGTTAGAACCCTAGAAAGAGATAAAAGACTGCGTAAGAGTGAGATAACACTATCCACCTACTTAAAGAATGTTATTTATGTGAAAACTAGTGTTCTTACCGTAATATCGAATATAAGCCTGATGTGTCTCGATTACACGTTTAGCGAATTACTGAAGTTATTTAAAGTTTTTTTTTTGTATATTGCACACCGTTGGAAAGAGGACAAACTAGAGAACCTTTTAAAAGAATTCGATTTTCGATTCCGATCGCTAATAGTTTTTTTTTACAGCAATTTAAAGTTGAATGTTAAGTGTATTTTTCCTTTTTTCAAAAACTTTGTGAGTTATTAAAAAGGAATTAGATGTTATTAGCAAGTAATTTTAAATTTCCTAGAACCATACAAGAGTAAACATAAGAATTAAAATAAAATTTGAAGCCTATACTCATAACGTTTTTTAAATTTAAGCTTAAATGCAGAGTTCTTGTATTATTCTAAATAAAAATTTTAAAGTCATAATAAAAAATCTGGTGTAACAAGGAATGAGTTACTGGGCCTTAAGAGATAGCAAATGACCTCTCCTTTCGGCCAATTCCATTTGGCAAACGATGCACCAAACACCCTGTATATATATATAATTATATTGTTACTAACATCTTTTATGTATTTTTTGTTTTTGTCTGTACCTTTTGTTGTCTGTGAAATAAATAAATTATTAATTATTATTATGTTTTCAACACATTATCTACCTAGCATATACCCCGAAGAATATTATATATTTTGCTGATTTTGTTTACTGTAGTCGATCATATACTTTTATTGTTTCTAAAACTTGCGTTTTTTGTATTTAGGTCCTGTAAGCCCCTAAATACAAATATATAATCCTTTTGTATTTATTTTTATTAATTTTGGCAACAAGCACATCACGTATGTCACCTATAGATATGAATATAGTCTTAAAACTAATTAAATATTACGTGTGAAACGAGTATTCTCAATTTTAAAGTCGTTCCTATTTACGTTACGTGCAATCCGCGCGTTCGAGCTAGGCACACTTATATACCTAGTATCAAGCATCGCAATATCTCTGTTCTGCTTCGCTTATCTCGGATTAAAGTTGTGATATCCCCTGTCTACAATAAATACAGTTTATATTCCCATGCCTCTCATCATAAACTATATTGCAATCTCCATTGTCTTGAGCATGCGTGCATTTGACAGGTGAATACTGAAGTAATCATACTGTTCGCTTCTGACAGCTTATTTCGCGCAATTCCTATTACGAATCGTTTTATTTTATTTATTAAACTGTATTTTGAATATGTTTTGTTGACAGTACGTGGGGTGACAAGGAGGATAAGTTGAATTGATTAAGACATACATAGTGGAACGCAAATGAGAAAAAGTTTAAAAGGAATGGTAAAAATATTCGGTAAAATATTATGAGATAACTTTAGAAAGATACTGTTACTCAAGGTGATATAAAAGACGCTTTACAAAGCCGAACTTCTCCTAGAATTCGATGAGCATAGAAACCTAAAGTGTAACGCTTATTAACTGAAAAACGGTCTGAATCATTTTATAATATGAAATAATAAATACAACCCGAAGAGGTGGTGGGTTGTGGGTAGAGGGGCCCGTGGCTAAATAATAACAGCCGCACAGGTCGATCAATCAGGTTGCTTGCCGCGGTTGGTCTGTGGATGGGTGACCATCTTTACATACCGAGACCCCTCCGTGCCTCGGAAAGCACGTTAAGCCGTTGGTCCCGGCTGTCATTCGTGGATCTTTGACAGTCGTTACGGGTAGTCAGAAGCCCGAAAGTCTGACAACCAGTCTTACCAAGGGGTATCGTATTACCCAGTAACTGGGTTGTAGAGGTCAGATAGGCAGTCGCTCCATGTAAAATACTGGTATTCAGCTGCATCTGATTAGACTGGAAGCCGACCCCAACATATTTGGGAAAAGGCTAGGCAGATGATGATGATGAAAGAATAAATACAACCTATATTGCAAAATCGATAGCAAAAACAAAGATGTAAATATATAATATGTATATTATAATATATATATATTTAAAATAATAAACTGATTCATAAAATGTGTTGATTATCCTTACAATATTAACCACATGTAGATGATAGCAGTATGCGGACATCAAACAAACGACTGTCAAGTCAAGAATCACTTGATAGTTATTCGCTTTATGTTATTATTTCATTTTGCTATGTTGTTATGCTATCGTTTAGCAAACTCACGGACGCGACGCCGACGGTCCACTAGATGAAAAGTTGTAATCGTCCCCAAAGGACACGTTGCGACGCCTAGGGGATTGTCGATGCCTTGTCGACATAACAAAGTTGATAACGGTATCTAAATGGTGAACAATTATGTGTTAGAGATTTTAGCTATAGATGGTAAGTATACCCGTTAGCTGTTGCCCTGTTAAATTAAACATTTTCATTAATTGTGTTGTTTCTTTAAAGCTCTTATTATAAACTTGTTAGATAAGAGGATCAGTCTAATATATCAATCAAGTCGTGATAACAAGTAAGAATGACCTAGGCTCTTAACAAGCTATAACTAAGATAGGAAAAAGATATAAGAAAACTTCCTCTTTTTTTATTATAATACTTTATTATTTGAGAGCAGTGGTGGCCCAGTAGTAATGCGTATTTATTACATGTTCTACGTCGTGGTTTCAAACTCAGTCAGGCGCGTTATTTTTATAATTTATTTCAACACCACTACTCTCAAATCGCTGCAGAAAAACATCGTCAGGAAACCGGCATATCCTAAAACCACAAAATCGAAGACATGTGACTTCTACCGCCCCGCACTGGGCCCGCGTGGTGGATTACGGCCCTCTCAAAAGAGAAGAGGCCTACCAGCTTCTAGGAGGTATACCAGTGTGGGAACATTATAGGCTGATTATGTACTCTTATTTTTATCTTGCACAAAGTTTCAAGAAATAAACTGACTGTATTGGTAGAGTTCGAAAATGTGTAATAAACATTTCTTATACCTATAACTAGGTCCTTAATAATGCACTTCCCGACGGTTAAGAGCATCGAGTACAATGTTTATAACTGCCAATCCTAGTAGGGTTCTACTGCCTGCATACTGCTACTAAGTATGCGTTATTATAGCCCGCTACGAGGGACATTGTTGATACCAAACTAGCAAAAATTTAAATATCGCCCTAATCGGCATGCTTAGCTAACTAATCTGTGACAACAGGAGCTCATTGCACTTCGCCATCAATGCTGCAAAGGACGATACTTATTAGCTACTAATTTAGCAACCTTTTAATTTTCCTTTGAAGACACCCGGTGGAATGGAGATTTCCCTTTTTCCGTCGGAAACATCCAGGAGTCATCATCATCAGCCTTGCCTTTTTTCACCTTTTTTATGGGGTCGGCTTACTGTCTAGTCAGATGCAGCTGGATACCAGTATTTTACATGGAGCGACTGCCTATCTGAACCCCACAACCCAGTTACTGGAAAGCACGATACTCTTTGTTATCTCCAAGAAGTCGCTTGAATATATCTACCACTATCCGGCGCATTCTGAACAAGGAACGTCACTATATAGCACTTCTTTTTGCTACCCTCAATTAACTCTTTTTTGCTAATTATTTAATTTCTTGTGCATGAACTTTGCTGAATGTTTTCTGCCGATGCATGAGCTATTCTCATGAATAGTTCGTGCTACGAAAGTTTTAATTTTATATTTATTTTATAAAGCATTGTCTGCAAAAGTTTTCAAGCTCAAGCGGCTTAGCGCCCTGACACGAAACTTTCATTATCCTATTGTTAAATACTGTCCCGACAGGCGCCGGATTTTAAACTAAGTTTAGTAATCCTTTTGGTTCGCGGTTCCTTCCAACCGAACGATGCTAGTGTCCTATTCTAAAGTCAAATGAGTTGGTAGAATTATTATTTAATAAAAAAAATTAGGAAGCGATTAAAAAAAAATTACTAGAAAAGTTTAGTTTGTAGTTAGCCGGTTTTCCGTTTTAAGTTATGTAAATTAATAAAACCATTTTCAATCAATTTATAATCATATCCAAAGTAATCAAATTAATTCTTGCATTAAATCCTTTAAAAGTATTTTTCTCAAAACTCACCGTCCCATAATTCCCGAAAAACACAGTTATATTCTCCAAAACACCGTTCAACACAAATCCTTATGCACTTTTAACCAAACGTTAATTTCTAATACTCCGACTGAGCACTTTCAACGTCCGACGGAAACTTGAAAAACTTTTCTCTGGCGAAAAAAATCCGGGCGACGGGAGGGCACGCGCTCTGCCGACAGCGGTCCGCGACTCACTGAGCCTCCGAGCCTTGCCTCCTCCCGCTATGAACGCACCACCAAAACGATCCACTCAGTTACATAGTAAGATCGAAATTTGATCGCAGTTAGAACGCGCACTAAGACGGCCCGTTGGCTATTTAGACCGAAAAAGGTGGTTTATACGCATGCGCGCGGTCGTTCAACCCTTGCAGTGATGCTGCAGGCCTGATGAGCCACATTAAGCTGGGTTACGTGGGGCGAGTTGTAATGGCGAGTTACCTGTGTTAGCGGCCGGGGCGAGTTGCGCCCGCGGCCGTGGCGGGGGGTGGACGGCGACGTAGTAGTTGTACAGGGTGACATGCTAGTTGGTAATAATAATGTTGTGATTGGATGTGATTGTGATTGTATACAAATTATTGTTGGTATAATTATACATTTACAATAAATAGGAGCACATTTCAAAATATTAATTATTTAAAAGAAATCGCTTTAAAAAAATTTTTAAACAGTCATGATGGCTAACATATCATTCTAGACCTAGCTTTGGTAGCAGAAAGTATTAATAGTAGCAGTTTAAATGGTACTGGTGGTAGATACACGTAGCATAAAAACACTACTCCTTACGTACTACTTACTCTGCCCGTTTTCCTTCAAGCTATCCAAGGCTAATTTTAAAAGCTAAAACAAAGTACAAAGTATAAGAACTCTTTGCATAACAAGTCGCAGTTTATTAACACGGTAGAGTGGAGATCGTCGAGGTAAACAGGCGAGGCTAGTAACTAGAAGATCGTAACTGGAGGCGAGTACTGGAGGCCAGTGTGATGCTTCACTTTACAGAGCAAGATTTACGGCTAGATTCGGGTTTCTGTTTATTAGATTTTGTTGTTAAAAAAAAAACTCGAACTTGATCATTTATTTCAAGTAACCCAATTACAGGCACTTTTGAGTTGTCAAAGGATCGGTCAGTCAGAAAGATGAAGCTAGTTGCCCCACCCCAAAGTGTAGTAGATACCTATGGAGAAGAACGGACAAGAAACGACACGGCCACTCTTTTAAATTAAAATATTTTTACAGCATTCACGTTGAAATTATACATGTGAGAACGACGTCGGAAGATGTGCACGTTAAAAGCGTCCGTAATAAAAATATAAAAACAATTCAAAAATTAAAATGAGCCGTGGTAGCTAAGAGATGACCCGTTCACGAACATGACGTATGGATTAGCACCATTTAGTTTTACCATTTTGAAGGGACGAGACGCGGGTGCTGGCGCGAGCGGATGCTTGCTTGTTCGTCGAATCGTTGAGCTCCTCAAGTTCTGAGTTGAGCTGCACGATTTTTGACAAATGCGTGCACTGACTGAACAGGTCCACTCAATCTGTGTGGTTTTTTCCTCAAAATACCATTTCAGACACTAATCTACATGGTCCACAAAGATTATGTCCGGATTTTTTATATACACATTGACATTGATGAATTTTATTTAGATAATGACATGAATATTTACTTTGTAAAGTATTTTTTATATAATTACTGTGAATGTGAGGACTATGTGGGTAATTTTTTTCTGTTTTCCTTCTTAGTTTTGATTATGATCTGGCAGTTTGAGTAATTTACGCGGCCTACCCAAATGTCCTTTCTTTGATATTGTTCGTTGAATCGTTGAGCTCCTCAAGTTCTGAGTTGAGCTGCACGATTTTTGACAAATGCGTGCACTGACTGAACAGGTCCACTCAATCTGTGTGGTTCTTTCCTCAAAAGACCATTTCAGACACCAATCTACATGGTCTTCACACGATCTGACCAAGATTTTGTCTGGACTTTAAAATAGACTCTGACCTCTGAGTTTGTTTCGGCCTTTCTTCTCAAAATAGTCAGATAGGAAACGCCGACCTCATCTAGTTTAAAAAAATATGATTGACGTGTAAAAATGTTTGTACAAACCTACTTACAGAAAATAAATCATTTAATGATTTAACACACACACACACACACTATCATGAGCGAGACATTTGAGTGAGCATGACATAAATACTTTCAGCCGCCAAAGCATATTCAAGGCAATGAAAGCCGTACCCTGTAAATGGTAGTTTATAGTAAGCACATAGTGCTCACACGTGTGCTATACAATTACACAGTACTAAGAGATATAGTTCATACCTGTTTTTTACATTTCTATGGTTCGTACAATACAAAGATAGTTTTTGCAATCTTCAGCAGCTTCAACAATATTTTCGAATGCTAATCAATTAGCTTAGGCAACCTTGTGGAGCAGGACCGGCGTAAAGCCAAGCATTTTTGTCAGTGATGTATGTATAATATGTTTGGCTGGATAGTGTGCGTTTTATACAAAATTTTAATATCGTTTCATTCAGTCGAAGTATGTGGGGAGGTATTTTATTGTAATATTTTATTCAGTGGAATGAAGGATGATTGTACTTTAGCCGGTCTGAAATCTGGATGAACTAATTGGTCCCTATTTCTAGTGTTGTGTGTGTCACCTCTTTTACTAAAAAGATTTCGTTTTTTCCTTGTACATGATGTTTCCAGATATATTGATAAGGTATCGTCATGGTGTTAAAATCTTTAAACAGTTCCCTTAGAGAATCGCGCCTGCGGAGGCCATAAATTACTATAATGCCTCTTTTCTTCAGCCCCTCCCCATAGTAAAATACCATAAGACATGATACTTTGAAATAAGTCCGAGGAATTCGAAGGCAGGGTTTTACACGAACACGTGTATAACCCCAATTACTAAAATAAAAATGTAAAGCGGCAATTACTAAAATAAGAATGTGTCTGCAGTTATGGAGTCGTGAGAACTAAACCCTTCACAATAATCTTTGTTTCCAAGAAAACTGAATTCGAAGTAGATTTTCCTTTGACGTAATAGTACACCATCCACAATAGTATTTGCCACGTAGGTCGATGAAACAGGATTATCAAAGTAATTCCTGTAGTCGTCATAAAGTTTTGGAAAAATCTTGTTCGTAAGTAGTTCGAGCCATCATTCAACCGCTGATCTTATCTAGAATAGTTTCAGTTTACGTTATAGAATAGAATACTCTAATATAATAGAATAGATTAAACCTTTTAAAATTATTGCTTTTTCTTCGATTTATTAAGATATGGTCTTCGGTCCATCCAAACAAAACACTCCCACGGCTGCATCGTCATCATAATAAATATATTTTCAAAGTCACTCAATCAATTAACATCACTCACAGACCGCATCACATAGAAACTATGAAAAACTACTAAATAAACCACGAACTAAGACGATTGATGTATAAATCAGATCAGGTGGACTGTGAGGCCCAAGAGATGAATAAATCTGAGAGCAGCCCGGAGTGTATCGAGCGATATTACCGTTTTGACATTAATTGCTACTGATTTAGACGCCGCGCCGCTAAAATGTACCCCTGGGACTGTGTGTTTGTTGTTGTACGGGATTCGCTTGGTTTGGTCCCGTGATGGATTTGGACAAGAATTGTGTCAAGAGTCTTGTTTAGGCTGGTATAGTAGTTTTTTTTTAATATACTTAAAACTACTTTTGTCAGAAAAACACTACGTGAATGTCAATTTTATGTAATAAAATATGTACTTTTTTAAAATACTCCTTTGCGAAAATCCTTTTCTACTTATCTATTCCATCTACTTCAATTTATTCCACCTCAATCCAGCGCCATTTTACCCACCTCTGTCGAGTAATCGGCGTCTGTTTCTGACTTTCATTGACAAATTAGATTGATTCAATATTAACGGCGTGACTAAAATTACCGCGTGCCGTCCGAACCACCAAACGTTACCGGTTCGATTCTCGATTGAGTCCAGTTATTTAATATACGGATGATTGAAATTTGAATGAATCAGTGGGCTGTCAAATGTTCAATGTATTTAGGTTGCGACTGTGTTGTTGGATTGGTTGAAGTTTTCAGTTCGATCTAGTGTCGAATTTCATATTTTAGTTATCTTGGTCTGGTTTATTAATTTAAACAGTAACCGTCTTATTACAAAACGAGATCTAATTTTAGACATAGCCTAAACCTTCAAGCCAGTTACTCTATTTTGAACTTTATTCCGACAAACGTCATGTTCTTAATGCAAAATTGACAACTTAGACTCGGGTTTAACGTCAGTTTTTGTAATAAGAACTTTAGCTTCGTTGGATTATAGTTCGAAATTTAAAAATGGCTGGATGGTTTAAACCTGGGTCTAAAGATAAATCTTGTTTTGTAATAAGGCCGTATGTTTATAATAGTGTTTAAGTGTTTGTTTAATTTACAATAATATTAGTATGTAATAAATAGTGACATAACAAACACATAACCCTTCTTTTGGGCTTCGACACAGTCGGGTAAAAAGAAGCTACGTATATTTTATTTGCTGGTTATGAAATTAAACTGCGAATTCTAATCCGTCTGCCAAGTGTGGGTAAGTACTGCCTCGATAGTTGTTTGTAGCTCAACGTAGAATGTTAGACGTTTAAAGGCTGACAAGGTAAGACGATGAACAACTTTCTCATCTCTATCATCATCTGCCTATCCTTTCCAACACTGTGCCAACTATATTTTGGGTTATGGGTCGGCTTCCAATCTAACCGGATGCAACTGAATATCAGTATTTTACATGGAGCGACTGCCTACCTGATCTCTACAACCCAGTTACTGGGCAATACGATAATAATATCTATATCATTATTTGCCTAGCCTTTTCCCAAATATTTTTGAGGTCCGCTTCCAGTCTAACCGGATGCAGCTGTATACCAGTATTTCACGTGGTGCATATCTGACCTCCTGAACCCAGTTACTGGGTAACACTATCGCCCAATAATATCTATACCTATTTCTGCATATTATAAATTAAAGTAAATTTTCGTGAAAATCTTCTAAGCTACACCATGGATTTTGATGCGGTATTCATCATGATTTACACCATTTACTCCGAAAGGTGCATGTGGATGTGTATATTTGATAAAGCAAACTCGATGTTTTGACATGTTTCCACATTTTTTGTAGATTACACCCTATGCATGCGAAGCAGCGGCAGATCGCTAGTCTACACGAAATCACCTTATCATAGACAAAGGAACAGTTCATACCTAGTGGCCTCTGGCGGCTGTCCATGAAAGTGTAAGGCAGAAGAACTTCAATAACCTCTTGAACTTCAGTAACTTATTGAACTGAAAGATCGAAATAATGCTGAGAAGTTCAAGTTAGCTGGAGTATCGGCTGCTTGGAGTTTGGAAAAGGCTACTTTGGAAGGTTGGTATTTTTCAATTGGTTGATTACGGTAATTACGACTTTTGACAGAAGTAGGTGATCGTAGAATTTTTATATTTTGTATTTGTCTGCGCTGAGAATTTTGAAGTATTTTGTATATTTTTACAAGACACAGACCATCATATGAAGATGTGATGATATGTTTTTTATTATTATTGTTAGTAATTAAAACGTCATTTGACCGTAAAAACGGAACCCTATTACTAAGACTTCGCTGTCTGTCCGTCCATCCGTCCGTCTGTCTGTCACCAGGCTCAAGTATCTCAAGAACCGCGATAGCTAGACAGTTGAAATTTTCACTAAATATGTATTTCTGTTGTCGCTATAACAACAAATACTAAAAACAAAATAAAATAAGTATTTAAGGGGGGCTCCCATACAACAAACGTGTTTTTTTCGACGTTTTTGCCTTGTGGTACGGAACCCTTCGTGTGCGAGTTCGACTCGCACTTCGCCTGTTTTTAAGGATTCCGTAGTCAACAAGAAGCCCTTATAGTTTCGCTTTTTCCGTCCGTCTATCTGTCCACCTATACGCGGCTTAACTTAGAGACTCTAAGTACTAGAAAGCTGTAATTTGGCATCGGTATAATATCACGCTGACAATTTTTTTTACGGTACCTCCCTACACGTAATGTAGAGAGATTATTTTTTCTCGTCTGCACCATGGTCTGAGATACCGTTGGATAGGCCGTTTAAAATATTGCGATTGCTTGTTTTCGATTCAGGAGTGCTAATGTAGGCTTTACAAGTTAAAGAGTAATAGTTGACCAATTTACATTTTGCAGTTAGAATGTATGGGAAGTTCTATAACTATAATGTTAACTGTGTTCTTGGGATTCATTCCAACTACGGAACCCTTCATTGTGCGTGGTCCGACATGCACTTTGCCGGAATTTTCTTATCTTATCACCGCAAGTACCGCTGCGCAAGAGGCCTTGCAATTCAACATCTAATTTACAGTCAATTCAAATCAATACTGGTTGTTATTTATTTAATGTTGTACTTAGTATTATTTTTAGTTGTGTACATGTTCATTTACTATTTAGTGTCTGAATACATTTTCATTTCCAAATTTTCCAACTTATTATTTTAGAGGGTTCTAATGCATTAACAAAATCTTGTTTAGTTTCACACTTCTTTTATCACTCTTGCTTCCTAAACACAAAAAAACATCTATGTTATTCAGATGATTCCATCAATAAAAAACTAGACTGATATTAAACCTTTGAAGAGGCACAGGTATTAAACGCAAAGCTGATGCCACCTTTCGGTTCCTTCCTTGATCGTTTCAAAAGGAATCAGCCAGTCATCTCAAACACGCGGCGATATAAAGACATGCTCTAGTAAATGATATATTATTATTAGCGAATATAGTAAAACTGTATGTCAGTATGTCTTTATAGTTGCCTTTGGTACGAATGGTTTAATTTTGTGAAATTGAATACCTAGGTGTATGAAACAGATTATACGAAAAATAAAATAATGGGTGACCTAAGGCTTCACAAATACAATTATTAAACACTTTTCTTTTCAAAAAATAAAATACAGAATTAACGCTTAGAATTAAGCTTACTATGGGAAACCGGTCACAAAAATGATTTCCAAGAATTCACGTTAACATTTAACTTAACCGGCTTGTATGCATATTCATTATTCAGCCTACACAATTTTACTTATTCATTATAATTCATTTGTTTACAAATGAGAAAACCTTTTTTTCTGTTTTAAAATGGCAACGTATATAATTTAAGATCCTTTCTCGTAGCAATATAATAACTTTTTACTACACAAGATTGTATTTGCTACGCGGTTGCTACGGCGTAGCAGTCGTCACCGCTACGCCGCCTACGCCGCTACGCGTCTATTATAATATTGTTTTGTGGTAAAATTATGTCGCAGATACTAGATACTATCATAATATTTGATTATAATTTAATTTGAAACTAAAGGAGTTATTGGCTGACAAATAAAATACCACTAGAACCACAAATAAATTTCGGTCGGCTTTAAACGTTGAATCAATACGTTATGGTTGGCCCGTCGTTTATAAACCCGCAATCCTTCAATGTATCTCTCAATAAATTGGCATTTGCTATTATTTTGTTCAAGAGACAACACCGCAATTTAGTCAGACTAAAATAACGAATTTTATTACATAAGGCAATGCAGGCTCACTGAAAAAGTACATGTCTACAAGTATTTACCAAATAATACAGTGATACACCTTTTAGAAGAATTTACAATGTCAATAAAAACTAGTTTGTGTGTATAATTGGCAGGAGAATGGTAAACTCATTTACAAAAGAAAAAGCGGTTCAAACCGGTATGAGAAAGTTTTTAGTGGATAAGACAGAGATTAAAACAGAAGACGATCTAGGAGGGGATCTAGGGGGGGGGTTCAGGGGATCTGAACGGAATAATTCATTTAATCATCCATGGTTTAACGGCGTTAAAATATTCAATGTGGATTCAAAAAATAAAATAAAATAAGTATATTTAAACTACGAGCATCACCACGGGAAATAAATAGGCTTGCCCCTTAGAATACGCGCCATTTCAGTGACCTTTAGGTAGCTACCGATAACCATCCAATATACACAAACACATTAATGTATGCCGATATTAGGGCATACTAGTGTGCTGCGTGGCGTGACTCGGGTTTGTAGTTTGAGAAGTAAGAATCTTTAGTATTTTGTTAGTTTAATTTTCTTAATAGAGTAACAGCTAACAGCTTCATAGATTCTGTAAAAAATATGATTCGCTGATTTTGTTATACATGCTACATTAAGCTTTCAATGTTTATAAATAAATACTGTTCCAACAGTTCTCCCTATTTCTTGAAGTATTGTGATGAATAAAACTTAATAACTCTTGGTGAGACTAAATCCAGCACAACTGAAGAGCAATTTCTATATTTTCAAGAACATTTTTATTCTAATTTTAGTCTTGGACCTGTCAAAAATACTTCTAACCTTCATTTTTTACGACTTTTCACATTGATGGTCGCTGAGATGTGATTGCGACTAGATTTTGAACGTTTTTGATTACGGGTGTTAGCTTTCTGTTTTTGATTACGGGTGTTAGCTTTCTGTTTTTGATTACGGGTGTTAGCTTTCTGTTTTTGATTACGGGTGTTAGCTTTCTGTTTTTGATTACGGGTGTTAGCTTTCTGTTTTTGATTACGGGTGTTAGCTTTCTGTTTTTGGTTACGGGTGTTAGCTTTCTGTTTTTGATTACGGGTGCTAGCTTTTTGTTTTTGGTTACGGGTGTTAGCTTTCTGTTTTTGATTACGGGTGCTAGCTTTCTGTTTTTGATGACGGGTGTTAGCTTTCTGTTTTTGATGACGGGTGTTAGCTTTCTGTTTTTGATTACGGGTGCTAGCTTTCTGTTTTTGATTACGGGTGCTAGCTTTCTGTTTTGGTTACGGGTGCTAGCTTTCTGTTTTTGATTACGGGTGCTAGCTTTCTGTTTTTGGTTACGGGTGTTAGCTTTCTGTTTTTGATTACGGGTGCTAGCTTTCTGTTTTTGATGACGGGTGTTAGCTTTCTGTTTTTGATGACGGGTGTTAGCTTTCTGTTTTTGATGACGGGTGTTAGCTTTCTGTTTTTGATTACGGGTGCTAGCTTTCTGTTTTTGATTACGGGTGCTAGCTTTCTGTTTTGGTTACGGGTGCTAGCTTTCTGTTTTTGATTACGGGTGCTAGCTTTCTGTTTTTGGTTACGGGTGCTAGCTTTCTGTTTTTGGTTACGGGTGTTAGCTTTCTGGTGTCTTAAAATCTTAAAACTGCTGCTCTAAATCATAGTCTTATCACATTTCGTCGTCCTCCATATATACAAGCTAGATTTTCTTAGCTAGAAATTTGTTTTAAAAGTTAAAATATTTTCTTTAAAATGCCAGTTCAGTTAATTCTGTGAGCTAAATGTAAGATTTTCTTAAAGTGGGTAACTCGTGACTTGAGGGTGAATTTGTCAAGTTTTCCGATCGCGAATCGAGTAGTTTGACTTACTTATGTTCAAACTTAAGTTTCTCATCCAGTGCCAGTTCCGGTGCCAGCGGGAATTGGTTTAAAGATGGACTTACAGTCTATCTACTGGAGATTAATTTATTACAGAATCTAAATTACTTAAATAATATATTATGCACAGTCGGTCTCAAAAACGGTTATACGTCGACGAATTACACATGGTACCTTTGCACATTCGCCTTTGTACCGTTTTGTGCGAAAAGTTGAAATAAATAAATAATAAATAATACAGTATTATAGAACACAAATTGTAGATAATCAAATGAGTTTATATCGATGTAAACAAATTTCTTTAAGGCTGATTGTTCTTTCAAAGAAACATTGGTGAACCGTGTAGATAGTACGCGTCTGTAATTCGATCAGGTTTGAGGGCGTGTTCACCTGAGTGAATTTGCGGCGCTTTGCGCACGCGCCGCTCAGTCCTCACAAATTTTTAAATGATACTTTATACACACGTACATATTCCTAATGCTCATGAGAGCGTGTTCACCTGAGCGAATTTGCGGTGCTTTGCGCACGCGCCGCTCCGTCCTCACAGATTTTTAAATGATACTTTATGCATCTTATCATAACGTACATATTCCTAATGCACACGGTTGCTATTCGGATGCAGAGTTTGTGCGATGAGCTTGATCGTTAAGAATGTACGTTATGACAAGTGGTCTATTCTCCCCCCCTTATTCCACTTTATGTGTGGTCGGCGCCACATGTATTTCTCTTCCATGCTTCTCTATCAGTCGTCACCACGGTAGTCACTTTATTTCTAGCCATATCATCTTTCACGTTATGACAAGAGGTATACATACATATGTAATCAGCCTATAACGTTCCCACTGCTGGGACACAGGCCTCCTCTCTATGAGAGGGAGTGAGCTGTAATCCACCACGCGGGCCCAGTGCGGGTTGGTAGATGTCACATGTCTACGAATTTTTGGTTCTGGGATATGCCGGTTTCTGCACGATGTTTTCCTTCACCGTTTTGAGAGCAGTGGTGATGGAATAATTTACACAAAGTAAAGCGCCTGTCTAAGTTCGAACCTACGACCTACAACTCGTAAGCCGCGGCCGTTACCACTGGGCCACCCACTGCTCACGAGAGATATACAGTATGAATTCCAAAATCTCTCAAAAGAGAACAAGTGCGCGTCGCGAATGTGGACCGCCGAAAACACGCGAGCGTGTGAAAGAAAATTGTATGGAATATTGAGAATCACATAAAAACCTCACATTTGGCAGTTTTACTCAGTTATACTTATCACATTCCAGAACTTCTACGAACCCAAACAAAATCATAACAATATCTCCGTAAGTATCCATTTTATTGTATCCTCCGCGAAGAACAACAAGACCACCATTGTGTAGAACAAAGAATATTTTAGATTTCAAAGCTTATTGTCTCAGCTGTTATCGAACCAGAAAGTAAGAAATATGTTACGGAGCAAGTTCCACACTCTCACAACGTTCCTTCAATGCTGTTGTGAGTTCGAATAGAACTTCAAACTGCGTGAGTTCTCCACCTTTTTGCTCTGGACGCCAGGATTTAGCTTAAAGACTTTAAAAATAAAAACAAAATGAATGTAAAAGCTGTTTGTTTTAGTTTTCTTTGCAGTTCCGCAAGAAAAGGTGATGAAATGTTCGTGTAAATTGCAGAACGAATTACTTTGTTTTTGTCTCCGTTTTATGTATGACCATTTTTAAAATTGTAAGAAGAAACAGGATGCAATAACTACTGTTAACTATCATAATCATATTGGTGATTACAATTGTGTAGCTCTTTCCAAAATGTCCGTTTATAAGGAACTGATGAATAACAGGTTTCAAGCAATAAATACAGCAGAATGCATGCTTCGAAAATTCACTTTTAATACATTTTACATTTAATGAACAACTTTAATTTCTTATTGTAATGCTAATTAGCGTTCAACGATGAATAAATTCATGTCATACTCATTTTACAAAAGGTAGGTACATATTTGTAAACTTTAAACTCGTATGACATGAAAAACTGTGGTAAATCATAATAAAACCTGATAATACAAAAACGATTTAGATAGTAAAATATAATATAATAGAATAAAATATTCTTTATTATATACACCATATAAATTACAGACATAAATATAGAAATATTTACAAAGGGTCACACTATGGGCGGTCTTATCGCTAAGAGCGATCTTTTAAAGACAACCTTCGGAACCAACCTTTTTTATTTTAACGCAATCTTAATTAAATTATTTTGTAATTTGTTACGGCACGCGCATTAAGTACGTATTTTTTTCCACGTTGGTTCTATTTAAGCCAAATGTTGGTATTTCAGGATATATATAATTAATTTAATGTGTCTGAAGCTACGCGTCGTATTTATTATAATTTATGTAAGTGAAAAGTTTCAATTCGTTCTTTAATAGCATTTGCTTTATGAAAATAATTTAATGTATTTATTAGTATGTATTTACAAGCTGTTTATTCACTCTGTTTATATCGACGTCTGTAAATATACAGGCAAAAAATAATACAGTTCACACCATCACGTAAACTTTTTACTTCCACCTTATTGTTTTCTGATTACGTCATTGACAACGTTTTGAATGTAAACGTCAGATCGAAAAGGTGACAAGCGCCTGCTATGTGGGCAAGCAATTTATTTGAAAATTGTTTAATATTATCTCTTCTTGTCCGTACCTACTATAATATAATATTTTTCCTACAAACAGTCTGGACAAACCCACTCTATCCTCGTAGGTAGCTAATGATACAACATATCGTGGACCCGTGACAAGTCGTTAGCGCGACACTGTTCAGATAAGACGGTCAGGCCCCCTACATCAATAGAGCGTTGGCTAAGTTCACGTGAAAAGGGGCTATTTATAGGTGTTCAGTCATCAATACTTTAGGTGGGTAGTTATTAAGATGCTGTGGCTTGGAAAGTTATAGTCATGTTCTTCAAGTGGCCTGGTTTTTTTGCAATTCAAAAGTTTGACAAGCCCAGGGTAGGGTTTTATATTATACTAGCTGCGCCCCGCGGTTTCACCCGCATAAGTTTCGATCCCGTGGGAATATCGGGATAAAAAGTAGCCTACATGTTTACCCAGGGTGTCAGCTACCTCCATACCAAATTTTATCAAAATTGGTCCAGCCGTTTGAGCGTGAAGAAGTAACAAACATATAAACACACACACACACTCACACACACACTCACAAACTTTCGCCTTTATAATATTAGTGTGATTAGAATTTTCTCGTTTGAAATGATTCTTACTATATCAGCCGTAATCACACTGGTCTCTTATTTTCCTAGCCATGACATAATAATTATCACATATGTAATCTATTCACCAAGTAATCTACTCTCACAGTATTATGTGAAGCAATAGTGCAGATAACTTAATCACTAACTCCACAAACAAACACTTCCTAATCCGATCAAGTAAACAGGTAAACTTCTCCATCCGTTTCGAGAATTAATCCTATGTAACGGTAACTAAACATAAATTATATCTCAAGACAAAAAACAGCACAAACTTGCGATGAGTGAACTCAACCCTTCCACCGCTGACGCTGTAAATTCCTCAAATTCACCGCATTCAACAGCAACTGCATCCAATTTGAAATCCTCTCACAAAGTACATAAAACTTTATTTCCTTTGCAGCATATTGGCTCAGCGATTCATATGATGGTGTGAAACAAAAAACTTTACAACACAAGATGTTTTCAACTTTAGTTGTACTTGAATAGGGTAGACTTTGGATTGAAGCGAGGTGGTAGTGTTGCCTCGACCGGGATTGCAAACTTCTTGCTTAGCTCACTTTTGTTCCGCTGATAGTGGATAAATATTATTCGGAACTAGTTTCGGCCAGTTGATTCCAGTTTCAAACAGTTGGTTTTGATTAAAAGTCATTCAGGATGCTTTTATATTTGTGTGTTTCCGCGCTTGTGGCTTGAAATGAGTTTTGAAAATGATACTCGCTATTTTGTTTTGTATAATATTTCTGGTTTTTGGACAGAAAGTTGTTGAATGTTATGTATAAAGTTGCGTGATTATGAATTATATTATTATGTACCCTCATCAGTATGAAACCCTTATCTGGATGCATTTACGAGGGTATGTGTAAAAGTAAGAACATTTTAAAATCATCGTAGGACACCTGTTTATGCTTGTTATTTAGATTTATCCAAAGCCTTTGATCTAGTTTGTTATGAGATATATAGATAGCCTGATAAGCCGACTCCAACATAGTTGGAAAAAGGCAGATGATGATGATGCCTGATAATGATGATGGATAGCCTGATTGGCGAGCTTAGTAGCATACATGTAGGTTGTCATATTGATGGAGTCGCTGTCAATAATATAAGTTATGGCGACGACATGGTGCTGCTGGGCCCGTCAATTAGGGCCCTTCGTTATCCATTTAGAGTTCGTGAGCGGTATGCCGACAGTCATAGTCGCAAGTGTAATGCTGCCAAGAGCGAGTATATGTTTGTTGGTCTTGGTGATAAAACCCCTCATGAACCCCCACCTATTTTTCTGAACCGTTTTCCTCCCATTAGAGTAAAAAAGCTTAAATATCAAGGGCTCATTGTCACCGATGATCTAAAGGACAACGAGGACATTGAACGTGAATGCAGAGTGCTGGCGGTCAGGTGGAATATGTTCGCTTGCAGGTTTGCTCGTTGCTCAGCTGAAGTCCAGTTAGCGCTATTAAAAGCATACTGCCAATCTTTCTATACGGGCAGCCTGTGGGTTAATTATACTCAAAAGGCATACAGCTCTCTGCAGGTACAATACATATAATAATGTCTTTAGGATTTTGTTGCCATTGCCGCGGTTTTGCAGTGCATCCATGATGTTTGCCGAAGCACATACGGATGACTTTTACGGAATAAAACGCAAGCGTCTGTCGTCGCTGATGGGCAGAGTACGCGGCAGCAGCAACAATATCTGAGGATAGTTTCGAGTAAATATCAGTGTCCAATACACTCGCTCTGGGTAAGCATCGCAGTTGGGACGGTAAAATAAAATAAAATGTTAGTAGGTAAATAATTTAAATATAAATAAGAATTAAGTTGTTTATATTTATATTCTGTACCTATTAACATAGTTTATAAGCTCTTGCTGTTACTTACCTAATTGGATCATATTATCTGACAAATAAATAAATAAATAAAGTTATGTGAGCAATTTCCTAAAAAATATATACCAAAACTGCAACTATTAGTTCCCTAATAAAAATATATCAAGCCGTCAGTCAACTCTAATAACAAAACAATTAATATCAATCAACTAAACACAAACTACATAATCCCACCACATTGTGTGCGTCACAACAAATATAACGTGATACAACTAGATGCAATAAACTCTCAAAATGGCCGCCATAATAACAATTGAATGGTAAAGCTGATTATCTAACGGGTTAGCGGCAGTAAATATTGTTATAATGCACGCTCCATTCCCGGCATGCATACAATATCCCGGTGATGCGAACAATGCAGTCCCCCGGGATCCCGGTAACGCGGGATGTGGGTATAACTTACTGTTATTAATACGTAACTGAGATTATAAAGATGCCAATTTTGGTGTATGCGGCGTTGTGAACGGAGGGAACAATGTATGAGTATTTGTTAGTTAGTTTGTCATTGGAGAATCCTTTGTTATGGTTTGAATTTTACTCCAATAAATACTTCGAGTATTAACGAGATAGTAATGGACTTTGTGACTGGAAACGCCCTAGAATTTCATATTATAGTGACTTTACTGGTGATGTTTTTCAGAAAGTTTAGGTGCATAGAACTCGCTACTGGTGTCCGTGTCAGATGTATGAACGTAAGCGAGGTAGTATGTAAGGATCTTAGCAGGTGAGCGTCCTGTAGTTTCTGCTTACCCCCATGGGAGGAAGGCATAAGTTTATGTGTAAGTGTAATGTACTTTGTGTGGGTAGACGTAAATCGAATAACTACAGTGTTGCTGTGGATTTAGGGGCACCGGTTCTTCATCCCAGCTTGATATACGGTCTATCACGAACTTTTAACTCCAATTTTCTACAATATTATAAACTAGCTGCGCCCCGCGGTTTCACCCGCATAAACATCGATCCCGTGGGAATATCGGGATAAAAATTAACCTATATGTTAATCCAGGGTGTGAACTACCTCCATACAAAATTTTATGAAAATTAGTCCAGCCGTTTGAGCGTGAAGAAGTAACAAACATATAAACATACACACACACACTCACACACACACTCACAAACTTTCGCCTTTATAATATTAGTGTGATTAGTAGTAACGTAATGACATATTATTAAAATAATAATAATTGGAAGGGTTGTGCAGAGGTTTGACTATTAGTACAGACGCCAGCACATCAAGCTACTGCAATCTGTCAAATTTCTTTAATAGATTTTCAACTTTACCACTAAAGCATAAGGTTCAAAGTTGATAGGGAAAATTTGACAGTTTGTCTGTACAGCCACATTTCGCCAGTAATGTTTTGGCTCGCCCCCTATTACATGGGACTTAAACATATAGCCCTTTATTCATAAGCGTTGCTTATAGTTAAGTAGTGATTAGCGACTGTTTAACGACATATAACTTTAATCATCCTTTATAAATAAACTCCATGATAATGATGCTGAATTTATTTTAATAATAGCTCAGAGTACAGGGTCAAATAAAATGTACTAGGGGACCTTCATATTTATCGCAACACGGATTCAATATTGTAAATAAATGGCTTCAAAATAACTCACTAACCCTAAATGCAGAGAACACAAATTACATTAAATTTTCGATGCGCAAGCAAATATCGAAGATCTCCTCAGCGTTGCATGCTCATTGTTGCCCAGTCCCTGCAGATAGCCAGTGTAAGTGTCCTAATATTAAAAAGACAGCTAAAATAAAATACCCGGATAATATAACAGATGAAACCTTTCCTTCAAACCACATATGGAAGCTCTAAATAATAGAATTCATAAGCTGATAAACGTACTCAAAAAGATACGATTTGTTGCAGATCCAAAATAATTAGGCAAGTATACTTTGCTCTATAGAAGTGTCGGTCAATTTTGACTTACTGTATTACTTCATGGGGTAGGGCGAGTAAAAGTTTGTTATTGCCCATTGAAAGAGCTCAAAGTGCTATTCTCCAGGTGGCTACTTGTCGCCCTTTTCTATTCCTCACTATCATCCTTTATAAAGCTTGTAAAGTACTTACAGTTCGACAGTAATTTATAATGAGCACTATACTAAAACAACAAGCAAAGCTTCCATGCAGCACTATATTAACAAAAACGAGACGGAAAGATATAGTTTGCAATCAAAAAAGTACAAAACATGCTTTCACAGCCAAATTTTACTCTACCGTTACTCTATAATAGGCTAAATGATAAAGGAAACATCTATTCCTTAAATCATAGTAACTGCAAGAAAATCCTTATGGAGGCTCTTCAAACTATGTCCTATGAAGATACAGAGAAGTTATTACTTGTGACAAAGTATATTTATTTTTTTAGTATATATATATTTTTTTTATTATATAATTTTATACATCTTGTTACATATGTAACAATAAGATAAATATGATAATTATGTGTTTTTTTAATCAATTAATGTTACTTCCAATCGCCTGAAACACAGGATTATACCTAGTTCAGGCACAAATCATGGGTAAATTGGACATAGATTTAAGAAAAACTGTATTTAACTTTAGTCCTTATATTTTTTAATACATTTTATTATTATTATCTCCTTTATTTCAATAAATACATATAAATTATATTTTTTATATATTAGAATTTAAAAAATATAAAAACATTTAAAAATATAAAATTAGTAGCCCACCAGTATCGGGAACAGGGTCCAAGTTACCGGCGGTCAGGGCTCCAGAGAGAGGAACCTTCCGACAATGCGAGTCGTGTCCAGAAGTACTGCTTTCTGAATCAAGCCCTTGATCCAGCTGGCCAACGAGAGCCACCTCAGGTGTTGGTCTCTTTGCTATAAACCCATTAGCTGTCATGACTATCGGTACAATGACTGCCGAGTCCACATCCCACATGTCGACAACCTCGCGAGCCATGTCAAGATACTTGATTTATTTATCATTTTCGGCTTCCACGAGGTTCTCATCATGCGGGACGGTTATGTCAACAATCATTGCGCACCGCTCTAATCGATCCATCACCACTATATCAGGCTTATCGGCAACAATAATGGCTGTCAGTGATGATGGATCGATCCCAGTACAAAGTGATATTACGATTTTCAAGAACTGGGTCGGGCACATACCTGAAGCACGGAACCTCCGATTCCACAAGGCTGTATTTCAGAGAAAGTTGCTGATAAATTATCCTGGCTACAAGGTTGTGTCTATTATTAATATAGTTGTGATGGCTGATGATCGATATCTAAACATGACGTTTTTTTGGGGTCAACGACCTCAGGTATGCTTGTATTTTTTTTTATAACCGATCCGTCGACAGTGTTTACCAACCTATAGATAGGTGAACCCTCAAGCCGCAAGCATAGGAATAAAGCCGATTATTTTATTAAATAAAAAAGACATCAAAACATGTCGACATTATTTAAAGACGAGGATAAAACGGCCAGCCATTGTATGAAATCCTTTGGTCTGCTATTTTAGTTTTTTTCTATTCAATGGCTAAACTCCCGATCTTTGAAATTGAAAAAAATACTGGATCTCTTTGACGACTCTGTGATGAAGAGATATGAAAGTAAGTAAATCTTATAGTATTTCTTACAAAGCTCTCAGATAGGTATATTATTTAATAGCTTTTTTTAAGATTTGTTATATTCAATACCTTTGAATATATTATGTTGAGTGTTGGTAAAAATGTCTGAAATAAAAAAAAACTATAATTATAATCCACCATTTTTAGGGTTCCGTAGTCAACTAGGAACCCTTATAGTTTCGCCATGTCTGTCTGTCCGTCCGTCTGTCTGTCTGTCCGTCCTCGCTTAATCTCTGTGACCATTAGCACTAGAAAGCTGAAATTTTGTAGGAGTACGTATATCAGTTACGCCAACAAAGTAATATAATCAGTCTATAATGTTCCCACTGCCGGGACACAGGCCTCCTCTCGGTGAGAGGGAGTGGGCCGTAATCCACCACGCGGGCCCAGTGCGGATTGGCAGATGTCACATGTCTTCGAATTTTTGGTTCTAGGACATGCCGGTTTCCTCATGATGTTTTCCTTCACCGTTTTGAGAGCAGTGGTGATGAAATAATTTACACAAAGTAAAGCGCCTGTCTGGGTTCGAACCTACGACCTACAACTCGTAAGTCGAGGCCGTTACCACTTGGCCACCACTGCTCTCAAATAAAAATAAAATAAAATTTTGGAAAATATTTTTTTTAGGGTAGCTCCCCTACATGTGAAGTGGGGATGAATATTTTTTTCATCATCTACCCTATCGTGTGGGGTATCGTTAAATAGGTCTTCTAAAATGGCTTAGGGGTTACTAAAATTATTTTTCGATTTAATGCTCCATTTACGAAATATTAAAGTTTAAAGTGCAAATTTTTGTTCCAGTAGGGCGTCCCCCCCCCCCTCTAAAAGCTAAACTACTTGCTTGAAAAATCTGGAAAAATTCTCGATGAAAGTGCATTTCATGAACTTTAAAGGAAAAGTATAGCGGTTGAGATAACTTTATTAGTTTAGCAGTAATAGTCGTTGAACTTGGGTGTTGGATAATTTTGTACCAAATACAAAATCCTTAGCATTAATCCTTTAAAGTGACTAAGATGAAGTTGCTTGTTTAAGTTGCTTGTTTATAATGGGTAAAGACTTGCATTGAAAACCAAAATATGATTTTTTTTTTACCTATTCAGAATAAAGAATAACAGAATCGTATTACATTGTGATAACGGGCTACTACGGAACCCTACACTGTGCGTGGCCCGACACGCACTTGGCCGGTTTTTTATAGTAACGAGTTACTTTTTGAACTGAAATCTTCTTTAGGCGCGTCTGACATTTTCTGAGATGGGAAAAAACCATTGAACTCGCGCCACTGTTACCGTAAGCGACATCGCGCGTGTTTTGTTTATAAGACGATTAAAAAAATACCCGCTTCGGATGTGTTCGGCTGTCCTCGGGATAGAATAGAATAGAATACTCTTTATGATTTTTTTTATTTTTTTTCTCTTTTTTTTCTTTCTTTTTTTTCTCTTTTTTTTATTTTTTTCTCTTTTTTTCGGGATGTACTCGGTTCTAATGTATATTCGATATGTCAGTGAGTGATGGCAAAGTATTCTGTTTGAGTTTTGATTTTACTTCTGTCGCCACTTCCGAAATGCCACTGTCTTTTTTGCGGTAGAACATTAGCCTGTTTTGTTTTCTAACAAATATGTCTGGTATTGATCACCATTTTTGGCAATAGTTACAAATTGTTGAATCCGTGGTTTCTCAAGATGTAGGTACCTATTTTAAATATGCTTCACCATTGTGTGTTAACGCTTTTCATAAACAATTCGAATCATGAAAACAAGATCAATTATTATTATGCGAAAAATTTAATTATGTTCTGACTTTTTCGCATTGTTATCTACATAAATTCATCATTAAACTCAAACTCAAATGTCAAAGTCGAACTGTTGTAAGTCTCCATAGTTTACACAAAGCGGATTCAAAGGTACCGTTACAGTCCCGGGACAACTTTTAAAACGTCTCCCAGAGGTGGTCCGGGTACCGATACCGATCGCCTTGTCGAGATCGGAACCGTTTTAGAGTTACGTCCTCGACACTCTTGAGGAATGAATAGGAGTTCAGTTTGTTAGTTTTAGACAAAGAGGCTTGTTGCTGTACTAGTCGGGTCTAGAAGGCAGGCGGGTCTAAAAAAACTATCAATAAAAAAATGTGTATAAAAATGATCAAAAATCAAGAGTAATTCAAACAAGAACAAAATAAGTCAAATCTCACAGCGACTTTTACATAAAATAGGTGAAACGATACACTATAACCACAGAGCTCTCATGTGTTACTGGAATTACTAATAGTATTATAACAAAAAATGATTTCACGTGAATTTCAACAGAAATTGAAGCTTTATTACGAATGTAATCAGAAAAAAATCTTGAAGGTAAACATTGTTTATTCTGCACAAACTAAACGCATCTTACAAAAGAAAAACATAAAATACACACATTCGAAATAGCCAAAAGCCTCGTACTCAACCAATTAAAGTTTTGCCAATTTCGTCCATTGCTTGATGTCAGGGACCAAAGACATATACATACATTGCGTATATGTTACGAAACTGGCAAGTGACAACAAACCAACAATCAAAACAAAAACAAGATTCCGATTGCAGAGTAGAAAAATAACTACTTTTGTAACAAACAACAATAACATAAAGAACAATTAAGCCGTACGACGCATCAGTGCAAGAACAGGTCGTTGCTCAGCCAAATACTGTGTCTTCGGACCAACTTATCGTCAACAGCACTGATTTTCAGTAACTACCTCTCGAATGATGTAATGACATCGCCCTGTTTATATTTCCATCGCTTTCTCAGGGTACGAAATTAAAGCTTCAGAGTTACCGTTTATAATGCCATTTAAAATCCTTTAACTTATATCAACTGAAAATAACAACAAAAACAAAACACCAGCCAGCGGACTCTGCGCAAACAAAATTATTCTCAGAATTTAACTAAAAGTGCATAAAATAACCTGACTAGCAAAACTGAAGACACAGATATGCAAAACTGTACAACGTTATTTACATAATCCATGGCAAGAAGCCGACCGTCGACGTGTGCCCCTTGTAAATAGAATAAAACCCATTTATCCTGGGGCTAAACAGTGCCTCGATGGATATGGCTGATATTAGGCCGAGGTCGGTTATGGTTTCGGCCTGAATATTTAGGTTTCGACTTACGCTGGAACTGAAGCACTGATGTCGAGAATTTTGATAAATTTCGGCTTTAATACCGTGAAGGCAATTTGCAGCATATTTCTCAGTAATCGTTAATTATTTTTGTTTTAAGAAACGATGATAAGTATTGGTCTTTTGTATGAGAAAATACTAGTTTCTAAAAGAAAATTACAGGTAAGTTTAAGAAAATCAAACCACGACAAGAAACTTTTTTTAATATTATGGGTTTCGACTTACCACTCAGTTTCGGCCTTCACCTTAGTTTCGGCCAGTCACCAGTCCTCACTAAACTGTATCACGTCGTAGTTTTTTGGCGCGAACACGCTTCCACATTGTTGTCACGCGCACTCGCCGCATGCACTCCGCTGCCCTGTTTATAATACAAAAAAACTACAGCGGACACAGTCATGATCTTTTATATTTTAACATTAAATATGAAATTGTGTGCCTGATAGTGAAGGGAAAATAAAACATTCTTTCTAAGTATTTCAATGTGAAATTGCGTACTTTTTGAAAATAATTCTTCCTGTTTTGTTAAAAAATACTCGCTATTTAAACGTTCATTGCTTACAATACCTATGCACTACACTATAATATCTCTCTTCGAGGGTGTAGTCAAAATCGCCTGATAATGAATTTATTTCCCAGTTTGGTAATGATCACAAATGTTTAAACAGCATACAATAAATTCTTTTAAACAGTAATGGCCGTTTATGTGAACTTTTTCTAATAGTGAGAGAGAAGAGTCTATGAAAATGTTAGTTTTATGGTTTTTACCTAAGTCTGAAAATATCCCTAACCCACTTTTTCTATGCATCTCATGTCCTCACTAATTTCTCCAGAGACTGTCTTGAATTTAGGACGCAATACAGTTTGAGGCATTACGGATAATTTATTACACTGACATTCAGTAGTTGAGCGTTTATTAGTAGAATGATGACGGTATTTAAGCAGAGATGTATGTAATTTCTTAGAAAACGTCCCCATTTGGTACAGAATATGCAAGCAAGTCTGAGTTTCTCCATCGTCGGGCAATTGTCAGTGGAAACCCAAAATTTGGAACCAAATAGGATTTTAATTAAATAGTTTGAGGTCTGGTCCAACTGAGGCAAATTCGAAGCAGGTAGCGAAATACGCTCGCGTGGATTGTGTCAAATAATTGAATGGAGATGTTCAAATTGTCGTGATTAATCGTGTGAGTACCCAATCATTAAAACGCAAGTCGCACGCTGTAGCGTCAGGCGTCCTACATGGGCGTCCTACATGGGATTCGCTTCATTTTGACTAGGTTTAAACGCTATTCCATATAAAAAATATTTTTGAAAGATGAGCAGTGCTTACTATTCTCGTCGTCGTCGTTTCAGCCAATAGACGTCCACTGCTGGACATAGGCCTCCCCATAGGCATAATTTTGTGGGGGGGTTTGCCATAATCGCCACGCTTGGCAGGCGGGTTGGCGATCGCAGTATGGTATGATGGTAGAATAAATAGAGAACGCTGCTGCCCATTCTCCGGTAAGACCCTTAGTCGCCTTTTACGACACCCACGGGAAGTAAGGGGTGGTGCAATTCTTTAAGTCCGGCAGCACACAGACAATTCTCACAAGACAATTCAATATTCTATTTTAGGATAAAAACAGTCAGACGTGCACTACAAACATTTGTCAATTTGTGCAGGCCCTTTAAATGATGCAAATACATATAGTCTAGTGGTTCACACAAGTATCTTCACATAAGCCGACCACGCCACCAGTACGGGACGCTGGGCGCTGAACGAATTCAATTCCCCACTAAAATTCAATAATATTGGCAATCGGCGGCCACAGCGGCGGCCATTGTGTTTTAGAAAGGTTTTTGTTGTGTGTCGCCAGAACGCCGATGGGTCTAAACTACGGAACCACTTTCGTGTCGCGCGAATTTTTTTGATGTTTCGAAAATGTCACTAGTTTTTTGGTGTTTTGTTTTTGTCGTGCCGAATGTTTTGACGTGACTCTTCATGTAGGATTCGATAGGATCATGTACAATTTGAGTGTCGAGAGTCATCGTATGCTGTAGTCTGAAGAAAATGCTTTTTAATATATAAAATACTTATGTTAGATGATCAAAACTTGATTTGGCTAGCTCATTATCCTTAAACACTTCTTGGTCTTAGATCATGAATAGGCAAATATTATAAACATTAAATAACATCAAGTCTCATATCACCGAAATATTTGTTGGCTCAGTGGCGTTATTTGAAAACTATAATTATGTATTTACCGTTTCTCTCGTACCTACACTGTACTTGATTGATACTCGCGTAGACTCGAGAGGGTATTAGAAGTGCAACGTTTAATTAGGTAAACGACAAGAATGTTAGACTAATAAAATGTAATCTGAGAATGTTAAGAAACTTATTTATAAACATTGCATAAAGTTAAGTAATTAGTAGCTTCTGCTTAACCATAGATTTTTTGACATTTAAGCGTCTGATAACTTTAAGAAATGTTTATAAATAAGGGAAAAAAATACAGCAATCTCATACTAACCTATGCCCCACAAAACCGTTTCCACGGTTTGACTATGGGAATAGACATTACAAACACTACACTGCGAATAAACAAAACAGGTCACAAAGAGTGCATATTTATGTGAATAAATATACTTTCCATACTTTTAAGATAAGCCTTTGGTCCCGGCTGTCATTCGAGGATCTCTGACAGTCGTTACGGGTCGTTATAAGACATCCAGTCTTACCAATAGTATTACCCAGTAACTGGGATGTGGAAGCCAGTTATTGATACTGGTACTCAGCTGCATCCGGTAAGAAGGGAAGCCAACCCCAACATAGTTGGGAAAAGGCTAGGCAGATGATGATGCATTCTTAAATAAATTGCAAACTATAGTTTTGTATAATTTAGAAGCATTTTTTTAAATTTTGTGAATGTAAGAACCATATTTTCGTTTATTATATTTTTTTGATGTTGACTTGAAAGAGCATGGCAGTTGAGAACGTGTCATGCTCACTTAAATGTCTCACCGATCGATGGTGGCGCGTGTGTTGGGTCATTCGGTTCCCTACAAAATGGTTGAGCTGGATGGTGCTGATCCACGCGTCATGTTCGTGAACGGGCGCTGTCGATTGAGACTGGTCATCTTTTAACTGCCAATGCTTATTTTTAATCTTATATTTTGAATTGTTTCTTCATTTGTGTCTTTTTTTACATTGTTCTCACATATAGAAGCAACAAGAATAATGTACCCAGAATTTTGTAATATCTTGATTTAAAAGAGTGTCCATGGAGTTTCTTGCCCGTTCTTCTCCATAGAGATCTACGTTTTGGAATGGGCAACTAGCTTCAACTTTCGGACTAACTGACAGACTATTTGTTGGATTTCGTATTAGTTTATTATTTTCATTATAGGGTAGAAGTTAATATGACTTGCAAAATGCGTCACTATCCTATCGTGTCCTATCCTTTTCCCACATGCAACCAATTTACGGTTGCGAACTGTTGCGAAGCATTTACGAACTATTATCTGGAACACTACGAAAAGTGAGTGTTTATGCTGTCGTCGTCTGACGACCGGAAAGGCGTCTGTGCGACCTCTCGTGCGCTGAACCTGATCCAGCAAAGTCGAAACTTCTGCCGGCCGACGTGGAGGATTGATGGTGAATCTACAGGTCAGTGGTGTTGCATTTTCCTGTCAAATTCCTTTGTCCATGTACAATTTTCGTCGTCCTAATTCGTGTCGTATTTTGCAAAGTCAGACCTACCCACGTACTTTTCACCCCCGCATTATACAGTCCACTATTTAATTGAACCTGCTCCCTGCATCTGGGATAAACGCAAACAATTTTATATTTCCGCCCAAGTATTTGGTGTTAGGCGCCACCACTATTTCAATTTGACAATTCAAAAGTGCCTGTACAAGGTTTAATTGAAATAAATGCTTTGAGTTTGAGTTTGATGATGGCTTTCCAACTTATTTATAACAACTATAAAGCAAAATTAGAATAATCATTATTCACCATAAGTTTTTCTTTCAATGGGCTGCATAACAGTTACCTGCTTGTCTAGACATCCCTCGCTCTACATTCTGTAGGAGCGTAATTAAGCGACTGGATTAGTGCGCGCGAGATTAATCTAACGATTTTAGATAGATAGTAAATCACTTAGTATGATTGAGACTACTTGATTAATATTGAACTTGTACAACTAGGTGCACTGTGCCTACACTTACTATAACTTGACTGATGGAGTTTCGTTAGGCCTGAGTAATTATTATCTTTAACTCTTAGTTAGTAGGCAAATAACTTTATTAATGAATTATTCTCTTTGGATTAAATTCGTTTTAAACCACCAAATTCTTTGAAATTAAAATAACAAGGACACGATATGCAAAAGGGCACCCAAAACGAATTCTAAAAAAACAATGATTACTTAAAAATTAAATTACTTACATTTGTGACATCCGCTATTTGTGAGTCCGGGTGGTGGATTATGGCTCACTCCCTCTCACTGAGAGGAGACCTGTATCCTAATAGTGGGAACATTACAGGTTGATAAAACCCGTGAACACATTCAAGCGACGATGACGTAGTTTTCCAAAATTACTAGGAATTACGAATAATAATACGACTCATTTATTATTTTGTCTGCCAATCTAGATCCAACGTAACCTAAGTGTAGGCGTTTCTCTATTTCGAGCTATGAAATCAATCTTAGTTTATATTTCAGTTGTTATGTCAATATCGGTTCATGTTCTATTTACTTTTGGTAAGTAGTCACAGTATCAGCTAACACCACTGAATATTGAAAATGTCTACTGACTATTATATGTATTAATTTATCTATTTTGCGCCTATTTTTACCGACTTCAAAAAAAATGAGGTTATCAATTCGACACGTATGTATGTAATATTATTGGAATTGCATTATATTCACATATGACAATCTATTAGGGCTTCCAAACGAATGTATAAAATTTTATAGTCGGTGGCAAAAAACCAAAACTATATAAAATACTGATCCCAAATACACCGACTTCCGAAATTAAAGTTATTTCATAATTTTGAGTTAATTTAGAAAGAAAGAAAGAAAGAAAAACTGTTTATTCTGCACAAACAAAACGCACATTACAAATAAAAAATAAAATAAAAAAAACATAAAACATACACACACAGCGTAGTCAAAAGCCTCGTACTCAAGCTAAAAACATGTTGACAATTTTGTCCATTGCTTGATGTCACATTATTTATTAATTGACATTGACAATTTGAAATCTACGTCAGTGTTTGAGATTGACATTTGACAATACTACTGATGCGCCCGCGTCACTGGCTTATAGATGACAACAAATTTCTTTTTGAAGTCGGTTTATTTTATTTAAATCACTTTTTTTTAATCCTAGCAATGAATATTATATGAATACCTATAACATGAATTATAATCCGACTGCTGGACAAAGGCCTCCCTTCATTCTTTCTATTTCTCATGGCTGTTTGTTGTACTAGTCCAATAATAAAATTAAATGCATTGGACAATGCACAGCCTAATGATTTTTCAGTAAAAGGGTGTAAAAGATTAAAAATTTAAAAAATAATATCACCTCTAGCCTAGGTACAAGTTAATCAGAGTTTTCACGTAAGTGCTTGCATTTGAACTTTGTGCGTTGACATTGTATTAACCTTAAGATACCCAGTGATGCTAACTACTTCAATGAGACATCCATATACCGTGCTGACATACTAAGTAGGGGCAACAATGAGCCAACAGGGCAGGTCAGGGGTACCCAAACATCGGTACAGGTTAACTGCTTGGAGCATGCGCAGTGGTGTCTCTGTATTACATTCTCATTAGTCCACTAACTGATAACTATGTAGTTGGATATATTTTGGGTAGATATGAGTAAAGTCGTTAGTAAGTAGGTATAGCTCATATAGTTGGGTTTTACAATGGGAAGGGTTGCTGTATTTTTTTTATTGAGAAAGGGTTAATTTTCCAGAACATATTATGTATTCTGTTTTCAAAATGGTAATAGGATTGCCCTTTGATTTCAATTGATTTCTTTTACCTTTAACTTACCGTTACGATTTTTGTCCTTAAAAGTATATTTAATCTTAATTTTATCTATAAGTACCAAATAATGGCCTTTCTATTAAATCAACCATAAGCCCCAGTGCATACTGGCACAGCTACATCACCATAACACAACAAACACGACTGTAACAATTGCTTTATCAAAAGCCTGCACGATGTTATTTTAGTACCGCAAATAGTGCGACTGTTTATCTGACCATATATCAATGGATACGTCTGAAGTAGCACTTTTTATTTCATACAAAGTATTTAACAAAAATCTTAGCTCGAACTCTGTGAGCTGTAAAATGAAGCAGATAGCAATTAAGCCGAGAACTCAAATCATATGAGGCAGACCGTACTTATCAAATTTTCGCGCACTCTGAACAGATTAGTGTGGCCATAATAACGACGCACTGAATTCACACCATACTGCTACATTAATAACATCCTGTATTAACGAAGGCAGTATATGTAGTTGTAAATTAATATTAGCCTAGGTAATAATTGACCCTTTACGTGACGAGAACTTTAACTGTGCAGAAAATGAACGAGTAAGTATTGATCACTGCGTTGCTCAACGTTGTAACGTTACAATTAACCGGAGAGGGCTAAATGTAACTTACGTAAAAACTGTAAAAAAAATAGACTGAAAAATAGACTGTTAAAAATTATAGTTAGTTATAAAATACACACACACACACACACAGCCTAACACACACAAAAAGATAACAAAGATAAAAAGATTCGGGTTTATGGCGGGCTCCAAAACTATGTGGTTCCACTGGAAAAGGAGGCAGTGATGCGGAAAGTCCATCGCCGTCAACCAAAGCGTCTCTCGCCAAGCTGGCGAGGCAAATCTGAGATGGAGGAGGTCGCTCGCCGTCAACCGAAGCGTCCCTCGCCAACCAGACGCGGCAAGTCCGTGATGAAGGAGGTCGCTCAACCGTAGTGTAGAAAAAGCGCACACCAAAAGGCAACTTTGAGTTAAAGAGGATAACCCAACTAGCAATTTTCTCTTGCGGATATGCTGATTTAAGAACTAAGGTGTTACAGCAGGTTTACTCGTACATGTGTCTAGACTATGACAGTACATCTTATAAAAGCATGATTTAAGGCGTTTTGTACTAAAAGAATACTAACACTTAGTACGTGCTCTTATAGATGTGTATAAAGAATCGTTGTAACACATTTATCAGCACAGTTGTCTTACAAGTGCATTTTTAAAGAGCAATTGCTCTTAAATATTATTTGCACTTAAAAAATAATTTTAAAAGTACATTCTTTCTTAGTAGAGTCTGCATTCTAAGTCTGTGTGGTGTCAGACTTAAAGAATAGCACCACACCATACTTCCCGTGGGTGTCGTAAAAGGCGACTAAGGGTCGTACCGGAGAATGGGCAGCAGCGTTCTCTATGCATTTCACCACCATACTATACTGCGATCGCCAACCCGCCTGCCAAGCGTGGCGATTATGGCAAACCCCCCCTCTTGGGGGAGGCCTATGTCCAGCAGTGGACGTTTTTCGGCTGAAATGATGAGAGAGTCTGCATTGAGTGTTTTATAACACTTATGACCTTAATAAACTTTTGCATAAAAATACTATAAAGCCAAGTTGTAAGTGTGAATTAAGTCTTCTCTGAGTCAAATTAAAAATAAGACGTCTAATAGTAGAGCTCTATCAGAATATTTTGTCTTTTAAAAGACTTGCGAACACTTTATTAAGAATGTCGGCCATTATATTCGTGTAAACAACGTTAAGTGTTTGTAACAGTAAAGCATGGAGTTTGAAAAAACCTGGCAAGAGCGAGTCGGACTCACGCACCGAGGGTTCCGTAACATCCGGGTTTATGCATAAGGTTTATGTTTATGAAATTAAATGTTTTTTTTTACATTGGATGTGCCTCTCGCGCAAACTATTCAGTTTAGAAAAAAATGATATTAGAATAGATACCCCACACGTATGGGTTTGAGGAAAAAAAACATTTTGAATTTCAGTTCTAAGTGTGGCCAACCCCCAAAATGTATTGTTTTTTTTTCAATTTTTGCATGAAAATCTTAATGCGGTTCACAGAATACATCTACTTACCAAGTTTCAACAGTATAGTTCTTATAGTTTCGGAAAAAAGTGGCTGTGACATACGGACGGACGGACAGACAGACATACAGACAGACATGACGAATCTATAAGGGTTCCGTTTTCTGCCATTTGGTTACGGAACCCTAAAAATGGAAAGATTTAAAAGAAGTGGAGCATATAGGAATAAAATTAAACAAAAATAAAAATATTTTAAAACACGCTCACTTAATAGTAGGTACCCACTTACCCACCCATTAGGTACATATATACTTATGCATGTTTGCCTCACCTAACTTTTTACCTACCACAAAATGGTAATTAGTATGCCATGGTTTTAAAAGAAACCCTAAATTTATTAAATGGCTGCACGTAGTTACCTTAAGTAAGTGCTCAATAAGACCAAAAGGTTTATAATTAATTTAGGTAGTGTGAAATAAGACATTTTAGTATTAAGCTTATCTTAGAGAAGAGTAATTGGTCTTATCAATCTCTAATGGCGTCAGTTTTTATTTTTACAATTAATTAATATTATTTTAAATAGTATTCTAAATACATAACGAAGTGGGCCTGTGAAAATATTTCACTTTATTCCAAAAAACATTCGAAGAAATGTACACCGCAAGTTATTTAAGTTCATAGACACATAACTATCAAGCAAATGAAATAAATGATTACAGGAAATAAAAATACTACTAATACAGATGATACATGAGTTGACAACTTTTTTTTTTATACCATCAGCGCTCGCGCACACTCTTTTGGCCGTTGTGATAAATACTCCTTTATTGAGCTTCCAGAGAGCAATATAAGGGAAATTACACTTAAAAGGGCAGTCGTAAGAGCGCTCTAAGTCCTATTTTCCCTCAAACCATGCCATTATAAAACCATTATAGGTTATTTTGGTATTACAAGAGCAGTAACAAGATTATTGTTAGTGTAAAGTGATCTTCAATGAGAGCGTTATAAGTTGACTATAAGTAAGAATTCTCTTACAAAGTGCGCCTAAATCGACACTTACAGTTGTTTGTAAGTATGCTAAAAGAGTAAAAAAATATAGGTCTTGGGACACTTGTAAGTTAAAATTTTGCTAGTTGGGAAGATAAGATAAGATAATGTTTATTTTGTAAAACATGAGTACAGTATGAAGGTCTTATAATTATTGCAAGTTTTGCCATTTAGGGCAAATTCAAATTCAAAAAGAAAAAAAAAAATTACGATGTCAAAATTAAATTGAAATTACAACGTGGCTGATGCAGATTTATAATTTATTGAAGAACCAATTCAGTATTAGTTTTAAGTAACACAGCACGGTTAAAAACCTGGACCTCGACTGAACTTCGAATGGACCCGATTGAACTACGACTGAACTTCGACTGAACTCGGCTGAACTGAAAATACCACAACGTACGTTGGCAGTTTTCGACTTTTAATTTCAGATTTCCTCACAACGTTTCCCGACACTATAAGTGATTGAAAGACAAATCTACGAAATAAATCCTTTTTTATTTATTACCGATATTATCTTTATTCGGGCATTAGAAATACTGAGTGAAAAGTCCATTAGATCTTGTGCGAAAAAAACAATCGGAAGTCAAAGGTCCCAAAACTCAGTTTTTTTTTTGCGAATATTTTGTAAAATATTGGTATACTTACGTCACTTTATGTTATGATAAATTGATTTCTTATTAAGTTACATACAATCTACTGAAAATAAAATAAAATTAAAAGAGTCCAATATAAAAGAAAAAAAATTAAAGATAATAGGTTACGTTAATGTAACCAACCATTATTAACCAGATTTCAGACACACATTCTCAAGAAATAGAAGCAATTTTGTTTTGCATATTCAGCATTCCTGTTAACCACACCAAAGCTAAATATGCTGGTGCTAGGAATCTATCACGTCAAAATTAGTCCAGTAAAGTTCTCCGAAATATTCTATCAAACAACTGTATGAATGAAGCCAAGAAGTGCTATTGTACAAGTCTATTTCAATCGATTATTCACTTAAATTCCCTTTTAACAATTCCACATACAGATTAAGCAACCCCCAACCATTCAACAAAAGATTACCGCCATCGCATATCGAATCGGCATCGTCGATCGCCACTACATCGTGTAATAACGACGGCCGGTATCAAACGCCGTCGTTTTCCGATATTGATGAGTAGGGAGCGTGGCCGTCCACCACGCTATGAATCACTGGCATTACCTGATGCCTGTACACTGAGATACGAGCGGTCGTATGGGAGTAAGTGAGTTTGTGATGCGTTGCTGTTTTGTAGTCTTGTATGACCTACTGAGGGAATGTGCAAGGCGAATGTAAAATTACGTTAAAAGAACAGCAATATCGTTCCATTTCATGTTGAGTAATTTACAGCAATCACAATACATAACCCTGTAACCCGAAATGGTGATGCAAAAAAAAGGTATAACCATGAATATTCAACCCGATTTTTTAGGTATTTTCCGTTCGTCACACTACGGGGAAAATACTGAAGAACTAGTAACCCTACAAGTTTTTTTTTCACTACTAAAAATAACGTATTATACACAGACAACTGAAGGTGTAGAGTTATTGTGACTTAACGGGTTTTAAACCAGCATCCCGGTCCTTCCCTTTCACCACTATTTTCACATGTTACTCTAACCGTATCCAGCCAGCAATGTACACCATCACACTGGTTACAATCGACGCTAGTTATATCAAGCGAGTGAGCAGTATTGGTGCAACGCATCAGGCGAAACAGCCCGTGATGTATGCTGTAGCAGCAACGTTTAAATTTAATGCTTAATGAGCTTGAAACATGGTGCTGATGGATTAACAGAATGTGCAGCACACGGTTATACAGCTGGCTGGTGGCTAGGTTTTAGGTGGTTTTGAAGGTGTCGAATGTAGGGAGGGAAGCTATTACTAGTAATTATTTACTCAACACTCAATATGGGACTTAGATGGTAGGTTTACAATGTCAGGTCATTGTGGACTTCGGGCATAGCAAAGTAGGAAATAGGAAGAGGGCATTCATTAGACAACTTCTTTGATATAATTATTATACCTACATTCAAGTCATCATCTGAATAGCCTAGCATTTTTTTTTAAACACGTAATTTATTTGTAATTGAAGGAATGTATGTGGTTGTGGTAAATAATAGCAGATATTTAGTAAGAAATATAACTTTTAATCACAAGCGTACTTTTCGGTAATACAATAGACAGTTTCATAGACAGGAAGTGGCGGAATGACACTACGCCACCTACGCTTAGTTATAGGAACTAAAATGGTTGCGTTCCCTTATTACTAACACCCTCCCTTGGAGCGCAACCCCATTTTTGTTGTACAATACAAGTGTTTCTCAGAAGTAGTACCCTTAGTTAAGTTATCAGCAATCATTTCTTCCCCTTTTACATAACAAAACTTTATCACAGATTTATTAACATGATCTCTCAAAAAATGATAACGAATGTCTATGTGTCTAGACCTAGGTAGGTACCCCTCATTAAGGGATAGTTTTACTGCACTCTGGTTGTCACTGTAGATGATGAGGGGGTTGCTCTGCTGTTGACCAAGCTCGTCATGCAGCTGTTGCAAGTATAGCGCCTCCTGCACTGCTGAAGACATAGCCATATATTCTGCTTCGGCAGTTGATAATGCGACAGTCTGTTGTTTGTGCGACCGCCACGAAATAGCTCCACCCTGCAACATAAAAACATAACCCGTGCACGACTTACGATCGCGCACATCGCTTGCCCAGTCTGCATCACAATATCCTGTGATCTCCTCATCACCATCTTTGGTATAAACTAATTTTAAAGCTTTTGTGCCCTGAAGATATCTGAGTATCCTTTTCACTGCAGTCCAGTGTACAGCACTAGGATTCTTGTTAAATCTGCTCAGTGTGTTTACTGCAAAGGAAATATCGGGTCGGGTACCTTGAGCCACATAAAGTAAAGACCCAATTGCCTGTTGATAAGGAAAGTCTATCAATTTTCCATCTTCCTTTTCTTTGTCAAATTTCATGCCAACCTCAAATGGCGTTTTCACCGGCTTACAGTCTGACATTCTGAATTTTTCTAGTATGTCGGATATATATTTTTCTTGGTCAATTATTACTTTGTCTCCATCTCTGGTTATATGTAGACCCACACACTGGCAAGCTGGGCCAATATCTTTCATTTCAAAGTATTGCTTTAAATTCTCCTTTAATAAATTCTTGGTTGACTCTTGTGCTGTAAATATAATTAGGTCATCAACCCAAACGGCTATAAATGTACTCTTTTCTGTGTTGTAATAGACACAAGAATCTGTTTTTGATTGTTTCATTCCCAGCTTGTGTAAAACATTGTTCAGTTTCACATTCCACAGCCTGCTGGCCTGCTTGAGTCCATATATAGATTTGTGCAATATACACACCTGAGATCCTTGTTGATATTGTGTTGGTTGCTGCATGTAGATCTCTTTATCAATTTCCCCTTGCAGGAAAGCTGACACAGCATCCATTTGATCTATTTCTAATCCATATTTGGCTGCCAAAGCAAATAAGTACCGAACAGTAGTGTACCTGACAACTGGTGAATATGTTTCTTCGTAATCAGTGCCTTTCTTCTGTGCATAACCCTTTATTACAAGCCTGGCCTTATAACGAACAACATTCCCACTTTGATCCGTCTTTGTTTTGAACACCCATTTACATGGCAGGGCTCTTTTCCCTGATGGCAGGTCTGTCAATCTCCAAGTTTCATTTTTCATCAAGGAATTGTATTCCTGGTCCATAGCTTGCCTCCACTCAGTAGCTTGTGGTGACGATAGAGCTTCTTCAACAGTCTGTGGATCCAATAAGTCTGTAAACAAACATAAAAACCCCTTTTTGTCATTTCCCATGACATCTCGTTTACCCCGTGGCCTCAATGTAATATTACTCCTGTGCTCCTCCTGTCTCATTGATCGAGGAGGAAAATAGGTTTCATCTAGATCTCCAGTGTCAGTGTCATACTCACTTGAGTCTTCACTGTTGCCTTCTTGTGTGCCTGAATCTGACACCAGTGTTGGCTCCCGAGTGTGTATTTCTTGTTTGAGACTGGCAGACATACTCTCTGACTTCTCACTTACTGGTAAAACAGGGCTGACACAGTCTGTCTGGCACTCTTTAACTGAAACATTAGAATCACATGGTATGGTTACACTCTCATTAAAATTCTCTATAAAGGCAACATCTCTACTTCTTACTATTCTATGTGTTTTGGGGTCCATCAAGCGGTATCCTTTAGAGAATTCGCAATAACCTACAAATATCATTTTGTTTGATTTTTTGTCCCATTTTTGGCGTTTTTCCTTTGGCACATGTGCCATAGCAACAGAGCCAAATATTTTCATGTGCGATAGACTGGGTTTTTTTCCTTTCCAGAACTCATAAGGCGTCTTACCATCCAGTGATTTTGTGGGGCAACGATTAACAATATATGCAGCAGTTGCCACAGCTTCAGCCCAGAAACTCTTCTCCAGATTAGCGTAGCATAGCATGCTTCGTGCTCGTTCCACTAGAGTTCTGTTCATTCTCTCAGCTAAACCGTTGTGCTCTGGAGTGTATGGAGTGGACGTTTCATGCACAATACCATGAAAAGATAAAAATTTCTCAAAATTATAATTGCAGTACTCTTTTCCATTATCAGTACGAATCTTTTTAATCTTGTGATCCAATTCATTCTCAACTTTTGATTTAAAATCCTTAAAAATGTCCAACACATTAAGTTTATCTTTAAGAAAATACACGTAAGTCATTCTAGTGTAGTCGTCGGTGAAAGTTATGAAGTATCTCATACCTCCATATGACTTATTTTCCATGGGACCACACAAGTCTGAATGTATAAGCTCTAGTGGTCTAGTTGCTCTAGAACCGACATTTTTAAAAGGTAATCTGGCTTGCTTACCTTCTAGACAATGGGTGCAGGTGGTGACATTACTTTTATCCTGAGTCAGAGTCACATCCTTAGTGCAATCGGGTAGTTTCTTAATATCTGTAAAATTTAAATGGCCCATTCGTAAATGCCAGAGCTGAGCATTGTTATGACTTGCAGCACTTGAAGTTAAGTGAGCCATTTCTTTGCTGGTGTTCATAATATACAAATTATTGGTCAATGTTGCACTGCATAATAACTCGCCTTTGATATTTTGAACTTCACATCCCTTATTGTTAAACATGACTCTATAACCACTTTTCACAATTGTGCTGACTGAAAGGAGATTTGCGGCTAGCCCGGGAACAAACAAAACATTTTTAATCTGTATTTTGTTTTTTTTGTCAATGTGTATGTCCACACATCCAACTCCTTTTACAGCTAATGGTTCTCTATTAGCCACTGTAATATTCTTCACTGGTGGGTCAGTGACATTATACATCCAATCATCTCTCGCTGACATATGCATGGATGCACCGGAGTCTACAAACCATTCTTCACTAACATTTTGTCCAACAGTCGCTGAAAAAGCTGCTATAAAACTGGAGCTCTCCCCTTTACTGTCTTTCTTCTTTGATTGTTTACAAAACTTAGCAAAGTGCCCACTCTTGTTGCAGTTGTAACATCTTGGTCCCTTCGGCTTTACTTGCTGATTATTATTCCTTGACTTATTCGAGTTTACATGGAAAGCAGTTGACTTTGATGTGTTGACTTCTTGTATGAGCTTAGACTTTACTGAATCCGCACTAATTTTGATGCCAGAGCTCTCGAGCCCCATAATCATGGGCTTGTATTCGTCTGGTAAGCCAGCCAGCATTAAAGTCCCGAGCCATTCATCGTTGACATCGAATTCAATGTTACGCAGTTTGTGAGCAGTGCTCATAATTTTGCTAACATACTCCTCAACACTATTGCTTGATTCGAGTGTCGTATTTATTAAGTCTTTTAATAAGCCGACTCTTCTCGTAAGTCCAGTATCATCAAAAGCTTGTCGTAATCTCTCCCATACCTGTTTTGCTGTCGAGCACTCTTGAACATGGACGTAATTTTGCGGATCAAGGAGCAAAATCAACTTTGCTTTCGCCTTAATGTCCTTGTGAGCGTCAATCGGGTCGTTGTTAGGCGGCTCGATACAGCACAACAGATCCTCGTGCTCTAAATAAGTCCTCATACTGAACTTCCACGTGGCAAAGTTTTCCCTTCCGACCAGTTTTTCTATGTTGAAGAGATTTGAGGAGCTCATTTTGCAGGAATACAGAATCAATCACGTTGCCGACGCCACGTTCTAACCTCAAATTCGCAACAATTTTACCGACTGAAGTTTGATGTTATCACTGTTCTACTATTACAAACTGTACCACATCTGAACCACGCTCTGCTACCATGAAGGAATGTATGTGGTTGTGGTAAATAATAGCAGATATTTAGTAAGAAATATAACTTTTAATCACAAGCGTACTTTTCGGTAATACAATAGACAGTTTCATAGACAGGAAGTGGCGGAATGACACTACGCCACCTACGCTTAGTTATAGGAACTAAAATGGTTGCGTTCCCTTATTACTAACAGTAATATATTCATTGATAGTATTTACATTGCACGAGGACTACATAATGAAACACTAACACAAGTGTCTAACGTTTGCATTTTGCATGACAATATTTTTATTAATGGCATAGTACAAATAAAGCTAAGCTCATTCAATTCCTGCATCGGATAAAATATTGATACTGCCTCAAAATATACTGAAGCTTCATAAGTTTATTGTAAAGCTTCACCAAAATTAGAAAACGTTACTTAGTGATAAAAATCGGGATATTATAAATTGCATATCAAATAAATAATCGCCTATCAATACATACTCATCATTTATATTCTTTTTTACATCAAATAACTTACTTCAATACAAATAAACTAAATGTTTAACAAAACTCAAACTGCAGATAATTCGAAATTATACATCAATATGACATTACTTTTTTCCTCATAATGCAATACAGTTAAATTTATTTTTGTACAAAAATACTCCATACATAGCATTGATACTGACTGCACAGCAAATTTTCCATATTTCATAGCAAAATAACTATCCCAGTCGCATATTAACCAGTAAGTACAACAAAACCTGTTCATCATATTTGTCTTAATTTTCAAGAAGCCATGCTTGGCAAATTTAATGATTATTATAACAAAAAAATCCTTTTACATTGCATTATTTCTAAAAGCAGAACAAATTAACTGAAAAAAAAAACAAAAAATGTAATTTTATTTTAAAATAATCATTTATTTAATACAAAATATTTGTAACTCACAATTTAAAATTTTTTGCAATGGACATTAGCAATTTTATTTCGGAGAATTCAGAATTGTGTTGCAGAATTCGATTAATTCTGTCGTCTGTATCCATTTTTTTTTTCTTTTTTTCAGGCGGGCGTGAAACGACCAGATTATATGTATAGAAAAAAAATATGGAAAAAGAGATTATTTTTAGTAGGCTATCAAGAACCAAATTAGTTAGACGAGGTTAATTATTTAATAAAAATGCTTAGGTTAGGTTAAAACTGTGACCTCCTACGCACGAGCCGAGCGAGCGAAGCGAGCGGTGCCGCGGCAGCGGCCGGCAAGTGCCAGAAACGACTAGATTTTAAAGAAAAACATATTGAAAAATGAAATTATTTTTAGAAGGCTATCGAGAATCAAATTATTTAGACGAGGTTAATTATTTAAAAAAAATGCTTAGGTTAGGTTAGGTTAAAACTGGGACCTCCTACGCACGAGCCGAGCGAGCGAAGCGAGCGGTGCCGCGGCAGCGGCCGGCGAGTGCCAGAAACGACTAGATTATATAGAAAAAAAAGGGTAGTATTTAAACGCAAATCAAAAAAGCGAAGCGAAAGCAAGACCCGCTTTAATAATTCAATAAATTACAATTTTGTATCTAATTTTATATTTTTTTTGCTGATCTCATTATGTGGTAATTAATAAATAATAAGACGACTGTGACTAATAAAATGCTGTTTTATTTAAAAAAACTGCTGTAAATAATATAAAAATAGAAGCTATATTTAAAAGAAAAAGAGTTAACATGTATAATGTGCATTAAGATTATTAGCTGTGCATTGATGAAAAAGCTTTTGCTTTAGGAAAAATCGCTGTACGCTGCGAAAATAAATTGTAGTGTGTTTAATGATATTCTGAGTTGAATATTTTGCTGTGCAATCAGTAATTTTGATGGGAATTCGGAATCTTATTGCATAGAAAAAGGATATTTTTTGATTTGCGTTTAAATACTACCCATAAAAATCAAACACAAAAAGTTCATTCCTTTTGAATATACTCGTTTATCTAATTATATAACCTAATTGACTTGAGACAATCATTTTATTAATGACTAGCTGACCCGGCGAACTTCGTATATACATAGGGGAAAGGTGTACAAAACGATCCCTCTAAGGGAAGATGTATGCTGTAGCCAAAATATTGAAGTTATCTGTAATATAAAAGTAGTTTTGGTTAACTTATTTATCTGGTTTCGTAATGGCGTACCATATTTTTTAGATTTATGTGTCTTTTTAGGGTTCCGTTGCCAAATGGCAAAAAACGGTACCCTTATAGATTCGTCATGTCTGTCTGTCTGTCTGTCTGTCCGTCTGTCTGTCTGTCTGTCCGTCCGTATGTCACAGCCACTTTTCTCCCAAACTATAAGAACTAAATTGTTGAAACTTGGTAAGTAGATGTATTCTGTGAACCGCATTAAGATTTTCACACAAAAATAGAAAAAAAACAATAAATTTTGGGGTTCCCCATACTTAGAACTGAAACTAAAAAAATTTTTTTTCGTCAAACCCATACGTGTGAGGTATCTATGGATAGGTCTTCAAAAATGATATTGAGGTTTTTTATATCATTTTTTTTCTAAACTGAATAGTTTGCGCGAGAAACACTTCCAAAGTGGTAAAATGTGTGTCCCCCCCCCTGTAACTTCTAAAATAAGAGAATGATAAAACTAAAAAAAATATATGATGTACAATACCATGTAAACTTCCACCGAAAATTGGTTTGAACGAGATCTAGTGAGTAGTTTTTTTTTAATACGTCATAAATCGTAAACCGCATTTTACCTTTTATTCAACCAACTCAAATATATAAAAAAAAAAAAATAATTTCATAAACATAAACCTTATGCATAAACCCGGATGTTACGGAACCCTCGGTGAGCGAGTCCGACTCGCTCTTGCCCGGTTTTTAAGTTATTTAATGTTTCTCAGAAGTTTACTAAAGGATCATTTTGAACACATAGGTGTCCAAAATGATCCCAAGGCTGCTACTGGCCGTTTTAAAGGGCATTCCCTCTTTCACAGCGTCTAGTGCCTTCAGCATGGCATCCTCACTCCAGTTTTGGCGAGTTGTTTTCCGAATGTAACCACGCGGTATGATCTGCAATAAAAAAAAGTAGTGGGTAAAATGAGCCCTAGGCTCATTTTATACAGAATGAAAGGGATCGTTTGACCCCAAGTGCAATATTTGCAGACATCGCTCAAAAACTAACCTAAAACATCACTGTACGAATAACAAAATATACTTAAAAACGTTATCAAACGTATATAGAAACCATGAGTAAGACCGTCATTTAAAAATAATTAGTAAAAAGGAAATAATCTTACAATGAAAAGTTACTTACCGTAGATAAAAAGCACTGATTTTATATTTTTGATCATAGAACAACGCACTGCACTCACACCGCCATGACACTTCACTGGGCGACTGATCGGGTGTCGGGAGGGACATTTACAAGTAAATCTGATAGATGGTTCTAGTAGTTCATTGAAAACTGCGGGGAATCATTTTACCTCGAGGGATCATTATGTACACCTTTCCCCTATATTATTAATTATTCTGCTATTCGGGGTAAAGACAAATCCGACAAACAAAAAATCATTAAAATCGGTCCAGCCGTTCTTGAGTTTATAAATGCTGTAACTAATCCAACTTTATTTTATACTCGTATAATTGTATAGATTAACGTGCGGCTTTTTCAACTTAACAAAAGAATGTATGGCAGGAATATTCAAGAAAAAATGTTGACAACAAAGCAAGCAACATGGCCACATGTGCATGTTCCAACTAAAAACAAAAGAATTACGAGTGTCAGCTGTTCATTTTCCCGCGCAGATTGTAAACGCCATTGAGAAGTAATGGCTATCCATTGAATAAGACTTTGTGTATTATTGCAATACAAGAAAATAACTCGAAGACTTTGTAAGCTATGCATTTTTAAAAAGCAAATTCTATAAATGAATACAGAAGTTTTATTGGAGCAGCGATTTTTTCTTGTCAAAAAGGAAAACATTTTCAACGTCGCCATTTTTATTTTTAAGGTGTTTGTTTTTTGTCATTTCGACAAAAGGGTTTAAGGATGTGGATTTAAGACCATCAAACTGAACAACTTTCTCTAAGGGACCAACATCGTAATCACGAAAAAAATTCAGCCGTCCCATACGTTTGGGTCGAGTAGGTATTGACGTTTTGTCTGGGACAGTTGATGAAGGTAACTTAAATTTCACCATACCATTTTGGTTCACCCTTTATAGGCAACTATATCCTAAGGTAAGCTTTATTATACACCAAAGTTTTAACACAGCTGAGCATTGCCAAAATTCTGAAGCAAAATATACAAAAGATGACCTAAACATTTTATTTATTTCATTAGAATACCAGCTTACAAAATGAACAGGGAAACATTTGGTAGTATGAAACAACAATTCAAATACAAACTACAATCCGTATTTAGACACCACAATCAATACAGCCCAAACCTCCACAATACGAGTTAAACCCGCTGTCAAAGTTGCTAACAGTCGGTTAAACCATATCTAAACATTAGCGAACCTGAACTAAGTTTACGATGATGCTCGCAGTGCCCCGGCTGCAGTAATTCCATCGACTCGCCAACTGCATAATGCATCCCTGCACTTACACCGTGCACCTCTCACGATGCCCGAGCATCGAGGGATCGGTACGCTTCATTTAACACGACCATCATGATATACACGTCATTCAATGCTGGTTAGTAACCGACAAAATATTTGTAACTCAAACATAGCAAGAAATGTATGTTGAAATTTGGTTATGATGAAATTTAGTTGCAGTAATACTGGCGTGTTCTGGTACAAGTTAAGGGAAGCGCTCGTTTCGAAAGCAATAACTCGAGTGTGCATTGACGAACGCGTTTCGAGTGTCGGCCTCTTAACTAAGACGGAGATCGTTTTGAATGCCTCTTTGTTGTCGGAACGTTAACGCGTTACAGTTTCTTCTATCGTGGATTCGCGGCGCCATTGTGGATTTATGGGTTTACAGCTCAGAGAAAATTAGATGGTTTTTGTTTTAAAGTCAAGAACGGAAGCCGTTGAGTTGCTGTGTGAATGAGGTTATGGGTGGATGAATTTGTATTGTTTTAAGTTAAGCGGAGTGCAGACTGATTGTGTGAATGCTTTACTTCCTCTTATGTTTTGTTGTCTGTGTGGTGTGCCGGACTTAAAGAATAGCACCACCCCTTACTTCCCGTGGGTGTCGTAAAAGGCGACTAAGGGTCTTACCGGAGAATGGGCAGCAGCGTTCTCTATGCATTCCACCATCATACCATACTGCGATCGCCAACCCGCCTGCCAAGCGTGGCGATTATGGCAAACCCCCCCAAAATTGGGGAGGCCTATGTCCAGCAGTGGACGTCTATCGACTGAAATGATGATGATGATGTTTTGTAATAGCACAGCACTATGCACCTCACCTCATATGGGTTATTTAATAACAAAGAGTGCGACATATTTTTGGAACTATCGTTATTTTCTTTCATTAACATATTACCTTCGGACGAAGCGTAGGCTGAAGCCGTCTTATTACAAAACGAGATCTAATTTTAGACCTAGCCTAAACCTTCGAGCTAGTTACTCTACTTTGAACTTTATGCCGATAAACATAAAGTTCTTAATGCAAAATTGACAACATAGACTCGGGTTTAACGTCAGTTTTTGTAATAAGAACTTTAGCTTCGTTGGATTATAGTTCGAAATTTAAAAGTGGCTAGATGGTTTAAACCTGGGTCTAAAGATAAATCTTGTTTTGTAATAAGGCCGATAATGTTTAAATGTGTCACGCTTGGTTTCTTACAGAACATCAAACATTATAAACAGTAAAATCCATTAATAACGATCATTGATCATCTCACAAAAGTAAATAAAACGAAACTCTCGCTTTGATCTACACAAATTAATCCTCTCTCACACTTAAGATGAATGCAAATTGAAGAATTGAATTAGCAAAGATTCCATTAAGTCTTGCTCCGTCACAATTATCAGCTATGTTCAATTGATTTAGGCTAAGCTATTAGCCCGGGGCCACTCTGACCCAATTATAGCCAGTAATTGCACGACCGACCTTACAAATTCCATACATTATTAAACGTTTTATTACAATTTATGGCAATAACCGGTCCGTTAAGAGTGTTTATATTTGAGGTTAATAAGGGATGTGAAATTGTAATTGGAAATTAATTATTTATTAGCCATTATGAATTTCGAGGTAATCTTTTTTGCAACTGATATTAAAATAGATTCATGTAGTGAGTATGCGTGGTGATCAATGTGGGTTTCATGGCCCCACAAAAAGCAAACTTTGTCTTACTGCTGAAATAATACTATTGGATACGACATCAAAGATTATGCAAATTCCTACTGAAAGCTGTTATTAGGGTTCTGTAACTCAAAAGGAGAAAACGGAACCCTTTTATAGGATCACTTTGTTGTCGGTCTGTCTGTCTGTCAAGACCTTTAATCTCGGGAACTCGTAGAGATATCGAGTTGAAATTAAAACCATAATTATATTAAGGCCGTTTATGCCGCAAAAAACGTATATTTCGACACTCTCAAAAGAATCAAAATTTATAGGGTAGGTACTTCCCGTTGACCTAGAATCATGAAGTTTGGCAAGAAGCAAGTTCGTAAAGTAAAAGTAAAAGTAAAAATTTATTTATTTTTCCACACTAATCAAATACAGTACAGACATTATTTAAATAAATGGAGTGGACTGGAGCCTAAACTAGGGCAGCCCTGTATTTCAGGACTCCAGGTCTTCCACCCGCGGCGAGTAAGTTGGTACAATTATTAATGAATGACAACTAGAGGTGTAATTCATTGTATATTATGTGTGTTTGTGTGAGTGCGTGTGTGTGTTGTGTAATTCATTGTATATTACGAGTGTTTGTGTGAGTGCGTGTGTGTGTTGTGTGTATGTGTGTTATGGGTGTGTTCGTGTGTGTGTGTGTTGTGTGTGTGATGAGTGAGAGTACGGTTGCACAAGTAAAGAAAAAAATCCGAAAATCGTAAATTTGTAGGTACAGACGCCAGCACATCAAGCTACCCGAAACTTTCAAATTTTTCCAATCAATTTTGAACTTTATGCTTTAGCGATAAAGTTGAAAATCTGTTAAAGAAATCTGACAGATTGTAGTAGCTTGATGTGCTAGCGTCTGAACATAAAAAAAAACCCGTGATAAACTATTAACATAACTATTTGCCTACAAATTTGTACGGAACCCTTAGTGCGCGAGTCCGACTCGCACTTGGCCGGTTTTTTTTTTCTTATTATTTTTTTACTAGCCTGTACTACATTACTTTTATTATTAATAAAAAATCCGTTAAGTGACATAACAATGTCGCCTGTAATTCCGGAAGGGTTACGTGGAAGTGAATATTGTTATACCAAATCCATATTCGCAATTTTTCTAAGCGCAAGACTATAATAATCGCACAAGCATTCAAAAATACGTCTAAAGTGTACTAGTAGTGCTGCTACTAATTAATTTCAGTTGCGTCCGCGAGCGCCCACTGAACGATGCGAAATCGGCCCGCTACGTACAGAATTTTGATTGCTACGTACATGCTACGCGGCTACGGTGCTACGGCCTACGAGCTATTTCGTTCATACCGTCGTAGTACGAATAATGCGATCGTTAAGGTTTGGTTAACAATCAATACTCGGTCGACGATAATGTATAAGTCTCAATACATCAATACGCAATCGAGAGCTTTTTCAAAAATTGGAACGGTAATAAGAATTAATGTAAATAATGAAACGGTTCGATGGCTCACATCGGAGATTAAAATGCAAACGTGCAATTAATTTTAACAGAGACATAATCCAGTTAAAGCATCATTAAATATTTCCAAAATAAAACTTATTTAATACACATAATTTTGATGGGAAATAATTTTCTGATCAGTTTATTAATTTCGAATTGTTCTGTTCATTTTACATTTTGATACTTTGCAGTAATGTGCCATTTCAATCTTTAAGGTATAAGAATGCACTACTATAATTTATAAATTATCGACTGTTTTGATTGCATTTCAGAAAGACGTTATATGACCTACAAATGAATAGAAAATGCGTCAAGTGATCGCAGCAAATAGATTTTCATTACAAAGTAATTACATCCTTAGTTAATTTTTTTTTCGATTTTTTACAACGTATAATATATGTAGCTCTTACCTTTACAGTGTTCCCATTTACGAGTATATTCTCCAAGTTTGTCATCTGCACAATGATTTTTACACCTTCAAACCCTAAACTCCTATAGACTGATCACAACAAAAACTCAAAAGAATTAATCTAATATCAAATACAGAAAGTCAATCACGTTATTTGTGTGACACTCAAAACAAAAGCCTTTTCTCTGGGACAGCATGTGAGCTGAGATGACAACACTTTTTTAGTGTTGAGCCTCTGCGCGTGCGTCGATAGCGCTACGGAATGTTGCCGTTTTTAATATGAATCCTTTTCCTCAATCCCAAATGCAAGTAATACTGAAGTCAACGTAATTAAGTAACTAGAGTACCTACCACAAGCAAAAATCCTTCGCGTCGTTCGAATTGCAAATTAATCGTCTCACTTGCCACGATATCTTTCGTTGCGCGCTTAGCAGGATTTATGGCTCATGCCTGCAACGGGTTCGCAGCAATGGATACTGAATATTGCAATTTTATGCATATGTGAAACCTTATATGTATTCATAAGCTGATTTGTTGAAGAAAAGTGGGGTAAGTTATGTTAGTTCCTACTTTTTTGTACTCTATTTTTATAATTCCTTTGTCTATTTAGGATTGTGCATTTTATGAACCAGTGCCTCATGATGTTGAGATAAATAAAGATATTAAAATCATAATCTAATAAAACCGCTACATGTAAAATACTGGTACTTAGCTTCATCCGGTTAGATTGAAAACCGACCCAAACATAGTTGAGAGAAGGCTAAGCAGATGAGATGAAAATTCAGAAAGAGTTTATGACACTAAAAAAATTATTGTTGGCATAATAACCTTGCTTGCCACACAAACTGGTTAGTAGTATCTATGTTATTTTTAGCAGACTGATGAGCGATGCTGATTTTTAATAATATGCATACTACCCCTATATTATTTTTGAACTTTATTATAAAACTATCATCTGCCTAGCCTTTTCCCAACTATGGGTCGGCTTCCAGTCTAACCGGATGCAGCTGTATAGCAATATTTTACATGGAGCGACTGCCTATCTGACCTCAACAACCCAGTTTCTATAATGAATGTATAAAACTATCTATGTACCAATCATGTTTGCAAAGAAATAAAGGATTCGATTTGAATTATTGATATATAATTCTGTATAACTTTAAAAAAAATCTATGATCTCTAATCTACTTCATAGGTACTCAAAACTGAATAGGGTAACTTTGAGAATTTAAAATGATCATAAGCCAGCGGTGTGTAGTGTAGTTTGAGAAACCGAAAACCTTTGACATAACAAGGCTCTCGAGTGGAGAGGCGCACCGAACGGCGCGCGACTCAGCGCTTCACTCAATCGTAACGAGACGCAGCGTTGCGGAGTATGCGCCTTTTCTTAAAAGACAGATTTGGCGAACTTAAAAAGGCTGTGGCTGTTCTTTATATGCAACTGGTGTGATTTTTGATGTGACAAATTTTTTGAAAAAGCTGTTTATCGGTCTACTTTTTAGCTTTTCAGAACACTGGTGTCAATCAATTTACCTGTCTTGTCCCATTGCAGAGCAAAGGTCTCCACTTTATTTTTTCAATTTTCTTTAAGCTGAACCTTCTCCGTCCAATCGGTCAGGAATGGCTCCGAATCGTCATGCTAGCGTTTCTCAGGCCTGCCTCGGTACAATGTACACTTAGGCCTGCCTCGATATACAGACAAAAGGATTATTTAATTTTCTACAATTTTAATCGGTATAGAAAACAACCGAGATAGCAGATGAGTCCTAGAGACCGCGTATCGGCAAGCGTAGTATGGGACGCCCCCCAGCTAGATGGATCGATGACCTGAAGAAGGTGGCTGGGTCAGATTGGATGCGGAAGGCGGAGGTCAGGGTTATGTGGCGCAGACTGGGAGAGGCCTCTCTCCAGCAGTGGACTGCGACAGGCTGAGTTGATAGAGAACAACCTGCAGGCGATCGGTGCTCGATCATTATTGGATGAAAACTCTTTGATATATCACGACGCTTTACAAAGGTCTAGTACTTTAAAAACTGAGATCACCCCGAATATTTAATTATGTTAATCCTTACAGCGATTAAAGCAGACGCAAGGTTAAGAGCAAGTTCAAACGAGTTTTAGGAAACAGACGATTGATTTATGAAGATAACTTGGAGATAGTTTAGCGGTTCGCATTTCCTCTATTACTTCGCTGAGATTCGGGTCTGGGACGCGCCTCGTTTATCTACATGACCTGTGTCTGAGATAACGTGGTAATAGGAAAAGTAGTTCCAGGGAGTTTCTTGAAAAACTTCGCAGGACTGTGGAAGTTTTCTTCTTGTATAAGTGCCTGTTAAAGTTGTAGTTTAGTCGTTTGTGTGGGACTCGCCTGTAAGAAGTATGCCTATAACTATACCAGCAATGTTATGTTCCAGTTATAAGGATATTGGGCATATTGTATCACATACACCAGAGACACAATGCACAGATACGTTGGAAGTATTGCACCGTGTCGAAGTATAGTAGGACACCTATTTTTCTGTGTTGAAATCCTCATAGATACCCTTCGTCTGGAGAAAACGGAGTGCTACTCGTATATCCGTCCACAGTCGACTAAAATCCCACAATTCCTCTTGCCACCATAAGTCGTGTGCCCAGAAAATACTTACATGCACTCGCCCCCCGACTGGTTGGAGAAAGACCTGCCTTTATAAACAAAAGAATTAGGTACCTAAGTAAAATAGCTTTCTTAGCTCTAAAAACCAGTAGTGGTACAGCGCTCTTTTGACTCTTTATTTATTTATTTATATACAGGCTGAATTTTTCAAGTGGGCGTGGATGGCCAAAGTCGAAACTATGAGGAATAGCGAAAAGTACTCAAAGGAGTCGCTGGCTCGATTTCTATGAAAACTAAAACTGCATCATTGGATTTTTGAAAAATCAAAATTTGAAGCCAGGAATCGAACCCGTTGATTTCGATTTAAAACAAACAGACACGGTATTATTACACCACTAGATAGTGTTCCTAATAAGGATCAAATGCTGGGAAGTAATAACATACGGCAAACTTATTGGATTTTAATAAACTGCTTCCTATTTTAAAGTATTCATACCGACATTAACTGTACCTTGTTTGAAATTATGCTCAATACACGTGCAGTCACCTTCACAACATTATGTTCTAAATTCAAATTTTGAATGCAGTACAATCCTTGAGACGTCGAATCCAGCTATTTATTGAAAACAATGGTCATCATTTTGAACAATAAATCAGTTATGGTTTAATAGGTAGGTAACTATGAAAAATAAAAAAGTATTAAAATAAAAAATAACGTAAATGAGCTGTTTTCTTTAGTTTCCCGACCCTTATCAGCGACACTATCGAATGGTGTAATAATACAGTGTGATTTTTTTTTTAACCAACGGGTTCGATTCCTGGCCAGACCTATTGATTTTTAAAAAATCCAATGATGCAGTTTTAGTTTTCATCAAAATCGAGGGGTTGGCTTTAGTATCGTTTGGCAGGCGGAGGGGGTTAAAAGTGGTTAAATCTGGTAGAGGGTGGGGCCCCGATTATAACGCTACCACTCTTATTATAAGGTAATGGATATTTTTCGAGAAATTAATAAAAATAGTTTCTAACCTCAAATCAGATAAAAAGCGAAATGTAAACGTTATTAGGTGAAACGGAACTTTAAAATGATTGACAACCGAATGCGTTCTAGTATATTGTCTGTGGTGTACAATGTCATACCAAATTGGAGAAAAGGAATGCAAAAAAACGACGGGTTGCACTCCGGGAGTGCTGGCAGAAGGAAAAACTTGAATATTAACGTTGTTTACTGTAACTGCAACTTAAAGAATAGCACCACCCCTTACTTCCCGTGGGTGTCGTAAAAGGCGACTAAGGGTCTTACCGGAGAATGTGCAGCAGCTTTCTCTATTTATTCCACCATCATACCATATTGCGATCGCCAACCCGCCTGCCAAGCGTGGCGATTATGGCAAACCCCCCCCAAAATTGGGGGAGGCCTATGTCCAGCAGTGGACGTCTATCGGCTGAAACGACGACGACTGTAACTGTAGCTGTAACTGTCTGTCTGTCTGTAATTTGATCCTGTATACTTGTTTTCAATTTTTGATATTTTGGAATCTTACGAATTTTCGATCAGGGTCACGTGTCATCTTACGATCAGGGTCACGTCTATAGATGGGCAACCCACCCAATTTTGTGGGTGTTTATGGGTGTTTACTGTTTATCGGGTGTTTATCAAAAGCACCGGGTTTAAACCTGGTGGATTACCCATCTATAGCACGTGTCATCTTACGTATCTTACGATCAGGATCACGTGTCCTGACGCGAGCTTAACATTTTTTACCCATTACAAAAAGTGTACAACACCGCTAAAGAAGTTTTCACTTCAAAAAAACTGTCTTTGGTATTTGTGTCCTGTGTCATTTGTGACATTTGTTTTGGTCCTGTCATTCCGTTTCTCCTCGAGTTGCGTGAATGTTCTCTATGTGCATCGTGGTGTGTTTCTGTAGATTTCCTAGAAAGATGTGGAGTCTACTACAGTGCTACTCCTGTTTAGTATGCAAGAGCGAGCGAAGCGAGGTCGTAACTTAGGGCACCCTGACTCGGACAGGTTACAGGTTAGGTTAGAAGGGCCTGAAAGACCCCGCCATCCCCTTCGTGGTTATTTTTTTTAAAACCAGTCAAAAGTCCATCGACGACGGCTTTGTTAATATTGATTGGAAGCAAATTTAGACCCGCACGTGATTTTCCCCGACCATAATAGGTGATTATAGTGTTTTGAGATTAGGTTACAAATATCTGTTTTTCTCAAAAATTTTGCATTATCTTTTCACGGGAATGGTACCGGGGGACAGGGTCCACCTCCCTCTCCCGGGGTGGGAGGGGGAGGTGGACTGACATCCGCCTGCCAAACGATACTAAATGTTACCCAAATCGAGCCCGTGACTCCTTTGAGCACTTTTCGCTATTCCTCATAGTTTCGGATTTGGCCATCCACGCCCACTTGGAAATTCACCCTGTATACTTTATTGTACACCACAAAAATACATAACATGAAAAAGGCGGAAAGGCTTTAGGCGTTCCAATGACATTTCTGACGCTGAAGCTGTTGGTAAACATTTATGGAATTGACGGCAAGAACTGAACGGAACAACAAGATGTTAGTTCAAGCGCCGTTAGTTCCGATTTTAGCCACGCGTCAAATCCAAATTAAAATTTCAAATTAAATTATAAATATTTTCTAAACCTTCCTAATGACAAGTAATACCGTCATTGCATTCGTGAAACGAGCCACGTCTTACTGGCCAGTGGACATCGCCATCTATCGGCGCGCGGCGGTAGTTAATCTCGTCCCGGCCATTGCTCGCGACAAATCACCTCCCTGCTCTGCACTCTGAAAACTTCCTAACGTATTGCTTTCAATTTTACTCACGGTATTTTTCTTTGTATGCGAGTTATTAGGTCAATGATTAATTGATTCGATTTGTTTTATTAAAGGCGAATGAATAGATTGGAGGAATTGGTTTGATAGTGTAGTTTTCCTGGAAATTAACGTTTCTAGTTTACAATCCTACCATCTTATTAATAAACGTGGTGTAAAGTTACATGCAGTGCATTTGTAACCTTCTGAATGATTGATCATAAATTTTTCGTGGATCATATGTTTGGCCGTTTTGTTTCTGAACCTTTTCTTTCTTTTATTTTTTTATTGCTTATTGGGCTCACTCATAACCTCGTTCACGCCTGATGGAAAGCGATGGTTGAGATCTATGACGGAACGAGCGTACCATTTTATTTTAATATTTATATAAACTACATTTTTAAATATTTTTATAAAAAAAAACATTAAAAATATAAAACTTTGTAGCCCAACGATATTAGGATCAGGATCCAAGCTACCGGCGGTCAGGGCTCCAGAGAGAGAAACCTCCTAATACCTAATGCTGGCGTTTCCAGAAGTACCGCTTTCTGAACCAAGCCCTTGATCAAGCTGCCCAACGACAGCCTTCTCACATATTGATTATAACAGACAATATCCTTAGAGAGGTTTCTCTAAAAACATTTTAGAGATTTTTGGTCTAAGTAACTATACATTAGTAGGTGTACAAAACATAACATCACCATTACACACGAACAAAGTACTTACCTTCGTTTCCTCCACCCATTTTAAATTCTCACAACATTTCCACCGAACAAAATGAACACGACTTTTACAGCTAATGTAAACACTAGTCAGTAATTACTCCTTTTATACCCCACTTATAACATTAAATAGTATTAGTAACAAGAGCTACTTTATAATATGCAGTTCTTGAAAATGTGGAGGAATAAAACTTGAATTTATAAAAGAAAAGAGTTGAATGGAGGCCATAAGTAGTGCTGTAGGACTGAACCGCAAACCGTCTCAAGTTCTATTGTTGAAGGCCTTTATGTGTGATGACAATGTTAAATGCTAGAGATTTACTCTTTATAATAAATGAAAGGTCTTACTGTGTATGTACCCATGTATTTTTTATAGTTATTATTTGCCGTTACAAAACTAAAACCCCATACAATCATTTACTCCATGTGTACACACACTTGCTCCTTATCAGAAACATTCAATATTCATACAATCACTTACTCCTTATCAGAAACATTCAAATTTAAACTTTTTAATTTGCTACGTTATGTAATCGAGAAAGACCTAGCCATACTATCTAGCCATAATTGTTTAGAAATTAATTCTAAAAGTAGATTAAAATACACACGTAAATTACTCGTACAGAATTACTAAAGATTCAATAGAGTTCTTAAAATAGAACAAACCTACTTCAAAAATAAATTTTGTTAAACTTTGTCGCTTTCCATTCGATACAAAAGAACCCTCAAATCATACAGTGACAGTAAAACTAGAGCAAGAACTATTTCCTCGTATAAAATTGATTGAAAAATAACGAAGAACTGTAAGCGACAGATATCAAGGAACAATCACTTAATATAGAATAAGAATCTTAAAGAATAATTAAAAATTCTTCCGATAAAAAGTCTATAAAGAATCTCACAAATTGGAAAGTTATTAAATCAAACTATCGAGCTGTAACATCCGCTATACCAACGTACCGCCCCGTAGATTTCATTAGACTTAATTGAAAAATAAAAAGAATTCCTTTACTTACATCGCATTCAGTCTTGCCTGCCATCCCGCAGTTTAGTCTACAAATGCTATCGTTTTTCCCTCATCCATTCCGAATATAAACTCTTCTATTTCATTTTAAAAATCAAATTAGTTTTCAAATTCATAAGGTTCAAATTCTGTAATCTGCAAGCCAAATCTTACATCCTTTTCGTTGAAAGTCACTTAAACAGTAAGATCAGATTGTTCGATGCGATTATCGACTTTATTTGCGAGTAGTAAAATTCTTTTCTGTTTGAGAGTTGGTTTTATAAAAAGATCTTCTAATACTAAGGGGAAAGTTCCCAGTACTAAGTGCATCGAGATCGGTGTACGTGCATCCGCCGACGATGTCAGTTGGAAATTTCTCGTTACCGCAATAATCCACCATCGGGTATAGCGTTTTGCAATATTTTACAATTTCACGTGAGCGCTCAGAAGCGGCCGGCTCGCAAAGGAAATACTTTCATACAATTTCTTTGAGCTTGTATATTGTGTTCGGTAACAAAGAGGATTCTTAGCACTTGTCTGTCGTAATGTTGTCGAATTGAGTAGAGATTACTGTGCACTGTGTGGTCGTCACGAATGTTTGTGTTGAGTTGAAATAAATGATGCTAAGAAAGAACAAAAATAATGGACATAGTCCAGCTGCGAAGACCAATGGGCTGTAAAAATTCAGCAAAATATCTTCACCAATTAACTTAAGCCGGCAGTTGTTTAGCAAATAAGAAAACCAACAAAGAAATCAAGTCATATAACTTTACTAGATATATAAGCTCCACACATGGCTGGTGCAGTTTAAATATTACCGGAGGCTCAGACGTCACGCCCGGTATGCTCCGTACGCTCCACACGCTCAGTGCGTGCACGAATACGATATGAAGGGCCCCTTTGAACTGCCGCTGCCTTGTAGACTGCTACTTGTTTCCTTTCCTTCAGTTTAAAATTTGTTTTTTAAGTTGGAATATAATCGTAATTTTTGCAAAATGACAGAGGAAGGAACATGCCTAATAACTAATGTTTCTCTTAATTATAAGTCCAACTATATTGTGGGTCTGTCTTGATTGTCACAATGACAGTAAAGCCCTTCTCCCATTACGATACGCACAGGCGACTCAAGTATCCTGCAAGTATCGGAGACTAGTCGCCCCCAAGTATCTCACATACATTTGAATGCAGGCTCGCATACTACGCTTCTGGTATCCTACGCGTCCGCGACTAGTATCGCGCAACTCGGCGTGTCGGTCGCTTGGGCGTCGCGTCTCTTCCGCGGTAGGCATGTCGATTCACTTTAAAAAATATCGATATCCGATTCGATTCAAATTGAACATACTAGAATCGATTCTTTTTTATATCAGGCATTAAAAGATCGATTCTCGATTAATCGCGCCAATTTCAAACATGCCTAATTACCTAATATAGATACAGGATATTATTGATGACCATTTACCGTAAATACGAGTAATACCATAACGCCAAATACCATAAACGAAAGTCAGAATGTACAATCAAATACTCCCACACTTTATTATGAATCAATACCTATATATATATCACAAGTAGATGAAGAATAATAATTATAAAGTACATACCAAAATTTAATAAACATTTAATTATGTAACAATGGAGTATTATTTACCTTAGGGTTATCAGAATCCTTTCTTCCGCACTAACACATTCTCTGAATATTGTATTTTGTTGATATATAGCAGGCTTTAATAATGCAACAAGATGCAGATAAGACTCTTTAGACATTCGGTAGAAAGATAAAAATTTATTATCATCATGTTGTAGTTCTTGTGCTGCTACAAAAAGTCTACAATTTATGTTTCTTTCAATATATGGATGAATCCAGTATTTTCTACTCTTGTGAAAGTCTTCTGTTTCTATAGAACAGAAAAACTGCAAGGGCTTCTTCGTTACTGGAATCGCTTGACATAACGTCCGTCCACAAAAAACGAGTTAGCACAAATGATGAATTTAGTCATTTTTCAGTAGCATAATATGCGAGCGTCGAGTGGCGAACTAGTATCCAACCAGTATTCTACTCAAGTATCGTATCCTACAAATATCGTAATGGGAGAAAGGCCACAGTCAGATGTTTAACAAGACCCTAATGGTACAAGGTGTTATACAATTTATATATAATTTTATCATATCGTAACATGAAGAGATATAATATGATGCTCTTGATAAAGCAACTGTGTCCAATACCCAACAATAAAGCAGATACAAATAATAAAAATAATTTAAGATAATCTCAATCGTAATTTCAAGGTCGACCTGCAGTAACAACTATAACAAGCAACTTATCAAGCTAACACCCAAAGGAGTAGTTTCAAGGAATAACATAATGTCAAGTCATAAGCAATAATAATAGACAAGCAATAAATAAAGTTTTGATGACGAATCCCATGTTTACGGCGCCCTCGCTCCGACCACAATATAATACTAATCCCCAAACGACTTCGGAGATATGTTTACACAACTTATGATACTATAAAGTGCTCTGGTATCTTGGAGGAATGTTCTACTAGACCATAATCTATGTTCATGAAATTGTTTTAGAATTTTCTGATGCTCTTTATTCTTTATTTTTGTATACAAGTGGGAATAAAAAATATAATCTTAAAAGATTGTGAATTTTATTGAAATGTCTGCATGTGTTTCAATTGCATTCTCATCTATTTTGAAGTAGGTACTGGAGCCCACGAAAATATTATTTATTCAGCTTCACGTCGATCAAATAAACATATTATTTTTTAAAGTTATTTCTAACGTTAAATAAATTCCCAAAATACAAACACAACTGACTAACTTTAATGACAAAACCCAACACGCGCAATTTCTAAACGCTTCAAACTTTCCCGAACAAAAGGGGCAAAAAGATTCGCCCATAATTACATATACGGGTAAACATAGTAAACACAGAAAGCCATACAAACAGGCTTCGTCTCGCGTCATATCGTAAGACAACCTCCCGGCTGTTACTGAGAAGCGATATTGAAATCCCTGGAGGGCCGTGAGTGCGCCGTCGAAACATTGTTTCAGATTCAGGTGTCAAATTTTCCATTGTCTTGTCAGGAAATATGAAATAAGCTCCGATAGGCGCGGAGAAGGTTTGGGGTAGGTTATGTTTCTGTGTTTGGGAGGTTTCGATTTCTTACATTTTCATTTATTTCGATGATAGTTGTTTTGGTGCTCATAAACAAACTGCCTTTTTTCCTCAATCCTCAAAACATTTACAGTTTCAAAAACAAATAGTTAGTTTTCTATAATTTATTTAAAATGCCATTATTGAAAAAAAAATTGTATGTACCATAATATATTTGTTCGAAAGAATTATTCCGTTGCAAGCAGTTTTCAAAATATGGAATAACATCTTAGGTTTTATGTATCTAAAATTCACATTTTTACTGAACTCAGTGGGACATTATTTCATTTTGAAATACATTTGTGTAAGTAAATTGAAACAAATATCACATTACCACATACATTTCGCAAAAGAACGAGAAATATGACCCTCCCCGGAGATGTTAAAAAAGAGATGCGAGCTCCAAGTCTACAGCTGCCGCAAAATGCCTACAACGACTATTATTTAACGCTTCATTATTCCACAATATTCTGAAATCGGAAGATACCCGCCTCAAGGCAACAGAAATTACACAAAATTGCAGCTCACACGAATATCTTTGAAACCTAACAGACGTCAAAAAGAGCACTAGGTATTTGAAAAAAAATATCCACGGTTGAGACAAAGACGCACTACACATTCGCCCCCACCCCTCCCCCCACTCAATTGTCCTTACATCTTACATTTCTGCATCATATTCCGTCGCAATGAAAAGTAAAAACATTGCAGATAGATTTTTTCTCTCTCTAATTCCAACCTTAAGTTTGATAGTTTAGAACTGAGTTTTGAGCGTGGTGATAATTCAGTAAATTCAGATGCAGGGAAAGACGAGAGTGGCTGAATTGAGGTGGAAGCCAAAGTGCGGAATAAAAGTGACGAGCCAGACTCGAATGGAATAAAGTGAGCGCTGTTGGCGAATTGGCGGCGAGTCGTTTCACTGCTCTGTTGATTGTGCCATCGATTATAACGTTCATATTTTATTTGCTAAAGGAAATGATGAGTTTTTTCCTACTGGAATTAATTTATGAAGCTGGTTTTCAGATTTCAGAGTAACAGGGACTTTTTCTGTGAAATGGCCAACCATTGAGCTGAATAGAAACTTTTTATTGTATTTTTAAATCCGATGGCTAGCTTAGGCTTGCTATACCTAGGGAGATGGACTGGCTGGTCAGTCATTATGTCAGTTAAGCCAATAGCGTAATAGGCGCCTCTTAACATCTCAAGAGGCTCCAATTGAGCGACTAGATCAAAGGCTTGATGCAGAGCTCTATCATTCGGCATTCGAAGTTTTTATGTGTGAAGTCTTAGCCCAATAGAAATGTATGATCTGCTGCTATAACCGCGAAACTATATACTACAAGGCTTTAGTTATTACTGTGTGCAATAACATAAGCGTGCTTAATCACACTATAAGCACACTGAACGGGGATTATAATTGTTAATGCCGTTGTTCCGTTGGTCCTTAATGTACGCGCGCCGCAATCCTCATTACCGACAATCCGGTTATATTCCGGTGCAATGTGTTCCCGTGAAAATATGAACAATTTGTCCCCAGGCGATTACTGTAATGTTCAACACTATACGAGTTTCAACAACTGTTAGAGTTTGTTATTGATAATTATTATTTTAGTTGTAATGTTGTGTTAATTTTTAGTTAGATACTTAATTTACATTAAATTTTGGTCCTTTTTTTTGTGATACCTAAAGATGTACATTACGCTACCGCTACATACAATGGGGTTTGTCGATGCACTGCCTTGTTACAAATTGGTATGACTATGAGTTCACGTGTCAGCGAAAATGGATAAAGTGATTTACTAAGAGTTTATCTACTAAAATCTTTCACATTGAAGTAAGCAAGGTAACTGCTAACTTTAGAGTGGAGAGTGGAGATTTTGTGCTAATGACTCATGAGTCATTAGCACAAAATCTCCACTCTCCACTCTAAAGCAAGAAAAAATCTAAAAACATCAGTAGCACCCACGGATATCGGTAGCACCTGTATCCTTCACAAACAAAACCGCTTAGCTCACAAATCGATTCAAAAACAAAAACAGATCGCTATTGAAACCAAACATGACACATACGAACACCTAAACACAATGAAACATTAAAATTCCTCGCAACAGAATCAGCGCGGCCCAGCGGTAACCAGCCCACTTTATATTCAACGGAATCGATTGCCGCTGTAAAAGACTCTTTGAGTATTGAACAGAATTAGAATTTAAAATATATTGATTCCCTCATGAAATGGTGGAAGCTCCGATGAAATATTAAATGAGTTGGTTTTTTTCTGCGATTGGCCGCGAGCAGCTGAGGCGGCAGTAAAAGCGATACGTGACTGCTTTCCAGACTGCCAACTGTTCTGTTCTAGTCTTAAGGAGTTGGTTTGATTGTGTATTTTGTATCGTGTGTGTTGGTCAGATGTTGTTGTTTAGGTTTTTGTCTGGCTCTTTTCTAGTGTAGGTTTTAAATAAAAAAATCTAGAATCTTTCAACACAAAATTTTGCCACAAATGTGTTACCTACCTACAAGATTCCCAATTAATTTTATCAATATTGATACAGAATTAAATAAAAATGTAAATGCTATTGTAAAACTCCCATTGTGTCTTCTAACGAGATAGTGCTTGTAATCTTGTCCATATTGCAAGTCTTTAACTAAGATCTCGGTTCCTAATTACTAGGTGTATTGAGGAAAGTGAATTGAATGAAAACGAGTCCGCAAGTTCTTTTTTTTTAATGCCTGCGAAGATACCATCGGTACGCTATCCCGAATCTGCCTATATTATCCTGCAAGAGGATTGACTGTGCTAAGAGCGTCTTCGCTAGCAAACATCACCACTATATTGCCCCACGTCTTTACCACGAAATCGGCCATGACAAAGGGAACAAACCACTCAAAAAACTTAACAACGACCAATAATTAAAAAAAAACGATGTATTATTCACGGCTAAAAAATTATGATTATGACGAATCAGAAAATCTATTAGGCAGCGTTAAGTGACACCCTGTCACATTCACACACACCACACACACACACACACGCCTCAGTCACACTTACCCAGATTCTAAATAGAACGTCATCATCATTTCAGCCGCAAGACGTCCACTGCTGGACATAGGCCTCCCCCAAAAGGGGGGGGGGGGGGTTGCCATAATCGCCACGCTTGGCAGGCGGGTTGGTGATCGCAGTATGGTATGGTGGTGGAATGCATAGAGAACGCTGCTGCCCATTCTCCGGTACGCCTCTTAGTCGCCTTTTACGACACCCACGGCAAGTAAGGGGTGGTGGTATTCTTTAAGTCCGGCACCACACAGACCTATCACCTGTAAACATGTGTGTAAATAAAAAAATAAAAATCCCGACTGCGAAACTGAAAAGCTACAAACAAGCCCATTTTAAATTAAATAAAAGTTGGAAGCAGGCGGGACCCATTTGAATATGATAAAAATGGTATGGGTCCCGCCTGCTTCCAACTTTTATTTAATTTAAAATGGGCTTGTTTGTAGCTTTTCAGTTTCGCAGTCGGGTTTTTTTATTTTTTAAATTACTTTTTTTATTTCCAGCTTTTTAGTTTGCAAATGTGTAAGATTTCGCAAACGATTTAGTTTCTGGTACTTATTTTTACGATTTGTCACTTCGAATTACTTTTAACCATATAAGTTACATATATTTTTGTAATCACCTTTTAAAACCCTTTATTTTAATACCCCACTCGATAGGTTTCGAGAAAAAAATTTTTTTTTTTGAAGACATATTGCGCCAAAAATCGGCCATTTTAATTTTTTTTTAATTTTGATATACCCAGTGTCACTCTCACAATTAAGACGAATCTAACGGCACCTCTCAAGCTGAAATCGATCAAGCCGTTTTGGCTACAGAGCGTGCCAAAGAAATATACATACATACATACATACATACACTCGAAAAACATAACCCTCCTTCTGACGCAGTCGGGTAAAAAGAAGCTAAAATAGACCAGAGTCTATTTTAGCTTCTTTTTTACACACATGTTTGTTATTAGCTCATTATAAAATTATAAATTAAATTTTAATTGTAAATCATAAATTTTTAATAGTTTATTATCATGAAATCTTCAATACCAAACTTGCGCTAGCAGAACTGATTAAAGTAGTAACTATGTCTAGTGTTTGGGTCACCAAGATACAGGCTGTGCCTAGTTTGGGACCCGCTGTTAAATCGGGCTAAGTTTTCTCTTGGTTAGTAGAACTGCATGATAATACTTGTATGATTGTGAACATGTGTAAGTTTTAATAAATTAATTTAAATTTGAATATCATATTCTCTGTAAATTGAAAGGTCTGGCTCTACACTGATGTTTGTGTCTTGAAGTGAAAATAAATATATTATTATTAATTTTTCTACTTCTACTAGAAAATAAGTTGTAAAATATTTTTAATAAGACCGAGACTATAAGCTCACATATTCGTAGAGACGCTAGCACTTCACTATACACATTTTTCACTGTAGATATTCGTCATCGGTACTCCGCGCACACTCGATCACAATTGGTCACGCGTTGCCTCGTTGCGTTGTTGGTGCTGCAGCTAGTGTGAGGTATGTGGGAGATTATTATACTGTACTCTGGATAAGCAGAAGCCTTTGTTATGATAAAATAAAATAGCTGAATCTCACATGATATCGAACATGAAAACGATTATCAGACTGATTTGTTGATGTTTTGAACCCAAACGCGAAAAATTATTAGCACGGGTTCTCTGGTTTAATACATGGGTCTGAAATAAACATATATCTAATTTTAGATATTCCTAGTAGCAGCCCAGAGTTTATAACGTAGGTAACTGGAAGTAGGGGTGTACCTACACTTACACTCACCTATTACACACACAACAATTTAATAATAACTAGCTTTTTTTTTTTGCGAATTTTTTCCATGTTTTAATAGTTTTTCTGCTATTCGGGGCGAAGATAAATCCAACAAATCGAAGATCATAAAATCGGCCCAGCCGTTTTTGAGTTATAAATTATGTAACTAACCCGACTTTGTTTTATATAAATAGATACTAACTGACCCGACGAACTTCGGACCGCCATCGAAATCAGTCAATCCGTTCTCGAGATATCATCAAAAAAGCCGTTCCATACCAAATGTTAGTGAATTTTTTTTTTCCTGAACTTTAACCATGTTTTTATAGTTATTCTGCTGTTCGGGGCAGAGACAAATCCAACAAATCAAAGATCATCAAAATCGGTCCAGCCGTTCTTGAGCTAAAAATGGTGTAACTAACCCGTCTTTGTTTTATGTATATAGATTGATATAGAAGATAAGATTAATATCAGCTTATTACTGACTCACTGCAGGACAAATGCCTCTTATTTTATTTATTTATTTAGGGACAAAAAACTGTTACACGTTACAATTTGAATATCGGAGCTAATTAGATTTATTTAATAAACGTATAACACGCACTATTGTCCACAAATATACAGGTTGAAATTGAAAACATGCTACAAACCTAAATGGGAGATTGTACTCATCATTATGAACAACTTTTATTAAGTGACCAAAGCTGAAATCGCGAAATATCTGCTGCTCCCTTCATTTTGACGAGTTATGCGAACATAAATGCAGGGAACAGCTGATTTTTTTTCACGATTTCAGGGTTGGTAAAAGTTGATCATAATGATGAGTAGAATCTCCCATTTCGATTTGTCGCATGTTTTCAATTTCACTCTGTATAGAGAAAGCACGAACATTCATCATGACGCTTGCTCAAGATGGGCTATTTACACAACACTATCATCATCTGCCTAGCTTTTTCCCAACTATGTTGGGGTTGGCTTCCAGTCTAACCGGATGCAGCTGAATACCAGTATTTTACATGGAGCGACTGCCTATCTGACCTCCAGAACCCAGTTACTAGGTTATACGATACCCTTGGTAAGACTGATTGCCGTAACGACTGTCGAAGATCCACGAATGACAGCTGGGACCAACGGCTATACGTGCTTTCCGAGGCACGGAGGGGTCACGGTATGTAAAGCTGGTCACCCATCAACAGACCAACCGCGGCAAGCGTAGCTAAACCTAATCGATCGACCTGTGCGGCTGTTATTATTTAGCCACGGGCCGCTCACACACACAACACTAACAACGTAAAAAATATACTTAATTATTTGTTTAATCCTTTCCACCTAAAACGCCAAACATTTTAGGCAGACTTTTCTCATGATGAATTAAAAATAAGCCAAATACGTGATAAAGTTTAGAAGCAACATAAGTTATTCAAAGCCACACAGCGAAGCGGCGAAGTGTCGGTCTGCAAGGCCTAAGTTCTAAAGTAGTTCCTAAGTTGCTCCTAGCGCAACCCTACCGCTGACTAATAGGTGTTTAGATATAATATGCATGGCTCATACCTTTGTGGATAGTTGTCCTAGTTTTACAGTTTTTTTGACAAATAATACCAGTTGGCATTTGGTAAATTAATTTGAAAAGATAAAATGAAATCTAACTTCAAGATGCTCCTAGTACATATGAAATTTCATAGGAGTCTATCTACCTAGTTAAGAACAATGAGAGAGAGTAGCATAGCTAGCTACATAAGTTGGTAGTTATGTTACACTTGGCTACACTTGGAGCACAGTGAAAGGATATGTATTTAATCTTATTTAAAAGTTGGCCGTAACTGTCCAGCGCTGATTTGCTGGATTCGTTTTCTCCTCTACCGATATTTTTAATATTTATTTTATGTATGTATGATTTGGGCGCAGAATGCCCACTTCTCAGAATGGCAACGGAGTCTCTACTGAACTAATTCCCAAAATAGCTAATTCTATCTACGTATTAGTATTTATTCTTGTATTCAATAGTCATTTTTTGAGCTATTTATCCCGTATGTTGCATCACTCTAAGGTTGACTGGTAGAAAATGCCTCAGGCATATAATCCGCCTTTATACAGTATTTCTTTTACTTATGCATAAAGTTTTAATAAATAAATAAAATAAATAATCGAACCACAAAGGATTCTCATTTTTCTCTAAAAATACATCAATATTATGAATGCGCCTCTTTTTGTGTACCTTATAAGGGTCCCTATCAATTTCGCGGACTAAAAACAGAAAAATCAGTTTTTTTCAGCGCAAATTTCTCAATATCCTTAGGTTATCTAGCTTTTTTAAAAATACACAAGTATTTATCACCTATCTATCTAGTAAGTGTATGAATTCAAGTTTTGATAACTACTTAATATAAATTCAAAAAAAAAAACTAACACACGTTTTTACGTAATCACGAAACACCAAGTTTTTCGATTGCTTTCTTAGCTAACTGGTAGCAAATAACGATCTGAAAAAAAATCCTAAATACATATAGGCAGGCATATAGTATATTAGTAAGTGTACGATTTTTTTTTTTTAAGTTTAATGAATAAGTACTTATAAAAAAATGTTGACTACGCTGAAAAAATCCAATAAAGTCATGCGCAAAACCGTCGTCTACGCGTAAGCATTTATTGAAAATAACAAAAAGTGTTAAATATTTTAAAATTTGAGGTGTTATAGCCTAATTTAAATGTATAAAATATCTAAATATTGCCTTATAAACGCATTTTTATTAAGAAGTTATCAAAACTTAAATTCGTAGACTTACTAGATAGATAGGTGATAAATACTTGTGTATTTAAAAAAAAAACTAAATAACTTAAGGATATTGAGAAATTTGCGCTAAAAAAAAAACTGATTTTCCTGTTTTTAGTCCGCGAAATTGATAGGGACCCTTAAAATAATATTGCTTGTTTTGGGTACTTACAAATACTAAATAGCCAAGTACTGCCACCAATTTGGTTGTAACGCAGTTTGTTACAGTTCTAACTTCATCATTTCTGCCGAAAGACGTCCACTGCTGGACATAGGCCTCCCCCAAGCACCACTACTTCGACCGGTTCTGTGCTTCTCGCATCCAACGGGTTTCTGCGGCCTTCACAAGGTCGTCGGACCACTTTGCCTTCGAACGCTACGTCTACCGGTTAGTTTAGCGATTCTTTGGGCTATGTCGATTACCTTGGTTCTTCTGCGGATTTCTTCATTTCTAATTCGATCACGCAGGGAAACTCCAAGCATAGCCCCATTGCCCTTTGGGTGACTTTTCTAACTCAACCAGTTCTAACTTAACCTAACCTATTTGATCGGGGTGCCCTAGCTTAGTTACTGCGACCAATTGTGAAAAAAGTCCAGAAAGTTAAAAAGAGGCTCAATTATTTTAAAAAGTGTGCATCATTAGGAACTTGATGAGTTATTAGAGGTTCATTAACTTAAAGCAGCGTCCACCATTAGAAGGTGAATAAGTTTTAAGAGGGTCAGTTAAACATTTTCCGATTGAAAGACCAAAATATCTTCTATACTCACACGTTGAACTTACCAACATAGGTGAGCTGCCGAACATCCCGTACTCAACTGACGATGTTTGCCCTTTTCACTTGGTCACCAATTTTATGCTTAAAAGCACTCCCTTTTCTTGATTAGGTTTTCTGCCGTTGACATTCTTCTGTCGGTACCTACAATGTCCTAATTAAAACAAAAAGCTTTGACTGTGGGACTAATAAAGTTGACGGATATCCGGCTACTTCATTATTTTTACTGGCCGGTAAAGGACTTTATTACAGCAGGAAGATATTTCAAGACCACCGATGAAATTCTATAGATCTTCAAATAGGTGTCTGAAGACTATCCTCCCGTTATCTGTCACACGTATTTAACTACATTAAAACTCACTCATCCCATAGACACAAACATTGTAGATAGATACAGTTAGTACCTGTCGTACTAAACTAGAGAATATTAGTCAGCAGTGAGGTCCGGTACAGTAATTACTCGGCGCGTTAACGAGCGTTTGATTGCGATGTAATGTCGCCGCATCCGACTAGAACCGCACTTTGTTCGCGTCACGAGCTCTAAGTCTTGACTGGAGAACTAACTTGTTGTTATATGGACGGAGTACTGAGTTTTGTATAATGGGAATAATTTTAGGAAACTATGTAAAGCCAGAGCCACACCGATAAAGAAAACGTGAGACAATAATATGACGATGAAGATCTTTCGGCGCGCGAATAATAAATTTAAACTAACGCCGGCTGCCATCTTATTTTGTCAATACAATTTCATAAAATAAACAGTTTATCGGCAACTCCCGCTGTCAATATTATTCTAGCGCCAGAAGAGCTTTGTGGTACTTTACGTTCTTTTCGGGTAAAATAATGATGTCAAAATCAAACCCAGGCAGGAAACATGACAGTTATGGCAATTACCTACCAACTTCCCGGGTAAAATAATTCATTACTGCAAAAGATGTTATACGAGTAATTAAACCTTGATTACCACTGCAGCAACTCGAATTTGATTACTTGAGATGAGGATCTGTGAACTACACAATGATGGTATATTTTTCAATGCCAAGAATACTCTCTACCCTGAAGTAATACTCCCTACCTACATAGCAACATCCCAATTCTACCAAACTACCTGACTACGGTACAAAACTCATCACTCTATAGGTAACGAACGCACAGACCCGCGTATAAACAACATGAATATTTTAGGGAGTGTATCAAAGTGGCCGATAAACGTCGGGATCCAATATCGGGTCCAAACAAAGGCTTACAAGAGTTTAGGGCACGCCCAGTGCACTGCATATTCAACGGGGCCAGAGTCAACATGTTAGCGCGGCAGCTGGATGCTCTGGACAACGGTGTGTAGAATATTTTATTAGTAGTTGAGCTCTTTGGAAAGGAGCTCGTTCAGGGACGTACTGCCACTTATTTCAGCAGTTAAGCAAGAAACCTATCCTTCTGCAACGAGGTGTATGACAGTGAGACGTTATCTTTTCGAAACTGTTCACCGCTGCATTGGAGGACGTCTTCAAAGTTCTGGACTGGAAAGGGGCTGGCATTAATATCAATGGCGAGTACATAACTCACGTTCGGTTTGCCTACGATATCGTAGTCATGGTTGAGACTATGGAAGACCTCAGTACAATGCTCGATAACCTCAGTAGAGCCTCCGAATTTAAGTGAAAATTTAAGTGTGTTATCTGTCTATAATTACACCGCCATTCATACTTACCGTATGAATAAGGATATAAGAATAGAAAAGAAGAAAACACTTAAATTTTGGTTCTAGGATACTACCATCATAACATTTAACGTCAAACACAGCGACACTGCTTAACTGCTGAAATAAGTGGCAGTACTTCCCCGAACGAGCTCCTTTTATTTGTTTTATAATAACACCGCCATTCATACTTACCGTATGAATGGCGGTGTACCTAATTATAGACAGATAACACACTTAAATTTTGGTTCTAGGATAGCATCATAACATTTTTGTCATCAAAGAACATAGTTTATTAATTCAAAAGAAATCGTATAATTATTTTACATGCGGACTAGCTTTATTGAAATCAGTGGAACAAATGGCCCTGTTAACCCCAACCAATATTATGAACGCTTTAACATTTTCTTAATTAGACAAACTAAAAACTCTAAACACAATAATAAACTTTTGTATTAATGCATATTGTGTAAACCTTAGAATAAACAGCCCAATTTGGATGAGAAGTTTGCGAAAGTATTGAAGTTTAGTTAATCTTTCACAAACAACAAATTGGTCTCTTTAAACTCAGACCTAGATTCTATAGTTTAGGCAAACACTGATCTAAAGATAAAAGAACATACACTCAGTCCGCTGGTTCTTATCCGCAGTTGAGGCAAAGTAAGTGAAATTAATGATGTCGGTAAATAGTGGAGATGTTCCAAACTGATACTAGTTTTGTGGCTGAGCCAGCTGGTTAGCTTGGAAGTTTCCTAGGTTTACCTTAGTGAACCGATGAAAGACGCTACAAGTATTTCTTATGCCATTTAAGAGTTTTAATTTGTATGTATTCTTGCGTATAAATTCAAAAGACTTTTTATCGTTGCAAATAAAACCCGTCGGTAATAATCACTTGGGCTAATTTCAACAATGAAACTGAACGTGATCAGCACATCTAAACCACGTTCAAGAGCTGTCAGTGTCAATACTCCGGTACAATGTCGACAGGCCTGACTGACAGGACTTGAACTTCATTGCTGAAATTCGCCCTTAAAAGCGGATTGGTTTGTTTGATTTGTTTGCAACACCTTCAAGGTCCCAATGAACCAAGTACTACCTACCTTCAAAGACATGCCAGCTTTTCAGTTATATCGGAATGAAGTGAAAATCCACAGTTGAAATAGTCATATAGATACCAATTCATCAAGATTTTCCGTACTTACCTACTTGTCAAATAAAATAATTTCCTATAATTAAACTTTACTAAAAGTTCCAGCTCCCGGCCTGCGCTCACGCGTCGCTGCGCCGTGACCAATATGTGAGCGTACTCCCATATACCTTGCATTTGCATACTTTACACGCACTCATTAAACACACATATTGTTATTTATTGGAATTTTAATCAGCGAGCTCGTTAATAACGTTTTATCAGGAAGTAACCTGCGTTATTGATCAGAAATAATGCTCTGTGGATGATTAATAAAGCTTTAGGACGTTATGACAAGGCTTTGTTTATCCGTATTTATATAATAAGCAGCAGATGTTAGTGGTACGGAATTTTATGAGAAGATTAAGAGTTGTGGCAATTAAAGTTACTGTTCCTTAAATAATCTTTAAAGTGATTAAGTGAAATTTCTTAATTTTATTCTTCACAAACATTGTTATGTTTGTGAAGAATAAAATTAAGAAATTTCGTCTGTTCTAGCGAGCACATTTTAAGATACACTCCAGTTTTTCCTTAATTCTACTAAAATTGTAAACATGTCAATGAGTTGAATTTTTCCTCAAATATTTTATCAGATTATTATTTTATCAGTTACTAGTAAACCGCACCTGCTTCGCACGGTTTTGACAACCTGACGAGATTTCTTTATTATTTTACTAATTTAAATATAAATGTAGTAAAAATACATAAACCTTGCGGAATAATGATGGTCAAAACCGCATCAAAACTGGGTGCGTAGTTTAGAAGAATAACGCACACAGACATATTATATGAAAAGCGACTTCAATTTGTATTCAGTATAGAAACAACATCATTGCCAATCAAAATTATTTTATATTTCTTTCACTTAGTACATACATCTTCCTCGCATCTCTCTTATACAAAAATGTGTGTACAATCATACAAAGACTTGAACCAGGTAGCGGAGGTTCTTCCCCTTCTGGCTGTTTAGCCGAAGGTTGACGAAGGACGAGCCGACACCTCCAGCCGTGATGGTCACTTTGGCCTTCGACTTTTCCATATCGACTGCTAATATGCCCTGCAATAATAAGGATTTATATTAATATATTAGTTTATATTTATTTAAAGGGAACGAAGGGGTTGATTACATGGGGCGGGATCTTAAACCGACATTATTATATTAGATGCTTCACTCGAGTGATTGTTCTATTTTGTTTTATTCCACGTTTACACGTAGCCGACAAAATGACATCGAAATAAATCAGCTCATTCCATTAAATTTTTCGATAAATTGGAAGGAGAGTGAAAGATCAAAATGCCAAAACCCAACATCGTTAGATCGGTTTACTAATTATTTCATTTTTAACTTTTGGTTCATTTTGTGTTTTGACGTTTCACTTTTAGTGAAAGATGAAAGACAAAAATAAACAAAAAGTGAAGTGTCTGATATCTGCTTTACGCACAAAAATTTTAACTCGTTTACAGCGCTTACTTATCTATAGGCAACACTAGGTTATGCCCTGAAAAGTGTCTATAGTCATAATGTCCACGCTGTCAACCTTGCTGCCAAGCTTTTATCTTTCTACTGACTGACACGTGATTCGGACATCTCGAGCAATAATCAAATAAAAAAGTTAAAAAGCTCAGTCTTTAATATATTAAATACAAACGAGTTAATGAAAATTCGTCGTTGGTACTTGTAGGTCATGTATTTCAGTTACTACAATAAGTACACCGTATAACTGACTAAAAGTCAACGTTTGAGAACTGAGGGGAAAATAAAGTTATATGTGCAGGCAGGAAAGGAAAATCGATCGCCGAATTGAAAACGCCTGGAAAAGCTACTGGTCCATGAAGACGCTGCCGATCTCCCTGAATCACAAACTCATCGGCATTTGTATCCTGCCCATCTTAACCTATGGTGCTCAGACCTGGTCACTCACCGAATTGCAAAAGTTTCGCCTTGGCGTTTGTCGAAGAGCGATGGAGCGCAGCATCCTGGGTGTAAAGAGACAGGACAAAATTCGGAACACCATGCTGCGCTCCAAAACGGGTATAATAGACGTAGGCAAGAAGGCTGCCAAGCTCAAGTGGGATTGACAGGACAGGATGACCGCTGGACAAAAGTTTCCACACAATGGGTGCCTGAAGATGGACGGCGCCGCCGAGGTCGACCCAGAAAGCGATGGCGAGATGACCTAGACGCGTACCGCGAGGGCTGGTTTGAGGTGGCCCGGGGAAAGAGTTCCTGGAAAGACTTGGGGAAGGCCTTTACCTAGTAGTGGGACAGTATAGGGTAAACAAAAAAAAATGTACAGTGATTGTAGAAATGAAAGCAATAGACTCACCTTAATAATTTTAGTATTATTTGAACTATAGAAAACATTCTTGGTCCTTGTTTTGAGAGGAATGGAGCCTAACTTGACAGTCTCCTGGTAGCCCAACTCTCCGGTGGCTACATTCCCAAGCTGGAAGTCATCGGCTCTATACAGCGACACGCACAGCACACACACTATCAAAGCATTTGTAATAAGAGACATTTTGAAGCTTTAAATTAATATAGGACTTGTTCAAACAAAGATGACTTTGGCTATGTCGCCGAAGATTTTTTCTGTATAATTTATATAGTTTTCTTTCTATGGTGCACTTGAGATAAAATGATAATGACGAGGCCGTGAATAATTTTATCGAGATGTTGATAAGGGCTATCGATTGGTGACTGATAGTGAATTGTCCGTGGTACCTACTCATCGGAGTAGTCATTCATCTTTTTATTTGAAGATTAAAAAGGGCAATTGCACAAAAAAATTTTCACCACGTAGAATCTTGAATGCATATTGCAAATAGTGTATTCATGCATTTGTCCAGCAGTGGACCGCGAGCCTTTATTTCACACTCTAGACGTTGCCTTATTCTTTAATTAAGTATCAGAAACCTCTCGTGATTTTATTGTATAAATAAATATTTTGCAAAGATTATTTTAAAGATTATTTGAGCATACACTTCACACTATTCAAAATCATTTCTCATAATTTTTGCAACCTGTATAAATTATCAGCAGAAAAATTGTCTCCTGAATCACTAGAAGTTTTACAAATAATAATCTTACTAACACAATAAACCATTTTGATGAATTAATAAATATTCACTAACAGTTTAGAATCCATTGTTTGATTGATTCTTGTTTTAGTGGAATAAATTGCATTCACAATAATCTAATTCTTTTCAGCACCGTTATTGTAATGAGTTATATTGTATTCGAGTTTAGAAAACAAAATTAAACAAACATTACAACACAAGTCCATCTGTTACTTAAATAACCTCCAAAACTACTTTTCAACCTTAAAATATCACTTAGCAGTTGAACATGAGAAAGCGATTCAACGCACCAATTCGTTGGGCACTACGGCTTTATCAAAAGTTGGACACATTAGTACCAGATGTGGGCGATGTGGAACGACTTCAACTTATTTTTTATCCCGTTCGCATTTGAGGGTTATGATGCCATCTATTACTGCTCGCCCTTTATTCGTCAGTTGAGATTTGAAGGGCTTTTTCTTCAATTAATTTTTTGTGTTAATTGTTTTAACGCTCAAAGTGGCAATGCGTGGTGCTTTTATAGTACCTAACCTGATGTGTAAGCACTGTGTTCTGTGTTCTAAAAATTTTTGGCAGTGTATTTTGCAGCGCATTTTCATTGGCGATCGTTTAGTCCTTATGATAAACAAAAATGAAAATTCACAAAAGTTGAGTCATTACCACTTGAAACGATACGTATGTCAACTGATAATATTCATTCATTTGTTCATTGATAATGTCTATCATCTCAAGAGTTTCTAAACTGACGTTACGATGGAAAAATGATTATGATTTTCCTTATGAACATTGTTATTTTTGAATTGTATTGTTGAGCTGAAGATAACAAGATAACTACTACACAAAAGGTGTGTGAATCGGCAAAATAGTACTCTTGCTGTCACTGTCTATAGATGGTTGTAATCGTTTTCCAGCAAGAACCTACGGTGTAGCCAGCTTGGAAGTATACAAATCGGAAACACAATTATGGAAAATTATCTAGTAATTTTAGTTTCTAATAAAATGAATCTTAATTTAAAGTAGTTAACCTCCGAGTTGGCCTTCCTGTATACCTATGATCACTGTTCTTTTGTTTCTTAATTAAATGATTTTAAATCAGCTGTCATTTAACAATGAATGGGTGACGTACGTTTCTGCTCAGAGTATTAAACAATTTCATAAAACGAAAACTTAACAAACAGACATCCACCTAAGCCCCCCACATACAAGACATGCGTATCGCAAATAAAACCCAGAACTTGTTCGAACTTGTGCGATTGACTTTGACAAAACAAAGACAAATACAACTTCGTGTTATGATCGTTTATTTATGGGCCACGGTGTGCCACGTCATGATGTGTGGCATAGATAACTTGCGTGAAGTTCATGGGCTAAATGTAGTTTTGGATGACGAGTTTTGATATTGTGATTAGAATAGTATCGATTGTCAAAAGATCCTCCACAAGTGGTGATACTGAATTATCATATCTGACACACTCTGGACAGTTAACGTTGATATCAGCTTTGCTTGCAATAAACCTCGTACAGCAGAAAAAGAAGATACTTTTTACCAAATAATAAACGATTGGGTTTAGACCTTTGGCAGCAATAAAAATGACAACACTCACAAAAATCATTACAAACTGAAAACATTAAATAAAATTTCACATTTCAATACCACAACCGTATATTCAAATAGTAACGCAAAGCCGTGTATACCGGGCAACGCAGTGTGGTCATTACTTTTATTTTACGATGTGATAACACCGCACACTTGTTTGTAACACAACTTTTGGGGACCGTTGTACGCTTTAAGCCAAGCCGTACTGTGGGGGAATTAAGTTTCATGGTTTATTTGGCGAGGCTGTTTAACAGGAATGAATATTAAATACTTACATAACTTTGACGCAATTAACGCTTGATAATTTTGTTAAGCTCTCTGTGTAAGAACTCATCTGGGCAAATGGTATATAAGCTGTCGATTTGAAAGGAAGTTGTTTCCACTAACTAGGTTGCTGCAACACTCAAAAGGGATAACTATTTTTGTCAACCTTCCAACTGGTAAGGTTCACGTTTATCATGACCGTGATTTCACCAAGAAAATATTGATAAAGTCAGAACAAAACAAATGCTATATTGTTAATGGAATAGGTGCAATAGGTATATTTATAAAAAAAATCGACCAGTAATATCAAAGCAGAATTTTATTTATCCTTTCAAACCTTTATCTTACCTAAAACATGATCCTAACATTATCTCAAAACAGTTGTTACAAAGTAGGTAGGGTACATAGGGAACCAAAATGGGCCGCCGAAGAATTATACCGTTATCATATAAATAAGGATTTAAAGCCTTCGCGCCAGCCTCCTCGGGACGCGAGGGCAAAGCTCACGGCATTATTTTACCTGCAATTTGTTTTGTTTTTATTGCCTCCTAAGATCCCGTTTATATCTAGAGTTTAGGCTAAAGTGGGACATTCTGTGATAAAAGTTCGCAAGGAACTATGTTCTGAAAAAGCACGACAGTGGTTATTCTCGCGCGGAAGGTGTAACAGGAAAATGTACTAGGAAGAAATAGGCACCTCTAATGTACTGTAATCACGAGACCGTTTCATAAACGTGTTGATTGCCTGGCCTAAGCAATTCATGCAAAGCTCAAGATCCTCGTTCAGTAGTTAGCCTTCAGACCATGCTGCACTTAACTGCCTGTATTGTTTTTTATCCTCATGGTTTCATTATCCGCACCTGCACACAGTTCCGCGATCAATCCTTTTATCTACTGGCTTCTTTCATATTCATCAATAGCCTTGTTTGGTTATCAACTCCTCAGGTTAAATACATCATTTGAAAATATTCTAAAGAAAAAACAATGCCTTTAAAAATAACTTCAACTTATCCACTCCTCTTATACTCACCGATGTTTCCCACAGTTTGAGGGTACTTGTGAATATAATGACAATTCATTGCGGGACGAAACACCGGGGCGTGTCGGAGCGAAACAAAAACATGAAGTAATCGCTAAGTTGGGCTCTTTCGCGCGACGCCTGAGTTCCGCATAATTAAATAGTGATTAAGGCGCCCGTTCAGTGTTCAGACTGGAGGATTGGGTGCGAAGGTGCTCGTGATTTGGGTAACTGAAATGGAGTTATATTGAACCTCAGACCAACAAAAAAAGATAGACAGCGCGCCACGAACATTAAAACTGAAGCCACCTTTTTATCTATGTGTGTATCGAAGGCTTGCCATTTGTTAAATGTTTTCCCTATGATTTGGGGATATTTGTGCGAGTAGGAACTAGTATAATATTGTACGAGTAAGATATTGTTGAGTATGGTATTGGTATAAATTGGAAACCCAAAATATTCAATACATAAAAAAGAAAATAGGAATATAACTCGAAGTAACAAATCATATTTATATGTATGTATTAATCGAATGGGGAAAATTTAAATCGTATTATGGCAACCCCCGCACCTTATGTCACTACTTTCGTTCGTTGAGGTTTTTTGTTCCAAGTAATCTAAAATTTAATAATATAGAAACGATATTATTTCAAGTATTTACAAGTGAAAAGTGATTCCGTGAGAATCTTTATGTGATTTGCTGTTGTTTTTGCAACTTTTCACTGCACAGGAAGGCATAATTATATTTTTTTAATCTATGTTAACTTGACGACGACTCGTGACGTACTAAGAGCGATGAGCATGGTTTTAGTGTAGGTGTGTGCGTGAGCGTGTATGTTTACTTGCAGGAGCACGGTTTTATGGCTTCACTTTTGACGTTCGCGACGCGCCGTCTTTCTTTTTTTGTTGGTCTGAGTATTGAACTACCTACACCGAAACCTTCGAAATTTTAATTCCATTTGCAGTCGAAGAACGAATGAACTCTTTGGGAATCAAAGTGGTGCAGTGACCAAAGAACTGCAATCATCATCTTCATCAACAACGAATTGACTAAGAATTCACTTTTAGTCACTCATCTTCCAATCCAGTGGATAGAACGCTGGATTTGAAGACAAGATGCCTTCATAACATGAATTAGAAGAAGTGGACATCGATAATACACCTTGCAATAATAATTGATTTATTTATTTATTTATTTATTTATTTATTTAAATGCCTTAAAACTATCATTACAGGTCTAAACCTAATGCGATAGCCAAGTCATGCACACATAATTAAAAAACAAAGATCATTGTTTGTAACATAACGTGAACAATAGTACTTTTGCGAATTCACCCCAGTGACATGTAAATATATCAATTTCGACCTGAATATAATTGATGATGCGTATTGCTCGAGTCAGAGGGGTTTTGGCCAGTAAGTTGGTCCTGGCTGATGGTACGACCAGCAGTGGTGGGGGCCGTCGCCTCCACACATAACGGTCGGGTACGTACAAGTGCAACCGCTGCAGCACTCTCGGATTGTGTTCTATGCCTCGGAGCAGTTTCACCACGTACGACACTAGTGCAAATTCCCGTCTCACCCCGAGTTGATTGTACCCCACCATACCCAGTACGAATAGAGTGGGGTACATCAAAGGGTAAAATGGGTATACCCCATAAAGTTTCCTATACAGGTGGCGCGTAAATTTGTTCTGGACTCGCTCCAACATCATTGAGTACTTAGCCTCATGTGGGCCCCATATGACAGCACTATGTTCCAGATGACTCCTGACTAATGCGTCATAAAGGACTCTGATGGCTGTGATGCTGGTAAAGTCTCGCGTCTGCCTCAGAACAAACCCCAAGTTTCTAAATGCCTTTTTGCAGATCTTAGTAATATGACCGCGAAACGATAGTTCAGGAGTGAGAACAACCCCTAAATCACTCACCTGCGTGACTCGTTGCATCGGTACTGCATCCACTACGTACTCGTAGAGTAGAGGTGCACGTGCGCGTGTAAAACTTATCACCGAGCACTTGGATACGTTGAAGTAGAGCCTGTTCTCATGACTCCATTCGACTATCCTATCAATGTCATCCTGCAAACGTCTGCAATCAGATTCCGTCCTGACCTCCATCAGCAACTTGAGGTCATCTGCGAATAACAAACAAGACCCATTTTTGACGACTTCTGGTAAATTATTTATCATTATTATAAATTCCAGAGGCCCCATATTGCTGCCTTGATTCACCCCGGACCAGGTGTAATACGGATCAGATTCGCAGCCGTTGCAGTCAACATACTGCTGTCTGTCTTGCATATAGCTGGCTAAGAACTGCAATAGATGTGGTGTGCCACCGATTTCTGCTAACTTACGTAATAATATGTCATTATCGACGGTGTCAAACGCTTTTTTGAAGTCGAAATAAGCAGCGTCAACCTGCACACCAGCATCCACCGCTGGCACCACCTGTGACATGAAGTTAAGGAGATTGGTGGCAGTGCTGCGCCCCGGCCGGAACCCGTGCTGCGCATCCGATAGCTGCGCGCGGACCTGCTCCTGCATGCTGCGCTGGATGGCGGACTCGAAAACCTTGGCCGGTGTCGACAACACGGCCACCGGTCTATATCCACTGATGTCAGATCCTGCCTTACCTTTGGGGACTGGAATGACACGCGTTATCTTCCATCGAGTTGGAAAGGTCGCTGAATGGAGACATGTATTAAATATATAATGCAGAGGTTCCGCTAATACCCTACTACAATCCCTGAATAGGAAGGCTGGTATGCCATCCGGGCCTGCTGAACGCTTTGGTTTTAGACCCTCGAGTGCCTCTCTAACGTCCTTCAGACTAAGCGAGTTTAGTTGCACATGCGACCCACTCATGGCCCCCGCCGCCGTCGCCGCGGCCGCTTGTGGGTCAAGTTGTGGTGGCTCCCTACTGTATACCGACTCGAAAAACATCGCAAATTGCTTGGCACATTCAAGATCTGTTAGGTGTTGACCATCCTTAATAATAGTTTGTCTGTTAGCTGTGCTGGTCATAGATCGCATATATTGCCAGAATGACTTCGGATCTTTCGCAAACTGACATTGTATTTTAGTTTGATGTTGTTTGTGTGCAGTATGAATATTGTTTTTAATAAGTGCTCGGTATTTAGAATACTCACTGTAAACAACTAAATCCTTTGTTTCCTTGAACGTCTTGTGAAGTCTAGCTTTGATTTTTAGATCTTGTATTATTTCGCTCGTGTACCAATTAGGATACGTGTACCGTGACTTCACACCACGGTTTTTCTTGGGGACACATACATCTAAAATGCTGTTAAGTTTACTGTAGAAGAAGTTTAATATATCGTCCAAGTTGTGCATCTCGTACATATTATCCCATTCCGTTGAAATTAATAGAGAATAAAGCAAATGATAATTTGCCTTATAAAAGTTCCATTGTCTATTACTGAGTGCGCATGCACCAGCGCGCGAGTCGGTATCGGTGGCGGATACAGCCGCGGCTGACGAGGTAGCGGGAACAATGTCGGCGAGGTGGAGGGCGCGCGCGGGCTCGAGGCTCACGTTCACTTCGAGCGGCGGGTGATGCACGTCGACGGGCACGAGTGGCTCGTCTGCCGCAACTACTGACACCTTCCCTCGAAACCCTGAACTCAGCACCAAATCTAATTGACGACCTAAACAATTGGGTACCTTATTACTTTGAGTGAATTCGCAAAAGGACAAGAAACATTCATAATAATTAGTCACATTTGTAGGACACGAATGTAAATTAAAATCACCTAATACAATTATTTCTTTATATCTAGTACATAGCTTTTCTATTGCTGCAAACAGAATCATGTAATCATTTTCAGAACTACCCGGGGGAATATAAATAACAGAACATAGAAATAAAAATCTACTGTTTAAATGTACCGTCGCACAAACCATTTCAAAAACGCAGGTGTCTATCGAAACGTCGGGTACACGTACTCGCCGCAGCTCGAACCGGTGTGTGGCCACAAGAAACGCACCTCCCTGCTTTCGTCCATCCGTTCGGTCGCTACGAAGTATATTGTATCCCGGTGGGACAATTTCAGAATCTTGAATTGAATCATTGCAACCCGATTCAGTAATTGCAAACAAGTCCGAATTCAATAAATCCATGTTATTTCTAAAATTGTCCAACTTGGTTCGGAGACCTCTAACGTTTTGGTAAAAAATTTCGATGGTACTAACTTGAGGTATTTTTGGTATGCTTCCGAAACCAAATCCACTCGTTGAATTCAGCGTTTACGGGCCATATTTCAGTTTGGTTCAATTTATCAAACAACTGTTCTGGCACTCCAATAACAAACGACGAGTAATCTCGCTCGGTTTTATGTTTTATTTTATCCACTTTTATAGGTACATCCAACCCACATATACTTTTCACGTGATTAGTCATTGATTCGAGAGTTGTTTCTGGGTGTAATCGCCACACATGTAAGTGTTTCTTCCGTTCCGAGGCTTGTAAAGCTTTCAACTCGGTATTTGTTCCCACTCTGACATCCTTTGGCTGCCGGTTGACTTTTTTATACTGTACAGTCGTCCAGCCAGATTGATCATTTTCCACCTCAACGCTACTTGCTTCTAGATTGGAAATAGCCGTATTCGTTGCCGGCAGCTCAACGGATTTTGTGGCCCCACCTTTGTTTACCTTTTGCGGCTTGGTGTTGATGCGTTGTATCTGTTGTAATGTAGGTGACTTCTTAGACATGTCTTCGCTAGGTTTGTTCTGTTGACTGACGACTTCTGCAAAAGTGGATGGATTCACGACTATCTCATCTGTAATATATTGAGTCTGTCCATCCTGGGTCAGTTTAGCATCGACTTTCTCTTCGAGTACCCTCATCATTTTAACAATGGTCTCTAAATCGGTTTTTGTTTGAGAAAATTGATCCAACAAGAGTGCTATTGTATTTGCTTGGCTATCCATACGGGCCATCATATCAACTCGAAATTCTCTCAGTTCTTCTAGTAGAACAGTATCCGTATCTATAAAACAAGGCTTACTTCCCCTCTGAGTATTTACGTAATTCGTGGGAGAGGTGATGGTGGTGGTGGGGGGTACATTATTTCCTCGAACTGGAGTTTCGTTGTTCCCTCTTTTAGGATTTGAGCATACACATTCCGGGCAAACCCATTTTTCCTTGTATGCTTGCGTAAATGTCTCAAACTCAATCGTATTTATTTCAAGACAAGTCAAGTGGTAACGCTTTTTGCATTTTGCACTTGAACATTCCATAAAAAAGTTTGTTATTATTGAACAACACGCGCCACAATTGTTGGGCATTTTTGTTTTGCTATCCAAAATTCAAATCGCAGGTGTAACTGCCGTACTTGGCGCCGTTCACTGTAGTGCGACAGAGATGAATTATTTATTTTTCGCAGCCCGTCTCTTTCACTCGAGGTGAGGAAGAGCCACCTCCGCGTTGACGAACTGCGCGATCACAATATTACCGTTCACTCCACTTTAGTACTTATAACACTTTATTGTCAATACACATGCAGAATCAGTATTGCTTGTTATTATATTATTAATACTCCATAATTTGGGTAAAAGAACAAAAAACACGTCTGCAGTGACCGCGTGCGAGACGATAAGTCCGACGCTTGATGACCCTTACTAGCCACTTGCGACAACGCAGGAACAAAGTAATGGAAACATTGTATACCTTAGCTTAAATCAATGAATCACAAAAGTTCTTAGCAAACCAAATTTGGACTACGATAAAATAAAAAAACTGGCCAAGTGCGAGTCGGACTCGCACACGAAGGGTTCCGCACCACAAGGCAAAAACGCCGAAAAAAAACACGTTTGTTGTATGGGAGCCCCCCTTAAATATTTATTTTATTTTTATTACTTATTATTAAAGTAAAAATACAACTGAGTATTTTGTGAATATTTCAAGTGCCTACCTGTTGCCATTTTCGATAGCGAGCAAAAGGCAAAAAAATCGCGTTTGTTGTATGGGAGCCCCCCTTAAATATTGATTTTATTTTATTTTTAGTGTTTGTTGTTATAGCGGCAACAGAAATACATAATTTGTGAAAATTTCAACTGTCTAGCTATCGCAGTTTTTGAGATACAGCCTGGTGACAGACAGACGGACAGACGGACAGACGGACAGACGGCCAGACGGACAGACAGCGAAGTCATAGTAATAGGGTCCCGTTTTTACCCTTCGGGTACGGAACCCTAAAAAGGACGTTCGTAAGTTCTTGTAGTTTAGTTTCTGTATTACGATGTTAAAATATTCTTCATTTATTTTCATTTATTGTGAGATGTTTTTTAAATGTTTGCCATATTTATTTATTAACCATTTGCAGCAACAATACATATTCTATTATATTCTGAAATAAAGTCGTATCATAATGTGAACAGCCAGTCACAAGTACAGGGTGACTCGATGAATGATTCGCGGCGTCTACTCACGCACAGCCGAAGCTCGCGTTAACCTTATTAATTACTTGCAACACCTTCCGACTCTCGGCTGATTTGAGGCGGTTTGCGTTGAGTTTGATAAGGTCGAGCCTTGATTAACTTAATGACTTTGTTTTGTTTTTGATTATCTTTTCAGTGTTGTGATAATTTCAAAAGCTTATGTTTTTTTCTCTACGACGAAGCACCCTATCTCCTGTACCTAAAGGTTTACTTTACTAGAGCTCGTGTGTCGTGAGTAATCATAATTATTGTAGTAAAGGGACATACCTATCCATATTGCTTCTGTCACCACGCTTTATACACAACCTCTTTCCATTTCCAGATGTCAGGAACACCATCTGCAATTTATATGAAATTTCTTTTCCAGACAGATTTTGTTTCATAATTACTTGTTACGGGGGCATCCTAAATTCCCACGACACTGCAATGATTTGAGCAACAAGAGCCAGTAACACCAAAAAAGCAATACAAGCATGTAAACCTCATCTATTTAGGCGAGCACTCTCGTCTCGAGTGAGGACTCTTGACTGAAGGGCTCGGCGTTTAAGATGACTCCATTGTTCTGCTGCTGGTCGTTATGATATTAGAAGCAGTATATTACTTATTAAAAAGGCTTTTAAACCGATTTTAACACTTAGTATTTCAGTTCTTATAAGTAATTTTTTATTTCTTAAAATGGCTTCATGGGAGAAAGCAACCGAAAAAGCCCGATATTATTCTACCTCAAGTCAGAAATAGTCGAAAAAGCTATTAATTGGTCTGCGTTTTACTTCTTAGTTTTTAGTTTCTAACTGCTGGACGAAAGCTTTCACATCTTCTTCGCTTCGCTCTTGACAGACCAGTCATTGTAACGATAAATTGTGTCCAATCGCAGGTGTAGATGTTGATTGCCTGACGATCACTTTCCATCTGGTTCTGTTAGATGACAGCCTGGCGTATTCATTACCCATCTCAGTCCAATCAGTCCACCTGAGTCTGAACATAGACTTCCACAAATATCTATTCGTATCCTATGACGACCAGGTTGCATATTTCAAACTTATACGGCTAATGACTAACGGCTAATGGATATCTACGTTTACTGTATGCTCATAAGAAAGCTATGGTTCTAGTGGTCACAGTCGCTGAACACTGTTTAAGAGTGCCAAACAGAATAAACACCAGCATCTATACAAAGGTAAACGCCATCTGTTTAGGTGAAACTTCTCGACTCAAGTGACCCTTGATACGAGGGCGACGAGGAGCCGCCGTTCAGCGAGCCTCTTCATTGTTGCGTTCGATCGATACTACTTGTACGGTATGGTATGGTAATGTGAAGAGCAGAATCTATGATGGTTTTATAGTAGTCGTAAACCAGATTTTTAATGAAAATGCAAAATAATGTGTACTTTACATAGCAACTGTAGTATCGTTATTACCATAATAGAAGCGGCTGTATCTACAGCTGAAATTACCACACTCCCAATAACCACTGAACAATCAAAGTCAAACTGAGCACACAAAATTGATAGCAGACTGGAAGGCACTGCAGTTCATCTAGGGGGATGAACTGCAGTGCCTTCCAGTCTGCTATCAAAAAATTGACAGAGGGGAATAGTATTTTCTCCTCTCCCCGTGGATAAAATATCTCCGGCCATGCTAGCCCTGCTGGAACACCATCTGCAATTTATATGAAATTTCTTTTCCAGACAGATTTTGTTTCATAATTACTTGTTACGGGGGCATCCTAAATTCCCACGACACTGCAATGATTTGAGCAACAAGAGCCAGTAACACCAAAAAAGCAATACAAACATGTAAAATAATGTGTAGGTACTTTACATAGCAACTGTAGTATCGTTATTACCATAATAGAAGCGGCTGTATCTACAGCTGAAATTACCACACTCCCAATAACCACTGAACAAGCAAAGTCAAACTGAGCACACAAAATTGATAGCAGACTGGAAGGCACTGCAGTTCATCCCCCTAGTGTAATCTCTTCATAAGCCAAACAAGACAGTTATCAACAACAAGAAAACGATGCTATGACAGAATGAGACTGTTTCAAAAACAATCCAACAAACTTTATCAGTTAAGTAAACTACGACGCCAGCCTTGAAATAAAATAAATTGTACCTTGTAATTCCTTCCTTGATGTGGAATGAAAGAAAAATATCCACAGTATCAGCTTATCGTGCTCGCTAGTGTAGAGTTAGCGAACGAAATGGGTTATTTAATAGGGTTCAAGTGCGATAAGACGGCGACCTAACGTTAGTTATGCACTGCGAGCTCCTTAAACCTGCTGCCGTGGTGGAATGACTCCCATTTTTATTTGGTGCTACACCCGATCCTACCTGGTAGTTTTAAATTTAGGTTAAAGGCCACTTTCTACAACACTATCGAACAATTACAGTAAAAAACTTTCTTGAATGGCCAAAGATGACAATTGAATTTATGTAACTTTCAAAAGATTACAAGGATCTATCGAAATTCTAAAATGTTCACACACTAACTTCAGCATTCAACTCTTCCAGAAGCTAAGTACACAGAGTTCTACAATTAAATGGTAAAGAACAATCTGCCGATCACTCAAAAAAAGAAAAATAACTCCACTCCAGTTAAATTAAGAGAACAGTTACCGAGAAACTTAATACAAGGACGGAATGAGCACAAAATAAAATCACCGAGATCCCTCCCAGATAGAATGGTAAACAAGACGGCTTATTAAAAAAAGCGGACAGCCAGGTAAACGAGTAAATGCTTGATAAGTATCTTGTTTGAGACAAAGAAGGACCAAACAAAAGAGGCGTATCGTTGTTTTTCAATTTCACGAGAGCGTGAAGACGAGGTACTGTAGGCGGACTTAGCTTCTGTTTCACGAGAGCGTGAAGACGAGGTACTGTAAGCGGACTTAGCTTCTGGCAGGACAATAGATACTAGGAGTGAGCCTAATTAAAACATGGAAATTGATTAAGCTGACGAGTTGTTTATGTGAGCGGTCTTAAGGCGCTACCTCGAAAATAAATCGTAGCGACTGACCTAAGCGAGCGAAAGTGATGCAATTACTTTTTAAACTCAAAATAAGAGAGATGTCTATAATGTGCGTGTGCTCGGAATAAAACGACGTATGTGCCAAAACGAATTTACTTCTTTTTAGGGTTTCGTACCTCAAAAGGAAAAAACGGAATCCTTATAGGATCACTCGTGTGTCTGTCCGTCCGTCTGTCTGTCACATCCAATTTGCTCTGAACCTAATGGACCGATTAAATTGAAGTTTAGTACACTTATGAATCTCTGTGACCCGAACACATGAATTTTGAATATAGGGGTCATTTTTGGGGGCAAATAGAAAAAAAAATTCGCAAAATGCACCGTGTGACATATCAAATGAAAGTGTTAAAACTTACTGTGAGGATCTCAAATATATTTTTATCATAATTTTAAAGTAAATTGTATTAAAGTTATTTAAGAAAATAGACGACCATTCTCCCCCCTTAACTCCGAAACTGCTGAGTCTAAATTTTTTAATACAGAAAATAGTTCTATGCCTATAGATTACAGGAAAACTTATAAGAAGTCTGTGGTCTTTAAACAACGTGATAAATCATTCAAAATTGTGCGTACAAACTTACATTTTCAGTTAGAATGTATGGGATAACATGTTTTACTACTTTTTTTTTT